>JBBPCZ010000001.1:20418541-20432698 GCA_037974445.1 Brycinus macrolepidotus
GAGCCCTGGTGATAACTGTGATTAAATTCAGTATATAAACGTCTGCCATACGTTGCCACCCCTCAAAAATTCCTGCCTCCTCCTTGCCACCCCATAAATATTTTTCTAGATTCGCCCCTGATAGACTTTAATATGGAGTTGGTCCCCTTTGCTGCTACAGCAGCTCCACTCTTCTTGGAAGGCTTTCCACAAGATTTTGGAGTTTCTGTGGGACTTTTGGCCATTCATTCTGCAGAGCATGAGGTCAGGCACTGATGCTGGATGAGGAGGCCCGGCTCGCAAACTCCGTTACAGTTCCGTTATAGGTGTTGGATGGGTTTGAGGTCAGGGCTCTGTGCGAGCCAGTCTTCCTCACCGAACTCATCCAGCCATGTCTTTATGGACCTTGCATTGTGCACCGGGGCACGGTCGTGCTGGAATAGAAAAAACCCTGAAAAACAGGTGTGTACTGTGCATGTGTGCGATGGGTTCACGCGTGGCTTTGGGTGGAGGCTGTAGCTTTAAGAGTTTAAGAACACGCCTGCTTACCGAAGAATGCTGAACTCTGAACCCTCATTCAAAGTACCAACTCGGAGAAGTGTATGAACTGCTATTAAGGAGGCTCTGCCATGATCTGTATTCTTCTAGTCGCAGGTCATGGGACGGTTTTGGAGACGCAGATTAAGGTATAAAGTCTTGTTTTGATCGAGAGCCTGCACTGGGTTGCGCTGTCATGTTTCGAAATCCACCAATCAGCAGTAAACAGGAGGCGGGTAGTAATGAAGGAGTGGATAGCAACTAGCCAGCCTAGCTTGAGGTTTTCTAGGTTTTTTCTTGTAGTCACAAACTTGAGCTTGCTTCTCCTAAGTCAGTAGGATCTTTCCTTATTTTGCACTTTCCCTCTTCTGTCTGCAAGAATGATGTTACAGGTTTGTATGGTCATTTGGCTGGGGTGCCCAAAGCTCTGCTCCCTGGAGTTGGGGGGAAAAAAATACTGGACTTCTGGTGGGAAACAGTCAACACGTAAGTTCTTAACAGTTAAACTTGTCATTAGAGGGACAGATCCACTTCACTTCATCTTGCTTCTTGTCCTCCATAGACGGCAACTC
This sequence comes from Brycinus macrolepidotus, assembly GCA_037974445.1. Taxonomy (NCBI): domain Eukaryota; kingdom Metazoa; phylum Chordata; class Actinopteri; order Characiformes; family Alestidae; genus Brycinus; species Brycinus macrolepidotus. The sequence continues at coordinate 20,419,630 of JBBPCZ010000001.1, forward strand.
TTCGGTGAAGTCTATCTAGTCACTAATGCAGATAAGTGAGTAATCTTTAATCATGTATGTTTGTCATGCTCTCTAAAAGTGAGTACACTGGCTGCCTAATCTCTTGTAATTGAAGTCAATTGGACGCCCCAGCAAGACCTTGACTGAGCACCAATTGAACCCCAAATAGTAGGTTATCACAGCAATAATCCGTTAACTTTTGAGTTTAATGAAATCCACATTTTAAAATGTGTGTTTATGCAGCGAAAGTGTCCAATTTATGGTGAATATTTTTTAGGAGTGCCTCCAAAAATAGTTTTCACAAGAGACTGGGCTGTCAAGCATGTTACTTCACTCTTCGAAGAACAATAGAGTTTGCTTGAGATTGTCCCCATCATTATAGGTTCAAACACTATGAGCGGTGGGCAACCGCCAATGATTTTCCAGTGGAGAACGTGGTGAACGATGGCAGCACTACTCTGGAGGACCGCCTCGGTGCCGTGGCTGACCTGGAGCTGGCCATCCGAAGCCGTCATCTTCAAGACGACATCATGGTGGTAAGGCGCAAAACAAATGCGCAATTATGGCCCAGTCTCCTTGACCGCATTGCTTGGTTTGTTGTGCTCTTGAAGACCTGTGTCAAACTGTTATTGGCAATTATATCTTGTTCTTTTGTGCCTGTAGATTGCAGGAGACATGCTTTGTGCTGACCAGAACTTTGACATTGCTCAGGTTATTCGCTTCTTCAGGTCCAAGGTAAGAACAACCTCAAAGTATGTTGAATGACATACATGTTGATATAACCCAGTTTGTAATATATAGAGACTAGTGGCTTTCACACACAGCTTTCTTATAGGCACTGAAATGGTACAAACCACTGGGGTGTAAACCATATACCTTAATCAATGATGATGTTATCACATGATCATTAATTGTTTAAGATATATGCCTTTTTTCACAGTTTGTAAAAAAATATGTTTCATTGATTTTCCAGGGTAATTTGAGATAATTCAGCTGGTATGTTTCATTCCCCAGTCTGGAGAACTGGCTATATATTATGAGCTGGAGGATGGCGAGAAGTGCTGCTCCAGGGGAATTGTTGAAGTGTGTCCAGAATCTCATAGGTAAGGTTTGGATCTGAGCAGTCTTTGTGTGCTCATTTGGACACATTTTTCTATTTGAACAAGTGTATTTGAAAAGCTTAAATACTTATACAGTTTTCCTTATTGTACTGTTTTTCATGTTTTACTATTGTAGAAGAATATAGCTAAACTTAAAAATATAACATCTTGCATCTGTTAACACAAGCAGCATGTCATAGTATGCACCACCTGCATGAATGGCCATGCCTTTCAGGATCACACGTTTCCTTGAGAAGCCACAGGAGGGCGTCACTGCGTCTCGTCTGGCCAGTGTGGTTTTCTACTGCCTACGCAAAGAGACGCTATTTCACCTCTCATACTTCCTCCTTCAGCAGCCACAGGTGGAAGACAAGACGTTTGGCAGATTCTGGGTCAGCGCTCTGTCTGCTTCTGTTCATTCTTAAGAATTTGACACTTGTACAAGTGGAATGGCCACTTTAGAGTTTACAGATCCTCAGTCTTCAGCTGACCTTTGTTGCCCTGTTTATGTACCGGTTCTTAGGAATGGCTTATAAATGAAGAAAAATTGCCAGTGTATGGCATGAAGCTACCAGCAGGGTTCCAACTAATTGGACAAGTGGTAGGTACCTGGACAACAAGGGTAGCCATGACATCAGTTTAGCATGACATCACTTTAGCACATGTAGCAATGGCAAATGTTCATATTGTATAGTGTAGAAAACAGCTTAATAGTAGAAATTATATTAACCCCACTAGAAGGCTCTGTGACTTTATTAAGTTATTAATATGACACTTTGGTGTAAAATCTAATTTACCCCAGCTTCCTCTTACTCCACTAGCAGTTGATCAGCCAAGATGTGTTGGCTTTCTAATGCTTTCTTTCTGTAGTTTTTGCACTAGAGTGACCAATACAAAAGTAAAGCTAATATAGCTAACACATAATGGAAGCATATATTCCACCTATTAGCGTTGTGCAAACTGTGTGCCTAAACGATCCCATAGTCCCAGAGTAATCACAAAATAGACTTTGCTGACACTGTGTGATGTGCTGTTCTCTATTAAAATTGATAAAGGTGTGTCATAGCTAAACATAGTAGAAACAGCTGTCCTGAATCTTGGATTTTGTCCTGTTATCTGAATGTCTGTGATCTTACAGGGTCTATCTGATTACACAAAATGGCTTGCGCATTACTCAGCTAAACAGCAGGAGTCTCTAGCCAAACCTATCACATGTCGTTCCTATGCCAGGTGAGACACAATGCTTGACACACCCACCCCCATGACAAACATTCAGCAGTCTCTGTTTCAGTTGTGAGCTCTCCCTCCCTTGTTTCTCTCTCTTTCTCTCTGACATTTCTTTCTCCTTTTTCTTTCTTTCTCTCTTTCTTTCCTTCTTTCTCTCACTTTCTTTATTTCTTTATTTCTTTTTCTTTCTCTCTTTTATTTTTCTCTATCATTCCCTCTCTCCCTCTCTTTCTCCTTTCTTTGTCTCTCTTGCTTTCTCTCTTTCTTTGTCTCTCTTTCTTTCTCTTTCTTTTTTCACTTAATATTTTCCTCCTTTCTCTCACTTTCTTTTTATTTCTCTCTTTTTATTTCTCTCTCTCTCTCTCTCTCTCTCTCTCTCTCTCTCTCTATCTCTCACTCACTCATTCACTCACACACACACACTCTCTCTCTCTCTCTCTCTCGCCCCTCTGCAGGGTCGGACTTATGGGGAACCCCTCAGACGGTTTCAACGGGAAAACCATTGCCATGACCATCTCTAACTTCTGGGCCGAAGTCACGCTAGTGGAGAGCCAGACTCTGGTAGCTGGAAACATTATAAAAATCAAAGTGAAGTGTGAGAGTCTGTTTGTTTACTCCACTCCATTGTTTGTGTTTAGGTACTCCTACCTCATCCTCTGAATGATCCCACTGAGTTCGGCAGCCTGCAGGATTTGTTTCGCATCAGCCGCAAAGAGGGGTTTGTTTGGTTTTTTCAGTAATACTTCCTGTCTGTGTTAGTTGGCTATGCAGATAGTGTGTCTTTCAAAAAATTACTGTGAAACAACACCACCCACTTCTCTTTCTGGCCAGGTACTTGGGAGGTTTAAGGCTTCTACAGGCCACCTGTAAGAAGTTTTACCAGTTCTGCTCAAAGCAAGGGTGAGTGTCTTGTGATTACAATGCAACAGTCTAGTTATTACACTAGATTACAACAGAGCTCCCCTTTTAGATATACTGCCGTCTGAGATGTTCATTAAGTGATACTTCAGCAAGATTTACACAGTTCCCTTTACCCCAAATACCAAATTTAGTCATTAAGGCAAGACATATTTGGATTAATTGTTTATGCTACGCCTGCACAGTCACACAGACACAAAGACAAGAATAGTGTAAATTGTAAACATAAAGTCAAAATAAAACTCTCCAGAAATACTCTGTACTATATACTCTATGCTTTACACACACAATCAGTAAGCGAGATTGTTATAAGTACTGTAGATAAGTAAATGAAATTACTGCTGAAGTAGTAGTTAACACAGTAATTAACACATAGTGGTTTGGATCTGCTCTTTATACTGAGTCCATTATTGCACATAATAGTGACTTAAGTAGTTTTGCGCATAACAATAATATTTTGAACATTTTATGGATAACAGTATGTCATAGTGTCTTGTACCTAATGTGCAAACCCTTCTGTGTTGACAGTATTGCTCTCACCAAGCAGAACTTCACTCTAAAGTATGACACAAACATCCCTCGGCAGGTGGTAAGTCTGACTCGTCCGGTGTAGTATTTCTACACTATTAGACTATAAAGGAAGGAATACATATCACTTTTCTTTCATATATTGGTGTGAAAGTACTTCAGAACTCATGCAGTGTGTCCCTCTGATCACTTCTAGGGCCTAGCTGGCAGTAGGTAAGTGTGAATAGGGGGAAAACTAAAGTGTTTCTGTAAAATATTTATAAATTTGTACAACAAAATGGAACCTGTAATGCTGCATAAATAATGCGCATGAAATATACCAAATATATCTTAATAAATCCTATCGTGTATAATATGTATGTTCATATGTATTCCTTTGGTAAGGAAATCTTATAACTATGTTTATTTTTCCGCCATTTGAAACCCCTTTGTATGAAAGTACAAGTGGTAAATAACTTCATTATGAATGGAACAATGGAAGTAGTCCAAAATAACTTTAAATGAATAACAAATCACAAGTCATACGCAGATGTTGATGGAGTGGTTTGGCAAAGAATCACATTCAGTTTTTTATGCTTACCCTGGGTTGTCGATCAGCCAAGACATGTTTGGAGTTTAAATTATGCTTCTTTAGAGTGGCACTGGAGTTACAAGGCTAACGTTGTTAACAAACACTAGAAGTCAGTAGTCACCAAAAACAACCAAAAAAATGTAAACTTGAATTGTGTGGCTCATGGCAAGTTACACTGTGTCCTTAATGAAGAGCTGTTTAAGTAGGTTGAGAAAAGGTTTAAAGATATTTTTTTTAAATTATTTTTTTATTTTGTATTTTAACGGAAGCAATTTGGATGACTACTGACTTCAGTTTTGGTGACTGGAGTTTTGTAGCTCTAAGAGAACTGAAGGAGAAACATGTGGACTCCAAACATATCTTGGCAGATTATATCTGGGGTAAATTGAAAATGAGATTTTTCAATGAACCATTCTTTTAACTCGAGTGGATTTTCCTTCTCCCATAAAGTGGTCCGTTTACAGTTGTAGCCAAAAGTTTTGAGACTGACACAAATTTTAATGTTCACAAAGTTTGCTGCTTCAGTTTTTATGATGGCAATTTGCATATGCTCCAGAATGTTATGAAGAGTGATCAGATGAATTGCAATTAATTGCAAAGTCCCTCTTTGCCATGAAAATGATAAAATCCCAAAAAAAACATTTGCACTGCATTTCAGCCCTGCCACAAAAGGACCTGCTGACATCATTTAATTTCAGTGATCACTCAGAGATCACTCTGTCATGCAGATTAGATTACTTAGAATAGCAGACTCAATGCTTTAAAAGGAAGGTGGTTCTTGAAATCATTGTTCTTGAAAGGAAACACATACAGTCATCACTGCTTTGCATAAGAAGGGCTTCACAGGCAAGGATATTGCTGCTAGTAAGATTGCACCTAAATCGACCATTTATCGGATCATCTTCAAGGAGAGAGGTTCAGTCGTTGTGAAGAAGGCTTTAGGGCCCCCAAGAAAGTCCAGGAAGTCTCCTAATGGTGATTCAGCTGTGGGATCGGCACCACCAGTGCAGAGCTTGCTCAGGAATGGCAGAGTAGGCAGGTGTGAGTGCATCTGCACACACAATGAAGCGAAGACTTTTGGAGAATGGCCTAGTGTTGAGAAGGGCAGCAATGAAGCCACTTTTCTCCAAGAAAAGCATCAAGGACAAACTCATATTCTGCAAAAAGTACAGGGATTGGACTGCTGAGGGGTCTGGAGTAAAGTCATTTTCTCTGAATAAGCCCCCTTCTGATTGTTTGGGGCATCCGGAAAAATGATTGCTACCATCAGTCCTGTGTCATACCAACAGTAAAGCATACTGAGACCATTCATGTGTGGGGTGTCTTCCCAAGGGAGTGGGCTCACTCACAATTATGCCTAAGAACACAGTCACGAATAAAGAATGGTACCAAAACATCCTCAGAGCGCAACTTCTTCCAACATTGAAGAACAGTTTGGTGAAGAACAATGCCTTTTCCAGCATGATGGAGCACCATGCCATAAGGCAAAAGTGATAAATAAGTGGCTCGGGGAAAAAAAGCATCGAAAATTTGGGTCCATGGCCAGGAAACTCTCCAGACTTTAATCCCTTTGAGTACTTGTGATCAATCCTCAATAGGTGGGTGGACAAACAAAAATCCAGAATTCTGACAAACTCCAAGCATTGATTATGCAAGAATGGGTTGCCATCAGTCAGGATTTGGCCCAGAAGTTGAATGACAGCATGTCAGGGTGAACTGCAGAAGTCTTGAAAAAAAGGGCCAGCACTGCAATTATTGACTCTGCATTAATTTGATGTCATTGTCAATAAAAGCCTTTGAAACTTCTGAAATGCTTGTAATTATACTTCAGTACACCATAGAAACATCTGACAAAAAGATCTAAAGACACTGAATCAGCAAACTTTGTGAAAACCAGTATTTGTGTCATTCTAAAAACTTTTGGCCATAACTGTAGAGATGTGAGGTTTTGTCACAAAGGTAATGTGGAAAATAGTTGTTTTAAGGTGAATCACAATGCAAAAGTGAACTATTCTGCATCGATGCAGGAAAAAGAAAGTAATTGATTTTTAAATAATTTGAATCATTTTATTAATTTAAAATTTAAATAAAACGCCATACATGCCACGCTACTGTTTTTACTCCAAATAAAGTAAGCTAAGTTAGCACCTCCTGGATACTACGTTTATCACCTGTGGCTGGTGTAAGTAGAAACATGGCAAAGGGTGAGCAAAATATTTGTGGTACCAGAGATTAAAAACACACATTAAAAATGTTTTGGCTTTCATTAAAATATAGCGAGCTTGACAAAACATATACTGTGTGTAAGACCTGCCGTGTGTGGAGGACAAGATGCTTGATGATCCATCAAGAATCGTTTTGTAATCAAATTGCGACCCTTTGAATCATAATCAAATCGAATTGTGAGACCAGTGAAGATTCACACCAGTAGAAAGTAATGTGTATTTTTTGCATGTATAGATATTTTTCTGACATTATGCTTATTTTTTATGTGAAGTGCGATCGTGTCTGCTACCCTGAAGTGCTTGATGAAGTTTTACAACCTCACAGAAGATGTATGTTTAATTTTTTAAAAATGTGTAGTTTTTATTGACAAGATTTAAAGTTTGCTTTTATCAAATTTTAATGGATAATGAAACTGAAGCTGCTCTTTTGTCAGGATCTTCCTAAACCAATCAGAGCAAACTTCATACTGAATGTAGAGACCGATGAGCTCTTTATCACAGCTGGGTTGCAGGATAGGGTGGTGCAGGTCAGTTGGCCATGAATTAACACATTCAGGAAGTGAAAGTCAGTCCTACATGACTTGGCAGATTCTTTCCAGTGTTGATATGTGCTTTTCCTGTATCAGTGCTGTTTCATGATGCTCTTCCAGGTCTATGAGGGACTGGTATACATGGACTTTAGCAAGGAGCTGATGGATGAGCAGGGTTATGGTACTGACTTGAATCTAATTGCTGTCTGTTTTTTTTTTCTATTGATCTCAGTCCCTGTGATGCATTTGGAGGTCACATTATACATTGGAGTGCTTTAGGTCCATAAAGGGAGCCAGTCTGATAGTTTATTTTGAACACATTTAAAATAATTACATTTGAATATACATGTTATAACTTTTTTTTTTTTAAGAACTGACCATGTTTGACTGTGTCAACCAAGTTTAATTAGTTTTCAGTTTTCAAACACTTCCTCTAAGTCTTCAGACATGAAAGATTTATTTGAGATCCCTCTCCTCTTCATGTCTTTTCAGACGTGATCTTCAGTCTGAAGCCCCCTTTGTTTGGCTGATCACTTCATTTAAATTTAAAAGATTTCTGTCTTCAAATTTTAATGCAGTTCATTTTTTCTATATACAAACACAACCCTGCTGCCTCACAGAAAGAAGGTCCAGGGTTTGATTCCCGCCTGGGGCAGCTGAGGGTCCTTTTTGCATGTTCTCCCCATGTCTGTGTGGGTTTCTGCTGGGTTCTCTGGTTTCCTCCCACAGTCCAAAGACAGGCACATCAGGTGAATTGGAGATGCTAAATTGCCCTTAGGTAAGAGTGTGGGTGTGTCTGTGGGTGTGTCTGTGGGTGTGTCTGTGGGTGTGTCTGTGGGTGTGTCTGTGGGTGTGTCTGTGGGTGTGTGTCTGTGTCTGCCCTGTGATGGACTGGCACACACAGCCCCCGGTGACCCTGATTAAGGATAAGCAGCTCAGATAGTGGACGGATGGATGAACAAACACATACAATGATTATAAAGAGAAATAACTACATGACCATTATATTTTCTAATAATAATAAATGCATAATGTTAATAATAACACAGAATGGTGTACTTACATTTACTCACACACTGAAGCAGTGTAGTTGCACATAGTGTGTATTTGCACATAGATCTCAGTTTTCTCTCTCTGGTTGTTTAGGGGAGTACATCCCACTGGATATGAGCAGCCTCCCCACCTTTTGGTTGGCTTACCTGGGGGATCCAAGTGACTCTGGCCGCATTCACAGCAATGTGAGGCAGCGCTGGCTAAATGGTACGTACACAGTGCAGAGCATGAGGCTCTTTTCCATTTAATCCAGCTCTCCATCTTATCTCTTGCTGTGTTGTTCGTTTCCAGGTGAAGCTGATGTGGTCGAGGCCATGAAACGTTTCACTGGACTCACAGACCAGGCCAGGTTTGTTCAAAACACTGCATAGGTCCTATCTACATGTAGAGGCATAGTTTAAGTTCAAATTGCCTAAGGGACAGAAACATTGTTTACTCAAAACAGTTATAAACAGGAGCTGCCTCACAGCTGCCCCCATTGGCTTCTGCAGTAAGTGTTCTGAGAACTCAGGTTCTCTGTTGGGCAGTGTCAATACTATTGCCTGTAGAGATTAAGGTGGAAAATAAAAATATGTTACATATGAAAATGTTCCTTTCATAATAATGTGTGATGATAGGTATTTGATTTCTATGGTTTTTCATATTTGCTTAGTAGTTGGGGAACTAACGGCTGTGTTTAAAGACTCTGTTTCCTTCATTCAGGGCAGCCTTCCAGTCTAAGGACTGGCCCAGACTAGCTCAGCTTATGGATGAAAACTTTGAGCTGAGACGGTGAGATCCATCTCATTTTAGTACACGTCCTGACTCGTGATGTAGTGTGATGCCTGTCATGAACTACAAAGTTTATCCAGCTGTCATTTGCCCTGAAGGTCTGTTTACACTGATGACTGCTTGGGATCAGGGAATTTCAAAATGGTACAACTGGCGAGACAGGTAGGGGGAGGGGGAGTAGTCAGTTATGGTGTTTTTAATGCGTTTTGAACTCAATAAATTCAAACAAAGTCTATAAAGAGTATTATTTGTGTGTGCATACAGTTTGGCTCTGCTGTGAAATTGCCTGGCAGTGGTGGTGCTGTGGTGGGCTTGTGTATGGACACTGACCGACTGGTAAAACCTTGTTACTTAAATATTAGAAATCTGAAAAGTAACATGGTATAACATACTTTGTTGATATAAAATCTATAACATAAAATATGACTTCATAATATGGGGTGGTAGTAGCCTAGTGGGTAAAACATTTTCGTGTGAACCCGATTACCACAAAGTTGCAGGTTCAAACCCCACTTTCTACCATTGTGTCCTTGAGCAAGGCACTTAACCCTCAGTTGCTCCAGGGGGACTGTCACTGTTATTAATGATTGTAAGTCCTTCTGGATAAGGGCATCTGCCAAATGCCGCTTTACTTTACTATAATATTATATATTTTGAGGCCTATTAAGATCCTTAAAGCTTGTCGGTATAAATGCAGTAAAGCTAAAAGTAGTTATATACACTGTACACCAGAGCATGTGCTAGTGTTATTTACTAGAATGGTATTAATGTTTGCTCCTTTTCCCACTAGGTGGAGATGAAGAGAGCGTTTCAGGAAGCCGGGTGTGTTTTCTGCCTCATTGTGCCTCATCGTCCGTCATATTAGTGGGGTGCAAAGTTCAAAATCATTTTATCATTCTTATTTCTCATTGCATCATGAATTAGGTGACATTTTCTATGACTATATGAGGTGATACTCCCAGGGCTTGACATTTCTGAACTGTTTTTATGTCATGGAGCACAAGAGGTCGTTGTTACTGACCACTGTGTTGACCCTGGCATGCGCTACAGTGTATTTGTGGCAGTGGACGCAGATGTGAATCATTGAAGCTGTGTTGCTGCGTGTCTCAAGCAGCAGAAACAATTGACTAGTTAAGGTTCTGTCAATGCCAGCATTGTACACCCTTCCTGCCCCTGTGTTTCAGGACAATAATAGGCTGAAATATTTATTAGAATGGGTGTGATTTATTCTAAAAGAGACTTCTGCATTTCAGATGATAATTTTATTCAAACTACAAAGTAGTTGTTATATAGATCATCTTCGGATGATTCTACTAAGTTGTATATTCACATCGAATACACCAGTTTAACCGACATGCATAACAATCTTCAGACTCTATCAAGTGTCAAAAATGCAAAATGTAATTGTGTTAACTTTTAATTTCAGTTATTAAAGGTAACTGTGTAAAGAGTAGACAGTCCAAAAACTGAAGCCATATTTTACATAATACGTGTTCTATTATAAATAAAAAGAAATTCGAAGGAAACAGTTGCATTATATTTATTACATACCCTTCAACCAGGAGATTCAGTTAACTTTATATTTTACTACATATATACCTACATAGTTACTTATCTATAGTATTTATACCCAGCATTTTGTTCACCATGATTAGTTTCGGCTCCTGCAGATCTAAGGGACCTTCCAGGAATATATACTTTAAACATATCAGAAATGTGTTTAGGACACAAACCATTGAGTGACTTGTACACAATGAGTAATGCTTTGAAATCAATTCTGTAGGTGTAAAAAGGTGTTCAAATACCAAACTCTCCACGAACACTGGCAGTAGAATGAACTGTACTGAAGAGCTCAGTGACTTTAAATGTGTTACATGATGCCACCTTTGGCACAAGCCAGTTTCTTCCTTGTTAGATCTGCTCCGGCCAACAATATGTCCCAGTATTATGAAATGGAAGCATCTATGAACAATGACAGCTCAGCCACAAAGCTGTAGAACGCTTAAATTCACCCCTGAGTGCTAAAGATTAGAGAGGGTATCCTCTACTGCATCACTTACTATGGAGTTCCAGCCCACCTCTAGAAGAAACATCAGTACAAGAACTGTGCCTGAGGACCTTTATGAAGTCTGTGGAATTGCGCCCAAGCCTAAGTTCACTAAGACTGGCGTGTTTTGAAGCATGCTGCCACTGAATTCCGTGGTGAAAGTGTGTTATCCAGAGACGTGAATCATGCTTCACTATCCAGCAGTCTGATTAACAAATCTGGGTTCAGCAGATGCCAGGAAAACGCTACCTAATGGAATGTATGGTGCCAACAGTAAAGTTAGGTGGAGGAAGGATAATGGCCTGGGGCTGTTTTTTTCAGGGTTTTGGTTCAAAGTCTTAGTTTCAGTGGTAATGTTAATGCTACAGCATACAAAAACTTTTTTTTTGAAGCACGGGCTTCATATTTTTGGAATGGGATGTCCAATGGGACGGTTTGATGGTCAGGTGTCTACATACACTATATGGACAGAAGTGCTGGGCCGACCGACCACTACACCAACAGGGACTTTAATGACATTTCTTTCAAATAGATAGACTTTATGTATTTTTGCAGCTATAACAGCTTCCACTCTTCTTTGGGTGGGGTTGAGGTCAGGGCTCTGCGCGGGCCAGTCAAGTTCTTCCACACCGAACTCATCCAACCATGTCTTTATGGATCTTGCTTTTAGCACTGGGACACAGTCGTGCTGGACTAGGAAAGGGTCTTCCCCAAACTGTGTCCACAAAGTTGGAAGCATGGCGTGGTATGCTGAAGCATTAAGACTGCCCTTCACTGGAAGAAAGGGGCCTAGCCCAAACCATTGAATAACAGGTGTGTCCCAATACTTTTGTCCATTTTGCCCAAAAAGTGTGTGCATATATTATTAGATTGAGTATGCTTTGTGTATCTGCTGCTGAACAGCAGCACGATCGTGCATTTCTAGTGGTCCCTCTTTCTCTTACACACACACACACACATATGAGAGACCGAGAGAGAGAGAAAGAGAGCCTCACACTGGTCTCATTGAATTCTCCCCTATGTGTGTAAACCCGGTGCGTGTGACGCACGGTGTCATTGTGGGGAGGGGAGGGGATGTGTGCGCGGTCACATGGAGCTGAAACAATCCGCTATCTCTCATGTCTCATTCTCGCGCCCCGCCGCTCTCCAAGAAGCCAACTATTTATGGGAGGCTGAAGTATGGCAGCGAAGGAAGAGCTTTACTCCAAAATAATTCCCCGCAGGCTCCGACAGAATCGAGCCAGCAGCGCAGTCAAGAAGGGCTCCCATTTGGACGTGCTGCTGTCGATGGGCTTCCCTCAGACCAGAGCGTAAGTACGCAGACCCGCAGCAGAGCGAGCCCCGCTGTTCCTCCGTGTTCCTCCGGTGAGGGCCCGCGGAGGCTCGGTACTGCTGCAGCGGGGCTTCGGTTCACATTTCCCGAGGTAACTTCTTGCGTGTGAGAAACAGGGCCGGAGGGAAGTGGGAAAAATGACCTGACAACTTATCCAGAGCGAAAGAAAACCCTGTGCGTATGACAGCTGATTGACCGTGCTGACGAAAAAAAGCTTTGTGAGTGGAAAATTTAGCTCAGTGTCTTGACACATTTAGCTTCACCTTGTTCACGAAACTGCACTTAAGGGGGCCTTTTCAGTAACCCAAAAATCAATTCAGTCACTGAAAGTTCCATAGGGAAAGTTTGGAATTAGCTACAAAGTTCAGTTTAAACGTTTGTTAGGCCTAGCATATTGCTAATGTAATGGGTTTTATTTAAATTCTGCTGTCATTTTTTAAAATAGTGTATTATCTGTGAAATTCCTGAATTAAATGATTTGTGAGATTTTGTAACCCAAAAGGAGTGACATATAAATAATAAAAACAATAGCAATAACTTAAATATCCATCTATCTATTTATCTATCTATCTATCTATATACACACACACAGTAGCTGAAATAGGGAAACTGTTGAGTATGCACAGGGACACACTTTGTATTCCTCTGTTCATTAGAGTGAAATGAAGGTGCCTCATCAGCTGTTCTGTATAGGGATGCTCCGATCAGGATTTTTGCCACCGATACCAAGTACCGATTTTTTGTCACGGTGATCGGCCGATACCAA
>JBBPCZ010000001.1:20437654-20451471 GCA_037974445.1 Brycinus macrolepidotus
AGTTCAACTGTTTAGGAGGGAGATGGCGAGGGGAAAGAAACTGTTCCTGTGTTGGGTGGTCCTGGTCTGCAGGCTTCCATGTCATTAAGCACACCTGACTCAACTCTTCAGCTAATTAGCAAGGGTTTCATGGGTTCATGCTGTGGTCGACCAAAGCTTGCAACTTTCCAACATCTGCCTAGAAAAAAACAAAGAAAACCCTTCTTGACTGTGAATCTCTGCTCATGAAGTTGGGAAACTGTTCTCAGTTTGGTGTTTAGCAGATGAGGTCCTACTGACATGGCACCTCATGTTGTCAGCAGTTAATAAAGGTGTAGTTCTCTGCTTTTGCAATACTTTACAGCAGTATAATCAACATACAGATTCACTTTGGGTCAGTCATTAATATAATTGTCAACATTTTAAATTATCGTTATTCATGCTTGTTCAAAGGAAACTCCAGTACATGAGATCTTCTGGAGTAAAATGGATGTCCAGTAGAAGGTTGCCAATGTGTCAGTTTGGTAATATTTTCTTTTCCAATAAAATGGGGAAAACCTCTGTATGCTCACAGTGTTACATGCCATCTTTCAAAAATGTAGTTATCGTTATGAATTATTCAGTAATATTACAATCTGTCTGTATTGGTAGTTATGTTACCATCAAGGAAATGCAAGCTATTTGGCAAGGCTCTGCAACTCTCACATATAGTACTATGTAAATGCATTTAGATAATGATTATCTCATTTAGAATGATAAGTCTGGAGGTGATCATTATTTGTCTTAAGTCGTCATAGCCCCCCAAGCTCTATACAGAAACAGCAGTTTGTAAATTCTGTATCATTGACCCTAAAGATTGCTGTTTTGACAAGGTAAACACCTCCTGAACATTACAATTATTGCTCATCCCACTAATGTTAGCAGGCTCACAATGTTTACTTTCATGGGGAAATCAGGTTTTTATTTCTATGTTGTGATGAACACAGAATGCATTCAGAGTCTTAAAAGAAGGGAAACACTGATCTGTTCAGAGCTGTGGCCCGAAAGGAACCCAGCTGGAGAATCCTGGTTTTGTGGCTTATATCAATGCTGAACAATTAAAGGCCAATATAATGTACAGCTTTAGTACCCAGTATTTAAAAGACTCAGCCCCACTGATGACTGTCATGGATTTTTGGAGGTGGTAAGAAGGTTGTTTTCTGAAAGTCAATTAACATTTTCTCCTTGTCTGCTCCCATTGGCTCATGCTGTTGTGTTAAATGTCACTGCGAAGTGAATGAACTGTTGGCTCACATGACTATAGAGATACTGAACGAGTGTTGAATTCCATACAAATAACATTACATTGGCCTTCTCATGGGACTGCTTCTGTTTTCGTTTCAGAACACTAAATTTAGTTTTAACTAGATCAATACAATATTGACAAAATCTGGTTTCTGTTGCTCATATTATGCGTCCTACTGTAACGAAATACAGTATTTCAGGCTCGGACCAGGAGCGCAATACCGCTCTGTCATTGTGGTTTTATGTCTGGATGTTTTGTAAATGCTGTTGACTTCCTTCATGAAATAAGACACCACTGTGGATAGCCTGCTGTATGCTTTTATTTCACTGAGAGACCACACTATTGATGTCTCCCTCAGGGTCAAAGGTTTTAGTGTTCAAAAGTTTGTTGCTGGCCTTATGAAAGCTCATTGCTTCTTTCTTGCACCCGGTTGCAGGCTTGCCTACAGTGGCTGTTGTGCTTGCAGGTGTTGCAGTGGGTGGCTTCGGATGGACAGCTCTTGTCCCTTCAGTCAATCCCTGACTTAGTCCCATATGTGTCAGACATAGCAGCTGTTGTTTTGAGGGCTGCACTTGATCCCATGGAGACACGCAAGCAGTGTTAGTGCACTTACACAAGTCCCTCTGAGTATCATAGAGGGTCACTGCTTCTCTTCTTTTGCATTTGCTAAGCAACAGGATCAGATGCAGAGGCAGCCCTACACACTGGCATGTTGGGCTTTTTCCATATTTTTTGTGTTTTGAGTGTACCACAGAATGTTTATCAGAGAACTTTTGCCACTTATCAGCATGCAGTACTCTTTATTTACATGTAATAGTGGGTGATATTGAGAAAACTTATGTCATACGAAGCTCTCAGAGGCTATTGTCAGTACTCGGTAAGAATAGTTAATTGAGATACCACTTATCCCTTAAAGGAGATGCAATAGGAAATGCTCTTAATGCTATGCAGAATGTGTAGATGTTTTTATATGGATTGATATGATTGATGTGATGATAACATGTTTCATTATAAAAAGATTTAACACAGCCTGCCAAGAGGTCTGCTAAGGTTTTGATCATGAGTTCAAATCCCGATGATGCCAGATGTGTATAAGAGCATAACTGATCACGTAGGAGAATTCCACCATAAAAATTCTTCATAATTCCATCAGATTTAAATAAAATTCTGTGTGGTTTGATGTCTTGAAACTTGCTGACTTGGATTTTCTTTGCAGTGGTAACAGGAATCAGGGCTCACAATCCCACAAATGAGTTTTCCTCAGGCACTATTTTGGTTTAAAACACTCTCTGCCACTGGTGCATTAAAAGGTTTTAGGACATAAAGGTATTTATGAATTAAACTAATTTTAATAATACTGGTGGAATAAGTGTAGTGATACAGTGAAAATTCATTGTTCTCATAATTTGATAGGATTTTAAAATGCAAACTAAATGTGCTGTTGTATCTATCATCCGTTGATTCAACCCCAAAAACAAAAAATGTTTTGACATGTATCATAAAAATGTATTATGTTATATTTTTGGCGTGTGGCCCACCCTTATTTATTAGGTTGGTAGGACCGCTTTTGGAAGAAATTAAACCCATGAGTGCATTTATGGCATTTATCCAAAGCGACTTCCATTCCCTAACTACAGGGGACAGTCTCCCTGGAGCAACTTGGGGTTAAGGGTCTTGTTCAAGAAGCCAGTGGTGATATGCTGAAGGTAGGATTCGAACCCATGACCTCTTGGTCTGAAGTCAAGTATCCTACCCACTAGGCCACCACCACCCCACTCTTTGAGTAAGACTGCTTCATGTTTTCTTAAATTTGTATTTCTATCTTTGCTGCCCTTGCCATAGAGAAACATCCCCAAAACACGGGGCTTCCATGCTTTTGATTATTAAGCACAAGCCTACACAGGCTAGGCTAACCAACATGAAGACAGCAGAAGGAGACAAACTGGCAAAGCTAATGTTTGGGCTGAATGCTATGCCAATGCTAATTGCTAATGTTAAATAAGAGTATAAGAAAAGACAGCAAACGGGCAGTAGGCTACAGTTTGTAGCAGTAAATCAAAAAATAAAAGGAAAGGAAATGACAAAAAGATTGGCAATATCTAGACTAAAGCTGCACTATATGGTCATTTCAATTTCACTGCTACGTATTGCGATTGTGATGCCTTTCACAATATTAAAAGGCTCCATATCATCACTTTGCTGGGCTTCACCCCCCATCCATACAGTCCACAAATGGAAAAAACAGCCCGTTTTTAAGTCATAGTTTTGTGATGTCACAAAACCAAAATATTTAAATATATCTTCTTATGCTGGCTATAGCAGTTTAGCCCCACATATTCAGCAACACCTTTTATGGGTGAAAATTAGACTTTTGTTTGATTACATGAAGACTTCGATTTAGCAGAGCATCTAGTAACTCACCTAGAGCTGTGATTGGTTGCCCTGTCAGAAACACTACAGTTGGTTAAAGGCCAGTATGACAGATATCAGTATTGCAGTGGCTGGTATTGCGATAATGATTAGCAGATGATAGCCAGAAACAAACAATACCTGGGGAAAAAAAAACACTTTATATACACATGCAGACAGGTGGTACTAGGGAGGACACTAGGAGGAGACAAGAAATATACCCTCAAAGTGGAGGAGCCAGGGCAGAGATGGAAACATAGCAAAACCAACAAGGAAAACAGAAACAGCAGGGAAAAAAGAACAAGATGATGAGAACAGATATACAAAACAGAGAAATACATAATTTTTGTAAATATGCAAGTGTGAAGAAAGTTTAAAGAACCTCTTCATAATGTAAAGGTTCTATAGCAGTGAAATTGTGTTCTAGAACCGTACGTCCAGGTCAAGAACCCTTTAGCAACCTTTCATTCTAAGAAAGGAATCTAAGAATATGGGCCTAGTGTGATGCAGTGTGCTGTGTTAGACTTGCACCAAACATATTTCTTGCTGAGCTTCTCCTTGTAATGATGAACAACACATTCAAGCCTCCATCATTAAGCCTCCACTCTTCTAAATGTATCCAGCCTGGCCTTCCTTCTCTTGTGCAGCTTCTCTCAGTGTGTGGTGGTGTGTGCATTCTCTCAGTAGTGAGTCCACCATCTGTGTCTATTGTGCCCTTGCCAGATCGCGAGCTACTCATCCAAGTGTGAGTGTCCTTCCAGTCCGCTGCTGCTGCATTGCCTCAGACTGGAGCTGTGGGAGACACAGTGGGATGCTGTTCTGTGCTCCAGCCAACCTGCTGGACAATGTTTTGGATTAGCAATAAGGCTTGTGGACTTTTAATTACAATCCTTATTCTGTTTTATTCTGACATGTTAGAGAGGTTGTTAATTTATAATAATACAGCCAGGCAGCAGAGTAGATTGTTTGCCATGTTACGCCAGTGGTGGTTGTTTTTTGCATTATGTAGGAGATCATAGAGTCTATTAATTGCTTATTTTCTCATATCCTACAGTTTTCTACTGTTGTATTTTTTCCTCTATGGTCCATTTATAACTTTTGTGTGGGTTTATGTATCAAGGACAGTCATCATTTGTTTGAACATGATATGTTTTCCCAGCCTCTTTTAATCCCTTAGATTTAAAAGGCTGTTTTATTTCCTTTTCTCAGATATACACAAATGACCTCAGTTCTGATTGTCTGCCCTGTATTGTGCCTCTTTCAAAGTGCAATGCAGAAACACTTTGCATTTTTCACTGTGAGTAGGTGGAGCTAAACGGAAGTAGCCTGAGGTGGTGGGCAAAATATTTGTTTTCGAGACATCACAGAAATAGCTAATTCAAAGCTGGTCATTTTTTGTAGCTAAGCTTCTGTACATGAATCTTATGGAATAGGAAATGAATGTTATGTGGATGCTAATTTTATAGTTTTAAAACTTTTAACAGCATATTGCATGTATCTCACCTGTTCCAAAAATGTGAAGAAAAAATCCATTCCACAGGATATGGGCGCTTTCATTCATAATACAATAATAATTCATTGTTGAACAACTGATTGTTCATTGTTGATTGTTACTTTCAGGAATCCCTCTGAAGTGCAGTTTATGTAGACTTTGGCCAATTATCTCAGCACATCTGTGGTGTGGTTACTGTTTGGAAGCAGATTGCACACAAATTTAATGGAAGTGAATGTGAAGCCAATCCAGCCTTACAGTTCCTTTCACAGGGGCGTATATTGAGGAAGCCCCATAGGCACAATTTGGCTTTTGTGTGCCCTTAATGGACCTGTACCGCTGCAGAGTCTCCAGTATAGTAAACACTGTGTTCAGGGATTGGAGAGGGGAAGCTCCCTGGTTTTGAGAAATGCACGTTTTATGTTTATAGCCAAGCGTAATTAGCACAGAGAGACATTTTGTTCACGCTACACCGTTTGGACTGCATAGTTGATTTCGCTAATCATCTTTCATTGTTATTGCCTTTTTGGTTTGAAAGCAGTATTTGGTTTGAAGTTGAAATGAGAAGAGGCCATGTTTAAAACTGCAAGCTAAAGGTGCTTCACTGGTAAACTGGTGTTGGTGTCACTCAGCAATATTCAGTTTTATTTGTGGTGGTATTGATAGATAAGAAGAACTAAACCCTTGATATCATTATATTAAAAGGCCCATATCATGGAAAACAGAATTGTCTTTTTTTTATTATTTACATTTTGAACTAAACAAAATACTTTAATGTAGTACATAAACACTGTTCAAGTTTCAAAACTGACCATTCACTCCCCAGCTTACTGGATATAAAGACATTTGAAATGGTCATGTAAAAATAAAATATGACTGTTTTTGGTGCCCGGAATCACATGACTATTATAAGTGGACCTGTGAGTGTGAAAAGCCTTTTAAAGGAATAAAAAACCTTTACATAATATAAAGGTTCTTGACTCATGGAGGTTCTCTAAACTTAACAAATTTAGAAATCCCTTTTACAAAAACGGTTCACTCAAGAACCATTTCTTGAAAAGTCCTGCAGGGAGCCAAAAAAATGACTCCTCTGTGAAAAGAAAAACCCTTTCTGACACTTTTCTTTGTAAGAGTGTAAATACACCAAACTGTATGAGTTCTTGCTCATGGACTGATTTCATGTAAAATCTATTGGCTCTCTATTTTCGAGTGCAGAGGGAGTTTTGGCGGACAGGACGCAGCGAATATAGTTGCAGAGTGAAATACCTTGTGAGGTCTCACCAGATTGCACACAGCAATTCTTTTAAACTACATCAAGGTTTATCAAAGTACTGTGTGTAGCAGAGGCTCTGTAAAATCCTCTGAAGTCAGCAGTATACCTCTGCAAGGCAGCCACTTTCCTTCTCCTTTCTTCCTTGGAAAAAGTCTTAAGTGAAGCAAGATTATATCGTTCATTGAAACGCTCTTGTCTGTTCTGTGAAACAGTGTATATAGAGGCTTATGGATAATATGTGGATATACATGTGAATATACTTATTTTTAAATATGCATGATATAACAGGACATTACAGGAGTAATATTGTCAAAATGCAGTTATAAATAGAATTGCTTTTGCCCTTTCATTTATCGCAGAGCAACACATAAGCTAGTTCTGTAAACAGGAAACATGAGGATGCAGGGGCTGAAGCCAAGGGATTTCCCCGAGCAGCAGGGAGAAGGTGTGCTGGCATGTATGTGTAGACAGCTGTCAGGGGGTGGAAAGACAGGAATGGGGGGTGACGGTCAGTCATCTCTATTGGGACACTATTCTTGTACAAAGTTGTGCATTCATCAAACAATGGGATAGCAGCCTCTTGCTTTAAAGGGGGAAGTTCAAGTGGGTGATGGACTACGGTTACCTTCGGCCACCACATTTGTGTCTGTAAGCAGAAGAGGAAATATTTTATGATGATATGATTTGTGTAAAGTTATCGGTGGTGCTCAGTCTTATTGAGAGGACAGAAAGAGCTTCCTTTGCTCCTTTGTTTTTATCCTTCACTCTGAAATAAACCCCAAAAATTGGAAATCCAGACTCAAATCTGTCTATGCACAATGAGAATCAGTGTAAATATAATTATTATGTAAAACTGCATTTACTCATGTACTGAAGTCTTCAGACATAAATGATGTGTATGTCAAGCTTACAAATGTGTAGCTAGACAGTGCTATACTTACAAAGGCCCATCCCAGTGTGATTCCATAATAAACCCTTTCGATAATTTTCACCCAGAGATGCAGACAGCAGTTGCATTACCTTTCTGCCTCTTTACAAGCAATTTATGGTTCAAATGACGTTCACATATGGAGACAAACTGTCCCTGTGCATGCAAAAGCAGCATGGCCTCCAACTGTACAGTGAGGCTGTAATGAGGCTTGCATGTAGAGGCAAATGATCTTGACGGACACACAGTGGGTCTCCATCTGTACAGCTGGCCTCTGGCAGTGCTGGAAGGCCACTTTTTCAGTCTCAACTGTTCATCTGCACCAGCCCAAAGATAGGGTTTTAGGGAGAACTGCATGTGAAGGTGATTTGGTTCCCACAAAAGAACCAAGATACACATCTGGTTGCATTCTGAGGTTGCATTAGAAATAAATGGGGGGACAGCACACCTCATGCAGACAAAGCCTTTGCAAACCAACCCCTGTGTTACTGTCCGTGTTTGAAATGGAGGCAGTTTTTGTGGCTGTTGTGTAGCATAAGGGATGATTCACTGCTGTTGTGACCTATACAGTTCAAATATCTTGGCTCTATGAAAACAAATCATGCAAGAATGTTCCAAAAATCCCCTACCATGGCATGAGAAATTCATGCTTGTATTCATATTTCAGCATTTTCAGAGGAAAAAGCTGTTATGGTCTGTATGCTGTTCTTCAGCAATTCTGCATGGAGCAGTAGCCATTATAGCTTGTTAGTTTGCAAAAGGTTAAAAACCTTTTGTGCTGCGAGTTCTTTTTCTAAAGTCTTTCAGGAAGGCTAGATGGTACACAGGAATACCTACTGCTTCACCTCTTGTAGTTTAAACAACCATCTTGACTCTTCATTACATCACCAAGAGTCAGAAGAGGAAAGGCTATTTCTGGATTCAGCTGGGTTAAAATAATTTTTATGAGTCTCCTGGTGATGATGAGATGGTGATGAAACCACTTCAGCCACATTTTCTGTGCAATGCATGCTTTTGCATACTGGAGAACCAGATCTGCTCATGTGTACAACTACTTGTTAAAAACTTTTACTCCTAATCTACCTAATTTACTCCTAATTCAGCTGATGCGAGAGCATGAATTCAGCCCATCTGAGTGATTTTTAGGATGTCTTAGGCTGTTAAATGCACTTCTGTTGATGAATATTAGTCTGGGTGCACTTTTTAGTCAAGTGTGCTTAATTACTTGGAGGAGCTTTTTTTCTGATAAATTTATTTTATGCAAACTTTCTGGAGAGATATTTAAGCTTTGGCAAAGTCCTTATAAGCACACCAGACTGGGACCTGAAGCCACATTCTGAAAAAAACAATGGAATAGTTGTCCAGCACCTTAAAGCTATAGCACAACATTTTGTTTCTCGTGCTTCTTAAGTAAGATACGGGGAAACATTTACATCCCATAGGCTTTTAAAGACCACGGAACAAAACTGCTTTTTAACCCTCCAATATTATCCAAAAGCTGGTATTTATATCTTAGTATTTAAGTGCTGCATACTCATTTGAGTGTAGTGATGTATTTCTGCTGTACTCATTCTTAGTTATAGGAAAACTGTTTACTGGAACCAGTAAAAAAAGTTATTTCCCTGTCATTTTGGAGCATTTCTGTTTGTCCATTCTTCATTAAATGTTCACGCTGTGTAAAGAGCAGCTACTGTTTTCAAATGGTGTAGAAAAATGAAACTGGAAAAAACTTGTTTTGAACTTGAAACTGATGCTATTCTATACATTTTAAATAGACACCATAACTTGAAAAGTGTAATTTGGCAGTACTAAAAATACTTTGTGTTTTAAAACTGGAAATTAAAAAGTGTTTTTTACTTGTTTTCTTTGAGGAAAAACTTCAGATTTTTTCCTTTAAATACTGACCCATCTTTTCTGTGTTGAAGTTTGTGTAAGCCAAACACCTGGTATGTGTATGTGTGTGTGTGTGTGTGTGTGTGTGTGTGTGTGTGTGTGTGTGTGTGTAGCCCTAACCTTAAGTGACTGAAGTGTTGAAGACGTTATTCATAACTTTCTGCGTTCATATGCAGATACAAATGTGCCATATGACTCATTAGTGCAAAGTCATGTTTTATTCCATATTAGTGAACAGAAACGTTTATTTTTAGGAGCGCCTTTGCTGATCAAAGCTTTGCTTCGGAAATTCATAATAATTTGATCATAAGACCTTCACCTTTCCGCCTTAATTTCAGAAGCCCACATTTGCAGAAAAAACTCGCTTTGTGAACGTAAGGGTACTGCGCGTTTCAGTAACATGACATATATTTAGTGGTGATAAAATGGTAGTGTAGTACCTCATTACAGAAAATCCTTATTTCCTTTTTCTTATCTAGACTGCTTTCTCCTCTGTGGGGTATGGGCTGTTAAATTAAAGATCACATTTTCTCAGTACATTTCCTATATTGTATATTTTGTGAATTTGTTCAGTTACATTGTTAAAAATAAAGACACGAATCGGGTTTTTTTTTGGAGCAATTCCATAGAGGAACCCTTTTTAAAGAACTTTACTAATGTAAATGTTTTTTTACCACTCACCACCAAGAACCTGATGATTGTGTTTGATTTCCTTTATTTTTATACTTTTGGTTGAAATTTCTCACCTGTTTGAAAGCATACCCTGTATACTGTTCTTCATACTGATTAAAGGTGTCATATTAATAACTACATTATTTTATTCAAAATCAACAGAGTATACCCAAAATATTATAAGTTAGACATCAGGTATTTTAACTGTTTGGGGAACACAAAAAAGTGAGTAAATGAAAAGGATAATAAATTCTTCTAAATAAGTTTTTAAATGTGAGGCATTCTGGATGTTAATTTTATTAGAACTTCATTCTGAGTGTTGCACCATTCCTCAGTCATTGTAGAATCATATACTGCTCTGTTCATCATGCTGGACACATCTTACATTTCTTTACTCCATGGCTTCCTATTAATTAGTACTGGCATATTATCATTTTATACAATGGTTTTGAATCATTGTTTAAATTGTAGTTCCAAATATTTGAGCAGTAGTGCATGGGGTTTAATTTGGTTTTCATCATGTCTTTGGAATGACCATTATGGAGAGATAACAGGAAATGTGGCCTCTGTGTCACTGGTCTATAGTCAGCCCACCACTTTGGTATATTCATTTATAGACTGAGGAAGTAGCTCAGTGAAAGATTGTTGTATGAAACAGATCAAACTTCTAAGATGTTGCATCTTTAACAGACAGCAGTAACTTTTGACCCTTATTTTAGTGTTTTTAAACTTTCTTTATTTTCAACAGTTATTTCAGTTTATTTAGTATTAGTAAGCTGTGCCCTCTCTAAACATGCGGGTAGAGAGAGTTATTTCTGCGTTTCTTTTGTTTACGGGTCTTTGTTTTGGCTTGCCGCACGATGCTAACGCTAATGCAGCTAGTGGCAGCAACCAGGTCTTTGTTTACTCCCGCGATCAGCTGATCTCGCTGAGGCAGGATGCTCCGGAGCACAGTGCAGTCCTTTTGCTCATCCCCGCGGAGATACTGAGTGGAAAGACCAAGAGAGGATGCCGTGGAGGTGCAAATGTGTGTGGGAAAAGAGCAGCGAGGAACGGGAGTCTGGTGAGCAGCGGAGGAGGAGGAGATACAAATCATACCTCCCGTCCGTTGTTATGGGTAGTGTGAGGTCACTGGACAATAAGATAGCCGAGCTTACGGCACGGGTCAGACGCAACAGAGTGCAGTTTGATGTGCTTTACTGAAACATGAGCATGAGCGTATTCCTAACTCTGCTGTGGACGTTGCTGGCTTTTCATGTGTTTGGGCAGACAGAACTCGGCACGAGAGTGGAAAGAGCAAGGGGGGAGGATTCGCTCTCTTTGTTAATGAGAGATGGTGCCACCTGGGTCACATCGTGATTAAGGAACGCATCTGCAGCCCGGACATTGAACTGTTAGCAGTGGGACTACGTCCTTACTATCTGCCCAGAGAATTCTCACACGTGATGGGCATTATTGTTTACATTCCTCCATCGGCCAACGCGACGCCGGCGTGTGACATCGTTCATTCTGCGACCGTGAGACTCCAGACAAGGCACCCAGGCACTTTCGTCGTAGTATCTGGCGATTTCAGTCATGTCTCCCTCAACAGGACACTACACCTTCACACAGTTTGTACACTGCCCCATCAGAGAAAACAAGACACTGGACTTGCTGTATGTTAATGTCAAAGAGACATACAGCTGCACAGCCATCCCATCTCTGGGCCGATTGGTCCACAACTTGGTGCACCTTCAGCCTACCTACCTACCACTGGTCAAGAGGCAGCCAGCCACTGTCATAACAGTGAGGGAGTGGTCAAAGGAGGCCAGTGCAGCCCTGCAGGACTGCATGGAATCTACGGACTGGGAGGCTCTGTACGAGCCACATGGAGAGGACATTGATAACCTCACAGACTGTGTCACTGAGTATGTCAACTTCTCTGTGGATAGCACTGTACCAGTGAAATCCATACGCTGCTTCCTCAACAACAAGCCATGGGTCACCAAAGACATCAAAGCCCTCCTGAATGAGAAGAAGGAAGCATTTAGGTCAGGTGACAGGGAGGCAGCCAAGGAAGCACAGAGGCGCTTGTCTGTGAGGTTAAAGGAGGGAAAGGACAGCTACAGGAGAAAGCTGGAACAAGGGCTGCAACAGAACAACAGCAGGTATGTGTGGAGCATGAAGAACATCACCGGCTTCAAGACCAGCATCCATGGGACTGACGGTGATGAGGAGAGGGCCAATGAGTTTAATCTGTTCTTTAACAGGTTTGACAGCAGGCCTCTTTCGAGCATGTCCAGCTCCAGCACAGCCCTCATTACACCCAGCGCACCTGCTCCCTCCTTCAGTGTCACGCCAAACTGCAGCTCTCCGTCCTACTTCTGGTACATTAGTACTGTTCTTGTCAATGCCTGTCACTCCATTGCGTGCCTGTCCATATATATATAGATCCACAGTGTTCTACATATATTTATATATCCACTCTGTACATATATACATAGATATACTCTATATGTACATACATACATATATTAAGTTTACATATACATATATATATACATTTATCTTTTTCAATACACTCATCCATATTTATATTTTCAGATTGTTTGAATAGTGTGCTTTTTATACTGTACTGTTGGTATAGTTTTTATTCGATTGTTTTTCATTTTTGGTGCTCTTATCTTGTACTGTCCACTTTCTGCCATGATGATGCAAATTTCCCACTTGTGGGTCTAATAAAGGATTATCTTATCTTATCTTATCTTACCTCTCTCCTTCTCCTTCTCCCACCATCGTACCAGCTAGAGCCTCCACCCCCTCTCCTCCTGCCACTGAGCACTCTGACACCCATAGACCATCCATCACCATCACCGAGGACCAAGTGAGGAGGGAACTATGCAGACTCCATCCTGCTAAGGTGCCGGGCCCAGATGGCATAAGCCCACAAGTACTCAAGCTGTGCGCCTCCCAGCTATGTGGAGTGCTGCTGAGGATCTTCAACTTGTGCCTCAGTACCAAGAAAGTACCCATGCTGTGGAAAACATTGTGTCTGGTTCCTGTACCAAAGAAGGCACGACCCAGTGCCCCATCGGACTACAGGCCAGTGCCACTCACGTCACACAGCATGAAGGTCTTCGAGAGACTGGTCCTGGACACCCTCCACTCCCTGGTTAGGCCAGCGCAAGATCCCCTCCAGTTCGCCTACCAGGCCAAGATTGGAGTGGATAATGCCATGATCTGCCTGCTACACCATGCCTACAGCCATCTTGACAAGCCAAGTGCATCCCTGAGGATTATGTTCTTCGACTTCTCCAGTGCCTTCAACACCATTCAGCCAGCCCGGCTAGGGGAGCATGAACCTGCATAGCAGACAGCTGCCTGACTGATAGGCCACAATACGTGTAACTACAGGGATGTAAGTCTGACACAGTGCTGT
Source organism: Brycinus macrolepidotus (assembly GCA_037974445.1). Lineage (NCBI taxonomy): Eukaryota > Metazoa > Chordata > Actinopteri > Characiformes > Alestidae > Brycinus > Brycinus macrolepidotus. The sequence goes on from JBBPCZ010000001.1 coordinate 20,451,004, forward strand.
GTGGCACTTGAGCACCTCAGGGAAGGGTGGTGGTGGCCTAGTGGGTAGGATACTTGCCTCTGGACCAAGAGGTCATGAGTTCGAATCCTACGTTCAGCATACCACCACTGGGCAAGACCCTTAACCCCAAGACCCTTAACCCCAAGTTGCTCCAGGGAGACTGTCCTCTGTAGTTAGGGAATGGAAGTCACTTTGGATAAAAGCATCTGCTAAATGCCATAAATGTAAATGGAACAGTTCTGTCACCGCTCCTCTTCACCCTGCACACATCTGACTTCCAATTCAACGCAGAGGGCTGCCATCTGCAGAAATTCTCAGATGACTCAGCAATAGTCGGATGTGTCAGGAGTGGGGACAACTTGAAATACAGGATGGCTGTGGACAGTTTTGGGGACTGGTGTGAGCTGAATCAGCTGCAGCTCAACATCCAAAAGACCAAAGAACTGGTGGTGGACTTGCGAAGATCAC
>JBBPCZ010000001.1:20488233-20499972 GCA_037974445.1 Brycinus macrolepidotus
ATAGGTTTATATAGACACATATATTAGCATACACATACTGTACAAATGTCTATTTATATTTTTTATAGTTTTGTATTAGCTGTTTTTGTATCTATTGTTTTGCCACTTTCTGCTGTTCTTATCTTTGTACTGTTCACTTTCTGCACTTTCCCACTTGTGGGACTAATAAGTGTTTATCTTATCTTATCTTAACACAAACACATTAACCTTTCATCATAACTGACATAAACCTACATAAGCATTTTTTAAAGCTCGTACCAACAAGCCTCGGTGGTCATAAAAAAATGCTTTAGTCAATTCTGATTTCACCTCAGAAATATCATGGGCACTAACGCTTGGGTTTTACAAATATTTTTATTTGTGAATGCTTACATTAATCAGTCATAACATGCCAAAACAACTGCCAAAACAGCTCTGACCTGTGACATCATATGTCCTGTAAGTTGTGAGGTTGGGGCTTTATAGATCAGACTTCTTTGTCCAGCACATCCCACAGATGGGTCTGAGATCTGGGTATGTGGAGGCTACGTCAATATTTTGAACTATTTGTCAGGTTCCTCAAACCATTCCTATACAGTTTTTGCAGTGTTGCAGAGCACATTATCTTGCTGAAAGAGGCCACTGCCATCAGGGCATACTTTTGCTATAAAGGGGTGTGCTTGGTCTGATTAGGTTTAATTAGGAGGAATGAGTCAAAGTAACATAAATGCCAGGACCTAAGCGCTTCCATCAGAACATTGCCCAGACCATCACGTTTTTTCTGCTGGCTTGCTTTCTCACTATAGTCCATCCTTATACCTTATACAACATCATGAAAATCAGGCCATACCAACTCCTGGTACAAGCTATGGTTATCTCTTTCGTCGATTACTGCAATGCCCTTCTAGTGGGTCTTCCAGCCTGCGTGATAAGACCCTTACAGCTCATTCAGAATGTAGCAGCTCTGGTGGTCTTCAATCAACCCAAAAGTTTGCATGTTACCCCACTGCTGATTGACCTACATTGGCCACCCATGGCTGCCCGAATTAAAGTCAGTTCACTAACTCTTGCCTACAGAGTGACATCTGGGTCTACACCCAGCTACTTTCATCCTATCATTCAGGCTTATGTTCCTACCTGCTCCCTCTGCTCCTCCAAGGAACATTGTCTGGCTCTGCCATCCCTAAGCACAAGGTAAACCCAGTCCAGACTGGTCTCATTCGTGGTTCCCCGCTGGTGGAATGAGCTGCCTAAACCAACCAGAGCAGCAGAATTCCTCTCTAGCTTTAAAAATTCTCCTGAAGACTCATCTGTTCATAGAGCATCTCCTCTCTTAATGCACTTCTTGCACTACTCCTGCATAAAGATTTTAGCACTTAGAACTTTCCTCTGGTTTTCACACTGTCGTAAAACTTGGGTGTTTCCTTGTATTATAATCCGTTTTGGATGAAAACAGCTGCCAAATGAAAGTAATCCTAGAGCCATCTCTTCCTCAGGTGAGCAATACATGCAGGCTTACATAATGCTGGCTTTCAGTGATGTTTGTGGCTGGTCTGTGCCATATGAAGCTTTGTGTATGTATGGTGAAGTATTCATGAGCAGAACTCCATTCATTTAAATGTGGCCAAAATGTAAGTGTACTGAGCAAAAACATGAAAACAAAGGAAAAGACGAGTGCAGGGCTTGGATTAGGGGATGGATGTGTGGGGGACATGGCCTGAGGTTTCATGTGAAGTTTCACTATGTTTGGCCACTGTATGGAGACTGAAAGTTTCATCTCTTGAAACTGCAGTTATTAGAATTGGTTTAAAAATGTGTAGAAGTGAATGGGGTAAAAAGGGATGCGCAATAAGCATTAGAAAAGACGAGTGCTGGGGGAGTTGGCCTGAGGTATCACATGAAATTTGATTCGGACGAAGCAGGACGGAGCAGGACGATCTGAAAGGTGAACCCCATTCATTGGAAGAATAATAGATAAAGAAACCATTTAGAGGTGAAGAATAATATGGGCCTATAATTATCAGTTTGGTATCAGCCATATACTAAGGTGTTGATTATATCGGGCTCACAGCGGCGCATCTCTATTTACAACTTTCATTTATGGCCCAGCCTTTTCTTGCTGTTATAGAGTGTTATATCAGCTGTGATGAAAGGAATGCAAAACAAAATTCCACTTTCTCACAGTAAAATTAGTAAAATTCCAAAGATCAGCACAAATAATTCAGAGAATGTTCACTATTTGAAATTTTAAAAAGTTATCAGTATGATTTCATTTTATGGCTGATTACTGGCTATAATACAAAGTCTGATCATTATTGGCAGCAGCCTGGATTTTCCATGTTGAAACTGACCTGTGTGACTAGTAGATCAGAAATTGTCTGCTGACTTCTTCATGTCCACCTACACTCCAAGTCTAACACTGTGGCATGTTTTTTCTTCTTCATATTCATTTGGTGAACATCAATCATTTCTTTGTTCTGAGTCCAACATTAAGCTCTCCATTTGGACCAGTCTTGGTTGGAGTCGGGTTGACTTGTGAACAGCTCCTGCAGGGCTATGTGAGGTTTTGGGGGCTCCTGAGAGAGGCAGCGGTGTGTTGACTGCTTGCCTTAGGGAGATGGGTGGTTATTGATCAGACAGACAGTCTCTCCTTTACTTGGGTGTGCAGAGGCTGGACTTTAGCCTGAGCTGCATTCCAGCCTCCTGTGCGACTGAGAAGGAGGGAGGGAGCGAGTGAGGGAGGGACGGAGAGACGGAGGGGGGGGGGGGGGGGGTGGAGGAGAGGTGGGACCCAAAGGCTGAAAAAGGAATCCATGTGCGCCTAAAAAGTGTTTCTTTCCCTTCAGACCCTCTTCATTGAACCTTGCTCGGCTCCCCGAAAACCCAGCCTCTAAATTTGAACCGGAGGGAGGTGAAGTTTCTCCAGCAGTTTTTTCTATCGTTCTCTCTCTCACAGCATGCCTCTTTTACATCCTGGTTGCGGGGGGAGGAGGTATGGACAGTGGATTTGTCTTTTTAAAAACGTGACAAAAATGAAAAAGGAAAAAAACAAAACTAAGAGTATCTGAAGAGTTTTTTTTTCATCCCCCACTGCCTTCAAGAGTCGGGAGAGAGAAACTTAAGATCAGAAGGTGTGAAATTTGAGGAAGAAGGTGAACCCGCTGTCTGGAGTTTAGGTCAGTATTTTTGGGTTGCAGGGCTTAAAGGGAAAACAAAGTCTCACTTGCTGCTCGTTTTCCAGCGGACGTGTGAAATGTTGTAGAGATGGTGTGCTGATGTTTACATACTGGTGTGAGGGGTTAATAGGTTGGAATTGTGTAATAGGGTGGTTGGATACGTGGGCATGCAGAGAACACTTGTAATAAGACAGGATTCTGCATTTCATCAAAGTGCTCCAACTGTTCCTCTGCCCTGGACTGTACAGCGATTTGAGACTTGAGTATGGCCACGTGGGTGTGACAAAAATGCGGATTTCCAATGCCTTCATTCTGCATGTGGCACAACGGTTCCGGTCTACTACTGCTGCTACTACTACTTCTTCTTATATTATTATTATTATTATTATTATTATTATTATTATTGTTATTATTATTATTATTATTGTTGTTGTTGTTGTTGTTGTAATGATTATTATTATTACTGTTGTTATTATTATAACTGTTTTGTAACCCAGCATAACATTATCTTTTGTAATGTGTCAATTTAAAAAAATAAGAGATTAATATAACACGCTACAAATCAGACCCATTATTTGAAAAACATTTTGAAGATGCAAAAAATAGTGAATGGTTATTTGTAGAATATCATTAATGTCCTTTAAAAAATACTTAGAACGTAGCTCTTTTTTAACTTCTTATTCTCCATTTAAGGTAACTCTTATAGCAGGCCGATGCAGTCTCATGACCTTTATATCATTCAGCACCTACCTCTGAAAAAACTGGATCTATACTGAGACACTGACTTTAAAGACCACTGAGACCTCGGATGACCTGTGGAACAACACAGGGCTGGCCCTCTGTTTTACAATTGATGAAGTACAGATTGATTCTGTGCCTACAGACTTTACCGCCCATACCAAGACGTGAAGCGTTCTGAGTTACATTAATAAGAGATTAAAATTTGTGTCTTGGTCAATGGCCTGGGGTGGTTGTTATCTTTTCATGACTGTGTGTTAGAAATATGAAACCTGATCTAGTATGTATGTCTGTAGGAGGTTGTGTGCCACGCCAACCTATGATTACACTTCCTGGGGTTGCAGTCTTAATCATATTCTAGTGTGCTCTTTCTTCAGTCTAACTGTTGATGCTCATGGGGTTTTGCTGCTTTTCTCTCTAGCAGGGGCCGTACATTTGAGCTGTGTTTTGCCATTCAAATGGACTGCTGTTTGTTTGGTCACTACAACATACCAAGCATACCTTACACTCCCTTTGGCTCCCATGTTTTTACATTGATAGAGACAGCTAAGAGACTGCACTTGGCAAGAAAAGTCTCTAACAAGTCTCATTACAAGTCCCAGACCCTTTCCTGTTATTTTCACCATATTATTGGGTCATAAATTATGTTAAGTGAAAGACTGAATATATCCTATGAATTCAGTTGTATTTAATAGTGTACCATTAATACTGAGGTATGGAAATAACCTCTGCTCTGATTGGCTGCTCTGTATTGTGCCTCACTCAGACACTTTAGTGTGGATGGTCAGGGCTAACCTGCTGTAGGCTGAATAGACAGATATGTGTAAATGGGTTGGTGTTTGTAACACAAAAACGGTAAATTTAAAACAGCTGGTTTTGGTGCAGTTTTCACTTATGGGCTGTATGAAATGTGGTGTGAACAATACATTTTAAAACTTTCGTTACAATGTATACTGAATCACGTTTACGTTTACGTTTACGGCATTTAGCAGACGCTCTTGTCCAGAGCGACGTACATCAGTGCTTTAGTAATCCACATCTGTTCTTCATACCTGTAAAGCTACACTTAAATCAACATCTGAATTAAAGGCTTATTTAAAAAAATCAAGGAACATTTGTTTGTCCATGAAATGGGACCTTTAAACCGTGTATGGCCAAGGTATGAGAAAGCTGTTGAAATTATCCACAGTCATCTCTGTCAAAAGCTCAGCGTTGAATTAATGAATCTGTCTGTTGAGGCCCGAGAAAGCTTCACTAACCAACTGCGTAGAATATTTTGCAAATACAGTAATGTATAGAAGCTGAGGGATAGATGTGAGGGATTCAGAGAGGTTAGTTTCTTTTGGCTTTGCATTGCAGTCCCTACCCCCTGTTGACAGAGCATAGATCACGCAGCATGCGGCCATGTTTCCTAAGAGCCATGAACTTGTCAGCTCCCTTGGGCTCCCCTGTCAGAGTGTCAAAGACAAACACATTTTCACATTGTGTCCCAGGGCATGCAGCATTCAACCATCCAAATAATTGCTATTGGCCTTCGCTGAATAAGACAGCATTCTCTGTAACGGTTGGAATAGACACATCAATCTAATGGCTCCTTGTTTTTGCCATGTTCCCTAGAGGGAAACACAAAAGAGCACCAAGGAGTAAATCTCTGATCAATGACCCAAAGTCTCCTACCTCCATACTGATCTCACAACAACAGTACCTACAGCAGCCTAGCCTCACTATGTGCTTGGACCATGCTAAGTAGATGAATTTAGCTTAAAATAAGTATTTTGTTGTTTTTTTGGGGTCTATTTATTTATTGCTTGCACAATTTACATCATTAAAGACCTTTTTGTTTGTTGTTCTTGGGATGCATTCAAAGTTCAGTTGACTTCTGCAGTACCGTTTGGCCACTGAAGTATTGGTCTTACCAACCAGTCTAGCCTGTGAGACTAGTTTAATGCCTTTGTTTTCAACCAAGGTTCTTTAATATTTTTTAAAAATACTTTATAACATAATATTGTGGAAGCAGCATAATGATGTCAGACTGCAAGTTTAACAAATTACCTATGAGTTCACCCCAGGGACGTTTTATTGGCTTAAGAATTTTGCTATGATGTCAGTTCATTCCGTTTTGGGGCAAAAAATATCAAGTGGGTCAGGCCTTTTGTTTGGTCTAGCAGACCAGCGTCACTGCTTACACACAGTTATCTCACTGACATCAGCCCGATGTTTTAAATATGGGGTGACAGAGTTCAGTTGTTGTTACGCTAAAAGCATACAATGCGAGGGAACAGAGCCTTGTAGGAAAGTAGCACTTTCCTATTGTAGAGAATGTGACTGGTTTTAGGTTCCGCAAGGAGCATCCTTTCTCACAGTAGCATAGCGATGTGCTTACACTGAAAAGCAATATAAGATTTTACCTCTTTGTTCCCTCGCTGCCCTCACGTGTCCTGATGATGGATTTGAAGCTTGAATGTAAAATGGCAAAGTAGAAATCAATAAAAAATGAGCATGACTTTGACGTCCTGATATTGTTCCTTTCTGTTTTGTCAAAACATAGAGTCAACAAGAAGGGCTGGACTATGTATTTAAAAAAAAATGTGTGTATATACAGTACAGTGCAAAAGTCTTAGGTACCAGTGAAAATAATATTGTAAACTGTTTAGATGTGCAGTTAGTTGTTTTAAAAAAATTAATATTAATAAATATACTAAATTAAAATAAAAAAGAATGAATACTAATAACATTATACAGTAAATAGTGATTTTGTGTTCAGTACATCATTGTGTTCTTGTGGAAGCCCAGTAGTCATTTCCATCAGAAACCTGGTTTACTCAATCAGTTCTTAATTAAATTAAATCAGGAGCTGCTGATGAAGTTTCACTAACCCATGCAGCGGCTGGAGGAACCGGCCATTTACTGCTTTCTTGTTTATTTGCGTTTATTCTAATGTTAACTTTGCTAGCAGAAAGACATTATTTATCACACACTGAGAAAAATGGCATGAAACACTTAGCGTAGGTGCCCAAGAATTGCAGAGTACTGTATGTAAGTGTGTGTATATATCGGAATTTTGCATTCTCTCTAAAACAACTTGAAGGAATCCTGGTCTAAAAAGAATTTGGCCTGTTAAATTCAGTGTGATCAAATTGAAAAGTCAACAAGTAATGGGCAAGCAGAAAAAAAAGTACTACAACGAGACTTACATGATTTTCAGGGAACTTCAGGGCACCACAGTATTTACAATTTTGCCTAATTTTTATCTGTAAAAAATCATTGTGCAGCTGAAGCTGTGGCCAATGTGAAGATTTTTTTGCTATCATTATAATTTGCATCACAGTGTGCCTCAATATGTTTTCAGGGCGTATCATAATATCACCATAACACTGACCAACTGCATGTTTCCTCAAACAGAGCAGAATCAGTCTTGTTTAACTGTATTTAGTACTGTGTGTGAAATTAAATGCTTTAAATGCAGAACTGCTAAGTTTTCCTTGTTCCAACTCAGATCAGATTTCAGAAAAAATAAGCTGTTGTGACAGGCAATACTTATTTTTCTAATATTTTTGCCATTTCACTCTCCCCTATTTTGAACATGTAGTAAACAATTGAAATGTCCAGCTCTAGTTTATTTATTTATTTTTTTACTTTTCAGACATTTTTTACATGTCATGCTAATGGGACTAACCTGCCACTGAAGAACATATGATGCTATTAAAGAAAACATACCCTGGGAAGGCTTTAGATGTCTGTGTGGTCCTTAAGTTTCCACAACCTAGTAGCTCCTAATAGGATTCTCAGCAGTGTCTACAGAAATTAGATTAAACGTCTACCAAGTTTTTTTATCCCTTTTTGTTAGTGTCCAGTTTAACTTTTCTATAACTTTATCTATTTAACTTTGTTCCCAATCCACATAACTGAATACAGTCTTTAAAAATTGTGAGAAATAAAGAGAGATTAGAAGTGAAAGATGAAAAATGACAAGTAATAAGAAGTTTTCTTCCTCTTCCACAGGCTGAAGAGCCCAAATTCACTCTATACAACACTTCAAGGTTTTGTTCTTGCTGCGGTACTTGAGATGTGCTGCTGTGAGATCAAAATATCAATGTTGTCCTTGGGCTCCTCCAGCTTAATAGCACCAATATTTTTTTCATACTGTTTAGAGATGAGATTAAACGAATACTGAGTTTCAATTCTACTGGTATTCATCCTGTCTCTGTTTGTTAGTGTTCAATTAAAATCAAACCAAAGACTGTGATTAAATTCCAAAGAAAAAGTGAAAATGAATTAGAAGTCTTTCACCTCTTTGGCAAGTTGATGCAGCTCAATTCTCACTACATGGCACCTATAGATAGGGTGCATTTGCACAGCTGTGTGCTTAAGCTTTGGCTCATCTTATGTTTAGAGTAGCGTCTTTTAAACACATTACATCTAATTAAGTTTCACCTTGCTGGTGTCTGAATGCCTTTACAACAGAATGCACTTAGCAGGCATTTAGTCATCTTGCAATTATATCTTGATTACCGGTTACAGTTGATGGGAGACGCAGTAATCATTGCCGACTTGGGTTCCCACCATTCTTCAGCTTAGACATATGGGCGGAATTGCCATTAGTCTGTGCAATAGTGCCTGTGGCTGTCCTCGCTGGCTCTCTGTGGGGTGGAGAGAGCAGCTGATATTTGCAGGTTGCCTCTTTATGGGGTAACACTGCTGGAGGAGGAGATTTATGGCAATGATAAAAGCTATGCAGGGCAATAATGGTGGAGGTGGATGCTATGAGCCATACTCGCATCTCACAGTGGTGCCTCCTCAATGTGCTGCAAAGAGAGAGAGAGAAAGAGAGATAAAGGAACAATGACAGAGAGGAGGATCCGTAAATTATGGTCAACAGTTTCCATGGATGTGATTCTACACATTAGTGTCACAGATGACCATTTTCTGAGTGATTACTACAGGTGTATACAGTCCAGTAAGCTTGTTTTGGTCCTTCACAGTGATGTCCCCTGCCTCTAAGAGCCATTCTCTTCTCTCTCAGCCAATGATAACATCAGCCATTCATCACTGTAGTATAAGGGAGCGAAACCAACTGTAATTCAGACCTGACAAGCTGGAGGAAAAAAGGAGAGGGTAATAGCATGAGAGCACAATAATGGCCCAACAGACTGGAGATAGATGTAGCTTTTTCTCTTGTGTCCTAACAGACTAACAATGATAAAAAAGCATACCGTGTATCTCTACTTTTTATTTTCTTTTGTGGATGTAGACCTGTTTGCCTTGAAGAGTCTTGGTTGCCATTAACAGAATACTCACACATCATAGTCAAAAATGCATAGCAGCTTTTGAACCAACAGTGTGGATGTTGGCCACTTTATTTATTATTGAACATGATTGGCTGCAGGTACTGAAACAAAAAACTATAATTGACCAAGATGGCTGAATGTGAAAAACTACAATATTGTCAGCATATACTTTCATCAAAAGTAGAAGAACCATTTTTAGAACCATGTAATGGACTAATGAGATGTGAATGTGAAGGACCGTTTTAACGTTTCAAGAACCTCCCGATAGTGTAACATTGGTGAAGAACCTTTACATAATATGAAAGTGTTTTATACCTTTAAAATGCCATCTCATTTACAAATATTGTTATAAGTGTTGCATGATTCTAGTTTTCATACAGCTGCCAGGTCAATTTGTTACACGTACTGTTTCTCATGTCCTGAATTAATGGCAAGCACTGTCCCTCTGTGCACAGCTGGAGCCGAGCGCTGAGATCAGAGGCCCTTCTGACTGTGTAGAGAGAGGAGTCAGGTCAGTGCAACTGTATTCCTTTCACCCCCCTCAACCCCTTTTTCTTGATCCTCAGCAACATGCCAGCCAGCCAGCTAGCTCTGCACGTCGACCCCTTATGAATGGGGTCAAACTGGGGGCTGCCTGTAAATTGGCCGCTGAGTCTAGCGATAAATGATCTAATACGAGTAGCAGGCTGAATCTTGTTCGGAGAACTGGGCCCCTTAGTGGCTAGAGCCCACGTTCAAATGATTGTTTTTCTACTCTTCCAGTGTCATGTAGTTAGAGTCGTAAGACTAAGTTCAAGTATCCTAACAGTTCAAAGCTCTTGAAAGGAGAATTCATCAATTTGAAAGACTGTTGCTGAGTTTGTATGTCTTTATGTTTTGCTGTTTTGTTACATAAGGTCTTGCACAGGGCTTTAATATTATCAGTTAACTTGACTGCAACAAAGGAATTGAAGTTTACATTTACGCTTACGGCATTTAGCAGACACTCTTATCCAGAGCGACGTACATCAGTGCTTTAGTAATCCACATCTGTTCTTCATACCTGTAAAGCTATACTTAAATCAACATCTGCTTTTAACCAAGTTACTGCTAGCTAAGTTGCACACCTTAACAAACCCTGTCAAGGAGAGTTGTAAGCATTGTTCAATTAAAATGCATTGAGGACTTGAATGCAGCCAAATTTTAAACACAACAATATTGTTGCTCAATGAATAATTCCTCTGCTTATTGTCCCTTTTAAAAGGCTGAACAAATTTCAATCAGAAGTGGGAAATCCTATGTGAGATTAGAACTTGGTTGCAGGCACGCTTTACACCATGTTCTATCATTCTCTCATTTGCGCCCATCCCTCCTTCCGTTCCGTCGGGTTTTTTTTTCATGGCTATTCATATGTAGATGGGGGTCAGGAGATGAGGTGGTTCTCACGTTCAACTTGAAACCCTGGTCTTTGTGTGGCTGGAGCCTGAGCTGCAGCACTGAAGCCAGAAGTGAAATTAAAATCTGCTGAATGCCCCAGCGGGGAGGAGAAGGGAGGAGAGGTGGAGGAGAGGCGAGGGGAGGGCGCGCAGCTGCTGATGTTGGATAAATGTGAGGTGCCCACTGTGGCATTCCATGCCCTCCTGAGGGACCAGCCAAATGAAGCATTGCTCAGTCCCCCCTTTCATCTTAATACAAGCCCATTCCTCTATTAACGGTCAATGCCCGCTGCATAGGACCCTCACTTACCATGTAGCTTTAGCCCAGTTTTCACAGCCCAGGATTTCAATAGGTTAATTTAATTACCTTGGAACTTAGTGGTTCCCCCATTTTTTCCTGCACTCCATATTAGAGGACTTCACAGCGTTCATAGTGAGAGTCTTTTGGTTCAGCCTAGTGCAGTGTCTTTAGCTGTAATTAAGTGGCATGTTTGCTTCTATGGACCACTATATGAAAATGTAAAATGTATGTGCTTAAGTGAGGCTAGATGAGTTAGTATTTGCAGTGTTTTATTGAAACTATGTGGTAGCAAGTTCTATGATCAAATATTTATATCATGATGTAAGAAGCCCGGTTCATTTAGAATTTTACAGACTTTGAATATTTGTTGGTATTTCTAAAATAGTACTCATTTGCAAAATCAGTAAGTAAGTATTTTTATTACTCCAGTTCCAAAATAAATGCAGCAGGCAGCAATATTGCTTTAGTGGTTAGCATTTCCCATGCTGATGTTGCTACAGAAGCAGCGATTGTAGCTTTTGTGAGCCATGTACAGCTTTCAAGTAAAGCTCTCAAGTAAAGCTTTTGTAAGCCATGTAGACACTAAGGGTGTAATGGTAGCAAATTAGAAATATAATTTTATTTAATCACCATCAAGATTTTAATTAGCGACAGCAGCAATCAGTGCCCCCCAAACCCCCATCCAACCCCCATCCACCTTCACTAGAAGTTAGTAGTAGTCACTCAGATGAGTTTCACTTAGGGCTGGACGATATGGCAAAAATATATATCACGATATATTTCTTAATTTTGGTCGATACGATATAATTCCGATATCGATATGGACAATATTAAAAAGCCTC
>JBBPCZ010000001.1:20507000-20528216 GCA_037974445.1 Brycinus macrolepidotus
TATATAGTTATCTTATAAAACTTTGCATTTTGTACTTTTTATTTGTTTACACCACTACAACAAATAAATATATTACAAATTGTGTAGCACAGTAAACGTAGAAATGTGGCTGCAGAGCTGCAGAAAACCATCAAAAGCACCTACAACGGGCACGTAAGTATCAGAACTGGACCAAGCATCTGTGGGATGTGCTGGTCAAAACAGTCCGATCCATGGAAGCACCAACTCATAACTTACATGAACCAAAGGTTCTGCTTCTAATGTCCATGCCTTAACAGATTGGAGCTGTTGTGGCTGATTGGTGTGTGTGTGTGTGTGTGTGTGTGTGTGTGGGTATGGGGTGGGGTAAAAAAACTGGTATAATATAGCTATGTGGTTTACGCACTGCTTTTACTCCAAAACGTGTTCCATACGCAATACACTCAGCTGCTCACAAGTATGACCAAACTGTTGAATTTGATGGGAATTTTGAATTTGATTTGGGAATTTTGAATGTGATTTGGGAATTTTGAATGTGATTTGGGAATTTTGAATGTGATTTGGGAATTTTCATGCATTGCATCATTTGCTTTGACATTAGCTTGAGAATGTATAAGCATTCAGCATTGTTGCATAAAATGTCATTTTACACATTTTAAAGTTCAGAGTGGACTTTGTGTAACAGAGAAAACAGGTCAGTGCTTCTTTGATTGCTTCCATAATACAGAAAACATTGTGTAAACTTTTAAAGAGGATATAATTGAATATTTACAAACATAGCATTTTGAATAAAATGGGATTAACATAACCTGATGCTATTTCTTGTTTCTATAGAAGACAAAAGCCATGTAAAATTAATTGCATCCAGATAGTGTTTTAGAATACAAACCAAATTAGCCTGTATGCAGCATTAAAATACTAACCATATTAGACCACTAACCATTTTAGACTATATACAGTATTACAGTACTTACTAAATAACAATATTATCCATACTAGACTATATACAGTACTACAGTACAAACTAAATTACAATAGTATCCATACTGACTATACTAAGCAAATACAATACTGACCATACTAGACTATATACAGTATTACAGTACCAACCGAATAGAATACTAACCATACTAGACTATATATTGAAATACTAACCACATAAACAATACAGTATTACAGTTACTAACAATATTAGTCATGAAAGTGTGTCTCTTTTTACACTGTAAACTTGTGAAAAAGTAAACCGTACGCTCTTGCGGGAGAGTTAAGGTGCAAACATTTGAATGTTTGCCAGTCCATTCTCTTTAAAAAGTAGGAGAAGTGCCAGAAAAGAATCTAAAAGAAAGAAAGACTCTGCAAGAGAAATCCTGTGCAACCTACAAAGACTGAGTAGACTTCCTCTTCCTCCGCCCCCCACTTCCTGTCTGTGGCTGGACATCAGAGCGGTACATTCAGGGACATACAGCAGACCTACAATGACAGACAGCCCTGGCTTGTGGCAGCCGACGTGAACCCACTGACTTCCACATAGAACACGGTGGCTGGGACATGTGAGAGCTGTCGTCATTAAACCAAAAGAACATTTCTTTTCTCTTGCTGACTGTGGGCTCCTGTGGATCTTGAAAGAAAACTGATCTGGAACAAAAAAAGGAGAATCATTTATCTCTAAAACACTGCTGCGATCAATATCTCTTCACCTCCGCAGCACTGAAAAGTAGACAGAGAAAGTGGGAAAGGTGGATCAGTCAGAGCCAGTTACTTGGAATGAGAGTCTTTTCTCAGTGTTTAGCTTATATAAATTGTATGAAGAACTAGGACAGAATATAATTTAGGGTGACCTTATGCAAATAACTCATCCTAAACCCAGTTACAGTATTATATACAGTTTACTGTAAACTCATCTCACTTGTATAGAATTAAGGTTCTACTCCACTTGAAAGTATATGTAGTAATCTACACTCAAAACTAAAGGTGCCCAGAAGGGTTCTTTGGAGCAATTCCATAGAAAAACTATTTCCCCTCCTTAATGCCCCCTTCTGTTAAGTTTTTAAGGGCCAGTTTCATGGAAAACCCTCTTTTGATTTCAAAAAGGATTGTTAAGTGCCAAGTTCATACTGTCCATGTATAAAAACTACACTGCAAAAACAGTCTGTTCGATGATGTCACAAAAACCAAATAATTTACATATATCCACTTATTTTACCTATGGTAGCATAATCCCACCCATTCAAGATTAAGTTGCAGAGGATATTTTGGCCAGATAGTTTTTTTTGAATGAGGCTCACAAAAGGGCAGCCAATCAGAACAGAGATTATGTTAATACAGTCTTAAAGGCACAGTAACATGTTTAATTCTAATGCTCATAGAGATGGTGGAAAAAGGTCATGAGTAAATGAATTACTTGAACTATTTTGGGTGCATAACCCCCCTTAAATGCCATAAATAGATAAATATAATGCAAAAGAATTGGACTTTTTAAAGAAATCGAAGATGTGTTCGGGCAAGAAAAGTGGCTCTTCTGTGGAATTGCTTCAAAGAATGCTTTTATTCTCATCTTTAAGAGTGTAGCTTACTATAAATACTTCTTTAGTGAAGCTGAGACTCTGAAAAAAAGGTATTCTTTTTTTCTTTACAACTGAGATGCCTTTTTTCCCAAGGCTTCGGTTAAAAGCGTGAAGCTCAGAGTAGATTCTAGTACACTTGAATCTGTCATTCTTATCTGGTTTTGTCGTGTGCTTAGAAGGCAAATACAGAAATAACAGTGTGTAGTGAAAAGAGTTTTTGTGATTTTGCAGTGCATAAAAACACCTGCTCTACTGTGGTATGTGATTTGTGTTGAGCGCACTGTACATATCTTACAGTACGCAGGGCCTCAAAGAGGCATTGTGCAGTTTGCATGTTCGGCCAGGAGAGGGGGGAAACTGTACGTCTTTGTTCCCAGAATGAATTGCTCGCTTTGGCTGGGCTGCACAATCGCTGCTGCAGCTCCTCTGCCCATGATCCGTTTGTTACGGTCTGGTATCAAATGATTAATGAACATACTGCAAGATATGTAACATTACATAATTGTAAAACTGATATGTCGTAGTGCTCGGATGTGGTCGTTGGTTTTTTTGAGAGTGGAATGCTGCCGGGTCTGTGTGTAATGTTGCCAAACTGGATTTGAAGTAAATCTTTTAAACACAGTGTTGCTTTTCGTTAAGTGCTGAACTCCACGGATCACAACTGATGAGTGTTCTCTTTTCTCATTGTTTTACTTAATATTAACAAGCTAAAGATTTTGTTTTTTTTGGCAAAATAATATCTCTTGTTTTACTACACAGTTATATATATTGCATATTGAATATGTTTCACAGTTAACTTTTGTGATCTACAATCTGACACCAAAAAAAGGCATTTATGATGAGAATAATTTTAGGAATTAGAATTGCTAAAAATAACTAGGCTTTTCTGAGTTTAGAGCTTATCAGGCACCATCTGCAGCATTTATTTTTGTCTACATTTATCTTATCTTGTAGAATGCAGAGCCTGGGGCAAGAGTTTGGTATGTTTGTCCACTTCCTTTTTTTCCTTTTTTTTGGTCCAGCACAACGCAGAGAGAACGTGTATCGTAAATCACATTAACTTTGTAGCGTATACCTAATGTAATAAGAGATAAACAATCTAATCTGAGAAGAAATTTCCAGCACTGAGTACTTGCTTTGAGCATTAATATCTCAAGCAGATCTTTGACTGATTAGAGAGAAGAATTGGACCAGTGAAAGAGCTGTTTTTATTCTGAGCTTTTATTTCACTGCCGTTTATTATTTAGATGAATTAACAGACTTGGATTAGATTCATGAATCTGTGCATGAATCATGAGGCGTGAGAAAACTGTTGTTTTCTCACAGGTGTGTGTCGAGAGTCTTCTGACATTTTAACGCAGAGCTGTCATATATGTTGAGGAACTCCGGGAAATAAAGTCAGATTAAGAGATTTCTCCAGTGTATGCCTTTCTCTCAGGAGCATACAGAGCTGGTGTAAATTACCCATGGCCTGCACAGCTCCGCAGGGCTGTAACAGACTGTCCGTGGTGACCGAGGACAGCGGTGAGGTCCGACGGCCCGAGCGTCCCGAGTTCGTACAGTGCGGTTGGGAGCTGATTTGTTTCCCTTCCTGTAAGCCCCTCGCACATCCCCCTGCCCGCCCCCTTTCTCTGAGCAGTGTAAACACACAGCTCCAGTGGAATGTTGGACTCTCTGACCTCACGGCAAACACTCTGCTGCAGTTCACCCGGTTCAGCCTGGCCACGGTGTGCTCCGAGAGAGAGAGGGAAAAAGGGAGAGAGAGAGAGAGAGCATCCAGCTCTGGCACATTTCTTCCTGCTGCTGTTACCACCACTGCTATCATCGCCTTTGTTTCTCTTTGTCTGTCTCTCTCTCTCTCTCTCTCTGTCTCTCTCTCTCTCTCTGTCTCTGTCTCTCATTTTCAATATTTCTGTCTCTCCTGCACTTGGTTTCAGTGTCTTTTTCTCTCCCTCTCTTCCTCTCAATATCTTTCTCTTCCTTTTTCTTCCTTTTTTTCTATGTCTGTCAGTCTCTCTCTGTCTCTCTCTTTTTTCCTGTTTCGCTCTTTCTTTCTCAACTCCTCTATCTCAGTGTCTTTCTTTTCCCCTTTCTCCATCAAACTCTCCTTCCCTCTGTCTCTCTCTCACCCCCCAGACCCTTCATTTCTGTGTTTCTCACCCCGTCCACAGTCATATAATCAGCATCTCCTACAGTTCTCACAATATTAATTCTTAATATTAATACAGTTTACCAACATGTAGGTCAGTTAGAGTCAGTTGAGCTGAATGGAGTGAATCCCTTCCCCCTTGGCTCTCAGTGCTGAAGGCGTACTGTACGTGCGGTGTTGCTGGGCTGGACTGGCCTGGGCTGGGCTGGGCTGGACTGCTGGGTGTAGAAAAGGCAGAATCTCTAAGCAGCTTTCCGGACCGTGGCCCGCAGATAGGAGTGGATTGGCTAAAGATAGATCAAAGCAGACAGCATCTGTCAGTGTGTGTAAAGGCGCTGTAAAATGAATGTTTGACCTCCTCCCTCCTCGCTCTGTACTGAGCTCTGCCATTTTTAGCAGATGCAGCAGACACACACAGATATACACATATGCACATGCACAACCCCCCACTCCCCGGTCTCTCCAAATTGCTCTTTCTGGAGGACATGAGCTGCTGTTGATCTCAGTGGGGACGAGACATGTCACTCCTTAACCTCACACGCACTCGCACACACGCACAAATGCGACAGTAACCAAATTTTCCGCACAGCAGCACAGTATCTCTTTGTACTTCAACCTGTGTTCGCAATCAGCACCAAGGGCTTGCAGCTGCACAGTCTGGAGCTGTATTTTAGTGCTCCTTCACTGATGCATTCCTGAACCTAGCATTGCACTACCCAGCGTGTGTACATGTCAGAGCGGGGTCTGCAGTTCCACCTCTGGCATTTTTGTATTTTGTGTTGGTCTTGCTCTTCTGGTCCCTCATGTGTGGGGAATAATACAGGGGGGGGGGGGGGGGGGGTGTTTGCCTGCTTCAGGAGCACTAATTAAAGAAAAGGCAGCCACAGAGTTTTGCAGGGTGGGGGCCAAATGGTACAGAGGAATTTCACCTGAACAAAGACGCCGCTTGTGATTGCCCTCCACCAAGGGCTTGATCTACGTGCGGCTGTAATTTTGGTTAGAGAAGGGGGTACTGTTTGGACCCTGAACCTTCTCAACGCTCACTTGGCAAGCACTCTCCAATAAGCAATAAGCAGCAAAACAGCTCAGGCTCTACCCCCTCATGTCTAAACAGGGCACTGGAGACGTTAATGTGGGCCCTGTTTGTTTGCTCTGGGTCTGTTGTGCTATGTCTTAGATATTGAAATGTGCACAATTATGGCTTGTCTTGGCAGACTTGAAAAGGTGTATTATTTTCAACAACTATCCAGTGTAATCAAAGAGTGGACCAGTCTAGAGGGTTTTTTCGTTAAACACTTAAATCAAGCCTTGAGACAATAAAAGGGTGGTCATAGGCATAGGGGCTCTGTGGCCCCCTCTACTGGCTTCTCGCTGTTAGCTCAGACATTAAGCTGGTTAATGCACACACACGACGTATGCAACACCAATTTCACACCTCTCTGTTGTACAAAGAATGGGTTTTCGTGGGCTCAGGTCTCACACAGCAGGAGACCCATACACATAAATGCCTTATGAAATGTAGCTATTGTGATAGCACAGATTAAAGCCTAAAAGCAGTGCATTGTGTGGCAGCATATAGAATGAAAAAGCAATCAGTTCAAATATAGCACACATAATGACAAGTAAATTAACTGACCGTTCCACCTTGTTGTACATATTCATATATTCATTTTTTATTAGTCTACTGAGATTGTACGTACTTTTGCATTGTACCTGAAGAATGTACTGTACACACTGATGCTCCAGACCAACTCGGACCGGTTTATCTTTATGTACAGAAAATTTTACAACATACAACTTATATTTGGTTATAAAACCATCCATATCTAGTTTTCTAGAGCTGGAGAGTATACAAACATAATGAGTTCAGAAAACAGCAGTAAGATAGATGATTAATAGATTAATTAAGTATATGTTAATTAAAAGGGTTTCCTAAATACCCATGGTCAGCTAAGTGTGAAATGATTCATGAATGCAGGGAATGTCCACAGGAGGCATCACAGACATGCGGCCACTCTGTGCCGCTAGACCCAGTGCTCGTTTGTGGTGTGAGGACCCCACCTCCCTCTAATGCAGTATTTAGCTCTGCCTTCTTGTTTGGTGACACAGCGCAGCATAAAGGAAGTTTGTGAGTAAGACTGATGGCGAGGCAAAGAGAAACAGATGGCTGCAAATATCAACTGCTAAATTATTCATTGACGCTCCAGCTTTCGGACAGTGCGGTGATAGAGTTTACTGAGATTGATTAGACAGAGAGCGAGAGTGAGGCTTCTTTCATTAGTGGACAGTGAAACAGCCGAAAAGCACTAATGGCTAGAATGTGCACAGAAATGTGGTGATAGAGAATTATTGTCAAAATATGAAGTCATGCAATAAGAAATTGTAAAATTTCTGTGATGGTGCATAAAATGCCTAAGGGGTGGGAGGAACAATAATCGATTCTTGAATGGATTGCAGGTCCTTCTTGAAAGATTCTGAATCGATTCATAAAACATCATAATTGTTTTTTTTTTTTTTTACAAGTTCAACTCAAGCACACTCAGAGACTTTATAAAGTTGGACACTTTAATGCAGCCGAGTTCAGAGGTGGAAAAAACATGCAGGATCTAACTAATGCATGCATGTTTGCAGTCACAGTTTTTGTGTATAGGAAATAAAGGCCCGACTCATAATGAACATACCCTGTAACATAACAGGCAAAAACAGTAGTATTCGGCATTAGGCTTTAAGTTTAAATAATTGCTTTTAAGCTTCAGCATAAAAATTCTCTGCTTTTTCCACATAGGGTAAGTGTCCAACAGGTCTGTGCCACCTTAATGAAGACCAGGATACGGCTTGAGTGGGTTGAGAGAGGTTTTTGTGGTGTATGTTATAGAAACAGTTTGGATGACTATTGACTTGACTATTGTGTTTGTTAGCAACATTAGCTCCATAGTTCCAGGTCTAAATTTTTGCCACCAGATGTCTTGACTACATCTGGAGGAAGTGGAAAATTTTATAAATGAGTTTTTTGTCAATCTGTTCCTTTAAGACTACTATAGGAGTGTATTGCTATTAGTTTTTGTTTCATAAAGGATGCTCAGACTGGACATGCAGAGAGAACACAAAACATCTACGCTTTTGCCCCCCTGCCCCCCCCAACCCCCCCAAACACACACTATCTACCATTTGCATGATATGTAATTTAACATAACTGACACGTGATGCACATTCTATCTGTCTCCTATCCCTTTCCCACTCTAGCTGCGACAGACACACACACACACACACACACACACACACATATACACACCCCCTCCCTGTAAGGCTCTGGGGAAATAGAGCAGAGGAAACTACGTGCCTTCACCAAGCAAGGGCTGTCTGGTGTCATGGCAACCATTGCAGATTTACCCCACCCTCTCCCATCAGCTTGAGAGGGAGAGGGGAAAGTGGAGGGAGGGAGAGTGTAAAAGAGGGATAAGAACGGGAGAATGAGTGCGGCGGAGAGTGGCAGCGAAGCGGACACGTATGTCAGAGGTGATCTGACAACTTGTGTGTATGTGTCATCAAATTCGTAGTAATATTCTCAGAAATTATGGTGGGTCTCAGACGGGGTTAATGCTTTAAGGTATGTTCACCTCTACGGTGAAGCTGAGAGGTTTTAAAGAGGATACAGAAAGAGAACTCTTCTAGGGTGCTAAATACACAAGACTAGGTTATTTGATAAAGGAATGATTCATGTGAAAATGTTTATTTTATACAAATACCCCAATGTAGTCAGTCATCCAAGTCATTCTTAGACTAATCACTACATATCATTTCCTATACAATGACCTTCATTTAAGAATGACCAAGGAACGACTGGAAGGTTTATCACTGAAAATTTTAATACAAAATGACAAAATGACCCTACAAAATGACTGGCACAATATACTCCATGTTTCCACCATCCCTAATAAAAGTCAAAGACTTTCAGCTATAAATGTGTTTTATGTCATTTTCTGCCAAAAGCTTTTATTTATTTATTTAAAAAAGTGTCTCTTTTCTCTAATTTAATCTCTAGTTTCCATATCTAATTTCATATGATGCAACTTATTCACCTTTGGCTCCCCTGACTTCACCATGGCGCACTGCTAAAGAAATTTGGTTGATTCAAATTTTTTCTCCTTTGGAACCACTTAGCAAGAGATCATGTTTCTCTGTCGTGTAGAACTGTTTGAGTGCTTTCCATTCAAAAAGGCTGTTTTCTGAGTACTGAAAGAGGCAGGTTTCCTTTTTAAAAACATCTCCTGTGTAGTGCAACTATACCTCACCACCATGCTCCTTTGCATTTGTTGTAAGTGGCATACGAGGGGAATTTGTCACATTTATGCAAGAATTTGCTATTTTTCCTAAAAAAAACATCCATTAAAGTTTTATCGATATTCACAACGAAAATGTGAGTTACTGAAAATGTCAGTTGCCTGAGTTGACATTTGAAGCATTTAAACACTTTTTGTAAAATCCTTTGCATGGAAACTTTAGCTCCAGAGCAAAACTAAAGAAGCCAATTTCAAAAACTCAACAGCTGGACAAGGGAAATTGATTATCAGTTTTGATTATCTTGTAAACCGTTCTTTGATGAAATGAAATTGCCCTTTTTAATACTGATATTTAAATTACCAGTCACAATGCCTTTTACTCTGAACTATGAGCATCCTGACCAATCGCTGCCCCAAATGGGTGTTCTGTCTACTGAAAGTATTCAGTTAATCCAACAAAAGTAAATTATTTTTGGACAAAATAATGCCAATCTTTAACCAGGTTTCATTATTTATTCATAAATGCCATTTTAATATTAGTTCAAGGTGTATCACAATTGCTGTATGTAGCTGTGTAGACAAAATGCCAGTCTAACGTTTATGTCATGCAGCCTTTCTCTCTACAGAGAGACCACAGTGAAGCAGGGGGAGAATTATAGGAAGAGCAAGAGAGATTGAGGGTGAAGAGCTAGGGAAGGAGTGCCAAAACAAGTCAAGAGCATTAAGTAGTGAGAGAGAAAGAAAGCAAGAGAGAAAGAAAGCACAGAAGAGCATGGAAGATAATGGGGTTGGAGAAAGGGAAAGAGGGAGGGATGAAGGCAAATGGGACACTGGTTCATCCAAGGACACACAGGAAAAAAAGCACGGCTCTTGCTGCCATCTCTAATACAGGGCTGATGACTGCACAGAGGCAGGCAGAGACACAAACACTGCAGCGGCCATACCTGCAAGCACACACCACACCATGGCTCTGTTGCATTATACCAGCTAGACTACAGAGATTATATAAATGCAATTGCATGCAAAAGTTTGGACACCCCTTGTTAAATTTTCTGAGTGAAAATAAATATACATTTTCTTCACAGAACACATTTCTGCATAGTGTAACACACAAATACTGATTATTTGCAAATTTAAATACGACATAAAAATGTGGCCTGTGTTTATTTTCTAACTTATAAAGTTTAACATATAGATAGACTTTGTAACTAAAATAAATAGAATTTAACTGTGTTTACTGTAGTGCACTTATTGCACTATGAAAATCAACAAAGCATTTCTCATTTGACCTAGAGTTTTAAATCTTTTACATACTATATTGTGAGCTTGAGCAAAACAAAACCAGCTGAGCTGTTGTCTTTGGATTGGAAAACTGTGCAGAATTGTGAAGGAATTTTCAAGCTGAGGCACCAGTGAGCATCAATAACAAAGTGTCTGCTGTTTGTGTAATAGCATTCAGCGAAAAATGAGTGCATCTCACATATGCGGCTGCTGTAATGCCATATGGAAAGCACAACTGGCCATGCTGGAAACTGACACAGATCCTTCCAAAGAGATTCCTTCTAAAGCTTAAATGTACAGCAGAGCAGTGTTCAACACTGACCTGAACGGGGTTTTTGGGATTTCACACTCCAATAGTTTGTACTATAATACCAAATTACTGGAGAGGAATGTAAACAATTTATCCATGGCTTCTTTGTGGTGACTTGAGGAAACTCATAAGTGCATAGTGGAACGTGCCCACCATTTTACAGTCATGCACTAAAACAAACCCCAGCTCGGAAATAAGGATTAAGAGCACACAGAAGGTAAATGAAATTAATATGGTCTGTATGCAAAATTTAAGTAATTTATATTATAATTTTATGTTATTTTATTATGTTGACTTATGTTCTGCCTGTTATTATTTACACTAATCACAGTGTGTGTCCACCCATTGCTCAGGCACACAGTGTGTGTCCTAGTTCTTAGAATCTTTCAGTATTGTATGGCCTTATTGCACATCCACAGTTGATCCTTTTGAAATAAACTGTTGCTTGTTATTAGTTTTGTGTTTATTCCACATTCAGTCATTGGCGACATTTTATTCAATGGCTGTTAAACTGTGGACGTTCTAATTTGCTGTTTGCAATTCTGACACTTCTCTTTGCCAGCATAGCCTGTGTTTATTAGCATGGGTCTGGCTTTTAGATTCTAGATCCACTAAATAGTACAATACCCAAGAATATCTTGTCTCCTGCACTGGGATTGTCTAAAAGAATGCCACCAGGGATGAAACTGTAGTAAAATTCCTGGTAGAATCCTGTCTTCTGCACTAGGACTAGCTAATAGAAACCCTCCAATGGTGGAACATGTTTGTAACATTCCTGGGTGTATCTTGTCTCCTGCAGTGGGATTGGCTAATGGCATTCCTTCGGTGCTGGGGCTAACTATTAGAATACCTAATAGGATCTGGTCTCCTGCATTGGGATTGGCAGATAGATTCCCTCCACTCCTGGGACTAGTATGGGGTGGTGGTGGCCTAGTGGGTAGGATACTTGCCTCTGGACCAAGAGGTCATGGGTTTGAATCCTACCTTCAGCACCACCACTGGTTTCCTGAGCAAGACCCTTAACCCCAAGTTGCTCCAGGGAGACTGTCCCCTGTAGTTAGGAAATGGAAGTCACTTTGGATAAAAGTGTCTGCTAAATGCTGTAAATATAAATGTAGTTAAGTTCTCTGGCTAAAAGAATCTGTCCAATTCTGGGGCTTGCTAATAAAATTCCTGGCAGTATCCTGTCTCCTGCACTGAGATTGGCTAACAGATTCCATCCAGTGCTGGAACTTTATAGTAAAAGTCATGGTAGTATCCTGTTTCCTGCTTTGGAATTGGGTAGTGGATTTTGCTTGTGAGTCAGTAGACGTCTATCGCAAGAGGTGGGATTAATCAGAATATGGGCGGGGAAGAAATTATCTGTGTGGTGTTTGACTGGGTGCCCAGAATTGGGCAGTTTGTCTGAAAAATGTGCAGAATAAAAATGGTTTGATCATAAACGAGAATTTTCTCTTTGAAGGAGTCCAGATTTCAAATAGCAGAGCCTGGGCCAGGAATAGGAGGAATGGGTTCTATCTCTGGCAGGGAGAAATAACAATAAAGATAATGATCATAATAACATGCAGCACGTGTTTTCCAGCACTCTACTGTAGGCCGCCGGTCTCCATTGAGAAAAGGAGCTTAAGTGACACAATTGAGCACAGGCGATCCAGCTGTGTGTGAAATGAAAAACATGGAAACATGTATGTGTGTGTATATATATATATATTAGGGGTGTCAAGCGATTAAAAAAATGAATCTAATAAGCTCTCTGATTAATTAATCTAAATTAATCACACACATTTTTTGCTGTAAAAATGTTTACGCTGGTTTATAGGCCCATTTTTGGTGTTTTTTTGGGGCTGATAGAGAACACACAATCTCAAAATTCCAAATAACATCTGACGCTGTAGATCGGAAGTGAGCAGATGCTGTTTTTAGGACTTGCATCATAACATCAACTTACACAATAATGTAGGTAAAGTAGCTGAGGCTCTCTCTTTGGGTTTGTATGCAGCTGTGTGTTCTTTGGCCTATAAATACAGCAGCTTAAACACCAGCACCTGCCTCACACACAGTACAAATATGCACACACGCAAACAACAGGGATATGCATGTTTTCTTAAAATCTCATGGGAAATCTAGCAGACTTCTTTTGTTGAATAACATCTAATATGTATGCACACATGATTAAATGTGTAAAGAATAATATTCGCTCTCTTCAACATTTATGCATTTGATAATGATAAGGATTTCTCCTTATTAAAGCAGAACACTGTGTGCAGAAATGTCCATTTGGGGTCAGAATTTGGATGCATCTGTAAAATATCTGCGGTTAAACCCATCATAAAATCATGTTGTCAAAAGCTTTTTAAAGTGTTTTGTCAAATCACGTCACCTGACATCTAAGCAAATTTTATCAGGCTTAGCTTAGCTTAGCTTAGCTTCACCACACCTGACACAGTAATGTCACATCACATAATCTCTTCTTTCAAGAACTAGCTTGACTAGACTTGCAGTTTTAAAATTAAAATCAGTTTTTCTCCTCACTCTTAGCTTTTGGAATACCTGCATATATATAATAAAATATATTGCAAACTACTAGATTTATGTTAGGTTTACTACTAAAAAATGACCTGATGAAAGCTTTTATAATAACAGTTCACAGTGTCTACAATTAGAACAGGTTAAATTCCAGTCTTTTATTTCTGGAGAGTGTCTTCGCAATTAAAAACAAAAATAATTCTTATGTCATTCAAAGGCTAGACTTTTGGTTTTTAAACATTTTTTCAGGTCTGCTTATGGCATCTTTGCGGTTTTGTGTACCATAAACAGTCATAGGTCATTTGTACCTTGACATTTAGCAGCCCTTAATAAATAAACACTGAGTTTTTTTTGCAGTATGTAAATTAGTTCTGTTCTTAATGGCTGCCCTGTATTGTGCCTCATTCAAAAATAAGTCCAGGTTGAAACACTCTTTATAACTATGTTATGAATGGATGGGATATATGTAGATCATCATGACAACAGTAAAGTCAAAAACAAGGTGTTTTTGCAGGTTAATTTCTAAATATGGACTGTGGGGAGTGACCAGTGTGTTTCAAAATTTTACTAGTGTTTACGTAACATTACGTTAACGTAACTTTAAAAAGCCAATGAAATTTTGTTTTGCCATGAAATGGACCCTTTAAAAATATTTTTTAAATCATGCTTATTTAATTAAATTACATCTGCTTTAACCTTAAAATACAAAAATTGCAGAGGGAGACCTGGAGTAAAATGGCCAGGTTTAATTCCCTCAAGGTCATGAGGGCAGCATAATGTGCCACGCAGGGCAAGACAATCCACATCTCCTCTCCACAGGGCCAGAGATTGCAGAGATCGCACTGATGAGCGAGACTGATGGGGGACAGAAAGGGGCAGCATAAGAGGGAAGGACAGCCAGTGAGAGAAGAAAGGAGAGGGCGAGAGGTAGAGGTTACTGAGTTCATTCCAGATGGAGTTACTTTACCAAATGTTCCACAGGATGCGTACCGTAACAGAGCATACGAAACAGACATGGCTATCGATCTGACATGAAACCCTCGGCCCCTACTTAAAGTTTTTAATGCCAGGACATTTTCTGCATCTAAAAATTCAGACTGGGATCCTGGAACATGTCAATCAATCAATCAGTTCTGTGATTGCAGTTTGAGCCAACACACTCTTGAAATAAAGATTCTTAAATTGTTCCTGGCTTGGTCATCAGGTACTAAAAACCTTAATTTCTGTAGAGTTACATTATATGGAAGTTTTTAAGCTGTAAAAGGTTCTTTAAAGTTCTTTAAAGTATCGTTATCTGCAAATAAAGCTTTCATTAAAAGGTTCTTTAGGCAACAAGAACAGCAGCTTTACCTGTAGTGCAAGCAAAGGCGTCAACCAGCGCCCAGGTGTCTGCTGCTACTCTTTTTAGCTGGAGGCTGATTAGATAGCATTTGCTGTGCTTCATCTGCGGTTATTGGAGGCAGCCTCTGCCCAGAGCTCCAAGTGCACTAAAGTGGCCCACGATTAGCCACTAAGAAATACCTGTGGTTTGGTAAGGACACTACAGGCAAAGAGAGAGAGAAAGAACTGGACTGAGTCTGCGTGCTCGTGTAGTTGAATAGGATGTGCGATGTGTTTTCTGAAATGACACTGCTACTTCCAGTCACTTTTATGAGTACCTTTAGCTCCAACAAACAGAATGTTAAATCACTGTGTGACAACTAATTATGAACATACTTACACTGACTTTCTCACACAGAGTGTAATAGTTAAGAGAGTGGGGTTTTATGGCAGCATGGTAGGACTGCACAATATATAGTTTATTAGTAGTTATCGCAGAGCTGATGTCATGAGCTAGAAATTACAAATGAATGTTCTAGGGTTCAAAGATACAGGGAGGGGCTTACATTTTTGGTTTTTGTGAAATTGTACATTTAGGGCTGTCACAGTTAGTTATATGATAATCAGTTACTGAATTAAAAAAGTATTAACATTTATGTTCTGCATCAGGGAATGATTCTGCAATAAACATTTCTGTATTCTTATATGTTCATTACTATATGACAGATATGACTACAATAGAAAGTGATAGAAGTCTGAACATTTTTGTGCTCCTTTAGCAGTTCATGCTTGGAAATAATACCATACTACAAAACAAATTACATCTCTTAGCAGAAGAATTGTTTATTGCAAGTATTACTAATAATTTAAATTATTAATTGAAACCAGTTGGGGCGGGTTTTATCACTCCGCTGTCACGTCGGGGGGTGCTCGGGGTGTGGAAAGCGAGGCACAGATGCAGGATTCCCTTAGTAGGGTTTTTATTCACAAACACTCAAACTAAAACACAACAAAGGCACGAGGGCCTAAAACATACATGCTACAGGAGATACACAAGGACGGGTAGGTGAGGGTCTCCGTGAGGGATGCGTGAGGGTTGACCGACAACACAGACAAAAACAAAAGCACTATAAATACACAGTAGACTAGGACTAGAACCAATGAGAACAGAACATCACTTACACACAAACACGGGACAGCTGAAAATAATACAAGCAATAAACATAACACCCGTCATAATCAAAGTCCAACACATACAATCACAATGGCGGCCTCTAGTGGCCGCTGACCGAACTGTGACATCCACATTGCATCTTGCCTAATTACGCCCTTACTAATAAACTGTTCTCAAATGAAACAAAATACTCTTCTATCAGTGAAAGTGCATTTATAGGGAGAATTAAGTATTTCTGATAAGACTTGCACAATATGGACAAACAGCAATACTGCAATTATATTGCTACACTGATCAGCCACAACACCATTAAAACCACTGAGAGGTGAAGTGAAAAACAGTTGATTATCTGGTTATAATTAATGCTTTCAGCAGGATAATGTGCCCCGCCACACTTCAAAAATTGTTCAGGAATTGTTGGAGGAGCATGACAAGGAGCTGAAGGTGCTTGGCCTTCAAATTCCCTGGATCTCAATCCAGTCAAAAATCTATGGGATGTGCTGGACAAACTAGTCTGATCCATGGAGGCCCCACCTCACAACTTAAAGCTCAAAATGTCTTGGGGCCAGATATCACAGCATGCCTTCAGAGGTCTTGTGGAGACCTTGCCTCAAGGGTTCATAGCTGTTTTGGTTGCACAAGGGAGACTTGGTTTTAAGATTTGACTGATTGGTGTACTCTTACTGCTGTATACCCTTTCATATACCCTTCATTTGTTATGGCTGAGGATTGGCCTGCTCATTTTCAGCCAAAATTATTTGTTTGTTCAATCATCTGTCCAAGGTCATTCAAAGAACATCTGTAATTGGTCATGATGATCCCAGTACACAACAAAACATTCAGTGGTTGGTTAGTGGCTAAACTGACTATTGCACTTCTGCAGTAGGCCAGTGTCAAATTTAAGAGAAAAATATTGTGCAGCCCTCTAACAAATAAATAAGTTTGTTTATTGCATGCTTCAAGCCTCCTGAATGATACTGAATGTTCCATGTAAGTGTTCTGTGAATATATTGAAACAATACTGAATCATGCTGAATGATACTGATAATATATTAAAATATATTTTTAGCAAATTTCTCAATCAGGTTTTGTCCATATCATGCAGCCTTTACCGTGTAGCCTATTAGCACATCTTTGCAGATGATTGAGTGAACAGCTTTGAAGTGCAGGTTGCTGCTGCTTGCTTGAGTGATTGCTTTTCTGTTATTCATTCAGTTCGTACTGGAGCTGAATGGTGGTGCGTGAGATGGAGTTGGCTTCAGACTGCTCTCGTGCTGCGGGCATTAGTATGCAATGCCCGAGCTGGAGCATCTCCCTAGAGTGTGGCCACAGGCGGGCAAGGAGTAGAGCACCATCAGTGTGTTAGAGAGCCCAACAGCATTACATGTTAAACAGCATCGTCTTTTTTTCCCTGACCTTCACTGCTGCCTGGCCTCAGACCACTGGGGGGATTAAGGAGGAGAAAGTCACATAGAAGCGATAGTGTGAATAATGAAGGGCTGGTGCAGGGACAAAAGAGAGATAGAGCAGAAAGGAATACAGGAATACTGCAGTAGACCTCCACTGTGCTTGTCAGGCAGTCTGTCATTCAGTCTACTAATAAACTAGATGATTATAGACTGCAAATGGTGCTGGTGAGACCAGCCTTCATTAATAGCAAGTGTAAAATTACCTTATGTGTGTGCATATTTGTATTTAGAACTTTGTGAGGACCATGAAGTGGGGAGAGTAGCCTAAGCACACAGTCCTGTAAAAGTATTAGGGATCTACTGAAATTTAGGCTATAGAAACATAGTCATTTGTCGTCATCAGGCTGTTTGTTCCCTTTACCCTCCACAAAGAGGTCTATGTGCATCTTTTGGAAAAAAGAGGCATAATATATAATATGAGTGAATCAGTTTTGTGAGACTCCACTAACTGCTGGTCTGCCATAAATATTAACGGGGTAAGTGTTCACTGGTGGTACAAGACAGTTTGGCCAAACTTGGCTGTTACTATAGCGCCCCTTGCTACAGGTTGTGCTTGTGCTATGAATTGCGTCATGACACAAAGTGTTGGAGCTTACAGTGGGGGAAATAATTATTTGATCCCCTGCTGAATTTGTAAGTTTGCTTACTTACAAAAATATGAACAGTCTCTAATTTATGAGGTAGTTTCATTTTTATGGAGAAAGACAAAATATCAACCAATCAAGAAAAAACATTTTATATAAAAGTTATAAATTGATTTGCATGTAATTGAGTGAAATAAATATTTGATCCCCTAAAACCCAGCCAGACTTCTGACTTCCACAGACTGGCTGTGTGCCCATGTTGCACACAGAATACAATCCATCTATCAATTACAGATACTCCTGATCTTAACTCGTTATTTGTATAAAGCACACCTGTCCACAGAATTAGTTTCTTCCATTCCAACCTCTCCACCAACATGGGCAACACCAAAGAGTGGACAAAGGACATCAGGGACAAGATTGTAGACCTGCACGAGGCTGGAATGGGTTACAAGACCATCAGCAAGAAGCTTGGTGAGAAGGTGACAACTGTTGGTGCGATTATTCGGAAATGGAAGAAATATAAAATGACCATCAACTGCCCTCAGTCTGGAGCTCCATGCAGTATCTTGCCTCATGGGCTGAGGACGATCATGAGAAAGGTGAGGGATCAGCCCAGAACTACACAGGTCTAGCCTGTTAATGATCTGAAGGCAGTTGGGACCACAGTCACTAAGAACACCATTGATAACACACTACATCATAATGGATTGAAATTTTGCAGTGTCTGCAAGTTCCCCCGGCTCAAGAAGGCACATGTACAGCCAATCTTAAGTTTGCCAGTGAACATTTGAATGATTCAGAGAAGGCTTGGGAGAAAATGCTGTGGTCAGATGAGACCAAAATTGAGCTCTTTGGCATCAACTCGACCCGCCATGTTAGGAGGATGAGAAATGTTGAGTATGACCCGAAGAACACCATCCCCACAGTCAAGCATGGAGGTGGAAACATTTGGTAGCTGTTTTTCTGCTAAGGGTACAGGACGACTTCACTGCATTGAGGGGACAACTGACAGGGCCATGTACCATGAAATCTTGGATGAGAACCTCCTTCCCTCAGCCAGAACACTGAAGATGAGTTGTGGATGGGTCTTCCAGCATGACAATGACGCAAAACATACTGCCAAGGCAACAAATGAGTGGCTAAAGAAGAAGCACATTAAAGTCATGGAGTGGCCTAGCCACTCTCCAGACCTCAGTCCTATAGAAAATCTGTGGAGGGAGCTGAAGCTTCGAGTTGCCAATTAGCAGCCAAGAAACCTAAAGGATTTAGAGAGTTTCTGTAAAGAGGAGTGGGCCAAAATCCCTCCTGAGATGCGTGCAAGCCTGGTGAGTGACTACAAGAAACGTCTTACTGCTGTGCTTGCCAACAAGGGTTTCTCCACCCAGTACTAAGTCATGTTTTGTGTGGGTATCAAATACTTATTTCACTCAGTGATATGCAAATCAATTTACAACTTTTATGTTATGTGTTTTGTTCTGGATTTTCGGTTGATATTCTGTCTCTCTCCATTAAAATTAAACTACCATAAAAATTATGGACTGTTCATTTCTTTGTCACTGAGCAAACTTACAAATTCAGCAGGGGATCAAATAACTATTTCCCCCACTGTATGTGCTAGCGTGATGTATATTTCTGGCCTA
Organism: Brycinus macrolepidotus; assembly: GCA_037974445.1. Classification (NCBI taxonomy): domain Eukaryota; kingdom Metazoa; phylum Chordata; class Actinopteri; order Characiformes; family Alestidae; genus Brycinus; species Brycinus macrolepidotus. The sequence continues at coordinate 20,526,280 of JBBPCZ010000001.1, forward strand.
ACACTGAAAATGTCAGCTCTGTGGGACTACTTCACAGTTTCTGTGAGAAGTTAAGGCGGCTTAACTTCTCATTTTACCACAGATGGAGCTTTTGGAAAAAGTACTACTTCTATTACTGGTTACTACGGTTAGGGTTAGCGTTAGGCATTGCATTACACAAGTCAATGGAAGTACTTGCAAGCATAGTAATACCAACATGTGTGTGTGGGAGTGAGTGTTGTTTTTAGGTCTACGGTGGTGGGGAAGGGGTGCAGCAGTTGAATTGGTTGCTTCAGCGAAACAGATAAACTGACATAGCTCGCTAGTGTTAAAATACTGATCTACTGCCTAACACAGGAGGTGGATGAGATGTCTGTTGGAAATGTGTGTACACTTAAACACACATTTCCACAAAGCTTGTGCAAACTGTTAGCAATGCTCTGATCAAGGAGGCGCAACAGCAGCATTAACGTTGATGCAGAGAGACCTGTTTTGACTTTTAATACAGTTTCATTTTCATTTCAGTGCAGCCACACTGGGCCTGCTGAGTAAAGCTGTCTACATTCATGCGCAAGACAGTAGGCACTTTATCTCAGTGTGAATCATCATGATCTCACCAAAACCTTTATGACATTCTCTGTTTGTTTTATTCCATCCTCATATCATTTAATATGGGGAAGCAGAGGAGTTGGGTGAGTCCTGCCTTTCCATTACTTTCTCTCCCCCCCTCTCCAACTCTTTCAGCCTCTCCGTTCTAAAGAATTCTTCCCTCATCGAGCCTCTGATTTTATCTATTCAATTAGTCCTTGGCTTTCCCTCCACTTCTCCATGGAGCCCAGCAAAGCAACATAAGCCGTAAATCTGCTGTATCCTCACAGGATGTGACCCGCACTTCTTTTCAAGGATTTTTCCATTATGTCCTGAACTACGTGAGTGTGTGTGCGCTTGTGCATGTGTGTTCGTGTGAGAGTGATTGCGTGCGTGTGTATCTTTGTCCTGCACTCTTCAACATGGCCTGGCCATGCATGTAAAAGCGGCTGAAACTCGAGCTCTCCGCTTGAAACATAAACGCTCCAGCAGCGTCAGAACTCACGGTCATGGTTGCAGTAGTAAAAGCTAAAAGCTGGAGGAATGATAAGCTGGAGCAGTATCGAATGGGGGAGGGGTGGAAGGACAGTGGCAAAGCCGATGATGGAGGCAGGAGGCAGCGGAACTGGAGTGAGCTGAAGCAGCCCCTGGACAGGTCCAAAAACAGTCTGGACCAAAGCTATGGTCCGAAGCACAGAGGCACAATGAGTGCCTTTATGTGCGGCAAGTCTGGCACTAAAACAGAGAGCTGCAAGATGTCTTCCCCATATGAAGCTGATCATTGTCCTCCAGTGTGAACCACTCTGCTCTCACACACAAACACACTGCCTCTCTCTCTCATTCTCTCTCTCGCTTTTTATATCTCTTTGCATTCGTCAACATTGTTGTTTCTCTCTCTCTCTCTCTCTATCTCTATCTTTACACTATATAGCCAAACATATGTGTACACTCCTCTTGTTTATTGAGTTCAGGTGTTATAGCCACACTAATTGCTAACAGGTGTATAGAATCAAGCACCTATCTATTCAATCTACATAGTCAAACACTGTTAGTAGAGTGGGTTGTACTGGGCTCAGTGACTTTAGGCCATGTCCACACCTACACGGGTATTTCTGAAAACGGAGATTTTCCGTTTTCGTTTTTTAAAAAAATCTCGTCCACACGAGCACATTTTCAAAAATATCTCCACCCACACGCAGTCACAAAAAACGCTGACAGAAGCATACCATGACAGCAGGTGGAGCATTGGTGACCAATCAGAAGCCTTGGAGGGAGACATCATTAACAGAGACAGTGTTGCCTTGTCGAAAAATGCTACCTTTAAGTTTATACAGTTTATAACACTGATAATGATGAGAAATAGGCAAATA
>JBBPCZ010000001.1:20536689-20549468 GCA_037974445.1 Brycinus macrolepidotus
CCAGTACTGAGGGACCGTGTTTCAGAAGTGATCTCCCCCAGCCTTACTTGCTGCTTCCTGTCTGTCAGGAAGCTGGTAATCAAACTATCTATCTAACAACAGTTGCTAAATGTGCTGCTAACTAGGTGAGGGGAGCTGGTTAGCATTACCATAGCTGACATGATAACACCTCTGCTCGCCACAAAGTGTGTTTGATTCTGGCTAACTAAAGCACCAGCACAAATTTAGGTTATGATTAGACTTACTGTTTGCGATGATCTGATCGCCACAGTGAGGATATGCAGCAAGAAGCAGGGTCCAGTCAGAATTTCTGCCCCAAGTAGTCAGAGGTTGAATGATTTGACCACTTCAGCAGTTGAAAGAGGACTATTTGATTTTTGTAAATGTTATCTAAGGATTTAAGGAGAAAATTAATTTTGAAGATAGACCAAACCATGTCGGAGGAGTAGGGGAAAACATATTGCAGCTGCTTGTAGCAGCATATAGCTGATTTGTTTGGAACTGGTTAAATATCATCTGCATGCCATTATGAATGAGCCTACCAAAGTAAGATATAACTTCAAACAGGTATGTATTTGCTGCTGATTTTTGTTGGTATTATGTTATTGCTTTTATATTTTCAGTTGGTGATGAGGGACCCTACAAACTTCAGGTTTGCTGCGACCGGTGAGGAGGAAATGCAGGTCAGTCTGTGTGTGTTTTTTATTTGTTTTTTTCATCTCCTTTTTCCATCATTAGCCTTGAGCTAAAGAGCAACTATACTGAATATGGTCTACCACAAGGACACAGTGCAACTGTTATACTGGGTAAAATTGCCAAGTGCCAAGTTTTGACGTCCTTCTATTGTCTGAGATGTTTTTTCTTTGTGTTTGGTGAACACATTAAGACAGAAGAGCCTTGAATGGATGGGAGAGAATTCTTGCTCATTTTTTACTGAAACTGCAACTGCCAGGCTTCGCAATTTGTCAGAAAGTCAAAAGTATTTTGCTGGACACCTTGCTCAGACACCACCTTGAGAAGGCTTCCACACGAGCATGCCCTTTGTCAGCACGGAGAGTTTTCTTCTGCTTCTTGTCCAGTCCTCTCGAGCACACCTTTCTTATCTAATGCCCTCTGGCTGACAAATGGGATGGCCAAAGTCAGCTGGCTGTGTGTGCGGTCTGGCTCTCACACACTGTACCCCGTATGCTGCGGCAGCGGCAGAGCAAGCATAGGCCTTTAGCGCTTCAGTCTTGGGAGATTATTATGTTTCCTTATTTGTGAGTGTGAGATGGAACAGGTTTACAATAGATCCACCAGAACGTAGCTCATTGTGTGCGCCTGTGTGTGCGTGCCTGTGTGTGTGTGTTAGTGAATGCTGGTTGGAGAGGTACAAAGGCTCCTTACCTCATGGCATTGGCATTCTCTGAGAGAATGAGTAGGGTACAGACAGAGAGAGGGAGAGAGAGAGGCGCACAGTGGGGGCATTCATGGACCCTGTCCCCACGGGAAGGAACCAGGGTCGAGTATTAGCCCCTATTAATAAACAAAGCCAGCCCAGCAGGGCCCTGGCGCACTAAAATGAGAGAGAGACAGAGAGTGCAAGAGAGGGAGGGGGAGGTGGAGAAAAAAGACAGGAGAGGGGCATTTGAGTTCATGTCTATATGTCATTGTCCCTCTGAGCTGTCTGTCCAGCCCAGCTCTCTATAGCAGAGGGAGCCTTTTACTAACACTCCCACCATTCCAGATGTTGATCACCTAGGCACTTAATATTTTGTCCCATAGCACTTCTTGGTGGTATGCTTTAAACTGCTGTATATTTTTTACCTTGTCATTTTTATCTCATCAAATGCATTAGTCACACTGAAGGAGATTATTTGGATAAAAAGAGAAATATGCAGATAGATTTTTTATAAGCCTTTTTCGCTTAATTCTGAACTATTTTACGATTCCCTCCAGACCATGAACAATAAATTGGAAACATGTGTTTATATGTAAGCTTAGCCAACATCTTCCCTGCAGCTCAACTCGCTATGGAAACAGCACTTACTGTGAACGACTGTAATGATGCAAGGAAAACAGTGGCAAATCTGGGGTAGTATTATGCAGTTTGGGGAGTTTTATGCAGTTTGTGGAGCAGAGCTGAGTGCATTTTGCAAAAGATTATCCTACTGTACCAGTGACCAGAGATTGAAACATCTGTCTGAACCCTCCCGCTCACATTGGAGAGGTTCAGACATTTTCCAAATATGTGTCGAAACTCGGGTCAGGTTTAAAATTCACATTCAGGGTTTCACATCTTGCCTCCCACTTTTAGCAGACTTGACTCTGCTTTCACTTGTCTGCTTACTTTATTTATCCTCCCTACTTTCCTTGCCTCAATCAGTTTTTAATCTGCACACTGGAGGTCCACGTGGCCCACGTGCCCTGCGGTGGGCTGGCGCCCCACAAAGGGTGAGGCCCTGCCTCACGCCCATTCGGTGCCCTCCTCTGCGTAACTTAGTGAAATGTATAGACCTATTCTGTTGAAATGGCTTTAGTTAGATATTGTCCAGATGCTGCTACAGCACCTCTGCTTGAGCTGTTCCGCTGTGGCAGTGAATCAAAGAAGTGGACTCGTTGCAGATTAGAGGGAGCAACAGGAAGCATCATGCCCCTCCAGAGCAGGTGCAGACCCCCATACTGCACATTATTCATCATCCTCCTCTGCCTCACAAATGGCTCATTGCCTTGATAGCAGCACACTCAGACTACATCAAAACCACATGAAAGACCCACTGTACTCATAACTTTACTGTCTTTACTGCTGTCTTGTGTATTTACTGCACCCTCAGGAGATGCAGTCACTGTAATGAGCTACTGTTATGACTCCTTGGCCCACCAGCAAAGCTGCCGCCTTATTAACTATATAATGCTTAAATAGGATCACTGAATAGAACAAAGCCAAGTTGTATTCAGTAGAGAAGACTAATGGCTATCTATTAGGGCCCAGCTTGATATTAAAACGATACTGATTTTAAGATGCTAAAAATTCTAATAACTGATAATATTGTCTGCTGTAATTTAATATGGTCATAAAGAGGTTGGGCAATGTGACGACATGTTGTTGTTGTTGTGATAAATTATGTGACAAGATGCTTTTGGTTGTAATACATCTGGTAATGGTTGCACAACAACTGATGTTAAATAGTTGAGTAACAACTCATTAAATAGTTGACAAATAAACTCATGTTCTGGAATTCAGTGAAATGTGTTTTGTTGGTAGCTTGTTAGCGGGATCTAGCTATGTTTCATTGTTAAGAGAGCTTAGTGCAACTTAGTGGATTGTAGTTTTTGGTAGCCTTTTTAAAATGCAACACAAGCGGTGCTTATTGTCTGTCCTGTTAACCTCAGAAAAAGTAAATATTGTGATGCATATCATGTACGGACAAAAATTTGGTTTTTTATATTTCATACTGCCCACCTAAATATTGAGCAGATTTTAAAAAGTTGAGTTAAAAACTGCTTTAATGACTGAGTTCACTGTGAATGGTTAGAAAGTTTTGTCATTTCTCAATAGGCCCATGATTCAATTTGATTTGATTCGATTCATAATGGATTCAAAATTCAGAATTTAGCAGCATTTAAATAAAGAAAAACAGTGATTATAATCATGTTGTTGCACTGATAATGAGACTACAGCTGGGAGGTGGGAGGAGTGTGGTGCATGACATGGATTGGGTTGACTGCTGCTGGCAATTTGAAAACGTTGGCGTTCAAACAACGCAGTTCCATCGGATGGCAAAATGAACCTTTACAACTCAGAGTGTCTTAGTAAAATCTGACTTCAACAAATAAAAAAGGTGTGAAACAGTCTAAAACCGATGTTTGCTCTCCTACACATTCGTCGTTTGCTGCTCTTTCACTCAGCCACCCGGTGTTTGGCCACTCTCCGGACCCCCTCCCTCTGCGGTTTTCCCCACCCACTTTTGATCAAAGACTACTATCCTGAAAGTTCTCCCGGGTTCAACGATCTAGTGTTTCTTTCGTTTGTTTCTAAGACCTAAAATAAAAGAAATTTGGGCATTTTTGTTCTTTATGGGCATTTGCGTGTGATGCCATTTTTAAAAACCCTGTAGTGGTTATTATTACTACATGTTTTTTAATTTACAATAACTTTGGTTCTACATGTCATAGGATCTGTGCTACTCGTGTTCTAAGGTTTATAAGAATTTGTATTCTCTATGATGCATTGTCACATCTCCACATGGATGTGCATTGTCACCCAAAGCTCACTTTCTTCTGCTCCAGAGCATCCCATTTTACTGGAAGTGCTTTTCTGGGGAGATCATACACCAAAAGCCAAAACTTTATGACCACTCACAGATGAAGCTCATAACGTGATTATCTCATTACAAGTGAGCATGTCAAGGTCTGGGATATATTAGACAGTAATAGAACAGTCAGTTCTTGTAAAAGACATGAGCGACTTTGACAAGGCGCCCAAGGCTTATTGATTCGCGAGGGCAACGAAGGCTGTGCTGTCTGGTTCGAACTGACAGAAGATATAGTTACACATAATGGCCGGGTATATGTGTGCCTTATACCTGAAGAAGAGATGTCACCAGGATGCACTATGGGAAGAAGATAGGCTGGCAGGGCCAGTATGATGCTCTGGACAATGTTCATGCACATACAGGCATTTGTGTGGACATGACACATTCGAACTACCTTAATATTATTTGACCCAGGCACATTGATTCATGGCAGTGGTATTCCTGATGGCATGTGCCTCTTCTAGCAGGACAATGTGCCCTGCCACACTGTTCAGGAATGGTGTGAGTTCAAGGTGTTGGCCTCCATTGTCCCCAGATCTGAATCTGTTTGTGCATCTGTGGGATGTGCTGGAACAGCAAGTCCCACCTGCGGAAGCTTCACCTCGCAACTTGCAGGACTTCACTTAAAGGTTTTGCTGTTAATGCCAGATACCACAGGACACCCTTGGAGGTCTTGTAGAGTCCAGGCCTTGGTGTTTTGGAGCTATTGTGAAAACACATGGAGGACCAACAGCATGTTAGGCAAGTGGTCAGAATGTTTTTGCTCATCTGTGCATAATCTGTGTCTGTGCAAATGAACACCCACATCACTAAAATGTGTGACTTTAAGTAGCTGATTTCACTAATTATAATTATAATTTGGAGCAGAGGGTGGTGCTCTTCAGAATTTATGAAGGGTTTGTTGACTGCTGTTATATAGCTCTTATTTTTCTAATGTTTGTTTATTGTTGTTTGTTTATTATTGTTCCTTCTATAGTATTTTCTTTTCTGTCAGAGCTCAACAATGCAAGCATTTTACTTGCATTTGCAACTAAAAATGAATGTGTGCGAACTGTGAAATGTATTTAGGAGCATGTATGCAAATGAAAAACATTATAAAATTCAGCCAAGCAGCCTTAATTTTTTTCAACTAATAGCTGGATAACACAATAACATTGACGGTGACACAGTCACTGCTCTGAACCAATGCTGTCCGCATGAAGGGCTCTTTTGACACCACTACAAAAAAAAAAAGGAAGTTAACTTGCAGTAAGCTGGATTGATAGCTAAGTTAACTAGCAACATATGTAAAGGATGAAGTCTATTAGTCATTTGAAAAGACTAAGGGTGACAGACACAGAAGTTTCAGAAGTTTTGACTGAAACAGGAGGAGATGGATGAGGATGGTGATAAAATGTTAACTAAAGCCCCCCAGTGGCAAAACAAGTTCATCCTTCACCACCAGTGGGAAATAAATTTTAACCTATAGTGGCACAGAATATTCCCATAGGTTATTTTCAAGGACAACTTAATGTGCTTTAAAGGTCAGAAGCAAGCAGGCAACTCGGCCTTTGTTACAGGAATTCCTCACCTTACAGAAACACAATAAATCACAGAGGTGTGCACTGTGCAGAGATCCACAACTAAAGATTTGATTCGGGTAAGCTTGGCAGGTCTTTCAGTACAACGGTTTGATCGTAGTCCTGCTGTGGACCTCTGGATGAGCTTAAAACAGGCCAGACGACCTGCTTACAAAAGCTGCTGGACCACTGATATCCTTTTTGTTAGACTGAGCAGACTGATTTTGGCATTTGGAGCTAAGAACTGGTTTGTTATAGAGGTGTGCATACCACTCATATCATTTATACTGTTTACACAGTTTAAAGCGGTTTAAAATATAAATAATTACATAATTATTAAATAAATACAGTTTGAAGCAGAAATAATTAAAAAGCTTGTGTACTTCCTTATTCAGAAAATGAAACTTGTAAATGTCTCCTCGTATCCCTTTCTATCCCTAATTTTCATTACGCCACAAATGCTCCTTAGGGAAAAAAAAGTTAGCGTCAAGTCCTGTGTGTTATTACATTATTGTGTGATGTTACCAACCAAATATTGTATGGGTTTGGCCCCAGTGTTCCTGTCCTTCACTCTCCTGCAGGTAGACACCTCTCTTCACATCTGGTCTCAGTGCTCAAGCTTTGCCAAGTTCTCTCTCTCTCTCTCTCTCTCTCTCTCTCTCTTCAGATTCCTGGCATGCTTCTCCCTCAGGCAAGGCCTCCTCTAGCCTGTCTTGTGTCAGTATCGAGTGGCATAAATTACCATGTCCTCAAACAACCCATGTACATTTAGACATGTGCTGCTACTCAGGGGCCTGATGTTGGCAGGGTCCTTAACTCTCACTGCCAACAGTCTTTTACCAGCTGCAGCAGTAGTTTCAAATTGTTTGTATATACCAACTCTCCCCATTGAACAAATTCCGCTCTTATCCCTTGAAATAAATCCCCCTAATTGGCTCCACAGCAGACCATTGAGCAGCTGTGTCATTACAGGTTATCTTAAATTTTTGCTGAAGATTGAATTGCTGTAAAACTTTTTTTGTCCCTACTAATATTTGTGATTTCAGTTCCAGAGATCACTACTGTGTGTGTGCATTTTGAATGGATCCCTGTACCCAGCCATTTTAGTTATTACAATTTCTTTGCCTAAAATGAGCTGAGAAAGCCCTCTCTTGGATCCCTTTACCCTCCATTAGATCTGGGCACGATTAGGGCTGGGGATCAACAGCAACTTCACCAAACTGTACGCATCACGAGTGTCCCAATACTCTGGAATGCTGGTCAGAGCACAAAGACGCGGCACGGCTGTGAACTTACTTCGTTTACAAATTCAAAGGCAGCAGCAAGGCCATTTGTCAGTATGTGGGCACATATGTTTAAGTGGCCATAAAATTAACAGGGAACAACCAAAACAGTTATGGAGTTACAACACATGTAACATGTACTACATCATAACCAAAATGCTGACAGCTAAGCACTAGAAACAGCTACAAACAAACCCACTTCTACCACCAACTGAACTAGATGAAAGTGAAGCTAACTTGAGAACTGACAAGGAGAACACAGATTTGTTGATTCACACACAGCAGCACATTGTAAACTACTCTGTTGGCAGTTATATTCTCTTGAATATACAGCATGCAAAATAGACAGTGCTTTCTTTCATTTAAGTAATAATAAGTAAAGAGCAAAACCCCTAGTTACAGTTTGCTGAGTGGTATAAATTATAGCTCGACTGATATATCAGTTCACTGATAATATCAGCCAATATTTCACAAATCACAATATCTCACTTAATGTAAAAACATTGATATGATAATGTGGATAATTAGCAACCTTTTTGATTGTGGTATTGCCAGGATTTGAATGATCAATTTCAAGAACAGGGCAGAACCTTGGACTTCTGTGCTGTTGAGGAGCCCAATAAGAGATGCTCCTGTTCAACTGTATGACATCAGTACTGGTTGTACTGGTAAAACGGAATGCAAAACACCAGCGAAAATGCCTAACCTTTAACATATGTTATATGCATAATGTTATATAACAAAAATAATAACACAAAAATGCTTTCTACAAAGAACCTGTAAATGGAAACCAGTACAGCCAAGAATTCTGGTTACCATCTGTAGTGCTGCAATTTTTGCATAATTTAAGATTTTGTGCTGTTTCAGTTTAGGAAGCTTGACTTCTGATCATATGTTATGCAAAGTGATTTTGTAATTCAGTCTCACAGTTATTTTAGTCTGTAAAGCACTATTAAGCTAAAACAATTATAATATTAAATTAAAATCTAAAATGTTAATATAAAATGAGGTTATACTATTGTTGGTCAATGAAATTTTGGTTGCAGCTTATTTTGAGAGTCCTCTATAGGTTATCTACAGACACTTTAATTGTTCACTAACTGGTGAAATTATCATCAGTGTTAGGATTTGGATTGAAGTTTAGATTAGTTTTAGGTTTAGGACTAGATTTAACGGTCTTCTTCTATTTTCGGCTACTTCCGATCGCCACAGCGGATCAACCATCTCCATTTCTTTGTACCCTCTGCATCTTCCTCTCTCACACTAACTGCCTGCATGTCCTCCCTGCATGTCCATCACATCCATAAACTTCCTACTAGGCCTTCCTCTTTTCCTCATCCTTGTCAGCTCCATCCTCAGCATCTTTCTCCCTACTTACTCAGAGTTATACATCTGTAGAGTTCTTTTCCGGCATGAAACCATACTGCTGCTCACTGATCTTCTTAACCTCACACCTCTTCTTAACCTAGCTTCCACCACTCTTTCCCATAACTTCATGCTGTGGCTGATCAGCATTATCCCTCTGTAGTTACAACAGCTCTACACATCACCCTTTTTCTTGAAAATTGTTACCAGTACAATACTTCTCCACTCCTCAGGCATTCTCTCACAATTTGGTCATAAACTCCACTGCCATCTCTCCTAAACACCTCCAAACCTCCACAGCTATGTCATCTGAAACAACAGCCTTTCCTCTTCTTAGCTGTCCTTACTTCCTTCTTGCTAAGCCTCTGCACTTCCTGATTCACTATATACAGACCACCATCCTACGCTGTCTAGCTAATCTCTCTCCAGTCACAACTTTGCAGTCTCAAATCTCCTTCAGACTCACCCTCCTAGGATATAATACACCTGTGTGCATCTTCTTCCACTCTTATACATCACCCTGTGCTCCTCCCTTCCTAAAATTCATGTTCACCACAGTCATTTCCATCCTCTTTGCAAAATCTACTACCGTCTGACCTTCTGCATTCCTCTGCTTGACACCATACCTACCCATCACTTTCTCATCACCCCTGTTCACTTCACAAACATGTCCATTATTTCTGCTCCAATCACAACTCTCTCTCCCTTGGGTACACTCTCCACTACTTCATCCAACACACTCCAGAATCCTTCTTTCTCATTGATCTCACACCCAACCTGTGAGGCATATGCACTAACAACATTCAGCATCACACCTTCACTTTCTAACTTCACACTCATCACTCTGTCTGACACACATTTCACCTCCAGAACACTCCTAACATACTCTTCCTTCACAACAACACCTACCCCATTTCTTCCCCCATCCACACCATGATAGAACAATTTGAAACCTCCTCCAGTAAACCTTGCCTTACTTCTCTTCCATCTGGTCTGCTGCACGCACAATATATCAACCTTCCTTCTCTCCATTATATCAGCTAGCTCTCTCCCTTTATCTGTCATACTGCCAACATTCAAAGTCCCCACCCTCACCTCTGCTGTCATACTCTTCCTCCTGTCCTCCTGCCTCCAGACACACCTTCCCCCTCTTCTCCCCCTCTGGACCAACAGTTGCCCAATTTCCACTAGCAACCTGTCAGCTAATAATACTGGTGATGGTCGTTATTAACCTGGGCCTTGACCGATCTGGTATGCGAAATTTTCTGGTCTGCATATTTGACTTGGTAAAGCTTTACACCGGATGCCCTTTCTGAGGTAACCTCCCCATTTCCCCACCTTGGGACTGGCAATGTCACGTCCACGCCACCTCCATCACGCCGCCAGCGGGATCCCTTGCCGGAGTACTGACCTGGGGAATCCCCGTCACTGTTGCTAGGCACCTGCTAATTCTAGCACCTGTGTCGTGTCTGTCTTTGAGTTAAGCCTTATTTAGAGTTAATCATGTCTGTGTGTCGATTGGTGTTCGTGTTCTCCCCCCTCGTGTCTCCCTAGTGAAAAGGACAGCCGATTCAGAGTACCGGCATGTTGTCTCCATCATCTGACCTTCATCCTCCCCTCGTTCTGGTCTGCTCTTCCTCACACCCTCGCGTCTCCCTGAAGAAGAAGGCTTCTTCTCTTCAGCTCGCGTTTGTAAGCTCAGACCTCGCTCACCCTCTCTCTCCCCTTGTCTCACAGAAGTAACCGGCTGGGCTGTCCTGACGGCTGGCTGGTGTAACCCGAGGCTGCCGCACGTAGCGGAGCTTCAGATTCTGTTTTCCTCAAGACTCCCAGTGAGGAGTCTAGACGCATCGGGCACTGCCCTACCGGGTCGCGACGTCTTCGCGGCCGCAGCCAGGAGTGGCCCTCACCTAGAGCACTGAGGAAGAGCACTGGACTTGGCACTGTGGTCAAAGACCCTTTCTGTTTGTTCTGTTACTCTTACGGAGCTGTGCTTTGTGTTCTCATTAAACCCTCTGTGTTTTCGTTCCTCCTGCTTCTGCGTCCGTCTTCCCCTTGGCAGACATGACAGGCACTAGGAAATACACTGGCTTGTGCACCTCTACTGGCTGGTTTTAGGACTCGATATAATGGTATCTCGTATAAATGAATTTAATAGATATTTAGTTGAATCCCAAAGACAAATATCTACAAAGCAACTAAAGCAAATCTATTAGTGGAATTTTAGCCTTTCATGATCATCTGTGTTGAACACAAAAGATTCATATTACCATTATTATACAACCCCGTTTTCAAAAAAGTTGCCATTGTGTAAAATGTAAATAGATACAGAATGTAATGATTTGCAAAATTAGAACAATTAAATGTGCATATAGTATAAAAAAGTATATGCACATTTTGCATTAGATTCCAGCATGTTTCAAAAACTTTGGTACAGTGGTAACGAAAGACTGTAAACTTTGTGTTATGTTAAAAAAACACCTAACTAATTAGGATAATTGGCAACAGGTCAGTAACATGATCAGTTGTAAAAAGAGGTGGGTTCACCACTCTGTAAAAACAATTTAAGAATAACATTGCTCACATAAAAACTGCAAAGAATTTGGGAATTTCATCAAGGTATTTAATGTCATTAAAAGATTTAGAGAATTTGCAGTTATATATGTATGCAAGGGACAAGGCCAAGAACCAATACTGAATGGCTGTGATCTTCGGGCCCTCAAACAGCACTACATTAAAAGCAGAACAATTCTGAATTGCAAATCACTGCAGAGGCTCAGGTACACTTCTAATCACTGTCTGTGAACACAGTTTGTTGCTGCATCAACAAATGCAACTTATAACTCTACTATGCAAAGCAGAAACTACAAACTATATGAACATTATCCAGAATTGCTACTGCCTGCTCTGGACCCAAACTTATTTAAGATGGACTGAGATTAAATTTTGCCATTCTTTTTGGAAATCATGGAATGCCATGTCCTATGGGGTAAGAGGAGAGGGACCATTCAGTTTGTCATCAGTTCAAAAGCCAGCACCAGTTATGCACATTGCTTGGGTGTCACATCTGAGAAGGCACCATTAATGCTAAAAGATATACACAGATTTTGGAGCAGCATATGCTGCCATCCAGACAATGTCTTTTTCAGGGAAGACCTTCCCGTTCATCCCCAGTTTCCAAACGTTTGCAGAATTTTGATAAAATATATGATGCAACAAGTGGTAAACATTCCCCTTTCCCAGCTTTTTTGAAATGTGTTGCTGACATCATACACATCTTGCATAACAGAAGACCATGTATAAACATCAAAACAGCCATCATTGCATTGATTTGTGTATTGGCACAGGTTCATCTGTGGTATACTGCCATATCAGCACTTTGAGCACTGATGGACATGACTTTTGCTGATGCTGTCCCTGTTGCTGGTTTCCTCTCCTGTGTACCAGACTCAAATCCTACCTTAACACTAACATCTTTACATATCGTATCCAAAAAAGCTTTCCATGTGTTACTTCTCCCTCTTTCTTTTTAATTTCTGCTCTCAAAGTCCACCTGGTTTCATCAGGAGTATGTAGCACCTCTTGCGGTTTTAGAGGAGAACATTCTTGGCAAGGCTTTAGACAGAAATGAGTATCTGCACATGATTAGAGAGTGGTCAGACCAAGTGGAGAAGCACCCAACAGGACGTTTGCTTGCATGGAATTTTCACAGGACAGCAGAAAATGCATCCAGCATCTAAGCATGCTTGAGTTGGGCTCTTTTGTGTCTTTTGCCACTCAAATGAGGTGTTCATCCCTCCAAGTAAACATTAAAAGCAGTCAAGTACATGAATTTACTGTAGTAACACAGGCTTCAAAGAACAGATAAACTATGGTAACAGAGATCTGAAAGAAATTCTGGGACATGGCAATATTTAAATTTCAGAGATGATATAATCTGAATCACATTATAGAAAATGATACAGTCATTATTTAGCATTACGCTCTGTTCCTTTGTATTTCATTATCTCTGCATGAATAGTGGCGACTGTTTTTGTGTTTTTGAGCAAGAGCATGCACTGTAGTGAGAATAACAGACTGCAGGTTATGATGCACTCTGTAGTTCTCCTGTGCTGCAGACAGGCTGGGGGATGTCAGGTGCATTATGGGAAGTGGGCTGGCAGGGAACAGCAGCGTGGCAGTGGGCCAGAATCAATTGCCGGTGTAATGAGATGGCTTGGTGCCAGGTTGCCATGGAGTTCCCTCTGCCCCTCCTTCACTGGAGAATTGGTAAATTA
>JBBPCZ010000001.1:20562632-20582936 GCA_037974445.1 Brycinus macrolepidotus
ATATATATATGTGTGTGTGTGTGTGTGTGTATATATATATATATATATATATATGCTACACACAAATTATATTTATATTTTGTATTGTTTGTATAGTGTGCTCTTTTATACTATACTATTGTTTTTTTGCTGCTCTTACTTTTGTACTGTTCACTTTCTGCCTTAACAACGGAAACTGCCCACTTGTGGGACTAATAAAGGTTTATCTTATCTTATCTCTCTCCCAATATGTTCCAGAGACCTCTCGACCATTTTTTAAAATGATCAGTACTCGGCCCCTGTTATTAAGTTATATACAAGCGCACAACCACGAATATTAATTAATTCAGTATGAGCTCTGAGGAGAAGCAGTGCCAAAAATGTGTTGAATAAAAATAATAATAACACTTAAGAATAGTATGATTGCAGATGCAAACATACTAATAATAAAAATAAAACTTAAGATGAACAGTAATGTGTTGGCTGATGCAATCACACACATGGGTATATGTCAGCCAATCAGCAGTTTAGATTTTGGAACCTGCATGCTTATTGACCTGCAGAGATTGATAAGACTGACTGCTTAGTGTGCTGGCTTGAAGTGTGCTACACAATGGCGATTTTTGATTCTGGTATTGAATAAAGTGGTGTGATGTTCTGGTCAAAGTTCTGCTGCGAAACCTTGGGTCCTGGCATTCTTGGGGATATTACATGCCCACGTCCAGCCTACCTTAATATTGTTGAATACCAAGCCCTAATGACACTGGCCTCTGTCAGCATGATAATGCGCCCTGCCATGCTTCAAAAATTGTTCATGAATCAAAGTGTTGACTTGCCTCTCAAATCCCCCAGATTTCAACAGAATCAAGCATTTGTGGGACGACCTGTACAAGTCTGATCCATTGAAACCTCACCTCACAACTTTACGTCTTACTACAAAATACCGCAGCATATCTGCAGAGGTCTTGTGGAGACCATGCCTTGATGGGTCAGAGCTGTTCTGGCAGCACGAGGCAGACCAATACAACATTAGGCAGGTAGTACTGATGTTATGGCTTATTGGTGTATAGTATATAATAGTATATAAGAATCTAGTGTATAGCATTTAGAGCAGCACCTAGGAAGCATTGGTTCATTTTTTTAATTAAACGCAAAGTCAAACATCATCTGATGCAGCAGCATTTGGAATACATTGAGATATGAACTTTTATCAGTACTACTCAGCCACACACCCACAAACCCTCCAGCTCATCCCGCCACAAGGGTAGTATAAGAACTCTTTGAGTATTGCTCACAATGAAGAAATGCCTGGGTGTGTTTGACTGCGCCCACTGCATCCCCGGGGAAACCTCCATTGGCCGCAGGGCATTTAGGATTATTAGGGTGTCAGGGTGTCAGCCTCACATTACTGAGCAGAACGGGCAGCTGGGGATTAAAGAGGGAGAATCAGGAGATGACGGACCTGGCTTGACAAACTGTGACATACAGTAGTGTTCTTCCTCCCTCCAGGCTTCACTGCTGACAACACACTCCAGATAGAGCCAGCACTAGCTGAGGTCACCACTGTTTTTGCTCGGGCGCATGTATTTACCACTCTCACTCTGATTTATGCGTGTCTACATTGCCGCATGCTATATTTTGCCATGCTGCTGTTCCAAAGAAGTTGTGCCGCAAACAAGAGCCTCTATTCTTAGAAGATGGTGTGTACGGATGCGGCCACGACCTTCTCAGCAACTGCCAAGAATACGCAAATAACTCCTCTCTCTTCAAAAACTATTTCATATATGCGGAAATCACACTAAGCAGAGTGATGGCCATGCAAACTGTGCCGTCCACTCTGACTTCAATTGAACAATTGCAAATCCTGGTATTTTGCTTAAGTGTCTGTGTGTGTAGGGCTAATGCTCTCAGCGGTGTGTGGATGTGATAATATTTGGCTCAGCCATGGTGCAGTCAGCGCATGGTGAAATGGCTACTCTGTGAAGTGTTTTTTTTTTTCCTTTTCTTTTCTTTCTGTCAGCAAAAGGTGGCGAAAGGCCAGAGGGAGTCTTTTAGAAGCCAAATTGAACCGTAGATCAGTATTTATTTTTGGTGCAGGGAACTCTTCCAAGAAGTGAGAGAGTGCGTATGTGTGTGTGTTTGTGTGTATGAGGGAGAGGGTGGGGGTTTGGTTGAGCGGCAGATCTGGGAGAGGCTAGCAGGAGGACGATTGAGGAGTTGTACCTGGACTGCCCCTCTCTGCCTCGGCAGCTGCAAGAAAGGAGCAGGCAGAAGGGACGAGGTTCAGGGGTGACGGTACTGGTGCACAACTCCATTTCCCCCCTCGCCAAATTTCCACAGTCTCTTCTTTCTTTTCTCTTTTGCTTTATTCAGCAGAGTGAGTGAAAAGCCAGTGAGAGTGAGAGAGAGAGAGAGAGAGAGAGAGAGAGAGAGAGAGAGAGTGAAAGAGAGAGAATCAAGCCAGTTTTTTTTAAGGCTCGATCTTGGCTTCCTTACAAACAGATGTTGCCTGTCATTTGGTCGTTAAGCAGGCACACAGATCGTAGATACAGAGGTTTTTTTACAGGCATTACGACTAGGTCTTCCTTATTTATGCTTTTACTACGAGGAAAATCGGTCTCTCATTAATACGGGAACCTCCTTTTTAAATTCGTTTACGTGTGTTTTGTGATTTTTTGCGGGTTCTCATTCATACTTCTCCCTGGTTTCTTATTTCTTTGTCTTTCTTTGCTGTTTGCGTGTCGTTATCGTTTTTTTTCCCTCCCCCCCCTTTAGTTGCATGCTTGTGTTGTCTCGTGGGCCACAGTGGACTGGACTCTTCAAACCTCCTGCTAAATGCTGTGGCACAGTGAGTATAGAGAGACCATTTGGAAACAATAAACAGAGCATCGGTAAGTCACTGTTTCAGAGCTAGGCAGCGTTTTGTTGTCTACATTCTACACTTGGCTATTCTGTGCTTCCAGCATTTTATTTGGGCTTTATTTTAGCGCGAAGTTAAAGGCCTACTGAGCGTCATAACTTTGTTTTTACCACACGACCAGCAACTTTGTGCATTTTTTTGTTTCCAGCGCATGCAAAGAACATTATTGTTGTCGTTCTGCTGGGCTTGATTGTGCTTGCATGCTGTGAAGTGTTGGCTGGAGTGGCCTGTGTGTGTAGTTGTGTGTCTGTATGAGGTTTTTCGGGGTAGCGCCCTGTGGTATTTCACCGCTTCGACTACTTTTCTGAGGGCTTTGCTCCAGCAGTCCTGATGGCAAGAATTGTGCCCCCTTCTCAGCCCGTTTGAAGAGTTCTTTTAACTTCCTGGCATTACCCCACTAACATAGTTAAAGGAACTTGGCAACGGCATTAAAGTCAAAATCTGGTCATTTAAATTCAAGTGGCGTGGAGCACGGAATGGAAACCGTACTGTCATAAGTCCGACCATCAAATAATTTGACCATCAAATAATTTCACACTGAGCCATTTGTTATTCGCAGTGCTCTATTCTGCTTTGTAGGCCAGAATTACTTCACATGTCTCTATTAGAGAGGTTGATTATTTTCTCTCCTGCCCAATCCAAGTGCTCTCAAGCTGCAAGATGCAAACCTTTACTGTCTGATTAAGTCTGTATGTTTGGCAGTTTCCACTTTTCTGACATCATTACACTATTTGGAGTCTATTCAGGCTGTACATCCTTATAAAGCTTCATTAAGACTGACTGTTCATAAGTCTAGTATCAGCAGTGTGCTGTCGGCTAACACGAAAAAGTTGTGAATTTTAAAAACATGTTTTCTCATTGAAAAACAATAGGAGGGTGTCAGTATATGTCAGTATAGGTTTTATACTATATTATTATGTAATCTTACCCACTAGCAGATACACACTTTGGATAAACATGTTTAAGAATAAGAAGCTAATTAGCCGGCATGTACTTTTTTGCACGACACTAGTAAAATGTTGAAGTGTGTGGTCCTCATATCCTTGGCCACGGTGTACTGAAACTAACAGGCCCATATTGTCCCCTACTAAACAGGTTCAGTGGCAGTGGGACAAACTATTGTACCCCTATACTCACATGTGTAGCAAAGTTTGCAGATTTAATGTGTTTACCTTTATCTGTGCTGTACAGATTCGGAAGTTTTTTTATTCGTGCAAAAACCTTTTTTTTACCGTTAATTTGATGTAGTCACATATTTTAAGGGTTTGTAGTTTGCCGGAGTTGCTTTAAAAATTGAGCTGAATGCTAAAATTCAGAGG
Source organism: Brycinus macrolepidotus (assembly GCA_037974445.1). Taxonomy (NCBI): domain Eukaryota; kingdom Metazoa; phylum Chordata; class Actinopteri; order Characiformes; family Alestidae; genus Brycinus; species Brycinus macrolepidotus. Next base: position 20,566,851 of record JBBPCZ010000001.1, read on the forward strand.
ATTTCTCCTAGAGGAAAAGGTTAGAAAACAAAATATAGTGTCACGTAGAATTTGTCTTTTAGGTTTTCCATTATTTAGAAACTGAGAACAGAAACATTTTACCTGTGAAAAATAACATAAGAAATAATGTAGGATAAATAAATAAAATAATTACTTGGTGTTTTAGGAGATACATTTATCTTCTGGCTTGCTTAAGGAAGCTGGTTTGAAAAGATACAATTTGAAACAAAATGAAGTGGCCAACATTGTAAATTTGTGTGTGATTGTCAGGTACTGATTTGCAACAGGAACTCCTGATCTGCACCCCTGATCAAAAAAGTGAATTAGGTTACAAACACCTTATAAATCATAAGCATAAATAACTAGGGGTGGGTGATATGACAATAACATAGCATTGCAATGCTTACATAATGCACGACATGTCACATATTTATTTTTCCTATCATCTGTTAAAAATTACTATCAATAACTATGAACACTGATTTTTAATGAATATTTCACACACTAAGCTGCACTAAATCCAATGAATTGGGACAAATTCTGCTCTGTTTGTGAGTGTTGATGGTATCCATGATATGCTTAGAAGACTACTCAGAAGACTACTGAGAGACATAATTTATCACAATAACAATAAATATAATCATATTGAACAGCTCTAGTTATAATATAGGAACAAAAAGGGTAGCAGTGAAAAGGGCCAAATAGCGATTCCACCCTCATCTATACTGTTAAAGCTTTTACTGGTTACTTATCTTACTTCATCGTATAGAACAGGTTACTGTCACCCTTTTTATTTCTTAGAACTGCTTATTACTGATTTTAAGATGTCTATGACCTATATTTAATAACTATCAATAAACTAAGTTTAAAAACTCATAGGCTCCCCCATCCCCCCAACACACTCTCACTTTCTCATTCTCCTTGCACAAACACATACATAGTCTTGGCTGTCTTGAAGCACATCATAAAATCTCCTGTGCTCCTGCAATTTTGTGCAAACATCATAGGCCTTAGTATTATACTGTGCCCAGCCTTTCAGTTCTCCAGCATGAAGGAAGCTCCTCCTCTCACAGCAGTGCTGACCCCCATGTAACAGCGTGATAGCCTAGCTCGTCATAGTGGTGGGATTTCATGACAAGCATTAGACTAATGTTAACTTTGTTTTGAGTGAGCTGACAACTTCACAACTCACACATCAAGAGAAATTCTGAAAAACCATCTAACAAAACAACCAGTAACTGACCCTCTTCTTTAGTAGATTATTGAATCTCTTTGATTTGCTCACATCACACTCATTCAGTGGCTACAGATTAGTGAACAACAAGAACCCTATTATAATTCTTACATAGCTTTACAGCCTCACACTCTTAAGTTCTGTTCAGAAACCAGATTTTATTCTTTCATCAAAGAGATTTTCACCATTAATTTCTGGACTTTTTGTTGCCCTTTTCTTTTTTTCTTTCTTTCTTTCTTTCTTGCTCCTTTTCATTTCGTTTTTCCTCACTAAGAGTTTTTTTTGATGAGATTGTGCCGGGAAAAGTCAGAACATTGGCTGGTTTTAGACAGGCCTCGCCTTTTGCCTCGCTCAGTGTTCACTAAATTCCAAACTGACTTCACCCACTTCCACTTTTCATGTGTTTGTTTTGTGCTCACTTTATGTAGTGATTTTACTTAAGGTTTTTAGATCTTTTGTGCTCCATTGTCTCTGATAAGCACCATTAAAATACTTTAACAAACTACCTTGAATAAATCATGTCTGATAGATTATTTCAGAAATATGTTTTCCATGCCAAATATATCAAAATGAACCAATGCATTTAAATGGAATGTTTTTGGGTTTGTCATGTGGTAACGAAGGTGCGTTCAAAGTGTTATTTAAGACTAAACAGTAAGCCAGTATTTTCAGTATTATAAGAAGATGCTTTGTAATTCAGTTGTTACCTCTAAAACAGTCTGCATGCCAGTGCAAGCAGTCAGCTCTTCCTTTTTTTTATTTTTCTGTTTCTCGTTTTAAATCATTCTTAGCTATTTTGTCAAATTAATTTCAGTTCTGCCTTGCAATGTCCTGGTGACCTGTCCAGGGTGTTTCTCTGCCTTTTACCCTGTGTACGCTGGGATAGGCTCCAGAACCCCTGTGACCCTGGTTAAAACAGTCGGTTTAGATAATTAGTGAATAATTTAAATTCTCCCTGCAGTCTCTGTGTCTTCCTGCTTTTTCAGTGAATTCAAACTTTGCAAGAGGAAGAGTAGCCAGAAATAATAAGGAATAGCAAGGAAGCGTTTGTGATCATTTCATAGTTACAATTTTGCTATGAATGGGCCACATCCATTGGATCGATCAGAGCATGTCTTTGTAAAAATGTCAAGAGAAGAAGGTGAATTTAGATAGGCTTTATGTTCATATAAAAAGAGAAGAAGAACGTAAACTGCAAACTTTCCCAAAGATCTTTAACAGACTTGTTTTGAAATATTGTTCGTCCTTTAGGCCATGGATCCAGTCATGCATTAAAATAAAGGTTCCTAACAGTTCTTGGCTTAGATATGTGGATCTAAGTAAAATCTGCAATTGGTGTAGAATATTTCTGTCATGTGGAGGTTCTTTAAACTTTGTAACAGTTCTTCACACATCTCATCCTTTTAGAGAATTGTTCATTTACAAGTTCTTTAGTTAAACAAAAGCAGTTCTTCTATGGCATTGCTTTCAAGAGCCTCTTTATTTTATAAGAGTTTAGGTCTATTTGTATGCTTAGGACAGAACGCATGTGAAGAGAAAAGCCAAAGAAACTGTGATGTTGGATGGAGTACTCACATATTATGACTTCAGGCCTTCCACAAAGCTTGCATGTGATGCCTTGGCATTTGACTTCAGCACAGTCGTGCTACATATGACGGGAGGCAACAGAGAATGACCATTTCATCCAGGTCACTTGCTGCTTCTCAGATGGATAAATTGAGAAAAGGCAAGTTTGGTGTGGGGAATTTCAACCACAATCTATATGGGAATGGGAGTTTACTCACATAAGCAACCACCAGCCGCTGCTCTCAATTTTCATTCCACATGAGGGAATTCCCCTAACAACATCTGCATGAATGGAGAGATGGACTCTTTTTCTGGAAGGAACTGAAGGACTACAGATTAAAGAAATTCTGACAAATTGTCTCACTTACCTCTAGATAGGGGAACTCCTGTGAAAGCACAAAGACATGAAGCATTATTAGATGTGTTTACTCTTACATAAATTGACATAAACCCTTGGTATCATATCTGGCACAATTCAAAGAGTAGTCACATTGGTACCGTTCTCAGGGCTCAGCAAAAAAGAATGTTGCTGGGCAAAAATGGAACCAGGGCTGTACCAGCTAACAACTAATGGCTTGGCTGAAAAGTTCCTTTAAAGTTTATGTGCATTGTCTGAAGAAGATGCTACCAATTTCTTGCCACACTATTCTTGAGTCACCTTTAATCATCACAGATGGACCAAGTTGTATCTTTGAGGCAAATCTATAATGATAAGCAGCTACAGAGTTGTCAGGAAAAAGCCTGGCACTTCTCCACTGGACAGATTGCCCTGTCCCTGCATGGTACCTGAAATGACCTGGTACCTGAAAAGAAAAGAAATGAAAATACATGATTGTTGCACAATAATATGATGAAAGTCAATTTTGTTCCACAATAATATGATCAGTAGATCAGTGGTGCTAGCAGAAGGTTATGTGCTCACCATAGGTTCTGAGTTATCTCCAGTGATAAGCACTGAGGGTACCGCTTAACCAGAGAGTTCACCTCTCCTTAGTCTCAGGCAGTGCCTCTAAGACAGAAAAAGTATGCATCCTGTCTTAGAGAGTAGTGAGGTGTATTTTAATTTTGTCAATGCTTAGATTAGGTTTAGCTACTCCTGTTAAATGTTCTGCAAAATCATATGTCCAGTCAAACATTTCACCTCCCAAATGGTCGTTTCTCCCGATCCTGCTGCGTAATTAATCAGCTCAGTGCAATTTGTTAAAAATACTAACAGGCTAAGTCAGAGGAACCTGGAAAATAATTCTAGGTCTCTTAGACAACCAGGGAAGAGAGGGATGCCAGTTGTACTTTATGAATGGCTCACTGGAGTAAGCAGTGATGTGTTGTCTTGATACTTGGGGCCAGAATGACAGAATAATGTTTAATATAAGAAATGTTGTAAAGCTTTACTTAAAAACACTTGTTTAAGTTTTGTTCATGGTTCATCAGTGCAATGACAGTGGGAAAAATGTGTACAATTATGATTCGCTTTGTGTTTTTGAGCATGAAGATAGGACTGTTGCATGAACATTAATATTGATGCACACAAGATACTTTGATTAACTGTTCAAAGTAAAGTAATATTGCTGCCACAGTTATCTATTAGCAGTTTCATTAATCGTTCATGTCCGTGCTTTTTGGGGTTTTTATTCCGGGGCATATATATATCAAGTAATTAATCCTAGATTTGGGACTGTTCGTAAGATGGCACATGCATATGGGTTATGATAAAATAATCCGTGAAAGCAGTACAAGAGCAATTTCAGGAGGAGACTTGCCTGCAGACACAAACCCGTAGATCCGAACTTGTGGTGAATGTCCTCACAAGCTTGTATCTATAGGTACCTGTCTGTCTGGCCTATACGACTGCCTCATCTGCCACCTTTTCTTTGCTGGGGGTTGTGCCATATCGTCTGCATGGTAGCCAAACAGACTAAGAGCATAACCACAGCCTTACCTGAACACAGACTGATCTCATTTGATGTTGGAAAGAAGGACATCAGTTTCACTAGTTCCCATAATGGGTTGCCTCAGCTCTGGAGCAGGTTAACTTGCAGAGTACAGTTTGCAAGAAGTGTTGGGTGTATCAGCTATAAGTCTGATATTACATCCTGACCATTCCAGTTTTTTCTCTTGCTGGATTAAGGTAACTTCACCCTTCAGGATCTCTGCTGCGCCCCCCAGGCTGAGGTAGTAGGTTGTATAGTTTAGAGTTACACCATGGGAGGTAACTGTACAACCTCCTAGCTTTCCCTGAGGCAAGCATGCGTCAACCACACCCCAAACTAAGCAGACACGTTTCAGCCAAACATCTTTTTGTTTGGAGGACAGTCTATGGGGTCTTCTTGAAAGGACTTTTGTCAATGGCGTTTGTAATTAGGGCTGGTCAAGGCAGAGGTGAAATTGTTATATTTTGGCCTGACCATATCCCAATGCAAAAGCAGTATGCATTCTTCTTATTTAATTCTAATCTTTTATATTCTAATATGATTGGGGTTTTTTTTATTTACAGTGAGGGGAAACAAGTATTCAGACACTGTTTTTTGTAAGTTAATATATTTCTAATAAACACTGAGTGCTGTGGTGTGTTCACGTATGACCAAATTATCACTATCACTTATCACTTATCTACTTTTGCCTTTGTACTCATTATAATGAACAAAAAAGGTGTTTATTTATAAGCTTGTATGAAATATTGTAAGTACTTAATGTATTTATGTATTTATAACTTTTAGGCTTAAGTTTAAAAAATAAAAACGTTTAAAAGTAAAATGAATAAAAAAGTCAAATATGCAAAGTAAAAAAAATTGTAAATGTTTTGTGCAAATAGCACTTTGCATCACTATGAAAAATTCTGCCATTGGGAAGATTTCACACAAGTATCAGTCATGGTGAAGCAGAAGGAGCTTCTTAAAGTTCCTAGAGACAACACTATTGAATAACGCTTGAAAATGCTGCAGAGCAATAGGAAAGGCCTTATACATCCCTAACAATTTAAGTGGTTTGATAATATGCAAGAGGAAAGTTCATGGATCCACAACTAATTGTCTCTGGACAGGTTTTCTCAGAATAATGATAAGGAAGGTAAGAGAGAACCTAGCAGTCACTTGTTAAGAGTTGCAGGACACCTTGACAGCAGCTGGAAGAGCAGTTACTCAGAGAGCAATATGCAATCATCTGTAGTGTAGTCATCTCCGTTCCACCACACTACACAAAATTTTGCTAAAAAGGAAGCAAAGTGATGTGCATCTTATATTCCCAAATGAGCATTTAGACAAATTAAACCAGCGATGTATTCAGACAAGACAAATATAGATCACTTTCTAATGGTTCGGCTGGTCATGTTTGAGGAAAGAAGAGTGCTTATAGTCTCAAAAACAGAGATCCACCATACCCAGTGAAGTACAGAGACGGGCACATCATGACACGGGACTGCCTACCTGCAAATGATACTGAGGCACAGGAAACTTGAATGGAGCATCGTACCAGGACATACCAGAGGAGAATTTAATCTCATCGGCCAAGAAACAGGAAAAGATGGATATTTCAACAAGACAAAAACTCTTAAACATACAGCCAAAATAAATTAAGATTTGTTTCTAAAACAGGTGAAGGTCCTTGCATGCCCTAGTTTTTATTTTTAATTTTTTGAAGGATTGTGAAATCACGAGTACAACAGAAGGATCCTTGTAACCTTGGGAAATTTTAGATGGCATTCCAAAAGGAGTGGGCCGAAATTGAACTATAGTGCTGCAAAAAGCGAATAACTGCTCACTGTAGAAGTCTCAAAGCTGTACTTGTCTGCAGCAACTTTTCTACAAAGTCCTAATGTTATTGGCATCAGAATACTTGCTCTGACAGATGTGTTTTAAAGCATATGTTTTTGCTTATGAGTACATACTTTTTTGTTCAGATTAATGAGTACAAAGTCAAAAGGCTTTTTTGATTTTTGAAGTGGACATATGCACTGGAAAACCATTAAATAACACAAGCAAATGTCTGAATAGTTGTTTCCTCTCACTGTGTGTTTTTGTAGATATTGCATAAAAGAGCTATTAGTAGTAAGCACAGAACCAAAAATGAGTCAGGATAAACTGTGTGCAAGTCCGATATGCAAATGCTTCCTTAATAAGTAAGAACAGTCCTTTAGAGTAGAAGCTCACCGACTCACATAACAGAATAAAACTTGTAACTGTGGCATTATTAAACCTAACACAAAATAAGGTAATGCTTTCTAATGTGCTCTCCTTTTCTCCTTTTCCCATAATCTGGGTTGTTTTTTCTTCTTTTTGATTAAGCCAGTCATGGCCACCCATGTTGCCCACTCAGGAACAAATAAATATGATTCTTAACACTGGTAGTTTGCCACTAGAAATTGTTTTTATATGGTTCTAAGAAGTTTCAAAATGGCTCTGAGAACCAAGTATAACTTTTGTATAACTGCTTCTGCTTTCCATTTATTGCTTGATGTTTCTATCACTTTGTCAAAGTCCCATTTAGTCAGAATATGATATGCCATTCCACATGTGATTGACCTAAGATAGATTTCACAAGAAGGGGCTACTGCTCTTGCCCAAACCAGCAGAGAGGTACCTTTTGTATTCTTGGCACAGGTGTGCCCTCTGAGATTTGCTGATTAGGGTTCCTAATTTTTCCAGACGTTGGCCATCTTTAGACTCTGGCCTTTTCTGCCATTCTCACAGGAAAGTCCCATCAACACCAGACATGTTTACAAAGATGTCTATGTATTTAGAATATTACATGATTGTACAATCTTAAAAAATAACGGTACCTAACTGATGCTCGGCTTGAACGTGTAAGTCTAGGAAAAACCTTAAATTGATTAACATTATGCTCAGGTATAATGAACAGTTTTTAGAGAACAAAAGGTATTTTTTCTATGACGTTACTCCAAAGCACTCTTTTTGCAACTTTGTTTTTAAGAGTGCAGTGGAAGCTGGGCAAGGGAAGTCTTAGTTATCTGAATTAGGCACTTTAGTACAGTATGGTATTGTAATAATCTTAGTATTTCATGTTTTGCTCTCCAACCTACTCATCCTTTTGAATGTATTTATTTTGAAAAGACGTGCTGCTTCCAGGTTGTCTGCATTGCTCAAGTAAATGCACTTTTTAATTGTTTAATTGGAGTCACTTTCACAGCATTTCTGAGATATTTTGGTTTGAATTGTTTATTCCTATCATTTGGTGAATTAGCTCTGCATTTAAACAATCAAAAAACAATCAGATAATTCCAAATAAAACAAAACTGCTGTCAACAATGTCTTATCGCTGAATATCTGCAAGAACTGTCCTTTATTTCATTTCTAGGCTCTTATGACTTGTTAGTGCCAGCGCTTTTATTGCTATGTTTACTGCCTCAAACATGTTTTAGTTCAGTCAAATGCATGTTTTGAAGAAAAGTGCCTGTTTGGCAAAATAAATAAAAAATAAATCAAAAAATTAAACTCAGATTTAGAAGTCACAGTTATCACTTAAAAATTATATACTAGTGTTTTCTCTTGTAGCTTGTTGAAACATGCTGAGAAATTATTTTAAAATTGCAAATTAAAAAATTTAAAATGTCCAGTTTTGTGTTTGCAAGTAGAAGAGGACAAATGATTTGAATTTTGATAGTATTGTTGTATGTAGTTTTGAACAGCCTTTTAATTTTTTCCCATGTCTTGTTATTTTTTGACATTGAAACAAACTAAAACAATTATATGCTATAACAGCGTGTATAAATTTGGTCTCTGATATGGTATTTTATATGATTAGGTATGTATCTGATATTTTATTTCTTTTATTTGGTTTCTTTTTTTTTAATCAATAAAAGTGTTAACAGTGAAATGACTACTGCCATAAATGAATTAATTCATCTAGCTAGCTACCAGAAGGTTGAAGGATCTCTCTAAAAATCTGCACATTAATTAACAGAAAGATGGAATTTGTGGGGAGGTTTACAAGTTTCCAGATGAATTTTCATACTTTCATGCAGATGCCAGACATTTTTCACACAAGATTTACTGGGGCTTGTAGAAATGCTTTCAAAAGACTTCTTGTAACACCAAAACCAAAGGCCTGGCTTTCATACTTAGTCCTGCCATCAGTGTTTACCTGCACAGATGCTTCAGATTTTATTTATTTTTTAATCTGAAGGGCTTCTGAAGGTTTTTTTTTTAGTAGAAAAACGGGAACTCTTATGTCACTGCATCTTTATATTTTTAGAAGAATTTGTCCTGGAACCTCTAAAAATAAAATTTTGTTAATGTGCAAATCCATAATAAGAAGGTATCTAATTCAGGACTGTTATTTTATTCTTTTAATTTTATTTATCTACAAATTTTTGCACTTTTTGAGTTAAATATCTGATAGACCCACCATTCTAGTGTTTGAAAAATCCACCTAATACTAAAAAGTTCTAAAAATAAGTGAACCTTATACCTATCTTCTTTTGAGAATGTCATGTTCAGAAGCCAAGCAAAATTGCATAATTTAATTAATATATATATATATATATATATATATATATTTTATTTTTATTGTATATTCCATTTGATATATTTCCCTTTAATATTTTTCCCCAGATTAATTTTTTTGATGTTAGCTAATTGGCTTGTGATTTTGTAAATGTGGAAAAAGTTCTTCCTCATAGTTAGTTATACTAAAGGGATTCTTGCCATTAGTGAAACATCCAGCATTTTTTAAAACATGTCAGCGCATCCTAATTTCTTCTAGTCTTTTTCCTTTGCAATAATGGTATGGGAACAAACTGCCTTATGGGTAATTTCCCATAAGACTACCTCCTTACATGTTGATGGTCCTTTAAGACTTTTTTCTGTTAGGACTTCCTTCCAGGAACTTTAGCAAGTAATTAAACTGTGGTTTGAAGAGAGTGCAGATTACATCAAAATTTAGTAAAGACATTAGAGCTAAAGCAGACTGTTTGGAGCTATAAATTAAAGGATGTATCAGTGCCTACCATCCCAAAGAAAAGAAACCCCTGTCATTGTAAAATACCACAGAATTAATAAAAAATGTTGTTTTATGTTGTTTCTCCTGGGCTTTATCCTGTTTATTTAGAAAATATGTAGTGAGAACTGTGGAATGGTGCACCTACATCATCTTGAACAGCCCAAAAAGAATTTGGGGTTTAAAATAAACATTCAAAACTGTTGCATGAGTGTTTAGCATTCATCTTCCTAAATGGTCTTCATACCTTTAGGCTTGTGACTTGTGCCATAATACATGCAAAATATGTATGCCACCTTTTTTGTCTATGGTCAGTAGTCTGTAATAGTTTGATATGTATATATTCAGTAGTCTAAAAACTTTGAAATAAGCAAGTTTATCTATTTTAGCTACACTAAAATATGTAATATCAAAACTTTTTGGACATGCATCGCATGACGTATTTTTTTTATTAGATGTGGTAAGTTGGTACAGGCAAAAATTTGCTTCTTTTTTAAGTACTTTTTTCTACTTAATATTTTATAATTTTATAATTTAAAAACTTTTTACAATCTGAGCTTTCTGCAGTCTGCACCACAGTAAAATCCAATCGGGACTAGTTATATTCGCTTTATAATGAAACTTGCAGTGGTTTTAACACAGTATGGTCAAAAAAGCATGAAGGGATGTTGTAGAAGAGTTTACTGATGATCATAAGGTATCATTACATTACATTTTAAATTCATTTGGCAAATGCTCTTATCCAGAGTAACTTATATAATCATGTTATTATAAACATGTTACAGATGAATGTGAGTGTAACATTAGGATTCTTTCCCAAGGACTCTTAATGGTGAAGTTTGGAGTGCTGCCTGGGTGGGGAGCTGATACCACTGTTAACTTAAATAAGAAATCGTTTACTTATTCTTACTAGAAAAGCACCACACACAATGTTTTTCACACTGAAAGGCATCACTGGTTGAAGATGAGTTTGAGAATCATGGCTTTAGACAGTAAAGAGCATGAATGCATTGGTGGTGTTGTCGTTAATATTGTTAGACATATTAATAAAAATAAAATAACTGTGTGTTTAGTATTGTTGTACATCCTGGAGTTCCTGTTTACACCCTCATGTGATGTTCATTTTGATAATTAAATTTTTATTAAAAAAAAGTCATTTGAGTAGCGTTTGTGACTCTATTCCTCAGTGTCTTATTGGTTTTGACTCCAAATAAATTCCCAGCTCCCCCAGGTTGCTGTCTAGAGAGCTTGTGTTTATTTCTGAGGAAAAAAAATCAGAGCATGCTGATTAGCTGCTGTCTGGGTCAGCCTGTTTAGCCCATGTTTAGCTTGCGCTCTGGTATAAATGTAAATAATAAACTTTTTTTAATGCCTAAATACCTTGACCACTCCCCAAGCTGTTGACAAGAAGTGACCCAAAAATTATTTTAAGTTATTGCTCAAAAAGATGCTGTTTTTCATCACTCAAACTGCAGGGCAACATGCATTGTTGCCAGACTGAGAGGGATTCTCCATATTTATCTTTGTTTGTATTCTTATTTAAAGAAAATTTAGTTCAAAAGTAAAAAAAAAAAAAAAAAAAAAAAAATGAAAGAAATAGAATGCATACAAGAATACAGAAGGAAATGAACCATATGTAATACTACTACTACTACTACTACTACTAATAATAATAATAATAATTACTACAGATGTCAAAAGTATCATTTTCAGAATAGCACCAGAAAATTCAGCTCTCACATTTAGCACTTCAACTCATCATTCTTTGATGCTGTGAGGGATTAAGTGCTCAACAGGTAAAGAGTAAAGTTAACTCAGCAGTATTAGTTTTTGAGGAAAGATGATATTCATAGATAAAAATCCCCCTGGATGAAGCTGAAAGTTCATATTGACTGTAAATAAGGGTGTGTCAAGCTTAAGGACACATTTAAAGTGAGGCATGAAAGGTTGTGGTTGATATCATTGAAACTCGTGTTTAATTTCAGAGGGAAGCACTTTCTAGACCCCCAAACAAAGTGTGTCACTGCAAAATGTAAAACAACGGCTCTGCATTTGATGGTCAAATAGATTTGAAAGCTCCAAATGTTGCCAATGTTCTTATCTGACTCATCATCCAAGTGCCACCAGCAGACAGAATTAGCCTTTCAGGAGCACTCTAAAGCTTTTGAACTTTGTTGAAATGTCTGGGAATTATAAAGTATGGTTCATATGATCTTTTTTGTCTCTATATCCTTCATAATTTAAAGGAAACATAGCTGTTACACTTTCTGCTTTTTAAATTAATATTTATAGAGAATGTGAGTAATGTGGATCGGTAAGTACGTAGTCACCAATTTGCCTGCAAATTCTACTGTTACTGTTACTTTGGAGTTTGGGGTTCAACATAGTGAGGGCTGGATTGCAATGAAATCTTCATTCAGTTCATGACGTATGTTAAAAATGCAGTTCCTTTAAAATGAACAAAAAATGTGTTTACTTCCCACAATTAAAAAATCATTTTAGAACACCTCTTCACTTATGCAGTGTTTAAGAATAAAATTTTTTGCCATTTTCCTCTTTTTTTGTTCATTTTGTGAGAATTTCATGACGAATGGACCAATTGAAACGGTCGAGAATTATTTGGAAAAATCTGTTTTTTTTTTTTACCTTCATTAAAAGTTAGAATGTTTTTTCATTCTCCTTTTAAATTACTGTTTTGATTTTAGAGACGAATGGACCAAGAGCAATTGGCTTTTTTGGAGATTCTGACCACACAAATATCCTGTATACATTTGATACAGTTTTCTTGTCTTATGACATGTTTGGAAACAGGCTAGATCAGCACAGTGTTGTACTATAAAGAAAGTTGGTTTCTGGTTCATTCTTTTTGTCCTCTGACCATTTTGTCCAAAATGAATGAACAATTTCACCATACAGAAACATTACATAAAGAAAATGACCCCAAAGATGAATTTTATGGAATAAGCTTCTGAATGTGTTCAGGACAGTGAATTATTTTTTTCATAGTGTTTCACCACCCTTGAACATATTCATAAGTTATTTACCTTCCGTTTAAAGTTATTTAATTGAAGTGTATTAATATGGTCGTCACTCAGATCTTGCATGCTTGAGTGTGAATGTCAGCCCTCTGTAGTCTGTTAGGGAGCAAAAGGCTGCCCCCCAATGGTGCAACTTGACGCTGCCGCCCATAAACCCTGATCCAGCAGAATGGATGCTCGTTGTGCACATTAGGCTTGCCTCTGCGGCCTGAAAATATTGTAATTTTCTAAATTTGCGAGTGGCTCTCTGTCACTGTGATTTTACTGCAGTAATAAAGGTCTGTGGATATGCGTGTGAGTGTTCATGCTGGAGGGCATGTATGTGTTTATGTGCCTAGGAGGGTATTGTGTGCTGTGTAATGTTGGCCTTGAAGCTCTAATCCAAAGCAGGCCAGTGTGAGAGAATCCAGCGCCTGGTGGAGAGCAATGCTCTCTCTGCCCTTCTTCTTCTCTGTTAGCGCCAGCCTAAAGAAAAGAGATGTGACAAACAAAGCCTTTCAGCCTGAGCCGTGCACTTTCCATTCCATTGCATTCCACTCCATCTCCACACTTTACTGCTCCACCCTCTGATAGAACAAACGCTCAGAACGTTCTCTATCCAGAGCAACAATCTTACTGTCGTATAATGTTAATGTCAATCTGCGTGTTGCAGACAGTAATTATGGGATATTTGAGACAATTCTGTACTGTAATAACTGTCTATAGGGCACACAGTGACAAAATGATTGCAAGTCTCTCGTCAGTCCGTGAGAATATCTCCCGACATGACTGATTGAAGTCTACTTGTTTTTCTTTTTTCTTTTTTGTTCGATATCTGTGTAATTATCCTGAGTAATATTATGATTAATACTGTGTAATAAGTGCTGCAATTACGCAGTCGCAGAATAAGAGCTCTTTCAGGATGTACTTCAAGTACTTCAGGTACCATACCTGCCTACAATAAATGGAGCCCTGCAGTTACATACATTTTAGTATGTACGTTTTCTACAGGAACACAGTGGTAAGGCCATGCCTAGATTACAGTGTGTAAAGTGCAGTCTTGTGTAGAGCTCTTCTAGTGGTGAACCTCGGACCGATATCCTCACGCACCAACTCTCATCCGCCGTCTCTCATCAGCTCGTTGCAACAGCTGTCAATCACCTGGTGTCCACGCCCAGATTCTGCACTGTGTGCAAGTGGTCTGGAAAAAGAGTTCCATGCATGCAATCCCAGCATGCACATTTACACGCTATGCATGCTATTTGCATGTGATTATTTAATGGCTCATTCATGCTCAGTCCTGGTCCTGTGCTGACAGAACATTTATTTGATTGAAATGTCTACATCTTTTTCACATGGAAAAATATATTACGCTTAAACATGGTTTTGCCAGTACCTGCCTTGAGATAAATGTGGAGTACCCCTGCACAGTGTATTTTAATAGATTCCCTTCTCCAACACACCTGATCCAACCGAACAGCTCATTACCAAGCCTTCTCCAAGTTAGAGCAAGGGGAACACTGAAATGTGCAGGAAAAAAGGGTCATCCAGGGGTTAGTATTTGAACTTTATTTGTCATTAGTATTTCCCATTAATTATTTTTGTAGAATTGCATCAGACTGTGTATGTGTATTCATGCATGCTCACACATATGCACAGGGGTGTGTGTGTGTGTGCGTGTTTGTGCACGTGTGTGTTTTCTCTCAGTATTTACGCCTGTCTGTGTGCATGTGTCTGCTTGCTACAGGCGCTCGGTGGCAGCCGGCACTGTCAAAGGCGGTCTAATATTAGCTTCTGGCTGATGGGCTGGCTGTATCTGGACAAAAAGAGGGTGATAAATGAGGATAGCAGTGGCAAGGCTGGGTGGGTGGGTGGGGGGCAGTGCAGCGGAGGGGGAAATTTAAAAGGGAAAGCATCAGAGTTGTCTAAAGGTAGTACACAGAAATGGATCACTCTGTAATGCTGGCTGCCAGAGCAACATTGGGTGTATGCTGTGTGTGTCGGATGTGGCTGTATTTGAGGGTGATTAGCGATCAGAGAGAACGAGGGAGATTCAGGTGGAGGGAGCCAGTGTAACGAAAGAAAGAGGGCAGTGTGGTGTCGGGTTTTCTTTATTCCTCCGCTCCCCGGGTACCCTCTGGTCGCTGAATTAAGCCCAAGCACCGTCGCCCGTCGCCTCCCTCCCTTCCTGCTTCCCTCCCCCCACCATCCCCGGCTGCTCTCTCCCCCCTCTTTCGGCCCAAGCCTGAGGGAGCCAGTGGAGATTAAATGTAGCCTCCATAAGCCAAGCACATCATGTAGCTATGTTTCTCGGGCCAGCTCTCTCTCTCTCTCTCTCTCTCATATTCTCTTTTTAAAAGTCTTGTTAATGATGCCAGGAATGTTGGTGAGAATGCCAGAGAAAAGACAGTGTGGCTGGGAAATCCATGCGAGGAAGAAAAAGAGGATGGATCGAAACAGAGGAACTTGACAAGACATTGAGGCTTGAAATAAAAGGAGAGAAGGGAAGAAAAGAAAAAAAAGAAAAAAAAGAAAAAAAGGTGGAAAAGCGTGAGATGGACGACTTTCTCATCCCCCTCCTCCTCCTCTTCTCCCCTTGTGCCTCTCTCTCTCTCTCGCTTTATCTGGCTCTGGGGTTGATACGGCAGAGAGGTGGGCCTCCGACTTTAACTAATCACAGCTGTGCAAGCAAATTAACGAATGATACTTCTTTTTCTCTTTCTCTTTCTGCCTTTTCACCTTTCCTTTCTGTCTCTATCTTTTTAAATAAATCTTTTTTTCTCCTGACACTCAGTATGGATTTATAAAAGCAGTGAAGGTGTAATGCTTTTTTCCTCCAGCCCTCCCTTTCAGTTTTGCTCAGTGAGAGATCGAATGAGAGGAAAAGTGTGTGTGCAGCGAGGAAGAGAGAGGGAGAGAGAGAGAGAGAGAGAGAAATGTAAGACAGATACGGAGAGTGAAAGAGAAGAAGGGGGTGTGGAGCACAGAGCGCGGAGAGAGGCAGCACAATGCGCTGATGCCTCTTCCCAGTCGAATGTTTTTCACTGCTTTCTCATCAGGGGGATTTGCGTTTTGTGGCTGCTTGTTTTCCTTCCTTATTTTTCTTCTTGTGTTTATTTTTTTTTGTTCTTGTTGTTGACGGTGCTGGAGCTGAATCGAGGATATATGCATGAATGGATTGTCCATGGCTAACCAACGCTGGATGAGGTGAAGTGACTGAGTGAAAGTGTGTGTGTGTGGTGTGTGTGTGCATGCATTCACCCCCCCACCCCTCCACCACAAACACACACACACACACACACACACACCCTCCTCTCC
>JBBPCZ010000001.1:20594036-20613154 GCA_037974445.1 Brycinus macrolepidotus
GATTTTTTTTTTCCCCCCCCCCCCCCCCCCCCGCCTCCCCTCCTTCTCTGGCTGGTGTCACATCACTTTTTCTTAGCTCTTAACCACTACCTCACCACTGCAGATAAATATACAAAATTCCTCTGTTCTCATGCTATTTCTGTGTCTTTAGGGCTGGTGCAAATGATCAGGCAGTGAGACTGAGGTCAGGTTGGTAGGCTCAGCGGGCGAGCAGGCGGACGGGTGGTGGGTAGCTGTGCGTGCGCGTGTGTGTATGTGTGTGTGTGTGTGTAGTGGCAGTCTTAGAGGAGGGGCTTTTTCCCCTCCTGTGCAGGGGAAAGGTAATGCTATCCATTTCAAATTCAAACTGCTGCTTCCTGCTCTATAATCATTTCCACCTTGGTTGGTATTTAGAGAAGCTTTCGGTGCACAGTGCATCTTCAGACCTGGGGGACGCCAGCAGAGGAAAAACTGAGCTTTATTTTTAAAACAAAAAGCTACTGTTCTACATTTTGTCACATATGCTAACAAAGCAAGCATGTTTTGACCAGTGCAGTATAGTTTTGTAGAACTTTGATGTATTAAAATGATGCCTCATTGCAGATTGTCCAACACCTGCAGTCCTACTTCATTTTTTTTACTTCTATACTGGTTTATCCCTACCACACTGACATTAAACAGTTACTGAGTTTTGGGCTAACTGTCCAACTGTCCATTAGCATTAACACTAACGTTGTTATTCTGTTTAAAAGCTGCTCTGGAAAGTTTGTTTTTAGCAGAATCTTCAATTCCTGGAATTTGTCACCAGCTAAAATACCTGTGATCAAATTGGATACAGTTGTACAAACATACTTTACTTGTGTATGATTGCATATAGTCTTGCTAGAATGTGGTAACTACTTTGACTCCTTCTGTGTATTGAATAGCTGTGAGTGTGTATGTTTGGTAGCCCCATATGGTTTTATCTAGTTTATTACACACATCACTTTCGAAATGGAAAACACTGACCCGGATGGAAATGGTTTTAAGACCCATTTCAGCAGGAAATGTTTTCTTAGCCAGACTGGTGACACAGTGTTGAGCATATCATGACTTTTAAAGTAAAGTAAAGTGTCCCCTTATAGTTACGCGTGAACACACCACACAGTGCATTTAATCCATTCATCAAGTGAAGCAGTGGACAGCCAGCGACGCATCGCCCGGGGAGCAATGTGTGGGGATGGTATGTTGCTCAAGGGTATCTCAGTGGTGCAGCTGGCAGTCCTGGGATTTGAACCCACAAACTTCCGCTTGCAGGGGCAACTTCCTAACCACCAGGTCACCAGCTGCCCCATAATGTATCATAACATATCTGAATCATTTAGACATCACCTATCATTGCTGTCAAAAAAAATTGTAACTTTGCAGGAGAAGGCATAAACATGAAATATCTCTAATGTAAGTTCATGTAGAAAGATTTTAACTTTGGTGAATTTCTGTTGGTTCATCATGAAAGTTGCACATGAAATAAGGAGCAGCTGCTGGGTTCAAATAATGTGGAAATATTAAGATTAAAGTAATGCTGTCTTTGGACAGTAATATTAACATTAATAATATTCTAATACCATTAGAACTGATTAAGTTCTTTGCACACAAACTGCAAACCTATCATACTGACATTTTATGCAGGTGTTAGGGTTAGTCAAAGTCATAGATCTACATTTGGCCTGTAAATTACCTGAACAGCCTTCCTGTCCCATTAATTAGAAGTCCCTTTATCTCTTCCAATTAATTGCAGTTCCCCGTATTATTTGTTTGTCCCATTTTCTCTCTATTTATTAGTTGTTTTTGTATTGTATTTAATGGCTTTTCACCAAGGTTGCTATAGAAACCCCAAAGTAGTTATCACTGCAGCTTGTTCAGGTGGATCTTAAAGTCGGCCCTGTCAGAGGTAAAACGTACCATCTGCCGAACACTCCCCCCCACTTCCTTGCCTTTATCTGTCTGCAGAAGAACAGTGGCTGGCTTTTTTACCTTTTCCCACACACAGAATCGGGGTAACTTTAGAAGCTTCAGTAGAACTTTATTTTTTTTTCTTCCTCCCCTTTCAGGATGTAGTCTAACGTATCATCAAAGCCGGGATTAAAAATTTGTGGAGAAACAGCTTTGACTGTTGGAAGATTTAAGCTTATTAGGTTTAAAACCAAGATGGGAGTTTCAAGTGATGTACGGCAGACTTCAAAGATGTTTTAATCTGTCAGTATACATGCTCTCGAGGAGGCTATTTATATTGGTGCGGTGTGTCTCTTCTCACTGCCGCTCCTGACGCGAGACTTCTCCAGTTGAAGCAAGCCGCGTACTCTGCACAATTAACCACTTCTTGGCCAGCTGCGCTTCCTCTTCAGTTTTTTTATTTTTTTATTACCCTCCTTTGTCATGCTTTCTGCTGCTACACTGTGTAATAAGTACAAACCGTTTCAGTCAGCTGACATATGACTGGTACTGATAACCTGCTTAATGACTTCACTTGACTTGTGACTTATGACAGTGGGCTCTATTTGTTGCAGCATGAGGAAACGACTCTTAAATGTCATTCTTTGTAACACAATAAAAACACTATTTTTCCCACATTCCGCAAGAAGCCATAATTAAGTCATGGCGGCTTCCCTGAGGACGGCCCAGATCAAAAGAATACAGCTGCAATCTTCAGATGTTCCAGTACAGCTGACTTTGAGATGTTAGACACCATATATTATTCATCTGGATTACATAAACCCAGAAATTAAGCCAGAAAAAACTACCAGAAACATGGAACAGGACAGGATACAATCGCTGAGACGTTTGATTTCTATACATTATGATAAAGGCATCTGATATTTTGAATCTCTAAGAATGTTAGAATTCCATTCGCTTTTTGGATTTTTTTTTGTCCAACCCCACTTTCTGCCCGCTGCCTTCTTTATTCTTTGTTTGTTAACCTAACCCCTTCAACTCCATTTCTAAATGCATACAAATCCATTGACAACAGAAAAAAATCTTTCACTACCCAGCTTCTGTGGCATTTTCCCAGAAAAATATCGGTATGAATTAGCACTGGAGGTGAACGACTGCATATGACTGTAACGCTGAAACACTGTTTTTCTTCAGTTCTTCTGAGCTGTGGAAGTCGCACCTGTAGGGTCACAGGGTTGAACGTTGCAGTCTTCATTGGAGACGGTGACGTCACACTCCCGTGAAGTGTGGCGGTGTGATTTCATGCGTCTGGGAGGAATATGAATGTGTTTTCTGTGTGTGGCTATAAATAGCGGATAACAGCTCTTTCCAGAGCCAGAAATAGGTTCTCCGGAATTAGGCCCAGAGCCTTCGAGCGCTTTCCACTTAACAACAAATATGCAGCAAAATGCCTCAGCAATGTTTTAAAATGTACCTGAAAGCTGGTGAGGTTTTTGGTTTTTGGTGGTGATCAGATCAATGTTGTAAATTGTATAATTAATTGATCTGGTCAGTATACAAAAGAGAATTAAGAGGGTTTCAGTTACAGCAGGACAAATTACAATTATATTTACCTTAAATTACAAGTTTTGTTTTTCATAGATGAGACAATTAATATAAAGCTTGTTATGCCCAATTTTGTAATAAATATATTTTTTCCACTCGTATATATCATTTCTAAAATTGATATCTAGATATAATAGATATCTAAACTGTTATAATTTAAACAAATTCAAATAAATTTGGAGAACTATCTACCAAAAATATTTTACTCTAATTATAAAAACTGTTTAAATTTGAGATTTTTTTTTCAATGGAATTTTATTCCTGGGTTTTGCTGGTGCTGGACTGAGTGATTTAAAGGTCCATTCTGCACTCAGGAGCGTGTTGTTCTCCTGTTTCTCTGAAGAATGAGTGCTCCCCTCACCTGCAGATCCTTGTGGGTATTTGAGAGCTTTGTGCATACGCATACACACACACACACACACACACACACACGCGCACACACACACATGCGCACACACACACTCACACAAGGATGGGAGTGCTGTGTGTGGTAGTGGCTGTGTGCCTTTGATCTGTCCATTTCCCTTGTCCTTTGTCAGAAGCAGTCTGAGAGGGAGAGTTGTGTGTGTGTGTCTGTGTGCGCGAGTATGTGTGTGTGTTTGTGTGTGTGTGTGTGTGTGTGTGTGTGTGTTTAGGGGGGGCGGGGTGTTCTATTGAAGTTTTAAGAGTGTGCAACTCTCTTCCTATTTTTTTTTCTTTTCTTTCTCCCCTCGCTGCTATTATGAGGGTCTTTAGTATCTGGGCAGAAATTGGGGAGAATGGCTGGCTGAGAGAGAGGAAGGTTCTCCTGTTTATTAATATAGGAAGCAGGTTCCCACACACAGAACAATGAGTTAGCCATGCGAGGCAGCATTGTCTGAGGAGTGAGTGGCCCGAGGGAAAGTGTTCTACTCTGCTGGAAGTCAACGCTGAGGGAACAAGGCAACGCTAACAGGAGGCTATCTTGTTATAAGACTCGAACATGCAGAATTAAACGTGACCTTGGCAATTCACGCATTTCTGCAGCCTTTCCTCCTCATTGAGTGGACTTTACTGAACTGTACTCATCATTTTGACGTGAAATATGACATCAGCTTTACGATTTCACTTTTAGCAGCATTTTTGTTTAATTTCTTGCCAAATATGATCAATTCAGCATTAACATGTGCAGGAGTGATTTTCACTTGTTTTCACAGAAAACTCAACCAAACGTGTAATTTGACCAGGGCACTCAAACTTTTGCATACATCCTTTTTTTCACATGGATACATCTGAGTAAACTTGACACTCTTTTCAGATTTCTTTTCTTGCCTATCGTAATTCCGGATTTGCAGCAGAAGTAAGACTGGGGCTCTAGAGCTGATGCAGAAAAGAAGGGGGGTTGAGAGGAAATTACAGATGGTATCAGCCAAGTTCAAGTGCACAAACCCCCCGACCTCACCCACTATTCCCCACAACACCCCCAACCCCCGTCCTCCCCTTCCTGCCATTCTTTCAGCCCTCCCTCCCAGCCCACTGCACAAACGGCCGTCAGCTAGGTATGTGACCATTCATTGTATGCAGCAGGGGGTCCCTCACTTCAAACCCTTGCTCTGAAAGGAGCTTGCGGAGTCCCACGGAGACTCCTGAGCCGTGAGCCGAGCAGACAGGCGTGACTGGACCACTCTGGACATCAAAAGGGTCCATGGCCGCGCCCCTCCGCCACTGCCCACACCGCGCTCTACCTCGCTCCGCACAGCCTGCATTAGGGCGGCACATCACAGACCCAGGTCAGGCCAAAGGGAGCGGGGAGGGGTGACAGGCACTGTGTGCCCTTAGATGTAAAATGCCATATGTCAGCCAAAGGAAGGACGAGAGGGATGAAAAAGTTATCTGATAGAATTGCTTGGAATTGGCAGAAAGAGCTGGAAAGCCCCAGGGGTTGTGGGGGAATACCATCAGGTGAATAGGCCCTGAGAAGTGGATGAGAGCACACTGGGAGGTAGTTCTCAGACAGGCAAGAGCAAGAAAGAAAGTGAGAGAGAGAGAGAGAGAGAGAGAGAGAGAGAGAAAGAACTCTTGGTCTCATTCAGACCTCTCCCAGTTTGCACACAGCTTCTCAAGTGGCCCATGAAAGCCATTACCTACTTGTGGGAGGGTTTAATTGAGAAGGCCAATGTAAGTTTACAGTGACCAGCCGAAACCTGAGTCAGTGTAAGTATGAGCGCAGTGCTTCTCTGTGCCATTAATGGTGACATAAATGACAATAAACTACTTTGTAATACAAGGATATGTGCCCGTATATCTTGAGCAGAGCCCCTTGCTCATTAGGAGAGCCGTAAGCACAGTCCCCTATCCGTCACAGGCACATGGCTGAGGGCCATTGTTCGCATCATTAGCCATCTCACTGATGCTGTGCAATACATCCCAATCCCCAGTCCACCAGCCCCTCCCCCTCACACCTCCAGTTCTGGTCATATCCAAAAGAACCTGAAAGGAGCCAGTGAAAAGCTAGCCCTGAAACCCCTCTGCTGAAGCCCCCTCAAGCAACAAGGATGCTGCCAGCCAGAAGATTATTGGTTTATTCACTTTGCAGGTGCCAGCCATGCATAATGCAGTGGAGTTCAAATTGAGCTCTTTTTTTCCCTCTGAAAAGAGCCCCCCATACGTTCACTTATATTTGTGCAACCGCTACATAGGCTACCTGCAAATGTTTGTGGCAGTCATTTAAAAGCCATTTCAACCTAATAATGTATTAACCTGATAATGAGGATGAATTATGATTCGAAGAGACTGACAGAGAGGGAAAAAAACGCTCCTCTTATTTCCATGCAGAGGTCTAGCTCCGGGCAGGATAATGTTTTGAGCAAAGCGCAAAACGTGTGTGTGTGTGTCAATGTGTGTGTGCATGTGTGTGTGAATGCCACAGCTTGATAACATCACTCTGTATACCGCAAGCCAGGGCAATTACGCAAACACCATTGGAGGCACTCATATCACAGGTTATTTAGATCAAATTGGATAGAACTACATAAACAGTGCCTTTGCCTACAGGGGTTGGAGTCATTATCCCCACTGTATGCAGCTCCCTCTTCCTTTCAACTTGTCCCTGCGGAGATAAGTACAAGTGGGGTGGCCGTATCAGCCGGGCCTGTGCCCACACACCGCAGGCATGAAAATAGTGGAACCACAAGTCCTGTGCGTAAACTCTGCCTGTACAGGATGCTCGCATTACAGAAACACAGTGGAGTACAGTAAAGTTGTCCTAACCTTCTTATTCTAACTCACGTGTGATATCTTAAACTTATTATTCC
Source organism: Brycinus macrolepidotus (assembly GCA_037974445.1). Classification (NCBI taxonomy): domain Eukaryota; kingdom Metazoa; phylum Chordata; class Actinopteri; order Characiformes; family Alestidae; genus Brycinus; species Brycinus macrolepidotus. Next base: position 20,600,825 of record JBBPCZ010000001.1, read on the forward strand.
AACTTGCATGAGTTGTTCTAAACATATCTGGACTCGTTTGTATTGACCTAAACCGAAGCTTTTTTGAGTTGTTTTAAGTTTATCTTTACAAGTTTGAGTTGTTCTAAATATATCCTGACTTGTTTGAGTTGTTATAAACTTTTCCTGACTTGTTTGAAATGACAAGTTGTGTGTCATTCCACACCAAATTACAGAGACCTCTGTAACGTCTTTCTGGTGAAGGAGGACGAGTAAAGATGCAATTGTAAAAACAGATTTTATTTACACTAATAAACTATCAGAAAACAAAAACAAAGGAAATAAACAGCAGAACTGGGAGCCATATACTAGGGTGGGGATTACGGTTGACCAACAAACCACAAACAGACAGACACGGGTATAAATACATAATGGAAAATGAGGAACAGCTGTAAAAGGGCGTGGTTACAAGCATACAAGTGATAATACTAAGTATCAGGGCAGGACAGGGGCGGAGCTCAAAACAAAACTGAAAACAGGAAGCATGAAGAGCAGGGGCGTGACCAGGAATCCAAAATAAACAGAAAGCACGTGTTGTACATAAACAAAGTCAGGGCGAGACAGGGGGAGCAGGAGAAAAACCTGGGGGGTGACAGAAAGGAACAAGATAGTACAGGACGAGACTATTATAACCTCCCTGTTCATGTCATTTATTTTCTTGAAAAAATGTGTGTGAATAGTTCTGTTTCATTCATGATGCCTTGCAAAATCCTTGAAAAAAATAGCTCAGCTGAAATACTTCTTAGTTATGTTAGGTCATTTTTTTAAGTTTGGAGTTCGGAACTAAATTTCGTTATTTTGTGATTCTACGTAAGCCCTACTAATTGTTGTTCACTGGATTAGGTTGAAATTTGTACTGAACATTCAAGAAACCCTAAAATAATTTGCAACATGTTTTTATGTTAATAGTTGTTGCTGAATGTTTTACAGTAATTGTTAACTAAAACATTTAAGTAAAAAAAGTAAAATTATTGCCAATATATTTTTAAAAAATTCTCCACTATTTTTCACTTTCTTGCTTTGGATTCTGTGTGGTATTAATTATTTGGTCCCACATAAAGACAAATTAGTGCCACAGATCTTGCTAAATGTAGCTTCAGGGCTGAAAAACACATTTTAAGATATTTTGACAATATATTTTCTCAAGAAGGATTATATTTCCTGGTCCTTGAAACTTTTGAAGGAAAGTGTTAATATTCATTGCAGATATATAAATAAAATAAAGATGTGACATTACTCCACCATTTAATATTTTTGGGAGAATAGATTTTGTATTGGCTTTGAGTTTACATTCAGTGCTGTCATTTCACTGGCAGATATTTGTACTATATTGACTTCAGTGTTTTCTCTGTGTGATACAATACTGTGCAAATTGTATAAAACCATTTTTCTCAGCGTGTGATAGTGTCTTTCTGCTAGCAAAGTTAACATTGTAATAAACAAAAAGCAGTAAAAAAGATTTATTTGTAAAAAAGTAGATTATATTTCGTCTGCTGGTAAGGAGAACACAGGTTTGGTTCCAGATTTCTCCTCGGTTCCTCGAGCTGTTGCTTGGATTTGTGAAACTCCATCAGCACCTCCTGATTTAATTTAATGAAGGACTGATTGAGTCAAACCAGGTTTCAGATGTGTACTGGGCTTACACAAGGAACACATTGATATACTGTACATAAAATCACTATTTACTGTAGTATGATATTTACATTTATTCATTTTAGTTTTATTTAGTATATTTAGTAATATTGATGTGAAAAAAACACTCACTGTTTTTCATGGGTTTCAGGAAATTTGCAGGTTACTGCGTGTAATGGCTTGGTTTGTTGCGTACAAAATGATATCATCTAGTTCTTTGTGTCTTGAAAAAAATCTTAGATCCTTATCTTAGATCCTTAGCCCAATGCACATCAGTTATTTTGCAATTATGTACTTCTTTTCTGAACTAATATATTGTTGCATTAGAAAACAATAAAGCACGTCTGGACTAATCCCACCTGAAACCTCCTTTTGGGGGATTATTGTAAAATTTATTGCCACATACCCAGAAGTATATAAAAGAATGCATTCATAATTCATTTCATCATTAAGCAGTTTGATGTCATAGTGAGATCATGTTCCCAAATATCAACTTTTCCATTAGTGTAGGCTGTCTTGTGACAGTGTGCTTTTTCTTCAGGGTTATTTCAAATGGGAAATGGCATGGCAACTTATGGCATCACAAACTGCTAAATTAAATAATTTGTAAAATCCTTCTTAGGTAAACAAGCTATTCCTTGTATCAACTGAAACAATCAAAAAATCTTAAATGTGTTTTCTGTTCTGAAGCTATATTTATTAAAATCTGTGACACAGATTTTTAACGCAGGACCAAAAAATTGTAATACCACACATAATCCAAAATTGATTGCAAAAAAGTGAAAACTAGTGGAGAATGTATTTTTTAGGATTGTTTGGGGAAAAATTTACTGTAAAACATTCAACAACAATTATTTACATGAACACATCTTGCAAATTATCTTTAGGGTTTCTTTGATATTCAGTGCAAATTTCTCCCAACTAAATCCAGTGAAAAATAATTGGTGAGGCTTAATAGGAATCACAGAAACAATGAAATTTAACTTTAAAAAAGTCATTTGAAAATGAAAATTTTCAAATGACTTTTTTTCAAGAAAAACTGGGATGTCTGGGTGAGCCTGTATGAAATGAACCTTGTTTTAAACCCTAGCTAATTTGAGTTGTTGTAAACTTATCCTGATGTGTTTAAACTGACCTGAACATATCCTGCCTCATTTAGGTTGTTCATGTCTTATTTTTTTGTTCTTCTAAACTTATCCTGTCTCTTTTGAATTAAAGTAAACCTAATTTTATCCTGACTTCTTTGAGTTGTTCTGAATTTGTCCTCACTTGTTTGAGGCTTTAGTTGTCCTAAATAAACTAAATTGCATGGCTGAGTTAGACAACTTGAATCGAGACCATTGGTTTCTTTTTTTTTTTAGTTTCTCCACAGGCTGACTTCCTCTGTCCCAGTGAAGCCCCGCCTCCATATCCCATCCCCCTTCTGCTGCTTCTCTCCTTTCACTGGCCCCCCACTTTTAAGTCTCTCCCCTCTTCTTCACCCCTGCTCTCGTCTTAACTTCCTCCTCTCCAGTCCCACCACCCAACCTTTTTTGAACCCAAGCTGTGTTTTTCCTGGAAGCGTTCTTCTATTCCATTTCTGAAAATCTGTCTTACATTCCCCACATTCATTATTTCATGTTGAGGCCATGCACATGCAGTCTAGGAGTCATAAATCTCCCAAGAGCTGCACCCCCACCCCAGGCCCCCAATTCTGATACAATTCGGGGCATCCATAATAGTAGCTCCTACAAATTATTTAATGGCCCCAGTATTTCTTCTGCTGTAGCACACGTTGTCTTATATGAGTGATGAGTCATTGTGTAATAAACACTATTTTCATAATGTTTTTGAAAGTGTTTAATGTAATGACTAGGGGTTATTGTGTCATGTAATTAATCCTTTGGTTGTCAGATGTTTGAATCTTCATTAAAGATGTAATCATACACTAACAATCCTATTTACACAGTTTTGTGCGTAAGTTTTGAATTCACCGGATAAGTCCACAGCATTGTTAGGAGCTGTTACATCTTCATAGCCCATAATGAATTCAAGAATGTCATGAATCACAGAAATCCACAGCCACTGAAGCCTCTGCATTAGGATTAGGGTTACGTGCAAACAGTTCAGTCGCCGTTGTCATATAGGCAGGAAAGTGATATCTGCAGAGGCATTGCGCCCTGGTGTCTTCTGAACCAAATCAAAACCCTGCTCTTAATCACAGAGGCTTTTAATGATATTTTTATGAGATATGATTTCTTCTTTAGCCTACAGCAGAGCAACCGTGTGAGTAATTATCTGAGGCACAGAATTGCATGATCTTAACGACTGCGATCTGTGCCATGAAGAGAGGAAGTTTGCTGACAGAGAAGGACATCATATTGGATGCACAACGCTGCTGTGTGTGGCGGACCAATGGCCTCCAAAGGCAATTAGCAAGAAGAGAGTAGTTTCCGGAACTATCCAAGCTATGTAAACACGCTGTGTCCTCTAATGAGGTGTGACCAGACTCATAAGTTGCCATGGCAACACCCACCAAGCTGCCTCGATGCCATCAAACTCCTATAACATAATTTCCTCACCATTATCATGCCAAGCTGAAGCCCCCCTGAAGGATGACTCTTGCATAACTCGAATAACTTGCTGGAATATGTGGAATGTACTTATTCATTTTTCAGGTGCATGAACTATAGATGAGGAATTAGAGGTGACGATCTACTTATATCAAACTTTTGATGCAATATTTACATTCCCTTTGATAGCAAAAGATTATCATTTTTTATTTGAAAAAAAAAATTAATTGACATTCCAGGGGAACCTTTCCATCTTCAGGTTCACCTTAACATCCACAACTGACTGTTTGCTGAATTTGGCTCTCGCTGGCTTTAGAGACAACAGGTTCTACAGGTTGAGTTCTACAGGTTGCAGGTCTTGGACAGTGTGTTCTCATGTACCTCAGCCTCCTGCGCACCCCAGCGCTGTCCGGTCACTGCACAGTCCTCGGCGTGTTTTGTCCGCTGGTGGCACATTCCTTCCTCTTGGCTAGTCTTGTGTTTATTTCCAAGGAGAAGTCTTTTTCCCAGGTCTCTCTTGGCCTCGGTGAGAAGGCTTTTGGCTGAGATCCATGCAGCACAAAAGGGCCGGGCATTCCAGCTGTCTGCCACTAATCCCCAGTGTCAGCTCGTGTTAATGTTGCAGCGTGAAATCTGAAGGCGCAAAGCGGCGTGGAATATTAAAAAAACCATCGTCAGAATTCCTCTGGAAAGGCAACTGGTATGCTGGTGGCATTAGAGAGGCTGGTAGGCTGCCATCTTAGAGGTGATGTGGTCCGGCTGGACTGGAAGGGCTGCATCGTTGCTGTGGAAGAGGAATTGATAAATAATGTCCAAGGAGACTGTCTCCAGAGGAAGAAGAAAAGGGAGCGGAGTGACTGACACAGGACTCAATCAGTGTTTCCGTTTTTCTTTTTTTTTCCCCGTTTTTTCTCCTTGCCCCACTCAGCCTGGAAAACAGACAGTAGCCGAATGATATGCTTCTGTGGATGGCTGATTATTTCACATTCCCTGCCCTTCTCAGTCTTGCGATTCCCCCTCCACTAAATGTTCACAAACACAAAACTTTCGATGGCCAAATGAAAAAAATGTGACTGTCTGTAATGTAGGTGCTTTGGTGAGCCGCTCAAGAAGCATCTCCTGCCTCACACACAGTTTTGAAGGTTCACATTTGTGTTTAAGTCTGTTACTGGTGTGAACACACCTGAAAAAACCTACATGCACACATTGTTTTCACCTTTGGCTGCTGTAGTTAGCTGCTGCTGACACATCTCTGGCTGTGGGCGATGACGTACTCATGTGTAGTGAAGTGCGATAAAACATGAATACCAATCTGACTGATTTTATTCTGGTTACACGGCCACAAATTAGAGACAGACAGATAGGAATTAATTAAATAATGAATAAATGAATGACGGAAGGAAAGAAGATACCCAAACATCACATCCATAGTTGTATGCAAAAGTTTAAATACCCCTGTGTTGTTGTTTTTTTTTAAATGTGAGATTACACATCCTCTACGTAAACATGAATCTGGATTTTATGGCACAGTTTCACATTTTCTGAAAAAGTTTAACACTGGGAAAAAATAAAACAAAATAAAAAAAGAAACAGTTTTGCACAGACAATGTTTTGTTTTTCCCAAATCTATGTAGCAAATAAGTAGGAATTCTACATTAAAATGTGTAGAAGTGTGTTCTCTATAGATTGTGGTTCCCATATCCAGTCCTGGAAAGCTGGTGTCCAGCACAGTTTGGTGATTTCACTGCTTAAACACACTGTTCAACTCACCTGCATATTGTCAGGTTTACTGTGTGTTTCTGAGGAGGGCAACTACCACAATGAGCTGGACATCAGCCCCCTAGAACTGGAGCTAGGCATCCCTGACCTGGGACACCAACATTTTTAAACATGACTGTTCGTGTGGTTGTTGAACATCTCATTGCAAAACATGCCTGTTAATACTGAGTTGGTTCCCGTTTGCTACAGTAACAGCCTGCATTTTTCTGGGAAGGCGTTGTTGGAATGTTGGAACATGGCTACAAGGATTCACTTGCATTCAACCACAAGAGCATTAGTGTGGTCAGGCACTGATGTTGGGCAGTAAGGCCTGGCTTAGAGTCAGAGTTCACAGTTCATCCAAAATGTATTAGATGGTGCTGAGGTGAGGACAAGGCCAGGCAAGTTTTTCCACAACAGACTCACCGCGCCATTTTTAATGGGCACAATCTTGTTGAAATTGAAAAGGGTCTTCTTCAGACTGCAACCACAAAACCGGAAGCACAGTTTTCTACAATGTCAGCGTATCCTGCAGAAATTTCTCTTCACTGGAACAAGGCCACAGCTGTGAAAAATCCCAGACCATATCCCTCATGCACCAAATTGTACTGTTGGCACTGTGCCATTCAGTAGGTAGCATTCTTCTGGTTATTACCGAACCCAGATTGAACCCATGAAGTTTTTTATGCACCTTCAGCACTTATGACCCTGCTTATGAGCACTTATGAGCTTGTGAAGAATACTGCTGCTCAGCTAAGCCGTTATGCTTTACTGTGTGGAAAGGTGGCATCTTATGACAGTCCCTGAACTCTTGGGTCTGACCCATTCTACTGCCAGCTTGTATATGTCTATGAAGATCGCATGGCTGTATACCTGATCTCCTTGCAATGGGTATAACTAAAATAGCCCAGTAATTAGGAGGGGTTTTCATATACTTTTGGCACTGTTTAGACAGGTATGGTATATTCTTAGAATGGATGGATGGATCAGTCGATCTAGGCTACTTTACTTTACTTAGGCTTGCTTTAAAAGACCCAGGGGGAGATTTGAGGTGTCTAAAGTATGTATCTAATCTATGACTAGGAAAGATTTTTGTATTTATACACCCCTGAAAAAAGCAAATCTGATCAAAAGATTAGATTTGTACCGCTTCATTCTTGGAGTGTAAACACAGCCTTTGAGAGAAAGTGTGTGAAGGAGACAGTATGAAAGCAGAGGCAGCTGGGTGGGCAGATAGCGTGGGGGGGGGGGGGGGGGCAGGTGCGGACTGCCTTGCAGAAACCTAGGGGGACTAATGAGACGCAGGCCGAGCTGCAGCAGACCAGCAGGAGCTGGGTCCTGCACCGCCGGCACTGCTGCTTCCTCATGGCATGCAAGTTAGGTAAGGACAGGCTGTTTGTCTGGGCTGCTGGGCCGGGCCTCATTATCACATCAGTGTCATCTTTCTCTGTTTTCATCCAGCAGGGAGCTCACACCCCTGCAAGAGGATCAAACTGGCCTCACACAAACACACACACAGGCTGGGCCCAAAGGGCAGTGTGTGTTGGTGTGGCTTCATTCATTTCCTCTATCCACATTGCACATTTATTCCCATGGCAAATTAGCTGGCTCACTATGGCGCCCTTATTTTGGAATAAAATTACATTAAACCCTCGGGCTGTAGGAAGTTCCTCATTTTAAGACTTATGCCCCAACTACAATTAATTAATTAGCAATTACTTTGAAACTGATATGAAAGATAAGTACTTATAAGAATGAGGAAATGAAGTATGGGCCCAAATACAAAGCCTTTTGTGTTTAAAGGGTTAAAAACTGTAATATGTGCTCTTCAGGTACAGTTTTTGAACCCCTTTTTTCACTCCATTTTAGTTATACCTAATGAAGTGTCAATTCAGCCCGCTTTGAGGATAATGGCACATGCTAATTCTGTTATGTTTGCTAACACACCAACGTTATCCAGCTTTATGTGGTGGGGAGAGGGACAGTTAGTTATGCTTCTTGGACTCTCATGCTTTAAAAGTTGTGGCTTTGCATGGGATCAAAGTCACCATGATAAGACTAATGCTTAGATAGTTGCACCATCCTAAACATTTTTGTTTTAGTGAAGGTGATCTGATTACAGGAGCATGACTGAAGTCTGGGCTATTGCACTAGAACATTTTAAAAATTGCCCCAGATCTTTATCTGCACAAGTGTAGAAGTGTAAGACACTCATCTATGGAAGAGCTCAGCAACCGATATTTATAGACTTCACATGATTACTTTAATAAAAGGACTATGGCAAAGTGAAAACAAAACATAAAATTCTACGCTCTTTGTTAATGTTTCCTCGGCTCGAGGTAGGTTTGCTTACCTACTTAGTCTTTTTAACAATGTTACTAGATACAAAGCATAAATAATGTGGTTAAACAGAGATTTGGTTAGTTCAGAGATGTTTTAACATGCTGGCTAGCTATGGTTATCTTGATAAGTCTGCAAATGAAAGAGTATTTTTGAGCACAGTGCTGATTATTAACAAAACTGATCTCATATTACATTCTGCCATTAAACAGCAAATGAAATGACGTTCCTTTTATCAAACATGGTAAACAAGTAGGCTAAACAATTTAATGGATCTATGAAATATCCACATAACCATGCTGGAACACACTGATTGTTTTCCTGTTTTCCAAAGTTCTTGAAAGTCCTGCTTTCTATCAGCAAACAGATTTAAAAGTACTATGGAAAACAGTGTAATAATCTTATTATATACTATTATTTAAGGGTCAAAACAGAATGCTTGTCCTATTATTTTTCTGTTAATTTCAAAAGTGACCACCAAATACCCCCTTTACTCACCAAAACTATGGATGAGCTCAGTCCCTGATCTTGGATGATCAGATGGAGATAGTATGACTATAAAATCAGGGACAATCAGGAATTTACAAGAAGTTCATCCTGAATTAAGAAATGGATTGAGGTTCAAAAATTTGATGGCTGAGCCAGATTTGACTTGGTGTTGTAGGGTATACATATCAACTGAATTTTAAACTGTTTTAAAGCAGAATTTATTGTTTTGTTTGGAATAATGTTTGACCATTTTGTTGCTTGGCACCAGTGGCCTAGTGTTATCAGTATACCCAGTTCCACATCTGTCCCAGCAGGCACCCTTAACTGCTGCCCAACCTCTCGTAGCTTTTTGCTTTACTGTGTGATAATGTAATGGCGTGTCACGTAAAAAGCCCTCCACAAATGCCTTATCAACTTTTGAAACGGGCGGGAAGCTTTGTAAATGTACAGCAGGTAAACGTACATGGACAAATGATGTCTGTCAGAGTGAGACTTCCCAAGAGTCGGAGAGAGGCAGTGAGGGAGGGGGATTGACGGTTGGTCTGCTCCTTGAGCAGGATGGAGCATGGCTTTATCATGTTTCTCTCTGGCTCCGGGTCTTTGTGTGCAATGTTGAGAGCTGGTCTAGAATGCCAAACTGTGTTCTTAATAGTCAGTTATCTGTCTCTCTAATCTAGATGCAAGCGCCATTGCTACCTGTTCAGAAACAAAAAAAGAAAACGTGGTGGGGGAAGGGGTGCGCAGGGACAAAGCTGAGAGTAGAGCCGCAGAACACAGTGTCTGTTGTGTATGAGTGCAGGCTTGGCACAAACACTGGCTTTTCTGTAAAACTATCCCACTGCTCTCAGCCCACTGCTGGCTCCTCAATACTGCCTTTGTCCTTTCACATCACCATCGACATTGAGAAGCCAAATCTAGCAACACCTGGCCCCTCGCTGCTTTCCCCCCCCATTACATGGAGCCCAGCAAGCAGCTCCAGAGTTCATACTAAAGCACCATCAAGAAGACAACTGCAGCTTCTGCATCTTCACAACATTTGCTTTCCTTATGGTGTTCAGCTTGAATAAGAAATCGGTTGAGTTATAGACAGAGGAAACTGTTGACAAAGGAAGCTTCCAACATTCACTGATATGAATATTGATGACTCCTGCTGCCAGACTTTGAGGCAAAAGAAGTCGAATTATCCATAAGCAGTGAGAGTAACACATACATAATGTGGGTTTGCAGTTTTTGCAGAATGATAGTACAAAACTGAAGTAAAAGATGAATATCAAATAAACTGCTCAATTCTTGATTTTGGAAATGAAGATATCTTGATTTTAAGAATTTTTTTTCTGTAATAAAGATTATAAGGAAAGATTATAGTCATCAGAGTCATCTGAAAGTTTGACTCACAGTCAGCTCTAGGAGTGGCATGAATTCTACATTATTCCCCCTTAGCCTTGTACATGTTTGATGAGATCGAAGCCTCTGGGTAATAGTTTGCAAGAGCTGTAGGATCCACTGTCTAACTTTGTGTTACTCTCACTATCAAAAGCAACTAAGAGGAAGTGACACTGACACTTAAAATTCCATTAAAAAAAAACTAGTTTCTTGATTTACTGAGTGAAGATCTACATTTTGGAAATGTAGATCTTTTGATTTTGGAAAAAGCTTCTTGATTTTTGAATTTGTGTTATGCTGTAATGAAGAACAAAAATGAAGCACTATAATCTTCAGGCCTATAATCTTTTGTGGCCTGAGTTGTATAGGGTTAACTTATACTTTTTAACCATGCCCTGGCCATATTTGGTAAAATAAATAATTGTTGGTAAAAGTTGTGGAATCTGTACTCTTTGACCAGTTATCTTCTTCCCCCACTGTCAAAGGCAGCGAAGAGGAACTGGCACTGGAAAGGATTAGACACTGCCACCTATCATACAGGTGAGGAAATGCCTTATGAAAACTTACATAAAACTATTCCACATTATACTGACCAATTCACCCGAACTTCAATGGAATAGTCTGGCAAGTTAAAATTTATAGTCCAAAATATTGCATATTATTAAATCTCATAGCTTGTGTCTTCCTAGTAAAGCAAGCATGTAAAGCTGCTTTGCATGGACAAGCAACTAATGATAGGTAGGAACAGAATCTTTTCCCCCATGAGAGTTAAGTTAGAGTTAGGTGACTTTTTTCTCTTTGCAAGTTGATCCATGAAGAACAGAGGGGAGGAAAGATAAAAGGAAACAAAACCGCCATCAGAGTCTATCCACAGGAAGAGCCTGCTTAGAGGGGTGCCTGTATCAGGTGCCCAACCAGAGAGGGAGCCAGCAGAAAGGTTAGCAGGGAGGGCAAAGCCAGTCTGGACATGGCCAAGAGTCACTCTGTTTACCCTTCAGCCTTATGGTGTTTATTCAACTGAACTAATTGAATGTACTACACAAGCCTCAGATATGTAGTGTTATCAGTAAGGTGCTCTTCAAGCATTAGGACACTGCTGGTTGTCATTCCGTGGACTAGACACTGCACTGTTTAGGTATGCACCCCGTTTTCCAGCACACCCTCTTGGTTGAAATATGAAACCAGAGATAAGATCAAAGAAAAATCTCTGCAGTATATAGGTAGAAGTGGTACTTTTTAAAGACTTTGATATCAGTAAAATACTGCTAGTGTCCCGTGTTATCTCTTGAATTTGCAGCAGAACATCTACATATGTACAAAGTGTTTCATGACAGAAAACCACCACGGAAAAGAATCTAATGTAAAAACAACATGTTGCCAATGTCCTTCTTTTCTGTTCCCGAAGGAGAGTTTTGTCATGGTCCAGTTTTAGTGTTGCATAATCCCTCTTTCATTTTATTGTGCGTAATGTTATCCAAAGGGCCACTTTCCTTTGCCAAGTGGCCATCTAAAAGCATTCACCAGCAGCTTTGCCATGTCGAAGTGGGGGCTTTGCTTTAGTGCCACAGTGTACCCATTCATGTGGCAACTGGAAGTCTAGCCAGCAGACTGTAGGTCTGAATGGCAGCACTGAAGAAAGACACACATGTCAGCTATCAGTCTCTCCTCTCTCTCTCTGGCCCTCAGAACGACCAGTGCTAAGTGAAGGGCTCAGTTTGTTGCATTAATGGCATTGGAAGTTGGCAAGCACTCACTGATTTGCTATCACTCTCATTCTGAAGTGTGCAGTGCCTCCCCCTATTCTAGCCCCATAGACACCAACAGACTTATGTCTGCTCTGATAGGCCAATATTCGAGCCAGTGGTAGTACGGGCAGTTATTTGACCTAATAGTAAATTGTAGTGCACAACTCACGTGTTTGTCAAATTACTCCAGTTTGGCTGTTACAATATTTGTTTAGAGTCATTTTAAATTTTTAAAATTTTAAATTCTAAATTTGAAACGGAACATTTAGGTGTTTTGACAAAAATTGAGTTGATTGCTACATTTTTTTTTATGAATTTGATTTTTGGCTACTTTTTATACAGCTCCAGAAAAAAATAAGAGACCACTGCAAAAATGTTCAGTTTCTCAGGTTTTATCTTTTATAGGTGCAAGT
>JBBPCZ010000001.1:20614742-20625421 GCA_037974445.1 Brycinus macrolepidotus
AATAAGAGAAATGATGCAGTGTTTACAGAACTTGAATAATTCAAAGAACACAAATCTCTTGTTCACTCTTAAACAAAATGGCAATAATTACCTTTGACGTACTTCTAGTAGTATCTTGCCATCCAGCTGGTACCATTGCAAGATTGCACATTGCATTGTTGATTACAGCAGTGTTTTTTTTATACTTTACCTCATTAAATAATATTTGATTCAGGTGATCACCTATTCAGTACCTCATAAAGCAGAATGAGGTGTGCTTGTGTAGGAATTTTACAGACACTAGCATGGAATGGTTGTCATACTCATAGAGATGCTGATTTAAAAATAAATTGCAGTGGTTTCTAATTTTTTTCCGGGGCTGTACAGCTTTTCAAACTTCATTACAGTTGTTGTGAAAACACATGGGCAGGTCAATTCAGGCATTTCCCTCAATTCATAAGCTGGCTTCAGCAGCATCTGCTAAGTTGAATGCCAGAGAGAATGTCATTTCATGGAAGAACTGACCCTTTCAGGATCAGGTGTGGCAGTTACTATAGAAAGTACATGCTCTGTGTATTCCTTGCTGCTGAACAGGTGAAACCCACCAAGGTTACAAACTCGGGTCAGCACAATCCAGTCAGAGATATCTTGCATCATCGATGTGACCTTCTGCAAAATAGCAAGAGCCAGAGACGAGATGGACGGTTGGAAGAGGCCAGGTGAGTTTAACACTTTTCTGTTCTGCCATGAAGAGGCAGGCCTAGCCCATTCCACCAGACATGATCTTGATAAATTACTATGCTGTTACACACTGCTGCCATTGTCATCCCCGTAAAGTCATGCCAAGGCAAGAGCGAATGCGCTTTCTCCTCCTTCTCTCTCCTCTCCTGCTCTATGCAATAGCCATCCCTTTGTGGGACGGTTTTGATGGAATCTGAAAATAAGCAGATTTGTGACGGATATTAACAGTAGCTGCAGAACAATGGCAGTCCGTGCCACAAGGTTCAAAACAAATGTGGCTTTTATGTGGAGAGAGTGCCATGTGCTGGGAGGAGATGGGGGGGGGTGTCAATCAGCAAGGAAACGACAATATCTGCACTGTCCCCGAGAGCACCAGCAGAGCTGAGCCTGGCGCCACCACGACGCAGCACTGACAGACAGGGCTGAGTCTTTGAGGAAGCGGCCATCCTCGCTGGCTCTACGTAAGCAGAAGCAATTAAACTAATTAAACTCGCAAGAGTAATGCAAGAGCTTTTTATTTGTGTGCTTTTTCATGCTGCATTACAGACATCTCTAGGACCTGGGCCCATGCATTTGCTTAGCAGGTCTACAGGTCTATACCATTTTCTGCCATACAGTTGAATGTTTGCACTTTCCTGGTCAAATAATGCATTTTGCAATGTAACTCTACATTGAATGAATGGAAGGCAGTTCTCAAACCTTACTATTTCGTGTCTTAAAGTAGTTTAAGAATCATTTGGATGTAGTTTTAGGATCATTGTGTTGTTATAATGTCCTTTTTCTTCTTCTTCCGTTTCTTTAAGATTTGTTAATATGTAGTAGAATTATTTGTTCCTTTGATCTCCTCCATGTGTTACTGGCTGCCCCCAACACCAAAGCATAATAGATCCACCCCCATTAATAACAGTCAGCAAGGTGGTCTTTTGCGTCTCTTTTCTGTTCTTTAGAGATACCTTTGCTGATTGTAGCATTTGTGTTTCATCGGACCACAGCACTTGATTACAGAAAGCCTCTGGTTTATTTACATGTTGTGTTTATTTAAGACAATGACACAGGTTGCCTTCTGAGGTTTACCTTGGTCTTCCAGATCTTGTCTTGAGTTCAACAGTTTCTTCATGAGTTCCATTGCAGTTCAAAAAGATGTGGTAGTGGACTCAGAGGAAGCATGTGCTGGTCTCCACCCTCCCTGTGTAGGTGGTATCACGTGATAGGGGGTTTTAGCAGGTGGGTGGAATTGGACACAACTAAATTGGGCAGAAAAATTGGGAAAATTGTGTCATATTTCAGTTTATTCCATGCAGATATAGTGTTACCATAACTTGACCTGGGGTGCCCAAACCTTCACATACAACCAGGATGTTATGGCAGTTGTGTAAAATTGTGGCATGGTTGAACAAATAAAACAATTAAACACAAAAAAACATAAACAATAAAGGACTGAGTGGGAGAAGTCAATACTGTATATTCTCAAAGTGTCAAGTTTGCCGAAGCGTCTCAAGTATGGGCAGTGAGAGGCGATTTTTTGGCACCAGACTATGTTCTCATTAAGAGCGTTAAAGAGGTGTAAACTATACTTGCTTCTGCCAGCGATCCTCTCTAAATATTTAGAATTAATAAAAAATGTGTAGTAAGGCCCATATTCTAACCAAGATTAAGGAAAGCAGTACCTAAGCCTGAAGAAATAGTTTCTCTCAGTTGGACAATTTGCTTGGGATGGTCCCCTGATCAAATTGTGGGTAGTGAATGATGTCTGGAAACAGGCTTATAAGCCTGCCACCCTTTTGCTTTTGTTTACCTTGTTTGATGGCTGAGACGGTGAGAAGTGAGTTTGTCTTTCTCACACACAACCCTGAATTGGTGACAATGTTTGCCTTGCTCAATGGACTGAACGTAGAGCCAGGCCCATTTGTTGAGCTCTTTCATCTTGAAAACCCCCTCAGTCCTTCTCGTGAAGATGCAGATGAAGCATGTATGTACACTGTGGGGCATAAAGTGAGGAAACATTCTGCTCTTGACAGCTGGATAATGTTGACTGTAGTCCTGAGTCCACAAAGTTTGGATCTTGTGTGGTTTTACTTTGGAACAGAGTGGAGTGGAATCTGATAACAGCTGCCCTGTAAAAAGTGATAAAAGTAATTCTGTGTTGTTTCTCATTTGTAGCTCAAGTGAAGATTACAGTACAGATTTTGTGCAAGTACAGCAGCTTGTATCATGTTTATGTTTGAAAGTCTTTTATGGACAAACATCCTTGATTTTGCCAATTACTGACATCAAAACAAGCAGGAAAAGTCAGAAGTGCAGGATCATAAATCAATCATAAATGCACTTGCTGCATAACTTAATGTATGGTTACATAATGTCAGTATTTTAGGTTGTGCATTTGTAGATCTTTGGTTAGAAGCAATCAGGAAGAACCTTATTGCTCCTGTTGACGTGAGCAGGGCTGAAGCTCATGAGGGAACAATGAGACAGCAGTGATCTTCTGTGGCTCTTGAACCAGCACCAGGCTTTGGGTGAGGGGCGATGAACCAACTGAACTGCACCCAGTGTGTATATTTGTGTGTGTGGCCATTTGGCTGGTGCTGATGGAGACACGGTGACACCTCTCTGAAGCTAAACATAGCAACTTGAGCAGGGCCATGTGTAACGAAACAGAGAGGCTCTGTGTTTGCAGCCTTAGCTTGCCATATGTTTGAGAGGCCTGAAGAAGCCATTCCGACAGGAGGGGAGAAAGAGATTTCACAAAAGACATGAACCGGGTTGTCTTCACTCATTCAGTTATAATATACATATTAAGTAATGCTCAAATACAAACTGTCACTCAGGAGGTTATCAGAAAGACATGCCAACAGCACAGGTTTCTGGGCTGGTGAGCTTTGCCTGGCACACATTCACTATAATCAATGGGTGTTATCAGGAACGGTACGTTAACAGTGGATGACAGGTTGTGTGCCACCTCCCTTTCTGGGGAAACGTTAAGTTCCTTTTATTCGCGATGTACTATTTGAGGTGTCATTTAGCTCAGTGCATTGCACTGCTAAGGAGTCCTGTTGCTAGGAGAGGAACAGCACCATTCTTGTCCACTGGCTACAAGGACCTGCATCATTGTCCAATTAAAATTTCTATCATTCTGGGACAGTGCTGTCAATCCAGATACAATTAGAGGAGTTTAGGGACAAAGTTTGAAAGCAACGGTTTATTTGGAAGCTCCAAATCTGGAGGTTGGTTTGTTTGCATGGATGGGTGGAATCACACTGTATGAAACGTAATTTTCCATGGTGTTGTGTCAAGGGATGAAATATTCATGGTCATAATCTTTTACTTTAATGGAAGTATTGTCAGGACTTCCATGACTTGAGTGTGATTTGTGACATTACAGTTTACCACTTTTTGGTTTAATTATCGCCTTGAATCTGTAGGGATAATTCTGTACCACATCTAGACTGCAATATTTGACCCACTCTTCTTTACAGAACTGCCTAAGCTTAGTGGATAGTGACCATTGGTGGACTACAGTCTTCAAATAATTCCAGATTTTCAGTCTGGGCTCTGATTAGGCCACACAAGGACATTCACCTTTTTCTCCTTCTGCCACTGTGTTTGCCAATTTTGCTGTGTGCATTGGGTCATTGTCATGTTGGAAGGTGAACCTTCTTGCCTTCAACAGTATTTTATCCCATCCATTTTTCCTTCTATCCTGACAAGTGCCTCAGTCCCTGCTGGAGAAAAACACCCCCACAACAGGATGCTGCCACCACCATGCTTTACTGAAGAAATAGTGTTCTTTGGATGGTGAGGCGTGTTGGCTTTCCTTTTCTTCAAGTAACATTTTGGCAAAGCTCAACTGAGATTTAATGTGGCCTTTGTTTAGGAGTGGCTTTTTCGTTGCAATCCTCCCATAAGAGCCCTGTTTATGGAGCACTTATGATATTGTTGTCACATGCACACAATGACCACTCTGTGCCATAAATTCCTGTAACTGCTTCAACGTTGCCATAGACCTCTTGATAGCCTCTCTGACCAGTTTCCTACTTGTTCTTTCATCCAGTTTGGAGGGACAGCCTGATATGGGGAAGGTCCTAGTGTACAAAACACGTTCCATTTCATAATTATAGACTTCACTGTGCTCATAGGGATTGATAAAGCCTGTGTTTTTTTTGTACCCACCTACTGACTTCTGCCTGTCCACAACTTTATCCCTGAGATCTTTCGACAGTGCCTTGCCAGCCATAGTTAATTGTTTGCTTTCAGTTGCACTACCAAGCATGTAATTCCTCCAGGAATAGCTATTTTTATGCTGAACTAATCAAAACAATTACAGCAGGTCACAGGAGGAAGTCAATGGAGAAGGTGATTAGTTACATCTGATTGAGTTTGCAAAAGATATGATTTTTTTTTGCTGGAATTTTTTTTGTTTGTGTGTCATCATTTCAGGCTGAAAAGCAACAAAATGTGAATATTTTGAAGGGGGCAATTCTTTCTGTACCTTAAAATATTACCTTAAAATATTCCAGAAGAATCACTTTTAAAAAATGATATGTGCATTAATATTTGAATTCGTTAATTATCTAACACTTGAAACATTTTCAAGTGATTCATTACAGACTATGAAAAATTAGTATTTTGATTTAGCCCTGTTACCCAAACACACAAAAAATGCATAGTCAACAGAAGTTTGAGTAGTCCGACGTTCTGAAGAAAAACATTTGTTATTATTTATTTTCCATGATATTTGGGTATTGACTAATGAAATTTCTTTAAAAGTTAAGCCATGTTATACAAAGCATAGGCTGAAAGTAAATCACTCTTTAGAAAAATGAATAGATACATTTTAGGATGCTTATGCCATTAGCATGTATGATAGTTAAACATATTCTGTGTATTTGCTGATTCTATGCTAAAACCCTGTTACTTCTTTAATCCACCATTTGCAAATAAACCTTGTTCCTAAGATGGATTTAAATTGTTTTAGAATGGTTAAATGAATGTTTTCTTAGATTCACTGATGAAAAATGCAACAACAAATTATAATAATAATAGTTTTCAAGAGTTAATGGCTAATTAGCACCTCAGTCATAGAATTACCCCTCTAACTGGACTTGTTAAAGTGTACCTGCTATTTGGACTGGAAAACTGAGATATTTCCACCTAAGTCTGGTTCACTCTACTGCTTTAAAAGCTTGTCCTTTGACCATTGTTGCCATTTGAGCCATCACTAGGACAAGAAGTCTCCAAATGAGTCAGTCAGCAGACTGTTGCCAGTAGAGTGTACAAGTCAAGTCAAGTTAAGTCAAGTAGGTTTTATTGTCATTTCAACCATACACACAGTACACAGTGAAATGAGATAACATGCCTCCAGGACCATGGTGCAACACAGAGCAGAACAGAACAGAGCAACATCACAATTGCAGACAGGACATAAGCGCAACAATACAATTAGACAAGACAAGACAGACAACATACAGTGCAAATTACAAACAGTCACCACAAAGAAACCTCTTGCTCTGTGAACCCAGCATCAAATGATGGGAGTTATATGACTGGACAGACGATTTGTGAATACACTTTCACTCTTTTCTCCAAAGGCTTTCTCTCTCCAGTGGCACATTTGCCCTTGACCTCATGCTGTGACTAGCCAGTTGACCTCTGGCCTTAGCTTGATCAGAGGGTCAGGAAGCTTTTGAATCATTTGGGCTGATTGCACAAACACACACATGCTATGCTCTCTGCGGCCCTGATGCCTGTGTGTGTGTGTATGTGTGTGTGGGTGAGGATCAGCTGTGACATTG
The DNA here is from genome assembly GCA_037974445.1 of Brycinus macrolepidotus. Taxonomy (NCBI): domain Eukaryota; kingdom Metazoa; phylum Chordata; class Actinopteri; order Characiformes; family Alestidae; genus Brycinus; species Brycinus macrolepidotus. The sequence continues at coordinate 20,621,252 of JBBPCZ010000001.1, forward strand.
GAGCTAAATGAATGTCATGAGCAGATACCTCATGTGCAGTCTCTCACTGGGTCGCAATATTCAACCTGAAGTTTTGCATGCAGCCTGCCAAAACAGTGCCTTGGCTGGTCCAGGACTTCAGTGAGAAGTTTAGTGGGGCCAGAAAGGCAGCAAGTTTGTTATCTGTCCAACAAATACTGGATCCCTAGTGGCAACAGAGTAAATGAAATTTGGTGTGTCCCATTTGTGCAGAAATGGCTGAAATATTGGGAGAATCGCACAGTCTAAGAGAAATGAAAAGAAGCTTTCATCAGTCCTATTAATACAACGTTATTAAGGAGGAACTATAGACATCACTGAAGATGGCTAAACCGATGAAAAGAAAGGAATTATTCCTTTCAAACTATTTCCATTCTTTTACCATGTATTAAGTATTTAAATAACTACTACAGTGTAAAAAAAGCTCTGCTCCTCTCAACTTCATTGTAAAAATGTTAAATGCTGAAAACTATTAGCTGGTCTTGGCTGAATAGCTACTGTGTTATTTTCCAACGTTCTTTATTTATTCTTTACTATGAAGCACACAGCTTTTTTCAACCTAAAACTGTTTACATGTTCTGTGGTGTGTGTTTGTTAACTAGTTATTAGCTCATTTAAGCTAATGTTGAGACTAACATATATGGCTAATAAACCCAGTGAAATCTTAGGTATTAGACCATACTGTAATTCTCTAAGATGAATATTAACTTAAAATAACTCAAAGTGGTTTTTTCCTGTAAAAAATTTACTTGACTATTTTTTTTAATAAATGCTTTTATTTCTATTTAAGTGAATTAGCACATTAGCAGTACTCCGCTCAGTAAGAGGAAATACCTTCTTCAGAGTGGCTTCTTCAGGCCTCACTTTAGTATGTTTTCTCTTTACTACTATTTCTGCCTTACAAATATGTATCTTTCAGAGAGAAGATACTGTAAAGCATCACCAGTTCAGTATAAGTAAGTGGTTTTCAGTTAGCGTAATAATTAACCCTCTTAGCCAAAACAGAACGAGACCAGCGGATTACATTTTTTTAAAGCTCAAATGTACAAAAAGCCATGCCAAACTGACAGTTCCCTAGTCTGTTTATACAATGTCTACTGTATCTGTTTACTACAATTCTGTTGTCCAGTTTCCTCTATCACTTTTCCACACCCTGTACTTACACAGACAGCTGCAGATACATAGTTGTAAAAGGGGTCAGGCCGCTGCCCTCAGAGCAGAATTCAACCGCATTGCCTGATCTCTTGGAAACTTGCCTTTTTGCATGTCCAGCAGCCCTGTAGAAGCCAGTAGACATGCTGGGGTTGAAGGCAGGGTTGTGAGTCAAGTGCCTCGCTCGGCGGCATGTTGCCAAAGCAGGATTTTGACACTAGCAATTCTCTGGATGTTGATCACATCCTCCCCTCAGCACTGCTGGGACTCGAACCAGCGACCTTTTCATGAATACTATCCCACCAAAAAAAATTGGCACCCACCAGTGCAATGCAATCCAATGCAATGCAGTTTTTATTTATTTATTTTTTTTTTTTTAAAAGTATTTTTGAACCAAGAAAGAGTTTATTCCCCAGCCAAGTTCTGTTTATCCAATAAATGTTTTCTTGATGCTTTTCTACAAAAATATGTAACGTTCTTTACAAGCTCAAAGCCTTTCCTCTTCATATAGATGGACTGGAGTGTCAGTGGCGTGTTTGCTGATGAATAAAATGGAAGGCAGGAATGTCAGCATTCCTGTGATCAATGAAAAAAAAAAAGTGAAACCATCTCCCAGAGGTCCTGATAACATCATCAGAGACTTTTGACACATTTAAGAAGAAACTGAAATATCTCTATTTTGGTCAGGTTTCTCTTTAAATTGACTTTCACTATTTTTAACATGGCTTTAGTATTCTTTTTTTTTACTCATCCATTCTCTCTGTTGTTTTTTTCTTTCTTTCTTGGTCTTCTGTTGTTTACTTGCCCATTACCATCTTTTATTAGTCTCTTAACTGACAGATTGATTTATGCACTTGTTCAGTTTGATTTCTAACAGATTCTGGATTAAAGTGGCTTGGTTTAATGAAATGTTCCTCTTTACTGATATAACGAAGGCTTTCTGGAGAGATGCACCTTTGTAAATTTGTAAAAACATCATTTAGAAGCACATATTTTCATGTACAAGTAATTGTATGCCTTTATGGAGCATTCTGTGTGTTTGTACACAAGCTGGCATTTCATGAACTCCTTTGCTCCTGAACAGATTGTCAGAAACAAATTTTGTCTGTCAGGGTGGTTTACAGATGGTGACATTGAGTGCCATTCAGAATCTTCCCCAGGTTAACATCCCTTTTGTTCTCATGAATATATGTTAGTGTTCCTTCATTTTCTGTTGCTTTTGTACCCTGATTGTCTATTTTCAGGTTCATGGATCTCCTTAAAACACCCTAACACACAGCCACACAATAATCTGTGCAATAGCCTGAGGCTACTTTGTTGTGCAATTTCTTTCTGGGTTTAAATCATGTGTATCACTATGTGCATTATTATCTTGCTATGATGTCCAGTACTCTACCATGTGCAGTATTGTACCATGTTCTTATCGGGTGCTAAAACATTATGTGCAATAGACTTACCATGTGAATATCACTACTTATTTCACTATTACTTATATATTATTTATCTCTATTACATGCAGTAATGTACTCCTAACCATTAAGGATTAAAGTTAAGGATTCACTTAACTTATTTATCTATAGTATTTATACCCAGCATTTGTGTATATAGCATAGTTTATTTCATACTGGATTTATTTAGACTTTATATTTTATATTGTTCTTGTCTTTGTGTCTCTGTGTGACTGTGTTTCCTCCAGGATCAATAAAGTTTTCAGATTCTGATAAACGTTTGTAGTTCCTTATCTATTATAATGTTCTTTTAGTCCATAAGCACAATTTTTATGCCACTTGAAAGACATAGAAGACCAAGAAGGATGGAGCAATTTCACCATTTTAATGCTGGGTCTATATGAGAACATATTTCTCTTTGTGGGAAGTTTTTCCACTTTTCATGCAGACGCTGAAGCACTGCCACATTGACCTCCCGTAATTACAATTTGCCCCAATGCAGCTTTGGGGTTGTAAAACCTAATTGACCTTATCTGCACTGACTGGACAGCTAGCATCAATTACCTAGCCATTACAAAGATCAAAGTAGGCTCTTTATTACAGTGACACGAAAGCAGAAAAGCAATGACTTAGCCAGGAGACCGCCGTCCCTTTAGAGTGCCATCAGGGTCCAATGTACTGAGACCTTAAACATGAGCTTTTGTCTGTACAAAGACAGCACAAATCCTCGCGCAAACTACAGCCCTCTGTTGGATAGCAAGTTCTTCACAAAAACTCACATATGCCCAAGCAGAATAAAAGTTCTGCCAAGAAGAATTCACAAAAGAAGAATTTGGAACAAAAAGCAAACGTCATTAAAGGAAATTTTAGGGGTAAAACAACCCCCTTAATGAAGAAAAAAAATGCCCCTTCTGAGGATGCCTAATGAAATCTTTTAAAGTGCCCTATAAAACCCATGAACACAATGAAAATTAATTATTAGAATTTTGTAATAGCAGTGCTATTTTATTAGTCTTCACTTAAAATCTGTAGTAGCTGATGCAGATTTATTACAGTGAAATTGTCACACATTATTCATTGTGACAATTAATTTTTCCTTCTTATCTTCTTAGAATCTTCAAGATAGAGTAAGATAGCTAATCAGAATGCTGACGAGTCAGCAAGCTTTGTGTTCTGTCAGTCCATGTAATAATATTTCAGATATAATGCTCTACAGTTAAAATGCAATATTAACTATAAAGCTATATGGATACTTACAAAAATCACTTTGAAGCCTTTTCTAATTTAATAATTATAACACTGTATTATAATTATTATAATACTTTTATTCTTCACTGAACCCCTCAAGTGCATTTCAAATAATTAGATGCTGTGACAATTTACTCAAAGTAAAATGTGTTTGGTTTGGCTGAACTGCAACATGTTTGGCCCATTTCACTGCATCCAAATGTTAATACAAAACACAAGTAGATTTAGAGGGGGGGGGGGGGGGGGGGGGGGGGGGGGGGGGGGGGGGGGGGGGGGGGGAGGGGGGGGGGGGGGGGGGGGGGGG
>JBBPCZ010000001.1:20638621-20651093 GCA_037974445.1 Brycinus macrolepidotus
ACACACACACACACACACACACACACACACACACACACACACACACACACACACACACACACACACACACACGCTCTGTCTCTCTGTGTTGCAATTAAGTGTGTGTGTTTGTGTGATGTTACAGGTGTGTGACTCACAGCCTTCGGGTGTGCGGAGTGTCAGCACCTCGTTGGTTTTGTGCTGTCTGCTGAGGCACTGTGTCACCACTTTCACCTGGTAGGTGGTATCTGGCCGCAGCACAGTCAGTCTGTAGCTGCTCTTGTTGCTGTGTGTGTCCATGGCGGTCCACTGCTGAGCCCCAACAAGCCTGGGCCAAGGTCACAGCACACACACATTGGTGACTGATACAGCAGAGTCAAAGTCGTTAACATTACTGAACATGCACCATAACCACAAAGTAATTTAACTGTGATAAATGTATCATAATTATCATTCTCATCTTGAATCAGTACATCATACCATTTGGAAATGCATGAATCATTTGGCACAAGAAGAGCTGCAACAAGTGCTTTATAAAGAATCTTCAGTCTGTGGTTGCTAAGTTTATCTAGTTAGCTGGTCTCAGACACAGTCTTTGTGCTTTCTGCTATTTTCATTTGATCAAGGGATTTGTGTTGTTATTCAAATACACAGATGTTAATGCAGTTGTCTTGTTATCTATTATTAGCTGGTTTATTACCTGTACATTTAACATAATAAATCATATAATTTGGTCTGTGTAAAAGATATGGCACATTCTGTAGATTTGTTTTATTTTTCCCCAATATGTTCAACTCAGCAAATATAAATTGTTCACTAAAATTTGTAGAAAAATGAAATGTGTGTGTGTGTGTTTGTGTGTGTGTGTGTGTGTGTGTGTGTGTGTGTGTGTTTTCACTTATTTTCACAATATCAACAAAAACTCTGCATTCAACTGTATGACAGGAAATAAACATGAAAATCACTAAATAGTTTACTACAGGGCCCCTGTTGTGCTAGCTGAATGCCATAACTGACCATTTGTTTATTACTGTTTATTTTTCCACAACAATATAAAGTCATGGAAAAAAATAAGAGACTACTTTTCCCTTTTTTTTCTGTTCACTGTTTGTACAATTTGCGGCTGTGTGTGTGTGTGTGTGTAAAATGCACAGGTTGCTATTCTTTTTATTGCAGTGTGAGCTGTGTAAAAAATAAGAAATGCCTCCATATGTGTTGTAAGTGCAATAGTGTTTGTATAGCAGCTATTCTATGTGCTGTATTCCAGCAGCTTCACACTTGATTCAGTTTCTGATGGGATGAAACAGGGCTCACACATGCACACACTATGCACTTAACATTATTTTAATTGTTGCAATTGTAAAATAATGTAAGAGTGTAGTGTAATTTAACATTTCCAAGGTATAATGAATTATTTATTTGCATTATTTTAAAATTTTCTCCAAACATTTTTTGTAGAATTTTGAATCAAGTGTGGTCAATAGTGTATAAAACAATAGTGACACGCACATTTTACACAGACATACTCCCAAAAATTGCAAAAGCAATAACCAGGAAATCCATGGCTGTATATTTTTGTCAGGATATTTAAATACTTCAAATATGGTAGAACTGGTAGAACTACTTATCCCTACATTATATTTTGGAATGTAAGTGTAAGGTTTAAGGCGAAGGAAGTGTACCTATAATAGATAAGGAAGGAACAGGTGGAAGGTGGCATATTCTTGGGCCTGGTCCAGGTGAGTGTGATGGCACCAAAGAAATCAGCGCTCCACTGCAGGTTCTGGACTTTATAGACAAGTGAGTCAGCTGTGGAGTACAAACACAGCGCAGGATTAAGACAGGCAGCTAGAGCTGGAGGTAAAGAGTAAAGATGTTTTTTCTGGGATGCAAGTGTGTTTGACAGGAAAAGTTTGCTATGGGACAGACATGATGAGGCTCTGAGTCTCTCACCAGTGCAGTTGTCCTCATCGCTGTGGTCTGAGCAGTCCAAGAAGCCATCGCATCTCTCACTGTCCATCACACATGCTTCCCCATCAGCACACAGAGTGCCATTCACACATGCTAGAGGTCCATGGGTGGCTACAGAAAGAAAGAAAGAAAGGAGGAAAGAAAGAAGGACAGAAAGAAGAAAAGAAAGAAAGAAAGAAAGAGAAAGAAAGAGCAATGAAGTTTTATTACATTCATTAAATACCACAAACAAAAGAAAGAAAGCAGTGGTTTTTATTCAAATTTAATATGTATTCTTATTTGCCAAACAACCAAGATAGTGACCTATATTTCAACCAAAGAATATTTCAAAAATGTTCCATTGGTTTGCTGCAATCTTGCCTGTTATACATTCAAAGCCTGAGAAATGATTGGGCTTTGCGTAATTTACACATGCAGCCCATAAGCAGAAATTGAACTGGGTTCATCCATGCAATAAAAACTGATTAAGAATCAGTTATTATTGATACATTCAGGCATCACTTTCTGTTTTCTTTGCAAAAACAAAAATTTTCATGTTTACTTCGACAAACTTAGAGCTGATTTTAGCCTGTTGTATGCGCATGTGTGTGCACGTGTAGTGACTCTTACGACAACTGGCTTCATCTGAGCCGTCCTGGCAGTTGTAGTGTCCATCACAGCGCTGCCAGTCTGGTATGCAGACGGGTGGTTTACGGCACCGGAACTGGCCCCTTGTGCAGCGACCCGTTGGCTCAGGTGCAGCTGTGGTCATCAAGGAGCTGTTGGAGGCTAGCATACACAAAAAATACAGAGGGGATGAGTGAGATGGATATGTATAGATAAGGACAAAAGGACAGTGCGTGTTGGCAGTGGTGTGTACGTTTGTTTCTGGATTAAGCTCTACCTGTGGGGCACCCAACTTCATCACTGCCATCAGGGCAGTCTGCATAGCCGTCACACACCCAGTTATTTACTATGCATGCTCCAGAGCCACAGGAGAAACGGTTGGGAGCACAGGACACAGGGCCAGGAGAGGATGTATGGGGAACGATTCCATCTAGAAACACAAACGTGATCAATTTTTTAGACAATACAGTTATTTAATTACCATAATATAACTTCTTCCTGTGCTTTTTAGAGCATCTAGACAATACTACATAATCTGTTTTTATAAAAGGCAGTCTGTGCAGCTCTCAAGCTGGTACCTGTGCACTGAGCTTCATCAGACCAGTCTCCACAGTCATTCTCCCCATCACACTTCCACCAAGTGGGCACACAGCGGCCATTCTTGCATGCATACTGGAAGTATTGCGAGCAACCCGACTCCTCCATGGGAGAACCTGCTGTCAGAGAACACATATCCCACAGACAAAACACACATGCACGGCTGGTAATGAGAATGATTAAGCCGATGGTGCTTACCACAGTTGGCCTCATCCGAGTAGTCACCACAGTCGTCCATACCATCACATTTCCAGTCCAGGCTCACACACACTCCGTTGGCACACTGAAAGTTGTAGGCATCACACTTCTTCTCAAACTCGGGATGGCTGGCTGGTGGTGGACAGTGACCAGAACTACCATTCATTTTATTCCTTTAATACTAAAACACTGTCTGAATTATTCCTAATCATTCTTCTAATGAATGAACATTTAGAGGGGTTCTACTGACAGTCTATATCAGTGGCTCTGAACTGGACACATTTATAGTTAATCATGACTCTCTTTGTGGTAATGAACTATCAGTAACACCTTGCACACAAAACACTTTGAGGCTTCTCATATTAACAAAATGCCTGAAAAAACAGAATTTAGTCAGGGTTTTTTTGGAGGCCATGAGGAGAAAAATTACTAAACTGCTGTGTGAAAGAGTTATTTTTTCATTTCACCTAAACTCAGCTGTAGGCATGCAGTACAGTTCAGTGTTAGGCTATCAATGGCAAGCCTCATACACAAGTTTTAAATTAGAAAACCCAGACAGCTATCAAAATAAAAGGACACAATCTAAAGTTCTGAAAAGCAGACTCACAGCAGCCTGCATAGGCCACATCCTCATCTGAACCATCAGAGCAGTGCTTCGTGCCATCGCACACCAGTGACTGGAACAGACACTGTGCTCTATTCTTGCACACAAACTCCATGTAGCGTGTGCACAGTGGATCTGTGTGAACATACATTTGGCATTTAAAATTTACAGCCAGCATGACCAACTTATCACTTGCATTCACACTTCAAGCACTTACCGCAGTGCTGCTCATCTGTGCCCCCTGGGCAGTCCTCCAAGCCATTGCAGTGGGCACTGGCTGGCAAGCAGGTGCCATTGGAGCACAGGAATCCATTACAGTGCTCGCCCTCTGGAGGTGTAAAAGCACAGCCTGAATGTCCTTTTTAGCACATTTTTCAGAGAACAGGAAGTATTTTGAAATCAGACAGAGATTAGCTACTGTTGTGACCCTGAGCATCATGTTACATGCTGCCATTTCTAATTCTTCTCTATGCATGTTTCCACAAAAGCAGGAGTTTCATCTTTCATTGGCTTGCAACTGTACACTTGTGCCATTTTCACCTGATATTTCTTTCTACACAGAAGAGCTAGAGATAACAGGTCAGTAAGGTATGTGTTCTGCATGTTACTGACTGTGAAGTGCCATGCCACTGACCACAGTGAGTGGGCTCTTCATCAGAGCCATCCTGACAGTCGTCATCGCCATCACAAACCCATCGCTGAGGAATGCAGTGACCCGTGTGGCACTGGAAACTATTGCTCTCACACGTATGGTGGCCCACTGATTGAGAGAAACAGACAGAAAGAGAGAGAAAAGTAAAATTAAGTAGTATGTTATTATATGAATTGAATGCATTCCATAAGAATTAGGAGCCTGAGCTGGAATGCCCAGAATGTGTGTGCTCTCACCAGTGCAGTTGGCCTCGTCAGACCAGTCCCTGCAGTCGTTGTCTCCATCGCAACGCCAAGCGTCACGTATACACACCCCTCTCGCACATGTGAACTCCCCTGGCCCACACTGGTGAGACTCTACAAAGTAAATTTATTTTGGTCATGCTTGTGGATAGATACAGGTCATTACATTTTTAAAAAAGATACTTCTTACAAAAACAGAAAATATTTAGTTAATATTTGAAATAAAAATAAATTAAATGTTAACTGAAGTGGTCATGACAAAGTAGCTTGCCCCTTTATATAGAGAGCCTGTACACTGAAACCTTTTCATTAGATAGAAAATAGAGATTAAACTAGCATATTCAGCATATTAGGAATGTACAGGTTAAAAAAAAATGCTATGCTCAATAAGTCTATAAAAGTACTCAGACCACTACAAACATTCGAAAAGAAAATAATATTAAATTAGTTATTAAGATTAATATTTAAACAATAGATGTTCGATTAACTAAAATATTTTAAGCCAGACACAGACAATCCACACTCACCGCAGTGGTCCTCATCGCTGTTGTCACCACAGTCATCCTCATGGTCGCACTTGAAGGCCAGTGGGATGCAGGAGCCTGAATCTACACAACGGAACTGCACAGCAGGGTCACACGAGGTGGTGGCTGCAGGGAGGAAAAGAGAGTGAGAAAGAGAGCAAAAAAAAAAAAAAAAAAGGTAAAAGCTATCAGTCTTCAGAGTCGGGAGAACAGACAAGTATCTAAGCAGCAGGAGGGCAGAGCCTGGGCTGCTGTCACTCACGGCACTCCTGCTCATCACTCATGTCTCCACAGTCATTGTCGCTGTCGCACTTCCATATGCTGCTGATGCACTTGCCGTTGGAACACCGATACTGATTCGGCAGACAAGTGTGTTCTGATAAGCAACAAGCAAACAGAGAAAAATATAGACAAAAATAATATGCCTATAAATAAGCACATTTCTTAAAAACCTGAGAATCACCCATCTTCACCTGAACCTGAGAGCACATTGCATATTATTTTAACGGTGATTTTTCTGTCAGTAGCAAACTCTGACACACCTCATTTATTCTTTTGTTTCTATTCCACGAATAAGTGCATAAACAACTACAGCAGCAAGCACCCCAGTTCTGGTTTGGGAAAGTCACACTGTAAACAGTCACTGCATTTATTTTTGTGAGGCAGTTGGATTTGGGGATCAGGGACACTCTGATTTCGAAAGTTGTGTAGGATCGACTAAGCTTATTCTATATAGGTGATTGGTCCTCTTTGAGATTCAAAACCAGATTTCAAAAGAATACCAGTGACTAGTATTGGGACCACTTTTCAATCATTCAATTTGTCATAAAACAGACATGAAAACTAATCTTTCCCCCTATTTATTTTGTATGCATGAGGACTGTACACACTGATTCACAACTGATTCAAAACCAGTCCTGGTTTTACAATACTTATAAACGGTAAGCTGCCCTGTAAGTGAGTTCAGGAACCTTCAGACCAAAAAAATGATCTTGCCACAATTTTTCCCAGCCCTACAAATGACGATCTCTCAGTGCATGTTTGTCTTCTGCTACAGTCTCTACTGTGTAGGCATGAATGTGCGTGTGTGTGTGCGTGTGTGCGTGTGTTCTCACCTGTCTTCACACAGCTGTTATTGCGGAGTTGATAACCAATGGGACACTGGCACTGAAGCTCTCCCGACAGCAGTGTGGTGGAGGCCACTCCATCCGGACACAAACAGCTATGCCTGTGCCCAGGCTGGGGCAGGCACAGCAGGGTACACGGCTGGTCCGCACACGCATTGTGACCTGGGGCACAAGAACAAAAATGCTCAGACAAGAACAGAAGCTTTTCATTTCTATAGCTATTGTTTATTACTGTTTGATATGAATGCAAATACACTTTAGTGGCTGACCTCTAGTTTTCCCCTTGTAGAAGATCTTAAGGTCCATCACACCCGTCAGTCTGCCTACAAGCAGCTCGCTGTTTGGGGAGCCTGACTTGGGTGCCTTGAAGATGCCCATTCTGGACCAGTCATCCCAGTAAAGGTCATTCTGAAGAGATAAACAATAATGTTCAAAACCTCTGATCCATCTATGAACAATACATAATGGATAAAATAAAACAGTCCTCCTTTAAACATAGTTATAATGAATGGGTGAAACTGCACTTAACTTTAAATACTTAAACTCAGTTGTAATCGAATTTCCTAAATTTTCTGTACTGCAAATCTACACAATGAAGCCATCCTGTACTGTGACCAACATTTGTGTTAGTTTTGTGCTAGAGCGACAAGGCTAATGCACATAAAAGTTCATGAAAGCTTCTGTTTTATCATGCAAACTAAACGCCTAAAATACACACTTTCCTCAAACTGCACAGAACTGTTGTTGAATTATCTTAAATACTGCTTACGTGGTTTCTCAAACTGTTATCTATAAGAAATGACAAGCTGAATAGTCTTTCTCTATCTCTGTATACATATCTGTGTGTATATATGTGTCTGTATACATACACACACACACCATTTTCTATTACATATATATATGTAAGGGTAGGCCTATCTACAAGTTGCACGTAACACAGCAGAATTGAGGCAAAGTTACCTCTAAGACCTACAGAGCAGGGGTAATTAAGCCTACCTTAAATACTGCTATTGCATAGGGATGAGGCAGGCCCTCCATCAGCACAGTGCGCTGTCCCCCACTGAAGTCAGCTCTCTCAATGCGATCTCCATATGCCTCAGTCCAGTACAGCCACTGCTCATCAGCTGTGATTCCATTGGGCCAACGTACACCCTCCGAAATGATGCGCTCAACACTGGTACCATCCATCCAGCTCCGGTACACACCCGCAGCATGGTCACCCCAATCCGTCCAAAACATCAGACTAGCCGAGATGGCATAAAACTATATTTCAGTCAAAAGCGCAAACACAGCTAACCATGCATTAAATCTTAGGGATCCCGAGTTTGTTTTCTGATAAGACGCACCATTTTTATTACCAAATGTTTTTTGTAGCTATTTTTTTAGTAATAAGTTAATAATTTAGTAATAATAACAAATGACACAAAATGACACAGACCTTTTAAAGTCAACAAAGAAACAAAAATGTTTATGGAATAAAAGAAAAGTATTCTGAGTTTCTCTTCAATATCCATTACATCCATCTAGGTAAGATTATCACTCTTTCAATTATAAAAATATCTGTATATGGACTAAATGGATGAGTGAGTGAATGTACCACTTGAAACAATATCACAATATCAAAGTCTTATATTTGTAAGTCTTATCTTGAAAGGCATCGCAATTGCAATATGTATCAGTATAATGTTCTGCAATACTGATATTCTGTCTGTATCGGGCAGCCCTATTCTTTATGAAAATTCTTTAAAGGGGAAAATTATTGCCTTCAGGTACAAGGATATTCCAGGACCTTCTTAATTCTTTTATAAATAGATGATTTACTACATAAATATTTTAGTAACATTTAAACATGAGGGCTGCCAGAAGTAAACTGATGATAATGAAAGTTACTGTACCCTTCTCCAGGCGTTAAGGCAAGGGCTCGTGGATGCTCCAGCACTGAGGAGTTTAACAGAGTGCGTCTCAGGTCACCATCAGGGTTTGAAACCTGAACAAGAAGGAGATAGCATGTGGCTACTTTCATTTGCAATATACTACTACAAATATGTGAAATAGACTGCCTCCTATGTTATGACTTAGCCAGAATAAAGCCACTTTGTATGTGTCAGGTTTACTTCAATTTTCTGAGCGCCAGCATCCACCCAGTACAGCAGTCTGCTGATGGGATCAAAAGTCAGTGCCTCGACATTCTGAAGGTCTTTCCTAATGATCACTTCTTGCCCAGAACTGCCATTCAAACAGAGCCTCTACAGAGACAAACACAGATGAAGTCCTCGAAGAGTCAATGAGTGTATTATAGAATCACAGGACAGCCTCGGTAGAAGAGCTCATACCTGTATGGTGTCCAGTGAAATGTCTGCCCAGTAGAGGCAGTTCCTCTCATAGTCAAAGTCCAGAGCCACTGCCTCATGGAGGCCAGAGAGAGGCAGAACCTGGTCAGTACCTGTGGCCAGGTCATAGCGGTGAATGGAGTTCCTCACAGCATACAGGATAAACTCATTACTCTCTGCAGAAGTACACAAAACATCTCACTGAGAACAGTAAAAACATTTGCAAGAAAGTAAAACAAAGCTAACATGAAAGATCCTTAAGTTCCTGAAAGTGCTGAAAATAAACCTAAACAAATACTCAGAACACAGAGTCAAAAAATGAGCAGAACTAAAGATCAACGAGATAATAAAAAATACCTCTGTTATTAAAAGATTGTCCCTTTCAAAAGGACACTGCTCTAAATCACTGAGGGCGAGGAAGCAACAGGCATTTGCCTACAGTTAGCTGCTGGCACTGTTTGAACAAGTGCTGGAGAACAAAAGAAAAATCAACTACTTTTAATTCTCATTACTACTGCAATGATGTGTAAAGGGCTATAATACTTTGTTGTAGGCCAGTTTAATCATCTAAGAAATTTTGGGAACGTCACTGTTCATTTTTTGAGCATTTTCATTACTGGGCCAAAATTTCATAAAGTCCCATAACCTTCACCCCCTAATTTCAGTTTGACTACCAGTTTAATGTCCGCTGTGGTTTTACCCTGCTGACCCAGCACAACAATAATGAGGCCATCACTTCTGCACTAAACGCTTGGCTGCAAATAGTAAGAGAGAGGGACAGTGATGGTAAGTTTCTTATCTCTCCTCCCCAGGTCAGAGAACACCTGCTGAAAGAACTCATCTATCAGAGAGCCACTCAATCAAGTGACCCTGGCTTCCCAGTGTGAGAGAGGGCGGTGTTATCTCAGGGGGGCAGGCGACAGGCATCCTGACACGACCCTACTTTACAGGACCAGCTCAATATGAGGCACCGACATGTACAACGCTATATTTCTGTACCCCTAAGCTCCCTAACTAACTCCAAGGACTGAAGAAAGTGTGGAAAATCTTGGATCCTCATATTTTGCTATTTTAAAACACTATCTGCCATTTACGTTGTCTGAATATTCCATCACAAATGAAACAAGACATACATAAACCACAACTTCCTCTTATTAGGTCATCATTTCAGAAATATAAGGTTTTCTTAAGACTGCAATAAATAGCCCTTTGAGACTTAAACTGTAAAAGATCGGGATGTCTTTTTAAATTTTAAAAATAAAGGTAGCTAGAAGAAATGCCATTGAAGGTTCCCTCAAGAACCTTCTAACAAATCAGAACAACATAATATACAGATTTAATTCAAAATAAAGGGTTTCTTCTTGAGCATTTGGAGTTTTTATTTGTCCTCCTAAATGTTTGTTGCACTGTTTCTTGTTACACTGTCTTGTTTTACTTTTTGTATTCATGTCATATGTTGTGTGTGTTTGTTTTTTGTGCTGTCCGTGCACCTGGGACTGTAAGAAATGCAATTTCGTTAAATCATATACTGTGAATGTGGATGGATGACAATTAAAAGCTAACTTGACTTAAACTTGACTTGAACAACTTCTTTAAACTTTAAAACGACTCATCATACTCTCACACACAATTTACAACAATCATAAAGCAGTATGTTTCTCAACACTGGTCCTAGAGGTAAACTACCCTGCACATTCTAACACTGCCCTCACAGCAGCGCATTAAGTGCTTGTTAATGAGCTGATTAGTTGGATCAACTGCCGGTGAAGATCAGGTTTCAGTGAAGACACTCAAATGTGCATAGCAGTGTGCCTCTGGAACCAGGGCAGTGAAACTCTCCTTTCAAGTGCCATTCACTGACAGATTCTTAATAGAAACCAAATTGGTTCTTCTCTGGCATCACATTAACACTTCTGACATCTTCATTTTAAAGAGTGCAGACCATTTGATCTCTGGGCTCCCAGTGAGAGCTCTGCTCAGTGAAACAGCTACAGCATGGATTCTGACCTCCAACAGGACAAGGCAGCATCTCTCCATCCAGTCGTGCCTCCACATCTCCGCCAGTGCAGCTGTCCGCTGGCACCTTCCTATACCTGCAGTCACAGAAAACACCACTGCAATCACAGAAAATAAGCCATTCAGGAATTTATTTAGTGATTATGAGAAATCAGTCTGCCTTTGTTTATTTCCAAGTTTTTGACACAAGGTGATGCTATAGTTCAAGCACAATGAACTTGCTGTTTTTATGACATCATATCTTTATTAACATTGCAGACATTACAAGTATGAAAAGCATCTTCATTTGCAACAATTACAACATCTGACACAAACGGTCTATTTGACATTTCTCATTATTACAACTAGTTTTACTGTTGGCAAATTCATGTATGCAAACACACGTACATATATATCTGCTTAAAGGTCTAAACTAATCCATGTCTCTGTGTATTTTAATCTTCTAATCTTTGTCTAAAAACAGGTTTTGCATACATTTCCCCTTCTAGCCACTGCAGGTAATCAGCAGTGAGCAATGCAGCATAGCAGACCTGATAACCAAGGCTGCTGATGGACTACTGATGCTCAGCTTACTGCCTGTAGGCTTAAAGACATTACCGATGCTAAAGCTGTAAAACCATTAGGGCTGCGTTAATGCTTTCTCACCCTTTACTGCGGAGGTAAGTTGTGCCCACCGGGCAGGGCACTGGAGGAGCATACAAGTTGCCTGAAAACTCAGGATCAGGCACACACACTTGCAAAGATAGGTCCTCGCTCAGCTTGAAGCCATAATCACTGAGGGGTAAAGAAAGAGTCTTTAAAAATGCATTTAAATATAAGATTCCTAGTCTGGGTTTCAGCAGACAAGTGTTAATGTGAATGAAGATATATGCTGTCATGACAATTATGTTCATTAATATAACACTGTCTTGTTACTATTACTGCCAAATGTAATGAACTGTATTTGACGTCATTTGATATCACTTTAAATTATAATATGACAAACTGTAATTATAGGAAACACTGTAGAACCTGTCATGGCAATTACTGGTAACAACACTGTTACATTAGCAAATATAATCTGTCATGACAACTCATAACATCAGATATCACATGGTTATTTCAGTGTTATATAGCATGGTTCAAGTTAAGTGTCACCACAAGTCTTAGGGGCTTAGGGAGTCCTTTCATCAGATCATGAGCTCAATTCCTGGTGGTGGTTCTGCAGTCATTTGTGGCCGCAGAGAACACAGTTGGCTTCACTCTCTCTAGGTGGGGAGGATGGCCTTCTCTCTCACCCCATCACTCACTGCTAGCCAACATGGGCGTTTGTTAGCTGACATAACAGAACTGGCAGTACGTGTCTGCATCCAAGCACGATACACATGTTACGCTAATACAAAACACCGTGAAACTTTCCTTCTTTCGACACCACCATTTACACACGCACAGCTCACAACAACATTGGCTTCACCCCTCCACACAACAGCCCCGCCACCTATCGCAATAAGAGTCTCCTCTCTTCATTCATCATGTGGCAACCAATACAAAAGCATAGATTAACCAAAGAATATATTAACAAATAAAGATATTTAAGAGAGCATACTTTATCAGAAAGTTAACAAACTCACTTTCTTCTTAAAAAAA
>JBBPCZ010000001.1:20671853-20697964 GCA_037974445.1 Brycinus macrolepidotus
GTATTCATAAGGCTGTTTCTTTTTCTTTTTTCTTGTGGTGTTTCATTAAAGCTGCGAGCTAATCTCTGCTGATTTATTTGAGATGGTAATTATTATTTTTTTTTTTTAAAGCAGCGTTTAACAAATTAATTGTGGCAACTCCAAATATGGAAAAGTCAGTTTTGAAGATGAAGCTGAACGTTTCTCGTTTCCCATGTTAAAGCAGAATCTGGGCATTGATCATGATTCAACTGCTCTTTGAGACTGGGCAAAAAAACTAGACTGGTCAAACTGTGGACCCAATCACATGTTCAGTCTCTATTGCTTTCAAATGCTGAGGCATATTTGATTGGGCCATTACTCCGCAGTAATTCTCCCAAGCTTTTAAGCCTGAGCGCCTGCAATGCACAAGTGGCGTTCCAGAACAGCTCTACTGACACAGCTCCATGCAGAGTGATGGGAAAGTTAAGGGGGAAAACTCCTAGTATAACACAACAAGCCTAATATCTCTTTCACAGAATGTTTGTCTACACTGTAGGGCAATAATAAATAGGTTCCAAATTTCAACTCGGTCCAGCTACTTCACATTTCTAGGCATGTATCGCAGACACACGACATACAGCACCCTTCAGATCTAAATACTATTGTTTCGCCTTCCGGTAGGAGAGGTTCCAAGAAACCCGTCCTATATAATTCATCAAATATTAATAGTGAAATTTCATTTCCAATATTACATTAAAGTCAAATTCTGTCCATTATGATTAATAATTAATTAGAAATTTACATGCTGCATTTACCAAGAGAAAAGCTGCCCTCAAACACAAGGTCCCGGCCTCAATGCTGTAGCGCGTGAACCTCTGAATCGTCTGCAAATGTTGTGGAAGCGCAAACGGTTGCAATCTTAATCATTTCCTCCTGCCAAAACAATCTCGGCAAAACGCATGCCTGTCATTTCTGACTATTATTCTCCTGGACAGTCTGGAGAGCTCTTTGAAATGAACACATGCACTACGTGCCAAGTATAAGAAACAACTAGCTGACCTTGCAGCAGCTGTTACTGTGACCATAAGCTCACAGCCATTGAAAAAGAGAAGGAATAAGAATGGAAGAGAATGTGCATGAACGTTTACAATATTTCATGTTGGCATATATTATTTAACAGAGTGAAGAGAGAAAGAGAAAGAAAGAGAGAGAGCGCAAGAGAGACAGGGCGAGCGCAGCTTTTGCCGCTGCTGCAAGCACTTTGCCGACAGAGGACTTAAACAATGACATCATCTCTGCAGCACTGACGATGGGGCCAGCAGTTCAATTTGCATGCAATCTAATATTTTACAACCAGTGCTCCAACAAAAACACTGCTTCCCCATTTCCATAAATAAATAAAAACCATCTATTTAATATCGCTCAGCGGTACTGGTAAACTCTTAACCACCCGGGCACCGGGGAGCTGTTTCTGTGTTAATGGCAGCAGCTCACTGTGAATTACTGCAGTGCATCAGCCACAGAGCGGCGGTTCGGTTATTAATATGAGGGCAGGTGGAATATGTCCTGAAGACGAACCGCAGGCCAACACAGCTCACGCCAGTTTTGCCGTAGCGGTGACTCACGGTCTCTTCAGACAGACACCGTGTACCTGCAGGGAAAAGCAGCCTCGTCTCAACTGTGTGTAAGCCGGCAGACTGCTTAGATAGGGCCCTCTCACACTTAACAGCATGAATTCAATAAAAACCACCCCTCCTCCCGCCCACTACGGATTATTATTGGCACTATCTATCCTTCTGCCTTTTTACTCTGGTTTCCGCTTGCAGCAATCCTACTTTTTTTGTCATGGATTTCTGGCCTGGCTAAAACACAAAACACTGAGACATAATGCACCCTTAGCTCATGCCCTTCCTAAAATAAGCTGACAACATATCATGTACACACACAAACAGTTGTCCAGGCAAATTCATGACTACAAAAAAATGTTTAAAAAGAGAGAGAGAGAGAGGGGGAAAAACAGTATATTTTGGTTTTTGAACAAGCACAGCTTCAAATACTTTTGTTTACAAAAAAATCCCTAGTGCAAACACTACTGACTTTATTACGAGTAAAGGCATGCAAGATAAACTTGTGTAATGTTTACAATAAACAGTAAATTCCTTTCCTTCACTACCAAGTGGTACACGTCCCAAATCATTCATTTTGTTGTTCTGAGAAGCCTTTTTTTTTTTTACATTAGTATTCATGAGCCTTCAAGAGCAGCTCGCTTTTGACCAATCCTGTATGCAAAATCAATACCCATTCCGAATCTAATGAAAACAGCTTTGAAAGAATCTGATTATGACTGTTTCCAGGAGAATCGGAAATCCTACTAAATGTGAAGATCTTCCAGGGCTAAAAAGATGGATGGAGCAAAATTAGAAAAATGAAAAGTAATTACATAATGGGGTTAGACAGCAACTTTTTTGAGATTTATGAAATAGGCCCAGGTTTAGAAGGCATCGGGAATAAAATAGACTCTTTTCAGTCAGTCTAAACGTTCTTCTCTGAAACTCCATGTTCTTGCCACAAAGCTAATTTCCAACTGATCGTCCAGGTCCAAACAGCAATCTGCTGTCAGAAACAATCTTACATAACAATACATGCATGTGTCCAGATACGTCTTCTTATTTATTCCTAACAACCAAAAAGTATCAAACAATGTCAACATGATCTCGTCACAGTGAGATTCAGTCTCATGAAAGGAGCTGAAGCCTTTCCCTTGTACCTGTGGCTTGGCTATCTGACAACACATCTATTACGACGACTGTGTTGAAACAAAGTTCAAGTCCTAGCAAGTTGTTACTGGCAACTTTAGGCCGTGAAGCAAAGCCTTTTCATGTCAATATCAGCTTTGTAATAAACTCTGTCCAATATTAAGTACCAAAACTACTAAGCATCAATTATACCATGCTCCACACACTTCAGAGAACACCACTCTTGCAAAGTACATGCTTTTACTTTAATATAAATGTTTGCCTCAGCTGTACATAATCTGAATTATGAGATTTATATCTTCCAGATGAACATTTCCCGTGGGTTCCTTAGATGATGTTTACCGCTGCTCGCAAGGGAAGCAAGGTCAGCACAGAAAGGAAATCTTAACTAGACCATCTAAGGGAGGTGATACTCCAGAGAGCAGTAACTGAAATGACCTCTATCCTGAACTCAAAGAACACTTCATAGAGAATTTCCGCTATTTCCTTATCGTCTACATTTTGCTACTCTGATCCTTTTCATGTTAGCCTTGCACATAGCGATATACAGAATATTCTACTTTGTCACCGGTCTATTCCAATGAACTTTCCAAGAAAACATTAAGAGACCATACTAATGTGGTCAGATTCACGATATGGCATTAGGCAAGTGTCACAACAGCACTTTGGCAGCTGCTGTTTCAAAAGCTGCTTTTTAAAAAGGCTTTCAAAAAACTCCTTAAATTTATAAAACAAGCCCAAACAGTCACATTGTAAGAACTCCCATTTATTACACCGATAGTACTCCGCATCCTTAATCTTTGTTAATTTGTTGAATTAACTCCCATTATTTGAGTGAATTCACAGTTAATAGTTTTCTTATGAAGACCACATGACCTTCTGATCATATGATGGCACACTGAAGAACGCCAGCCCTAGACCAGCTAGAGCAGCTGAACTGACAGGAATGGAAACAGCATCCCCTTTCTATGAAAGAGTAGAAAAGTGGCAACCCCCTTTTAACCTAGTTTAAATAACAGAAGGAATGAAGTGGACCGAAGCTTTAGAAATGAGTTCCACTTTCCAGTGCAGCTTGGGAACAACAGCAGACTTATATTCAGTACAACTGTGTACTCACGTTGCAATTTGGTTCGACTTTTCTCCAAAGGCTGGAGAAATATTCTCTCATGTACCGCCTCTGCTCAAACCCACTCTCCATTAAGATTCACAAATCAACCAACAATAACAATGACAAAGGACATGACGGCCAACTCTTTCCTGGCATCCAAAAGCTGATCATTATGTTATACAGCAAACATGGCCATAGCAACACATGGCACGGCTGGGGTTAGGATCTCCCAATGAAATGGCTTTCGTCTACCAAGACATTTTGTGTTATACTGACAAAATTCATAAGGAACGCCATGAAGTTCCACACACAACTGATCCAAGTGACTCAGCCTGCCTTGTTCCAACATTTGTTATTTCTCTCTGACTCAAAATGCATTAGTCAATTAACTTGTGCATCTTGTGCACAAAGTGTGCTGCTCTGCAAAGATGTTACATGATCAAATAACAAGACAGGGAGTCTTTTAGTAGCCAGAGTATAGAAGAACCACGCCAGGTCAAGTTGACACCTTGCACATAACATCTGCTTTGCATGGCGAACCCTAATTAAAAACACTAGTGTACCTGGTGTACCAGCTCTATCCAACCTTAAAGTCTGCACAAAGATGCATGAGGAAACAGAGAGAGGGCTCCAGGTTCGTGGTGGTGGTGATCTGCTTTCCTCCTGGGTGGAAGGCAAACGTAGAGAAGGTAATGGAAGCAAAGGTGTGCGTGTTGTGTATCTCATCTGAAGGAGACGCCGCTGAGGTGAGACCTGTCGTTTTTTTTTACGATCAAATACGATTTGAAGAAAACACCTGAGCTCCCACATCTCACTATTTCTACCGGAACGAACTAAAACTACCATTCCCACGGCTTTCCAGGGATGGTGAAGGGGCGTGTGAGAGCGTTTCGAACAGGCAAACAGGTCACATTAAGACAACTGGGAACACCATGGCGAGAGGAACTCTAGCTGCACACTGCAAGCAGGAGTGCTCGACGGGTTACATTTTCGTTGTTTCCCTTTCTGAAGTGCACGTTGTTGAGCCAGGTGAAGCAGCTGTACTCACCCGTCCGTAAACCCTGGGCACCGGTGTCTCCGCGGGGCTCCGCCGGCTGCGGCTTCTCTGCTCGGGCGAAGCTGGAGCCGCTCCCCCCGCCGAGCTCTCCCACACCCTGCCGGGGGCACTGACCAGGGAAAAGCCCCGGTCCTGGGGCAGCATGAACCGGGGGTCCTGGTGAAGACGAAGCGTGTCTGAAAGGGAGCCGGAGGCGAAGCACAGCAAGAGAAAAACGGCCCAGAGGCGCAGGGAGAGCATCCCGCACATCTGCCTCATCGCCATGTTTGTGTATGTTTGTGTTTCTCAGTGTGAGGAAGAGCGCCGCCAGCGGCCAACACGAGAACTGACGCCCCACACCTTTATTAAAGCTCTTCTAATTTCATTTCACCAGGCTTTTTTTAGTTTTTACTGTATTTTCTTTTCTTTTTTTATTTTAATTAAAATGAAGAGGCAGTGTGATTAAACATATAAAACTAATGGAAATAATAATATGCTATTATAATACAATATTTGTATTTTAATTTTATTCTGTATATATCAAAGTGCCCATGCTGACCCACGTCCACTGCCAAAAGTGCCTACAATGGGTGCCTGAGCATCAAAACTGAGCCATGAAGTAATGGAAGAAAGTGGGCAGGTCTGATAAAACAGAGTTTCTTATACATCATGTAGATGGCTGTGTGTGTGTCTCACTTGCTAGGGGAAGAGATGGCACCAGGATTCACTATGGGAAGAAGGGAAGCTGACAGTGGCAGTCTGATGCTCTGGGCAATAATCTGCTGGGACACCTTGGGTCCTGACATTCATGTGGATGTTGTTTTGACATGTACCACCTGCCTAAACACTGTTACAAACCAAGTACACCCCTCCTTGCAACTAAGAGGACTTAAAGGATCTTCTGCTAATGTATTGGTGCAAATACCACAGCACACCTTCAGAGGTCTTGTGAAGTCCATGACTTGACTTGATCTGTTCCACAATGTAGAAAATAATAAAAACATTGAATGAGGTGTGTCCGAACTTTTAACTGGTAGTGTATGCATGTATATAAATATATCTAGCATATAACTAGCATACTGTATCAAAAAATGAAAAGCACACCTTCAGAGGTCTTGTGAAGTCCATGACTTGACTTGATCTGTTCCACCGCCACCAGGGGAGCTACACAAGATTAGGTAGGTAGTTTCAATGTTATGGCTGATTGGTGTATTCAGTGTAGTACAATGTGTACTCTCACACTGCAGTTCAGTCTGACCTTTCTCCAGGGGTTGGTGAAAAGTTCTTGGATGTGCCAGCTCTGCTCAATTCCACCATCGACTAAGATTTACATATTAAACACTGATGACAAAGTACATGTTGGCCCCCTCTTTCCGGGCATCCAAAAGCTGATCTTTATATGATACACCAAACATGGCCATAGTAACACATGGTATGGCCGGGGTTAGAACCTCAGTCTCACTGAAAAGCTCTCTGAAAAACACTCTTCCATGCCATCTTCCATGCCATTTTGTGTTATACTGACAAAACTCATGAGAAACACTCTTAATTCCACACACAACTGATCTAAGTGAGTCCTCTAGACAACATTTGCTACTTTTCTGCATTGGTCAATTTGTCTGCATCATTCGGAATATTACATTAACATTAAGCTAAGACAGTTTATTTTTTGATACAGTACTTAGTAATTTGGCAGATTTTACTTTATTCCATTTTATTTGTCTTTTTATTTATTTTAAATACGGTAGTTATATGCTAGATATATTTATATACATGCATACACTACCAGTCAAAAGTTTGGACACACCTCATTCAATGTTATTATTTTCTACATTGTAGATTATATTGAAAACAATGATCATCAAAATGATGAAAGAACTCATATGGAATTATGCAGTAAATAAAAAAGTGTTAAACAAACCAGAATATGTTTTATATTTTAGATTCTTCAAAGTAGCCACCTTTTGCTTTGATGACAGTTTTGCACACTCTTGGCATTCTTTCAATCAGATTCATGAGGTATTGACCTGGAATGGCTTTTAATGAACAGGTGTGCCTTGTGAAGAGTTAATTAGTGGAATTTCTTGCCTTCTTAATGTGTTTGAGACCATCAGTTGTGTTGTGCAGAGGTAGGGTTGGCACACAGTGAATAGTCCTATTCAACTACTGTTCCACATTATGGCAAGAACCACTCAACTAAGTAAAGAGAATGTAAACGTTGAATGTATCCTCAACTGCAGTCGCAAAAGAAAAGGAAGACAAAGAGTTACCTCTGCTGCAGAGGATAAGGTTATTAGAGTTACCATTCTCAGAACCAGCACCTCAGATTAGAGCCCACATAAATCGTTCACGTAGCAGTAGCAGAGTTCAAGTAGCAGACACATTTCAACATCAACAGTTCGGAGGAGACTGCGTCGACCAGGCCTTCATGGTTGAACGCAAAAAAGCCAATACTGATAAAGAACAACAAGAAAAAGAGAATTGCTTGGGCCAAAAAACACAAGGAATGGACATTAGACCATTGGGGGGAGGGGGTAAAACACTGGCTGATGAGGGTGTGAATCTGGGGCAGGTGCCCGCAGTGATCAAATACTTTACCAGAACACTGCATCATTGCGAATCATACTTCCCCTCAAAATGTTTGCTGCCAAATAATCCTTGTGGGTGACTAGGGCTATAATTTTATTTAGGTTAAAGGTCATCTTGCACATTCAGTTCTCTCAGGTGCACTTTTCAAGTTCGTGCTGGGACTGTATAATCAGTCACCATTAGGCCTACATCTAGTCACAGGTCTTTAGGTTGTCTCAGTTTCAGGTCCCATGTCTCTGGTAGGCCTATATGTTTATCATAAAAGTGTATGTATGTTATTGGGGTACCGTTTGACAGTGCTTTATGTTCAAAAATATAGTAAAAAAAACATAAAACACAAAAAGTGAAAAACAAATCTAGGTTTCCTGGTTCTTATATATAGGCATATGCCCATAACAACAACAATAATAATAATAATAATAATAATAATAGCATAATTACTACATATCTGAATATTTACAGGTCATTTGGCAATAATCTGAAATTTAGCCAAATTATGGCTTATAAATTATTTTATGTCTTGTTTAATATTGTTCTTATATAAGCATAAGCCCTAATAATACTAATATTAATAGTAATAATAACAGTAGTAGTAGTGATATAATAATAAAGTAAAGTAAAGTGGCCCCTTATAGTCATGCGTTAACTCACTACAGCACAGCACACAGTGTGAAGAATGTGAAATTCTTTCTCTACATTTAACCCCTTCACCAAGTGAAGCAGTGGGCTGCCACCAATGAACCCATAACCTTCTGATTGCAGGGGCAACGCCATAACCACTAGGCCACCAATTATTATTATTATTATTATTATTACAGTTATTATTATTATTATTATTATTATTATCTAGATATCTATCTATCCATTCGTGCAGGCGCGCGCGGGCGCATGTTGGGGGCATAGGCCTATGCAGGGCCTTGCAGGCCCAAAGCCTGACATGACTGGGCCCTAGGACAACAAAGT
This sequence comes from Brycinus macrolepidotus, assembly GCA_037974445.1. Classification (NCBI taxonomy): domain Eukaryota; kingdom Metazoa; phylum Chordata; class Actinopteri; order Characiformes; family Alestidae; genus Brycinus; species Brycinus macrolepidotus. The sequence continues at coordinate 20,680,267 of JBBPCZ010000001.1, forward strand.
TTGAGAAACGCTGCTTTACAGAACGAATGGGCACAAATTCCCACAGAAACACTCCAAAATCTTGTGGAAAGAGTGGAAGCTGTTATAGCTGCAAAGGGGGGACCAACTCCATATTAAAGTATATGTATTTGAATGCAGTATCATTAAAGTCCTTGTTGGTGTAATGGTCAGGCGTCCCAATACTTTTGTCCATATAGCGCACCTGCGCTGCAAACTTTTCCTTTAACAGTTAGCAAAATTTACTTGAGGAAAATGCGATAAAAGTTAATAGTCGATAGAGAAACTGCCTTAGGTGTTAAATTAGACTAAAGTGTACTTTTTAGTTAAACCTGCTTCGAATATTTTTTTCACCCCAAGTACCTGTGTATTCACAGAAAGGATAACACTAGTCTGATTGCCTCGACAAAAAGATTCCCTACCTGACAGTCAAAATGTAAATGCATGTGTGAAGCCCGGCGAATTTAATACAATTACACTGTATTTGTTTGTTAACTAGTCAGCTAGTTAGTTTTCTTCACTTACCTACCTAAGAGGAGCTGAAACCAGAGTGGAAAACAGAATTAATTACAGCTGAAAGTGGACTAAACAGGACTCAGTAGGTCTCCAGAGAGGGCTTTTGCATTCTGTATGTTACATTTTATAAAGACAGTTCTAGATATATCTTGATTTCATACTTGATTTAGTACTACAGTAAGAGATATAGGGGGTACATTGGATTTTTGGATTCAATGACCGTAATCAAGTGTTTAGTAATTTAGAATTACAGTGGTGGCCATTACCAGTTATATTATCAGACAATTTATCAAACAGTTATTAACCAGTTTGAGTGAAAAGTAAAATCTTTTGAAATATTTACATGAACTTCAGAGTTTCTTAGTGTTCTGCATTTACTGTAACGACAGGAAGTTTGTTCAGAAGATCAGATCCACCTGAGAGTTGTCTGTAACATGGTCAGCATCACAGATTTGCTTTAATTTAAATTGTGAAGTAGTTCAGAACCATGAATATTTCTTCTTCATTTATCTGATCATAACTTTTCTTTGTTTGTTTTTTTTTTATTTCTAAAACTTTCTGTTGTACATTTTCAGGTTTAAATGAACAAAATCTAGGTTTTTACTGTGTTGTCAGACTTTTGGACACCACTATATGTCACAAAAGTACAAAAACTCCAGTTTGTAATTTCAGCCTGCTTTATGAAGGCAGCAAGGGCAGGACTATAATGGCTTTATTATAAAATCAACTCGTTTGCTAAATTAATGACAGGCTTGAGGGGACACTGGCAAACTTCGGTCGATATGGATGTCAGTAATAAAGAACTGAGATGCCTTATGCATTCAGAGCCCTTTGTGAGATTTCTTTTGCTTTTTTCCACAGAAAAAAACAAATGCAGAAAAAACATAGTGATTGTGTTAAGGATGGGTAAATGAGGTTCTGCAGAGATATTTTAGTCCACTGTGAAGCCACTACAAAGTCTATTCCTCTTTCCATTAATGACCAGAGTACAGTCAAATTATGTCACTCATTTAAAGATCTATAACATAATTGTAAATAATAATAATAATAATAATAATAATAATAATAATAATAATAATAGCAATAATAAGGAAATAGTTACATAAATGTCGTTTAAAAAAATGATTAAAAATGTTTTTCATGGCATTGAAAAAACTGATCTCTTGGACACTTTTCTGTCACATTTCAGATTCATCGGATTCATGCAATACTCAACTGTTTAATCTATGAATTGACTGAATGTTATTGAATGTTAATCTCATTACCATATCATCTGCTGCTATTTTATGGCATTTATTTTTATTGCACTACTGCATTTTCATACACCATTTTGCACTACAGATCTGCTGGTACAACATGAAATCTTTACACACAGCAATGTCAGTGTCACACTGATATTTGTTACACTACGTTCTTGTCATTGTGTCGCATTGTTTTTTTGTCTTTTTTTTTCAATTGTCTTTTTATCTTTTATTCTCTTTTGTTGCACTGAGCATGTTAATGACACAAGAATTTCCATCAGGATAAACAAAGTTCTTTCTTATCTCATTTTACATTTCCAGTGTAATTTGTGATCAATGTCTCCCCCTGGTGGCCCCCTGATCTGCAGCGTAGGATGAATTGTCCTCCATATAACTTCACCAATCACACAACGAAAGGAAATTCTGTCAAAAGAAAATAGACGTTTTTATATTTTATATTTCTAACAGAAAATGCAGAAACAGACCTTATTACACAAGGTTATTTATGCATGTCATCTGGAAATATATTGCTGCCAAAAACAGAAGTACTTGGGCTGTACTGGTCAGATTTTTCAGACCATTCAGAATGTTACATTACAAGCTTGAAGCAGTAGTGGAGCCTTGTTCAGGTTTTAATACATCAGTACTTCAATGGCAACGTTTTGTAGCTTAAAGAGTTATATTAACGGGGTTTAAAAAACAGTTGTTTCTCTTCACTCACCACCTTTTTGTGCAGCTTTTGTGTAGCCAGTTTAGCCGTGTATGTAGTGATACACTATATGGACGAAAGTACTGGGACACACGTTTTTCAGGGTTTGGGCTAGGCCCCTTACTTCCAGTGAAGGGCAATCTTAAGGCTTCAGCATACCAAGGTATTTTAGACAACACCATGCTTCCAACTTTGTGGACACAATTTGAGGAAGGTAAAAGACCTATTCCAGCATGACTGTGCCCCAGTGCACAAAGCAAGGTCCATAAACACATGGTTGGATGTGTTCGGTGAGGAAGAACTTGACTGGCCCGCACTTTTGTCCATACAGTGTATTTCTTTCCATAAAAGAGTGTTACCCTGGTCGCATAGCAACAAGCCAGTTGTGTGGGACTAGATTTTTGGTGGGGTAAATCACAAATAGTAAATACATATTTTTTATTTTTTACCTTATTATATGTGTCTGTATGTTGTTTTATTGTCTTAAAATACTAGAGCCCTCTCTGGTGACCTACTGAGTCCTGTTTAGTCCACTTTCAGCCGTAATTAATTCTGTTTTCCCACTCAGGTTCTCCTCTCTGTGGCTCCAGCTCCTGTTAGGTAGGTAAGCGAAGAAAACTAGCTAGCTGACTAGTTAACAAACAAATACAGTGTAATTGTATTAAATTAGCCTGGCTTCATACATTTTGACTGTCAGATAGGGAATCCTTTTGTCTAGGCAATATATTAAATCTTTACCCCGAACGGCCAGTGGTAAGAGCCAGCTAGAAATGAACAGATTTAGCCGGCTAGCTGGAATAAGACTAGGGTTATCCTTTCTGGGAATACAAAGGTACTTAGGGGTGAAAAAATATTCGAAGCAGGTTTAGCTAAAAAGTACACTGAGTCCAATTTAACAGCTAAGGTAGTTTCTCTATCGACTATTAACTTTTATTGTATCTTCCTCAAATAAATGTTGACTATTAAAGGAAATGTTCACCGAGAAGGTGCACTATATGGACAAAAGTATTGGGACGCCTGACCATTACACCAACAAGGACTTTAATGATATTGCATTCAAATACATACACTTTAATATGGAGGTGGTACCCCCTTTGCAGCTATAACAGCTTCCGCTCTTCTTTATGAGGTCTGGCACTGATGTTGGACGAGAAGGCCTGGCTCATAATATCTGTCCCAGTTCATCACAAAGGTGTTGGATGGGGTTGAGGTCAAGGCCCTGTGCGGGCCAGCCAAGTTCTTCCATACCGAATTCATCCAACCATGTCTTGATGGACCTTGCTTTGTGCGCTGGGGCACAGTCATGCTGGAACAGAAAAGGGCCTTCCCCAAACTGTGTCCACAAAGTTGGAAGCATGGCGTTGTCCAAAATGTCTTGGTATGCTGAAGCATAAAGATTGCCCTTCACTGGAAGTAAGGGGCCTAGCCCAAACCCAGAAAAACAGGTGTCTCAACACTTTTGTCTATATAGTGTATGTAAACAAAGTCATTTTACTTTGCTTTGTAGATTTCGTGGCCATGTGCTTAATTTTATACATCTGTTAGCAATGAATGTGACCTAAATGGAAATATTTGCACCCCACATCTAATGAAACACATATTAAGCAATAATAGTTAACTTTGATATGACACTGCGTGAAATCTCTATTTGAGTACTTGTAAGAGGACTTTGCATTTTGGTTCATTTGTGTGCCTGTCTAACAGAACGATGACTGGTAAAGGTTCACCGATGACACTACGGAACACAGAAATCAAAGGACCTAAACTAAAGTCTGCAGAGGTAAGTCATATTAACAAAAGAACTTATTTTGCTAATGACATCAGCAGGTTACCTACACTTATATTAAATCTAGTCTGCCTTCCCAGTGTTGATTCACCATTGAAAAAGCTTAGGGCTAGAAATCTGTAAATTAAACATGCATTTCAGTTGCAATAACTAGAAACACATCCATCCCGTTCTTCAAAATTCTACATACATTACCTCACTGTCATTAAATATAACCTTGAGGTTAAAAGAACAGATTTATTAAAATAAGAAGCCAGTGAGTGTAATATTTAGCTGTGACCTGCTTAAAATTCCACAAATTTTAATAACAGTTTTATGGGGGTGACGATTTCCATGGTTTGGTTTAGTTTGTATTCGGGTTCAGCTTGGAAAAAACAGGCAGTTTTGAAGTTTTTCCGTTTTTACAAGATTGTTGCTTGTGAGGTGAGCGTACAACCATAACCACTGAACTATGTTTCTTGCTCTGTTGAGTTCCATTCAGCAAGATTATGTGTGCTTCATAATTTAGTCGCATGAAGTGCACACTTATGAAGTGTGCTGTCACAGTGCAGTCACTCTGTGGCTCAAGAATTCCAACTTCTGTCGTAACTGTGCCTCACCCAGCTTTTCAGAAAGTTTTCCTACCATGACTTAAGCACACTTAACCTCAATTCGGAATCCTGTAGCTCGAGCACATTTAACCAACTATTTTAAATGGGAACATATCTAGCTTATGTAGCCTGTGTGCTCTGTTATTCATCAGTCCATCATAAATCACATGTGTTACTGAACCATAGCCTGCCAAATCATGGATTTCCATTTTGGTTTAGAGCCACATCACTACCAGTTTTACATTTTATTAGGATTTATTTATCAATTTATTAGGATACCAATATTAGGATAAGGTGAACTGCATCAATTATTTCTCATTCTAGTACATGAAGTTGTGGTGACTTTGTACAAAATTTTATTAGGCATATTACCAATATTAACATTACTAGAAGACATATTTAATTCATGGCAAATTTGCTGAACCTCTGAAATAGATTTGATTTACTTGTGTATGTGTTTACAGTCTAAAATTTATAATGGCAGGTATGGTATTGCAGTATTAGAACCAACAACAAGGCTGTGGTGTGGCAGAACAGTATTAATGACATTCAAAAGGAAGCTGTACTAACTAAATAGTCCATAATTACATAAAAGTGATTTACAGGACCATGTACCATTCCATCAAAGCTTTGAAGTGAGCTTACTTTGCAGTATGTTCATTGTGAATGGAGATACTATGTGTTAATCAGTCGTGATTTTCAGTCACATCAAACATGTCATATGCCGCTTCCTTCTGTGCTAAATATGCTTTTATGCAGGTTGAACATGCAGTTACTTATTCTGATACTTCACCAGCAAAGAGGGCAAAGGTACAATGTACTAAACCACCTGCTGTTGATGTGACTAATGGTTTTGAAGGAGCATTGGAAGGTATGTTCAGTTTTAGCTTCAGTTTGTTTATACCAGTGGAATGTTTAACTTAAAATACTTTCTGCCATTTATTGGTATTATTAACCACACGTTTGTGAAATGTTTTAGTGTAGGATTGATTTGTATTCCAGTTTTGGTATTTAACATGATTACCAGAATAAATTCTCAAATGTGTATTTGAAATAAACAGTACAAAGTGTCTGTTTTGCTTAAAATTTTAGATGCTATCAGGGAGATTAATCTGCTGTTCTCGAAGTACTCTGAGGTTGTATGGTAAGGGCCTAGATACTGTTAGTCGCAGAATTATTTGCACCTTTTGTACAATATGACTATACAAAGAGAGATATCTATGCAACAGTAAAATGAATGTAAAAGTTTAATATAGTTGTGCAACTCTGGTGCTATACTTGTAATGTAATTAAACCATATCCTTTCAGTGCATAATACTCCAAATATGTTTGCAAACATATATATTTACAATAATTATCAAAAGAGACTTACTTTTATAGTATAAACTATGAAATATAATCACCACATGCAAATGAATTTTGCAAGGGCAGAATTTTTTTCACATAAACACCTGAATACTTACAAAACTGATAAGATATAAATTAGGGGTAGCCTGCAAATGTTGCCACGTTTCTCAGTAGGGTTGCTTTAACACATGACTAACTGTAACAAATATCTTTTTCTCAGCAACTGCTTGTTAAAATTTGACATGCTATCTGGTAAAATACAGCCATGGAAAAAATCTTTTTTTTCTGGTGACTGCTTTTGCAATTTGTGGGAGTGTGTCTGTGTAAAATGTGCATGTCACTAGTGTTTTATACACTATTGACCACACTTGATTCAAAATTCCAAACAAAAAAATTTGAAAATAATACATATAAATAATTTATTATACCTTGGATACTACACAACACTCTTACATTATTTTACAATTGCAGCAATTAAAATAGTAATGTTAAGAGCATAGTGTGTGTCTGTGTGAGCTCTGTTTCATCCCCTCAGAAACTGAATCAGGTGTGAAGCTGCTGGACACATAGAATAGCTGCTGTACAAACACTACTGCACTTACAACACATATGGAGGCATTTCTTGTCAACCTGTGCATTTTACACACACTGCCACAAATTGTACCAACAGTGAACAGAAAAAAGGGAAAAGTGGTCTCTTATTTTTTTCCATGGCTGAATGGCTACCATTAGCCAATTAGCTTTCAACAGGCATTTAACAATCTGGGTAATGGGCAATCACTGCTTATCATTGCTGCTGCAAACAGTTGGGGATACTGCTAGTACTGGACAGAATGGGGATGTAGTTTATTAGGACTGACTGGTAGCTCGTTGCCTGACAGGCAACAGTCATTTGCACAGGAGAAAGAGAATAGATAGAGGACTACTTATTTCAAATATAATTTTAAAATGCTTGCAAAATGATTTTTAAAAATATTGACATGGAATTTTTTATTTTCTTTAGTTTTTTTTACAGTGACAGGTGGAAAAAGGAAACTTTAATCCAGTATTCATAGCTTTATAAGTCACTGTTTCTGTGTCCCATCTTGGTCACCACAGTGGAAGTGTCTAGGATCTGCCACTAGCGTGTGCACTTGAAATAGCATTTCTAATGTTTAATAAGTTGTAGGGTTCTTAACAGTGTAAGTTTCAAAATGTGCTAGCTGTGTGATTTAAGTGGAGCATTGCTAGCTCTACTTGAAACATGTCAGTTTACTTGACTGCAGTATGTCTCCTTTATTCAACACTATTCTGGTGTTCTAAAATTTCTACAGTTTTCTGTACTATTTTCAGCAGAATGCAAAAGAATGCGTAGCACATATAGTGGGATCAAAAAGTCTGAAACCAGGTTAAAATCTGATTTTTTTTACATTTTAACCTCAAAATAAACAACAAAACTTTTTAGAAAGGTTTTGACAAACAACAAATATTCAAGATTCTGCGTTTCAAGATCATAATTCAAATGTATTAAAATTTGTTACATTGACCATGTTAATGGCTTTGTACAAAAAGATCAGATTTTTTATGTTCTATCCCTTTCATTTAAGTGTGTTCAGATGACTCTTAAGTTTCTAATCTGATTTTCTAATCAGAGGCTTTTGCACAAACCTGTAGAGTCCATGCCAGCTGTAGTTCACCCTGTAATTAAAGCAAAAAGGGGAAATACCAGATACTAAGAAATTCTGAAATGCAAGTAAATATATACAACGTTCTACTTTTTATTCCAGTTATTATGGTGATAATATAATTTGATAGATAAAACTTTGTTTTTAAATTTGAAAAGAATGCAAAATATGCCACTCCATATGCATAACAATAAATCTTTAATTGTTTTCATTTCATTGTTCCTTTTCAATGCCTGCACTTCAGGGAGAGAGCTGCGATGGATACAGCACTGGTTAAGGAGCTGGAGAGTATTGTGTCTGAGGCTATAAGCTTGGAATCCCAACTTAAAGAGAAGAAAGAACATTTGAGACGATCTTTGGCTATTATCTCAGACAAACTACAGGGATAGAGTTTAGTTTCTGGAACAAGTGGAGAAATTTGTTGACACTTTAATAAGTTGATTTTGTGTTTAGATACTTAGAAGAAAGTTTTATTTTTTTCGATTTGTTTCATTTCATGCTATTTGCATTCTGTACTCTGCACATGCTCATGTTCAGTAAGAACCTTGAACAGCAAAGTTCAAAGTTTTGCAGTTTTGCCATAATTAGACAGACACTTTATTTATTTAGAAATTTTAGTAACAGTCTTTGAAAGTAAAAGTATACAGCATAGTAAATGCAAATAAAAATCTGATTTAGCTTGATTACATGGTAGAGTATCTGTTTAATGGCATGCAACCTAGATGTGAGCAATTAAAGATCAAAAATTTGGTTTGTACTTTGCCTTGTTTGTTACAAGAAATGTACAGAATGTGTTCTGTCCTCCTTAACAATTTAGATGCCAAACACCTGTCTGTAATAGAGATGAATCTTGATGTTGATTTGTCATTGTGCAGGACCTAAAGTGTGAGGACCGTTCTTTAGATTCTAGCTTGAAAAGCTCCATGGAAGCCATATGGAATGTTGATAGGCACCTCTGCTCTTCCCAGTTCCTCAAAGTTTTTTGCGTCCAGAACCAACAGGAAAGTGCTTTTGTCCTGTTGAGATTTTTAAATGGACAATAAGTGTAGAGACAAGTTAGGTGTTTTGCATATAATATAGCACATTAATATGCCATACAACATTTTGGATGAAAGAAAACAATTGTTTCACCTTATTGGGAGTTATGACCACTGAGAGAACAACTCCATTATCCTCATCCACAGCTTTAGGGGAAGGGACAAAAACTGGCTCTGAGGGGTAATATCCTGGCTCTTGCCAAATCTGTAAAGTCAAGCTCTCCCAGATTAATCTGTCTATCATTGGACAACACAAAAAAATTACTAGGATTGAAATGAAATTTATAACTAACCTTCATGTGTTTGTCTTGAAGGTCCATCTTTATGAGGGAGTCTCCAACCAGGTGCCTAAAACCACATGCATAGAAGTAACGGTAGGGATGGCTGTTATACCTTGAGTAGTTAATCTGGGGGAATTCCAAGCCACCATATTCATGGAGATCATCACCATGAAGGTCTTCATGTGTACAGAACACCTGTAAAAACATTTAAATATGTTTACATATTTATTTGAAACAGTTTTATAAAGCTTTGTAATTCATGTATATGAGAATATCAACTAACTTTGTTTTTAGCTATCTTGATGGCAGTTGCTGGGCTATCAGGTCTGGTGTTCAGATTTTGCCCACAGCATGTGTCCTTCCCTACAATGAGTGGCAACACAAATCTCCGTGGAAATATTCTGCAAATTGTGTTGTAGACCTGGTAAAAGTGCACAGTGAAGTCAGTCATAATTCATATATATATATATATATATATATATATATATACACATATATAGTACTGTGCAAAAGTCTTTGGCATCTATTATTTGAAGCCATTTATATCAGCAGTGCGTTTCTTGGGTGTCCATGAGGAAAGAGGTCTGAAAATGGTTAAGCGAACACTTTGCCATTCATAAAACCACAATTTACTGAATTAATGTTATTTGTATTTATTGTAATATTCGTGTTTTAACACTAATTTAACAGTACTGCCCAGTAGTAAACTGCTTTTAAGTATAATTTACTCAGGTGCCTAAGATTTTTGAACAGTATAGATTATATATATACATATATATACACACACTTTTTTTTTTTTTACCTCATCCAGAGCATCCCCAGATTTCTTCAGATTTTGAATTAAAAAATTGTTGATAGCTTTGCCATCGTCAGAACAACACATGTCCATAATAATGAAGCCATTTTCCTCGTAACAGTTGATCTGATGAAAGACGGACAATGGATTGGCATAGTACTTGATGGGAATCATCTGGAAGAGAGTAGGAAAATTAAGTTATTTGCTTTTTAAACAGCATTATTGAGATTACTTTTTTGAATAGAATAGAATGTATTTTGTGTCATTGTACAAGTACAGCAAAATTGAATTGCAGGGATGCTACAGCCATGCAATTATGTATTTAAAAGATAGGTGTCATATTTAAATCTTTAACTTCTGTTTATTTAACTCAGTTTCCAGTCAGTACCTTTCCAGTGTGCTTGTTGATCACATGGAAAATTGTCTGTCGTTTGGGGTCCCAATAAACTCCATCACTAATGCCTTTCCCACGCAATTTTCCGGTCACAACCTTTAGCAGGTCAATTTTAATGGGCTGCTCAATGAACACTACATAGTTCTCTGACATGGCTGAAATTAAAAATGTAGATAAGTTACTAAAATGGTACATTTAATATTGATACCTGTGTGCAAATGACAAAAAAATGAAAGTCTATTTTCCAAAATAAATCAAAAATTCCATTTAAAAGTGGAAAGACTCACCAAAACTATGGTAATACGAGGGTTTGGTTTTATCCTCACATGGAATGGTGCATATAACAGTTGCTCCCACCAAGGTGTCATCTGGATTTATCTTCTCTGGAGGCACTTTGATGATATGGTAAGATGCACCTGAAATGAAAAGAGTCAGATTTTTTTTTTCTGTTGAAATGATACTCTGAATCGGACCTTCTTCTTGAGACATCTGAACTAAATACATTTATTAATTCACAAGTGTATAATCATTGCATGTATAAGAACTGACCTTTAGAGTTGTAAGAGTTGCCCATATTGTAAGAAGTTCCATCAGGATCTGTGTGAGGATGAGCCGTTGCTCCATTGACAGCAATGAACTTGCTCCAGTCCACCTGTTAGCAAAAGCCCCTTATTTGTTTGAGGAAGCTGAGTAGCAATATAAAACCAGAAGCTGTTAACGTTTGGCCATAAATGAAACAAAGGAGAATCTGTGTCCTTACCTTTTCCTTTGTCTCTAGGGTCTCTGGATCAATTTTGTACATGAAGTTTGTCTCTGTGCTGACGTAGTAGTCTCCTTTATACTGCACAAAGCTCACGCTTGCATTGTCTGTTGGTTCTGTAATGCATTCATAACATGTTTGCTTAGTCAAGCAAAGTCCTAGACTTGTTTAGGAAGGCAGCCCAAAGCTGATTTTTCAGGATTAGCCAGATTGTCTGCAGTCTAAATGGCAAAAAACCCACATGAAATTTGATATTTTCCAACCGGAATGAAGCCACATTTGTAGGTGGTTTCAGATTTCTGGACATGCAAATCAGTTTGACCAGTAAGGTTGGATTTCATGTTTTATTGTCATTTATGGCTGTCTGTTGTTGACATGTAACAAGTGTAACAAGAAAGTTGTTGCAGTATTCTGTGGTTTTGTTTTGGCCACACCAGATGGCCATGTTCATGGTACGTATCGGTAAGTAACAGCGATTTTAATTCTGATGTGACTTGTATGTTCTTACTTTGCATCTCAAAGCGTGAGAGGAACCGCTGGAAGAAGTTCTTGCATGGGTCAGGCATGGCAAGAGTGCCAAATTCAGACACCACAATGCGGTTGTTCTCAGTATTCGCCTTGTAGGAGTCACTATTCAAGAAGCGACTCATGTAGGTCACTGTTCCAGCTTCAATTCTGAACTGATGGATAAGTGCCATTCCATCAAACCAGTGGTTGAATCTGAGGGGGAGACATGATGTTTCATTTGCATTACTGTGATGATGAGAGTTTAGTCGTGGTATTACTGGAGGGTATCATCAGTACTTACTGAGTGTTTCCAAACTCAAATTTCCCAGGTCCATTCCTGAGAAGGTTTCCATGGATCCATGAAGGAATAGTTCCTCTGATTTTAGTGACAATGTGCTGTGGTGTTTCTTCAACAGAGCACACCAGCTTTTCAATGCATGGTAAACCATGCACATCTGTGAAATACTGTTTCTTATTCTTTGACCTGGTGTTCTTCCGGGCTGTGGGAGAGAAAAGACTTAAAACTTCAAACCTGGCCTTGCATCACTTCGTCCAGTGCAGACTGCTTGTATGCATATCTGAGCTGAATCAAGAAAAAATGTAACTTACCCATATCGTTACAGTTCATAGTGCTCCTGGTTTGTTTGCTGGTCTTCATCTTGATGCCTGAACACTAGAGACTTCAAGAGCTATGCTCGAGATATTCTAACTCCCTGTGTCACTAAGGTTGTCTTATATAGAGTCCAAGACATGTCCATCCCTGTGACACTTGTGCAACACTGATTGGAGGTCTTCAAGTACATGGGCGTCCAAGGCTATAGTCCCTAATGTTTTATGAATAACTCTAGATCTCAAATAGACCTTGATCTGTTCTTGTGTCATTCCAGTCATTCAGTAAATCTAAAATTAAAACTAACCCCAACACACCCCATGAACAAAATCATTGTCTTTACACTCCCCAAAAAAATTAATTACATGTTGTCACATGTAAGTAACCAGAACGTTACAACATGTACATTTTGCTATTTTGGGAATGTTTTGCTGGTGTTTATTTGACTAGCAGAACTAATGGCATGGCGTGAAAATGAAGAAATCAGGTTAGGAAAATCCCAGAAACACAGGAGGTCAGAGACTTTACTTTAAAAAAGAACATAATTTGCAGAGCATTAAATTCAACCAGATCTACTAATCAGCTTTGCTGTTGCTGTTAGTGGATTGCAAGAAACATGGACAATAAATTCATGCATATGGTTCTGAGGTCATTTGCAAGAAAGAAAGTAATTTATTACATGTTTCAACCCAGTGAATATTTTCTGTGCCTGTGTTGGTGGTCTTGTTATATTTTAGGTTGTGTTTCCTTTAATTTTGCCTCCATCACCTGAATTCATGACATTAAGATTAAAGTAATAATAATAAAAATAACAACCAATATGAAAGCCAAAAGAATGAGCAAGAAAACAAGAGACATGCTAGTTAAGTAGTGTCGCATAAAGCTTATATTAAAGACAGAAGAAGGGATTTAGTTATTATACAAATGGACATGACACTCAAAATAGACATGTCACTTTCAGATTAGTCATGCATCCCAAAGAGTGAACAGTATAGACTAACTGTACAGTAAATGTTGTATATAAGAACATTATGCAGATACAAAGCATCCATTTCTTTATCTATCTTGTCCTTTCATCTCCTTTTCTTCTAACTTGATTCCATTTTAATTTTTTCTTCTTTCATTTGCAGTGTTTAATTCTAGGTATATCCAGTTTTCAAACTGGGGATTAGTATAGTAATCTAGAAACTGTTTCAGTCAGTAAAGTCATAGTAAACGAGAGATTAGCACTCATACTTTCATGACTATTTTCAAACAGTGTCACAAATTCTCTTTCGGACTGAGATCTGAACTTTTAGAAAATTCACCTATTTGCTTTTCAGCCACTCCTGATGCTCTGGCTGTGCTTGGCATTGTCTTACTGAAAGGTGAAGGTTCTCTCAAGCTCTAGTTTTTAGCAGTCCTGTAGAATCTCCCTCTATTTGTGCTTCAGTTTTAACAAGATGATAAGTCTCCACTGAGGAAAAACATCCCCACATGATCCTGGCCCCCTATACTTCACTGACGTGCAGTGGCTTTTTTTAGGCAGAAAATGATGCTTGAAGCTTCTACAGCACAGTTATGCTGTAATATTACTTTAAATTCCTTTCGTCTGTGGATCTGTCTCCTAAAATGAAGTAGTCCAGACAAAACTGGAAGGTTGAATATATAAGGCACTGTTTATACAGTTATCCATGACTGGGCTATTATAAACTTGCAGGGTTTTTTGTATCATTTAATTTATAATTTTGGTACTTTTCACTGGCCGTGTTACTCGTTGCACTCTGATATTTTACTTGGAGGTATGTTTTCATCATTTGTATGTAATTTAGTTTGTGTGAAGTTTTCTTTAGGCAGTTGTTAACCTATGTTTAGCAGACCGTGTTTTGTTCCAGTTAGTGAAGGTAAGTGTCAGTGTGCTTATATATCCTTCCTCTGATATTGTGTGATATACAGTACATACATTGCAGAAAGAACCTTTTTCTTCAAAGAGCACATGCCCTCATGTTTCACCATTATGGATTTCACAGTTACTCCAATGTCTCACTTTAAACAGACAGGCTTTGCATGTGCAAGCCTTTATTATTAGAAAGGCGCTAATAACATTGATTAAAATAGTGTCCATTTGTCATACGTGAACACACCACCGTACACAGTGTGAACAATGTGAAAATTTTTCTCTGCATTTAACTCATTCACCGAGTGAAGCAGTGGGCAGCCAGCGACACAGCGCCCGGGGAGAAGTGTGTGGGGGGAGCAGTGTGTGGGGACAGTACCTTTCTCAAGGGTACCTCAGTGGTGCCACTGGCAGTCCTGGGATTCAAACACACAACCTTCTGATCACAGGGGCAACTCCCAAACCACCAAGTAAGATAATTATGCAATTATCTTACCTTTAATTTTTTACTTTTCATTTTCCTTTTGAACGTTGAATGAGCCCAATCTGTGCAAAATGTTATCTTGTAATCTTTGTTACATACATTATTAAAAGTATTTGGATAATGATGTCTTGTTGTGCTTTTTCACTCTGTGGACATAAACTGACACAAGGACCGTGGAGTTTAAAGTGCAGATTGGCTGCTAAATAGCCCTGTATTCAGTCATCTACTGCTAAGTTGTGGGAGCTTCTGACTTCTCATTTCTTTTTTAGGATGGAAAAATGCTTACCAACTGGATTGAGAGCAGGTATTTAACTTGCTAGTTTTTCCTGAGGATTACGTTCTTCAGCTTCTCTAGTGCCTTCAACACCATTCAGCCAGCCTGGCTGGGGAGTAAGCTGTCTGCTATGCAGGTTCATGCTCCCCTAGTCTCGTGGATTATGGACTATCTGATTGAAAGGCCACAGTACGTGCAGCTACAGGGATTTAAGTTTGACACAGTGCTATGTAGTACTGGAGCACCTCAAGGAACAGTTCTGTCACCGTTCCTCTTCACCCTGTACACATCTGACTTCCAGTACAACACAGAGGGCTGCTGTCTGCAGAAATTCTTAGATGACTCAGCAATAGTTGGATGTATCAGGAGTGGGGACGACTTGGAATGCAGAATGGCTGTGGACAGTGTTGTGGACTGGTGTGAGCTAAATCAGCTGCAGCTCAGCATCAACAAGACCAAAGAACTGGTGAAAATAATAGTCTCCTGTCGCTTCCCTGTCCATTAGGGGGGTGGATGTAGAGGTTGTTCAGGATTACAAATACCTGGGTGTGCACATTGACAACAAGCTGGACTGGTCTAATAACTCTGGCCACATACAATAGAGGTCAAAGTAGGCTGTGCTTGCTATGTAGACTCAGAGTCTGCAACACCATCTTGCGGATGTTCAATGAATCTGTAGTGGCCAGCTCCATTTTCTATTCTGTGGTGTGCTGGGGTGACGGACACAAAGAGACTCAACAAACTGATCAAGACAACTGGCTCAGTGGTGGGTGAAGAACTGAACATGGAAGCTGTGACGGAAAGGAGAACATTGTCTAGACTTTAGTCCATCATGGACAATGCTGATCACCCACTCCACAATGTGGTGGTTGAACTGAGAAGTACCTTTAGCAACAGACTCACCAGCTTAAACTGCTCCACTCATGACTGCTTCCTTCCCACTGCCATCAGACTCTACAACTCTTCTCTCTGTCACACATCCACACAACAATCTGTGCAAAAGCCTGTTGCTTCTTTGTTGTGTAATTTTTTACCAGGTTTAAGTAATTATCATTATGTGTATGACTATGTGCATTATTTTGCTATGATATGCAACATAACATAATATGCAACCTTATGCCAAAACATTATCTTTATGTGCAATATCTTATGTGCAGTTGTCTTATGATGTGCAGTATCATGTGACGTTTTCTAAATGGGTGCTGAATCACTTCATTATGTGCAATATCTTATGCACAATATTCTTACCATGGAGCAGCTGGGTGGCCGAGTGGTTAGGGCTTTCCCCCTATGACCAGAAGGTCGTGGGTTCGTATCCTAGGACTGCTAGTGTCATCATTCTGAGGTACACTGCTCTCAGGCGCCCCTCGTTGGTGGCAGCCCACTGCTTCACTTGGTGAATAGGTTAAATGCAGAGAAAGAATTTCACACTGTGCTGTGCTGTGGTGTGTTCATGTGTGACTATAAGGGGCCACTTTAATATCACTATGTCAATATTACTTACTTGCATACTACTGATTTCTACTAAGTGCAGTAACATACTTCTAACAACCATCTGTGTCGTTAGAATTACTTATCTATAGTATTTATACCCAGCATGTGTGTATAGCATAGTGTATTTTCATAGTGTTTTTTTCTACATATTTTTATTTAGATTTATTTAGACTTTACATTTTTTCATTGTTCTTGTCTCTGTCTCTCTGTATGTCTTGCAGTCATGACATAAGCAATTTCCTCCACGAATGGTAAAGTTTTCTGGTTCTGATAGTCCAGAATTCACAATCCTGCACCTGGCAACCCATGACATTGCATGAGTTTGAAAAAAATCCTCCATTCGACACACTTAATCCAGCTCATAAGCTGATTAAAAAGCCCTTAAAATGAAGTCCATATGTAATATAAAAGGGGGTTTTGTGTCATTATATAAAGTCAGTTGGTTCATTCAAGGTTTAGGAGTAGTCATGGTAAACCACTGCAGTTCTGAGTCCATAACCCGTCCTTTGTTTACAGTGTGAAAACAATTAGCTTCACAAAAGTGTCATGTCATTAATTTATCGCCTGGGCATTTCCCATAGTCACAAGTATTATACAAATTACAGGGTGCATCATGGATTACCTTGGGGTGCATTATTCATCACGGAGGTGATGTTGTGAAGGGCGTGATTTGTTGTTCGAAATTTTCAACAGTGATAAATAAATGTTGTTAAATCTTCTCCAGACCACTGGTTGTTTTGTTTTTTGGTGGTGGTTAAATATAGAACTGCTGCTCTGGCCTCAGTACAACCCCAAGAATCTATATCATTTTCAATATTATTGTAAAAGCATAGTCTCAATTCAAATAACTCCCTAATGGTTTAAGCTATTAGTGTGGTCTCAAAGGTCAGAAACAATGTATAAACAAACTAATTTAATTCTATCTGGAAGGTATTCTGGTGGAAGGTGAGAAGGTGGAAGGTGTTGGGAATAAATCCTAACAGTAAGTATGGTGACACCCAACCCAGTATTCGTCTAGATAGCACAGTGAATGACCATGGTCCCCGTGGCCAGACGTTCCTTATATGCACTGTATCTGGGTCTTGGTATTTATGTAGGCTCAGCCAATAAAGTGTGCATAGTGATGTAGATCTACCCCAACTTCAGCAAAGTCTTGCTAGTACCGTATTCTTGCATAAATGTACTTACAATTCCCAGCTCCATATGCATCAAGTCAATGAATTTGAGAACAGTTGCCTTTGAAGCTGAATGGTGTTTAACTGGTCTTATGGTTTCAGTTGACAACTTTCTCTGTTATCCCAGGTGTAATATATATAATATATATTATATATGTGT
>JBBPCZ010000001.1:20720885-20736172 GCA_037974445.1 Brycinus macrolepidotus
AACAAAACTGAATTTATTAGAAGCTAAAGAACACATCTTAACCAGGGGTGCCAATAATTATGGAGGGCAGTGTATATTGGCTGAAATGACAATAAACCTACTTGACCTGACCTGACCTGACTTTAGAACCTGATTTTCTTGTACTAACTCTTTCATCTGCTGCCAGTAGTCTATCAACACTATACTAACTATTTATACACACTGCACTTTATATAAAGGTTTACAGTGTATGTCTACCTATATAATCAAGGTATTCTTACTTATATATTAAAATATAGCACAACTTACACATTGTGTTTTGTTTCTTATGTCTGTTTAATTCACAGGTCTGTTTTTTTAATGTCTATAATTGCCTGTGTCAGTATTTCTTTCTTTACATTAAATTTTGCATGGCTCCAAGGAATGAATATAAGAATTTAATTGTACAACCTCTTTCTCTGCACTGCCATTAGATATCTGAGTCTGAATAGCAGACTCATAGCAGATGAGAAATGGAAATCTCCTTATTGAATGAATTTGACCTGTTTTACTTTATTTAAACTGTGCCTGAAGTGTGCTTGCATTAGATGACTTAAAACTCCAAATCCAAAGGTGCTCACAATGAATGTCCTTCAGTTTCCTACAGTGAAAGTAAACATCCAGAACAAATTACAGACAACAGTAAATCTTGGGTAAATATTTTTCTTTTGTTCTACAGTCAGTGTATGGTTTTTCAACGGGTGTGCAGCTGTTAAAACAGCCTGCAGCACCTGCTGATTACTTTCACAATATTTTTGTTATGAAACAAATTGCTGCTCGTTTTGCCATAGGAATAAGATTAATGAAAATGATAAGGAATTAAAGTTCACGTATCGCTGTAAGTGAAGTGATTAACTTAAAAACCCTCAAAGACCGTTTTTCTATGTATCATTTACTCGCCAGGTGTAACGCCTACCTGAACATGAGGGTGACGCCACAGGTTATTTTGGACAACCTGTAATGTTTAATGCCTTCAATTCATTGTTAACATACGCAGGAGTGATTTGATGAGATTAAAGTCCTTAAAGTGATATAAATAATAAAAGTTACACTGTATGGACAAAAGTATTGGACACCCTTGTTTTTCAGGGTTTGGACTAGGCCCCTTACTTCCAGTGAAGGGCAATGTTAATTCTTCAACATGCCAAGACATTTTGGACAACACCATGTTTGCAACTTTGTGGACACAGTTTGGGGAAGGCCCTTTTCTTTTCCAGCATGACTGTACCCCAGTGCACAAAGCAAGGTCCATAAAGACATGGCTGGACAATGGTCCGGCGTCCCAAAACTTTTGTCAAGATAGTGAATTTATAACCATTCCCCTAATGAGATGTAAAGGGCCGTTCAAATATGTTCCAAACTCTCCCAACAGGTATCGCAGTTCTGCACTTTAAATCCTCATAGGGATATTACTGACTGATTTGGATTTTTAATGGTTTTAATCGTTTTCTTGCTAATCACTAATAGGATGTGCATGTCTGGAAGTCGTCTCCCTGCCTGAAAGTAAGGTGCTGTGTTGTCCTGCAGGGGTCGTGACGCACCGCTCTTTGAGGGGGAGCCGAAGAAGAGGAAGCTGCCCGAAGCTGTTGTGAAGAGGGGACCCTACGTTCACAATAACAACAAATTTTGTTGGTAAACACAAAGATTGCATTAGTTCGTCTCGTCATATGTATATCAGCATTTATGTAACATGTAAATAAAATAATTACTCATTTGTAATTCCGTCTGAATATTTCAGTTTGGTAGTGTGAGCTACCTAGCTAGGCTAGATTAGCTAACTAGCATGGACACCTTTCCCCCAGATTGCAGCAGCTGGAAGAATTTACCAGCTGTGCCTGCAGTGCTGTTTTTTCTCCCAGAATTGGCTTCTAGTTGGAGAGATAAAATATCACACTTTTTGTAAATAGCTTCTTTTGACACCCAGGCTAGTTTTGCTATCCATGTAAGAAAGAACTTTATTTATCCTGAGGGAAATTCTTGAGTCATTAACATGCTCAGCGCAACAAGAAAGAATAAAAGATCATAAAAAAAACATAGACAATAAACAATAGTGCAACACAATGACAAGAACATTAGTGTAGCAAGTAACAGTGTAACACTGACATTGTTGTAGATTTAGAGTACCAGCAGACCAGTCGTGGAAAGTGGCTTAGTGTAAATGCAATGAAAACAGCAGTAGATGATATGCAAGTGGCTTTGTATAAATGCAATAAAATAGCTGCAGATGATGTGGTAATGATGAAGATAACTCGGCAGATGATTCCTTCAACAGCACGTTTTGGCAGTAAAAGTGAATAGACCTAAATCACAAATACTAACCAGTTGCATATAACACACATGCCTCATTGTAAATCTTACACTTAATAATGGCTGTTTGTGTTGTAATTGTAGGTTATCATGTCCAGAGTTCCTATGGGTAAAGTATTGCTCCGAAATGTCATCAGGCATACAGATGCCCATAACAAGGTTCGTCTGCATCCCTCATCTATCTGTGTTTCTGGTACTGATTTTCCATGTCAGGTATGAAGAAGTATTTGGTACAAAAGACATGAATTTTGTTTTCATTTTGGTTGTTGAATCCATTAAGATTCAGGAGGAGTCTGAGATGTGGAAGCTTCGGGACATGGAGCTCCAAGCATCGTCCGCTCAAGCTTCGAAACAGGGATGGATGACGAGCAGTCATCTGGCAAGGTTCATATCCGCCTCTGTTTCTTACCATAGCACCTGTTGCTGTAGTGTCTACTAATGTGAGTCCATTTCTTCTGATAACCGTATGCAATATTTATGCAGGAACAGCATGCACTGTGACAGATACTTGGATGAAGGATCTGCGCAAGACAGCCTTGGGAAAAAATGTCTGTCTGAAAGAGATGACAGAGAGGCGCGGTACTGGACGCGAAAGCTCTATGAATTTGAGGCCAGTGATCCGGACAGGTAAGTGCTATGTGCTATGCTTAGTGCTATGTTATGGGCACTTTACGTTCTATCGTTTACTATAAATTAAAGGGCCCATAGGCTGGAAAATTTAATTTCCTCACTTTTTTGAAACAAAGAATTTAGTGTAGTTCATAAGCAGTATTAAAGTTTCCAAATATTCCACATATAGAAGCCAAGCTGCAAAAACAGCCAGTTTTAAAATGACTGCTTTTGTGATGTCGCGAAAACTGATGCACTTACATATATTCACCCATTCAGCTTGCAACAGTTTAGCCCTATCCCTTCATGCTAAATTATATATACAGTAAATCCCTGAAATTCACGGGGGTTGTGTTCCAAGAGCACCCGCGAATTGTGAAAAACCGTGAATTTATGATGTGGTTAAAAAAAAATGCCTAAAAATGCCTTTTTTATTGTGTAAACCCTAAATATGCCCCCAAATATGCACCCAAAACACTTTAATTGCATTTTAAACTCAGCTTAATACATTACCCTTAAAAAAAAATGTAAAGGTAAACCCGTGTACGTACTGTACATTGTACACTGAACTGCTGTCTCCATCAGTGCTAGAATGTAAAATACCAATACTAGCACATTTTCTTTGGTATGCGCTGTCGTTTTCTTTGGTATAAGCAGGGTAAATACAGTAATTAATTTAATTTACAGTAATAAAAATACAGTAAAATGTATGGTTAGGTTCATTGCCAGAAGGTGCAGGGCATTTGGGCGGCATCTTAGGGCTTTAATAATAATAATAATAATACATTTTATTTCAAGGCACTCAAGGACACCTTACAAACATGCCATGTTTACATATTCATACATCTTTGAAGATATATGTATATACATAAGCGTTAATATAAGCATAAATACTTTAAAAGCCACAATTGCATAATCAAAGTGAGTAAGCAAGCTTAAAAAGTTGAGTTTTAAGACGAGATTTAAAAGTTGAAATACTATTCGTGAATATTGCGAATATCCTGAGGGAGAGAATTCCAGAGAGATGGAGCAGCATAACTAAAGGCTCTAAACCCCATAGTGATCAGATGAACAGTTGGCACAACAAGGGAAGCAGAGTGGGAAGATCTGAGAGTACGTAAGAAGAACAAAACGAAAAACATGAGAGCACTCAGCGAAACACTCGAGATAGCTACACGCCTTGCGGAAGAGCCGCGCGAGTGCATCCTTGCGCATGTGCTTGAAGATGTGTATTTTTTATATTGTAATTGTATTTTTTTTTGTAATTATTATTATTATTATTTTTTTTTGGGTATTGTCATGTCTTTTCAAGGGTATGTGGGTGGGTGAGGTACAGCTTCACTAAAGTAACTATAACTATCATTAAAAATAAAGTTGTCCTCCAAAGAGGGGTGGTGGTGGCAGGGCAAATAAAAAAAATGTGCAGCGCCACGCCGTGTCAAAGCTGCTGCCATGCCATGAGAACACTCAAGATACACGCGGGAAACTGTTATGATGCGGAAATCCTGGACTGTATCTGCCAGAGATGCAGCAGCCAATATACGGTTGCTTTGTGTTCTCTCGACTGTACTAAAAAATTAATACAGTTATATTTTATGTGGAAATTTAGTTACATTTACGTTAATATTGTTACAAAATTAGTAGAGATGTCGAATTAGCGAGTTAATTTCGATTAATTAATCACAGAAAAAATAACGCGTTAAAAAATTAACACTGATTAATCGCACCACGTTACTTTGAGCACCCGGCCCCGTTCTGGCCACAGGTGCTCTGTAAAATGAAGACGAAAACGCCTAGTGGAGTACTAGAAAATGTAGGATATTGACCCTTTATAGTATATTCTGTGAATCATTGTGGGTAATAATGATTGTTTTTTTTCCCACTCAGGTGGGGTCATAGTGGATTTAAGGAGCTTTATCCGGAGGAGTTTCAATCAGATGGGTAAAGTTTTTTCACCTTTACATGATTGTTATATATGAAGCTTCCTTTTCTGATGATAAAATGTAGAATTATACGAGGTGCTATATTGGATAAACACTAAATTGGAGGTCCTGGAAGAGCGAGGCTGTGTGAGCATACAGCCCTGTTTGCATAGCTGTTAGTCTAATTAAAACCACCAAAAAGTTGTAATTCCAGGAGAGGTTGGCCGATTGCTTGACTCTTAAGGCCAGTCCTTGAGGGTCAGCAACTCTAGTGTAAGCGCAAGTGTGCAGCATGCTTCTTCTGAGTTTGCTTTGAAGCCTTAATAATATTGTCAGGTTTCCTTAGTGTCAAGTGTTGCTAGTTTCAAATGGGAGGTATTTTTCAGTTATTATTATTTTTGAGTGTGTTGTTTGTCAATAAAGAGTCATAATTGGTTGTCTTTTTGACTTTAATATCAAAGTAGATATGAGTCATTGTTCATATCACAAAAAAAAAGATTTCCTAAAAATAGTGCATCAGTTCGTCTAAAGTTTTTTTTTTTTTATTATTATTTCTTGCTTGTAGTAAGAGAGTCTTAATATATTTACAACATACAGTTTGTGTTAATGTTGTGTAGGGTAACACCTAACAATACATACATTAATTAACTCAGTTTAATATTTTAGACTTTTTTTTTTAACCTGGCCTTTTTTAATACAGGGAGACAGACTGCACTAAGCGCAGCAGAAAAAATGGCAAGGAGAAGAGAGTTACTGACAGACAGAAGAACTCCAAGAAATCTAAGAAGAAGAAAAAGAAGAAGAAAAAGAGGCAAAGGACTGAAGGGACAGGCTCAGAGTCTGAACGCAGCACAGCGGACAGTGTTAGGAGGAAGCAAAAGAGGAAAACCAGCAAAAGTAAACACAGCAGAAAGAATAAACACAAAAGCAAAATGAGAGAGGAGGACAGCAGCACAGAGGACAGTGAATTAGGCAGACTTGGAGAAGTTACTCACAGGAAACGGCACAGAAATGCAGCAGTACGTCACACAGAGCCGGAACGGAAAAAACGGAAAGACTGGAAAGCGAATGAAGAGAAATCAGAGGATAGCTCTGAGGACTGAATGTATTTTTTTTTTTTTTACACAATCTGAGTTTTTATTCTTTGGTCAAACTATTTAAATAGCCTCACGACATTTAGGTCTGGCAAACTGATGATGTGTAGCCATTGCCCTTATTTCGAGACCTCATTGAGTGGAACCTTGATCATTTTTTAACCAAGAGAGGACACTGAAAACAAATTTCAAACTTTTAAAAATGTTTTGATGTTTTTATATCATTTTAAGAATCTTGCCATGTGTGTCTGCATGGTTTTTAGTCTATGAGTACATTCTAATGAAGTGTTTTTAGTCTTTATAACCTAGGCTCAGGTATTGTTTTTTCCTCATATAGAGAATTCCACAGATAAATCTGTGTATGATCTTTTCGTTTATACACTATTGTCAAAAGTGTTGGGACGCCTGCCTTTACACACACATTCTTAATACATAGGCTTTAATATGGATTTGGCCCACCCTTTGCAACTATAACAGCTTCAACTCTTCTAGGAAAGCTGTCCACAAGGCTTAGGAGTGTGTTTATGGGAATTTTGGACCATTCTCCAGGAGAGCATTTGTGAGATCAGGCACTGATGTTGAACGAGAAGGCCTGCCTCGCAGTCTCCGCTCTAATTCATCCCATTGGGTTGAGGTTAGGGCTCTGTGCAGGCCAGTCAAGTTCTTCTATACCAGACTCGCTCATCTATGTCCTTATGGACTTTGCTTTGTGCAATGATGTGCAGTCATGTTTGAACAGGAAGGGGCCATCCCCAAAGTGTTCCCACAAAGTTGGGAGCATGAAATTGTCCAAAATGGCTTCGTATGCTGCAGCATTAGAAGTTCCTTTCACTGGAACTAAGGGGCCAAGCCCAGCCCCTGAAAAACAACCCCACACCATAACCCCCCCTCTACCAAACTTTACACTTGGCACAATGCGGTTAGGCAAGTACCATTCTGCTGTCAACCACCAAACCCAGACTTGTCCATCGGATTGCTAGACAGCGAAGCGTGATTTGTCACTTCAGAGAACACGTCTCCACTGCTCTAGAGTCTAGTGGCGGCGTGCTTTACACCACTGCGTCCGATGCTTTGCATTGCACTTGATGATGTAAGGCTTGGATGCAGCTGCTCGGCCATGGAAACCCATTCCATGAAGCTCTCTATGCACTGTTCTTGAGCTAATCTGAAGGCCACACAAAGTTTTAAGATCTGTAGCTGTTGACTCTGCAGACAGTTGGCGACTTCTGCACACTGTACACCTCAGCATGTGCTGTCCCCGCTCTGTGATTGAGTAGTTGTTTATAACTATTGCTTCCACTTTGTTATAATACCACTAACAGTTGACTGTGGAATATTTAGTAGCTATGAAATTTCATGAATGGACTTATTGCACAGATGGCATCTTATCACGGTACCATGCTTGAATTCACTGAACTCTTGAGAGCGACCCATTCTTTCACAAATGTTTGTACAAGCAGTCTGCATGTCTCGGTGCTTGATTTTATACACCTGTGGCCATGGAAGTGATTGGAACACCTGAATTCAATGATTTGGAGAGGTGTCCCGATACTTTTGGCAATATAGTGTATGTTGAACAATGGACTTAGAACACTTGTGTTTGGATGTGATATGGAACCCCCCAGGTGATGGCACTGTTGCTCTGCCCTGGCACTGTTGCTCCACACACACACACACACACACACACACACACACACACACACACACACACACACAGCATGGTTGCACTCATTTTTGTCCCGTGTTAAACTGCACTGCTTTCTTTTAAGTTTAACATTTTAATCAGCAGAGGGAAAGTTGAATTGGTTTTCTATTGAGAATAGAAGTGTGGACGTCCAGTCCTGGTAGGCTGCAGAACTGCTCATTGACAGTACCTTTCCAAAATATTCAAACACCCTGAAAATTAAACATTTTATTGGATTTCAAATCAGCTGCACACATTTTCATTACTACCTTTATTGAGTTCATATGCTTTAACAGACTTAGAATTCAAAAGCATTTTGCATGTATTTAAGGAAAATGAAAAAAAAAACATATAGTAAGCTTGCTTTGTAAAGTAAATTTGCACAGTTTGCTAAATTGACAATATTATCATGGTCCAAATTCAGCTGCAAAGTATCACATAGAGCACAGAGCCTTAGCCTATAGCCTGCATTTTCCCTGATTTTAATAAATTATTATCTGGGCTAGCTTCTAATTTCAATAACTTTGAATTATATTTTGCACAGATAGTGTGTAACAGTGTGTTTATTTGGTTGGAAACCAAATGATTGCCAAACTCCATTGCTCTGGCATCTTTCATCTGAACCAGCTTGTCTGCTTTGCTCCAGTTTACTTCAGTCTCATTTACCAGAGTTTGTTTGTTTAATTTGCAGGTACTCCAGCATTTTTTTCTAGACTGATAGTCAGCATTTTAATCTTCCCAAGTGGTGTTGAAAGCATATTTATGTGCAGTTAATCATTTGGTAATGTTTAAAGAGTGATCTGCATAATGCTGACACTTGTTTAATTGGTCATGAGTCGATATCAGTTATTGATTTAAGGTTTGGTTTGAATTGATTTAAGTGTGAATACAGTGTGGCAAAGCACTGTGACTATGGCCTTTCTTTTAGACACCTCATTTAGAAGCTAATTATCCAGGTTTAAGGCAAAGAATGGTTTAAACTTTGCAGAATTGTGGCTCTCCAGGACTGGAGCCATGCAGTTTGTTGTCATGTTTTGGCTAGAACAGAAATGACTGTTCAAGTTAAATATTGATTTGCCTGTTTGTGTCTGCAGTGTTTGTTTTTTCTGACTTGAAGAGTGTACTGTATGTACTGTAGCAGTGGCAGCTCATTATCTGGATCGCCCGCTACCACCTTCACTTGTAAACATGGGGTACCCATAGTAGAGAACATTGTGTCTCAGTGGTAATGAACACTGGCCTCCCTTAACTACCTGGCACAGAGACTCAAAACAATTCCGCAGATTATCAGACACTCCAAGCTGTCAAACCTTGTAACTGAATCAAATTAAATGTGGCCAGTTTTTATTGCTGCTGATTGTCTTTTTCTGTCTTTTTAGTAAAACACACAGTCATTAGCACGCTGTTCTTTGGAACATGCTGTACGAGCAGATGGGCTTTGTTTTGGTAAGGTGAGATTCGACTTCATCTGTTAAAGGCTGTGGGGTTTTGGACATGCTAGAATGGCCCTTTACACAGTGTGTGAATCCAAGAAAAATAAGAAACTAATGGCCACAAATGGAACTTGAACTGAAACTGAATTGATTTAATGCGGTGGTTCCCAACCTTGTCACTCAAGTATGCCTGTACTGTACATTTAGTCGTTTTCTCTGCTGCAACATGCCTGATCCAACAATCAACAGGCTTTATCTTGGGTTGAAGTGGATGTGCTAGAGCAGGAAAATACTAAAATATTCATGAGATGGAGTACTCCAGGACTGGGGAGGGAATCCTAAGATCCTCTTCTAACAGGGTCTATGCTGGGTTGCTACTGAAAGCGTAAATAAACCACAATGAAATCAACTGGGCCTGTGATTCTCAGTCCCACTGCTTTGGCACTACAGCACTAAACTCTACCAGACCCAGTTTGATTCATGAGGGCCTAAGAAGTTCACTCTTAGTATTAGAGCATGTTTCCCCTCAGACTTGCACTGGAAACCACAGACTTGGGAACTCTGTCTAGACATACAGCCTCAAAAATCAGGGTGCCAAAAGTTTTTAAAAATGAAACCACAAAAAAATTAAAATGCTTTTAGGTCCCTAAAAATGTTTGTAAATGGGAATGTGGAGATTTAGACAGGTTCATCATTCATTCATCATTTACAAAAATAGCTGTTTAAAGAATTAAGGTTCTTTTATGGAACCAAAAATGGTTCTGCTTCAAGAACACTTTCGGCACCTGTATTTGTAAGTGTGTAGATCCACGTTCTCGCAGGGTGTTCTGCTGTGCGGTGAGGGAAATGGATTAGAAATGAACTGTAACTAGCCTAATTGCATGCAGAGCATCTTGCAGACTATTAATTACATGTGAGATGATGTAACTGAATTATGCATGAAGAGGAATGAGGCTGAGCAGGAGTGTGTGCAGATTTCTGTCCTCCTTAACCTTCCAGTGTCTGACTGAACCGTATCCAACTCACTCTGGTACAGAGCTTAGAGATGGTCCATCATCAGAGGATGTTTGGACATTTGTGCTGAGTAATTGGACGGTTGGCCACCGAAAGGAAGTATTTATCATTCTAACAGTAGGGCTCGAAGTGTGACACTTTGAGCCAACTCCCTTCATCACGGACTTGGTGCACTATGTCTGACTCAATCTGTCTCATTTAGGACCATCACTACTGATTTTTGCAGTAATCAGCCAATAATTCTGATAGTGAAGGTCGGACAATGAAAGATTTCATTAATAGAAATATAAAGATTGTGTTCAATAGGGTATTTCTTATCATGGGAAAGAAGAGTAGGACAATATAAAATGTCATGCAAATTGCCACCTAACACCTGCCAATTCACAGAGGAGGTTAAACTTATTAATAATAATTAAAAAAAATTTGAATTGTGACGGCTAGTTCTATACTACTAGCCTTCATAGTGGATTTCTTATCACAGGATTTGTTGAAAGTAGATTGATTTGTCTCAAATAAGTACCCACAGAAGAGGATGGTAATCTTATAGTAACACTTCAGAGTGATTTTGGGTCCAGCAGAAGAGCAGAAAAGTTGGATCATAAAAACAATGACTTCACTATAGCTCAGGCTAACATCATTTGCTGCTTATTTTATCTTTTGCATTGCCTGTCACAGATCCCTGGTCAGGACCACTAACAGACCACTAAGAGTGCGCTTACCTATTCATCTCAAATATGCTGTGTTGTGAGCCTCAGTGAATTTGAAATTACCCACTAAAACGATTCGAGGTGAGCCTGTCTATATAACACAAGTAGTTTGTTCTTTTGACACTTAGCCTCCATCAGCTTCACCGTGATGTGACACTCACTGGGGAGTGGGGATAAAACTTAAAATGTAGGACAATGAATAGACCGAACTGAAAATAGCACGGCACATATTCTTCAAGGGCTCTAAACGAAGAGCTGTTCAAAATGAAGAAAGGACGAAAAGACAGAGCAAAGAAAAGATTCTGACAGCTTGGTAACAAAGGATCTTCGGACGAGGTTTGTTTTGACTGTGCTGAAAGTATCAGTCTCGTCCATTGTAAAAAAAAAAAAAATGTGACTGTTCAGTCTTTACACTGGCTTTTGTAACTGAAAGACAATGACCTTTGCCTCGGACATGACGCTGTTAAGCTGTTTCATAACAAGAAATTTGTGGGAGGGGGAGAGTGGATTGCATAAGAAAACACACTCCATGTTTCCTAATTAAAGTTATCAGGGGCACAGTCCTAAAAAAAAATAAAAACTCACCCATCAGCGTCCAGCACTTCTGTCATCTCCATTAAACCCTCACAGAGGGCACAGTGTGACGACAATACCTTTCCCTGCAAAAGAGGTGTGTGTGATCAAGAAGATAAAAAAATGGTTTTCAGTGCTTTCAAGTGGATTTGAGTTGTCACCTCCCGTTGTTCTTTTTTTTTTTTTTTTTTTTAAAGACACCTCCATCTGCCAGGCCTTCTGGGATATTGTGTTGACGTCAGTGAGTGCCAGCTCAACCCCTGCTGCTGCTGCTGCTAAATAGCGCCTGCAGAAAATTTGGTGCGTATTAAGCCCTTGATCCGTGTATAAACTAGTCAAAGATTCAGCCATTTTCTAGAGTTGAGCACTAGAGCGTTTATCCCCTAATGTATCCCCTACTCACAATGCATCACTAAATACAGGTGATACAGAAGATACCTATTAATTCAGTGGATCCCAGTCAAAACAAAGCCTTGTTAGTTCATAGATCTGCTTGTATACATGTCCATGTGATAGTAAGACGGTTCCTCATATCGTAAACCATTTTGTTGACAACATTCTTGTTTTCTGTAACCTTTGATCCTGATGCCTTTTGCTGGCCTCAAGAACATTTAGATTATGAAAAAATATCTACCAATAATATCATGTTTCCTCTCCCTTCCCACCACTCCCATCTGTCATAGAGAGTGTAGGATTACAAATTTAAGAAACTGTTTAAAATATGCTGATCTTAAGTTCTGACATCAGTACATTGTATTTAGCATTTTAAAGTAAATGATGACACCAGCAAGAGGTTCCTGCCAGTTCCTGTTTCTCTAATTGTAAGTCAAATGAGCCAGATTACTGAGTTGTCCACCTTTTGTTTGTAATGGCTTTTGGTACTTCTGCTCAGTCTGTGAGTAGTTGTGATGATTGGATTAGGACTGGTTTGAATGGTGCCGGCTGCTACTTCATTTGCATGCTTTGTGTGGGGTCGTCACTCAGGTGCTTTGTCTCTAGATCTTAGCACTGCCCCCTAAATGTATAAAGTACAATGTAACACTGTCTCAGTCAGATGACTTTTGGAAGACTGCAGTGCCAGGCAGCGAGTATCTGAATAAAGAGAAACTTCTGCTTCAAGATATCCCGTCTCCTGGTCTCTAAGAAAAATTCACAACAAGAGAAAACACTCGGCTAGCTCAGAAGACCTCACTGATAGTCAGAGACATGTCACAGTGTTTTATTCAATATTGTAAACGTCATTTGCCAGTGAAAATGTAAAAATAATCAATTGAGCGTGTAGTTCAGTTACATCTGAAATTCACGTAATTCATTTATCCCAGATGCAGTCAAAAGTTTAAAGTTTGCTTTTTAAATTTAAGCCTGGAGCTATAAGGCTACCATTGCTAACAAACACTAGAAGTCAATACTTCTCTCAGCTTACTTAAACTACATCAAGTTCTTCATTAAAATGACACAGACGTATTCACATGACACAGACTTCACTTGTATTCACTTGTATTGCCAAGGATTTTTAACTGCACCTTTCTGAAAATGGGCAAGTCTTTGCTAACATGGTAAAACAATACCTAATGTGAAAGTCTGCTACAAATTAGGCCACAAGGAAGCTTTGGTTGACTGGCAATGACATCTCAACACTCTTACAGATGCATCCTCTGTTCTCATGATCCTGAGAGCTCACTACTGCAAGATAAGTTGTCCAAGACCCTCATCTCAGTGATCCTGGCACTGACAAACAGCCTTAGTCTACTTTATGGACCTAGTAAAGTAGCATCATTTGTTCTGTAGATTTTAATTCACAAAGTGTGGAACTAGGGGTCGATTTGAGACACAGCCATTGATTTGGAAGACGGTGGCGAGACTTGAGGCTAATTGGGCCACTGCAACAGCTTCTCAGTTACGGGCCTCTCCTCACACTGATTCACATCACAAGCAAACAGAGTGGCCCATTTCCAGGATCAGTATAAACATGAGGAGACCAATGCATCATCTGACCGCTGACTGAGGAGGCCCTTAAATGCTCCTCTTTGTGCATCTGTGATCTGGGT
Source organism: Brycinus macrolepidotus (assembly GCA_037974445.1). Taxonomy (NCBI): domain Eukaryota; kingdom Metazoa; phylum Chordata; class Actinopteri; order Characiformes; family Alestidae; genus Brycinus; species Brycinus macrolepidotus. The sequence goes on from JBBPCZ010000001.1 coordinate 20,734,295, forward strand.
TACAGGCATTTTCCCCACACTTAGGAGACCAAACCCAAACATAGACTGGAAGCATGAGCTTGTTTATAGACCATTAAGGATGCCTACTTCAGGATGTCAGATTATGTACTATTCTGTTTGCAGTCACCATGGTGACTCAGTTTCTCATTTTGCTGCTGAAGGGGAGGTTAACCTTTTTTTCCACAAGGATTTTTTACACATTTATTTGCTCTGTGAATAATGAACTGGTTAAGAATATTTTGTTAAGGAATCTATGGGCTGTCTAGTAAATTAGGGTCAAACTGCTGCCTTAATTGGTATGGTGCATGTCCACTAAGAAGAAAGAAAGAAAGAAAGAGAGAAAGAAAAGAAAGAAAGAGGCCTATCATTGGGAGAACGCAAGTTCGATCTCTACTGATGCCACAGCCATTTGTGGCTGGGAGTCTAGAAAAGCACAACTTACTTTGCTTTGTCTGGGTGCGTAGGATGGCCCTCCCTCTCCCCCCAACACTCACTGCACGTGTCCGTTAGCTGATTCAACAGAACTAGTATTTAGTGTTCTCCTCCAAGCGTGTTGAGCTGTGCAGTGATGTTATGTTAGCAGCAGTTTATAAATGTGGTGGCACTCGTTGTAACTCACAAGAAGCATGTGCCAGCCTTCACCCTCCAGTTTTGGCAGCATCATGTAATTGGGGGAATCCTAGCTAGTGGGAAGAATTGTGCATGGACTAAATTGGGGAGAAAATTAGGGGGAAATATTCCTCCCCATTTAATATTTCGCATACGTTCCATTTTCAACATATTCAGGTTATTAATTTTATCACAAATGAAAATTTACATAACTTTTTCTGACCCTGGCTGCATATCTGGATAGTGACCAGTGGTACTCCACCTGAAACAGGCCACCCTAGATGATGACACAGCATTTCAGCTTTGCCTCTTAGATTCCAGATTCAATATTTATTAGAGCTTCAAAATGTTTGTCACATACACATTACAACATGCAGTGAAATGTAACCCTGAATCATCCCAGAGTGAAATAAAGAATAAATAAAGAATAGAATAATACAGTAAACTGGTAGATATACACAAATGCAAACAATATGAATGTAACAATATATATAAACTATAAACTAAATGTTTTTAAATATTTACAATGGAGAATAAATAGAAGATGTATAAATTGGCATTATGGAAATGGTGAAGGGTCAAGTGCTTTATAGAAAAAAAAAAACAGGTGCAGAAGGCAATGTGGTATGGGAAGTGTTACTGAGTGCTAGTGAATGTGAGGCATGCTAGAGGAGTTGATGACATGAGGATAAAAGCTTCTCTTGACTCTCTCAGTCCTGTCCATAAGGCTAAAGAACTTTACCCGAGTTCAGTAACCAGAACCGATAGTTGCTGGAATGGAAGTCGGATTGCTCTGGTCTTAAGTTGTATCTTATTTATGAGTTGTATCTAATTGGTTCCCAAATGTTCACATGTCTCATTGGGAGAAAAGAACGAGGAGTAGTGTCCAGTGCCAGTGTATTTCTTAGTGCCGGTCCCAAGCCCAGGTAAATGGGGAGGGTTATGTCAGAAAGGGCACCTGGTGTAAAACTTTCCCATACCGGATCGGTCGAGGCCTGGGTTAACAACGACTGCCACCGGTACCGTTAGCCGACAGGGTGCTAGTGGAAATTGGGCTGCTGTTGGCCGAAGAAGAAGAGGGGGAAGGCATGTCCGGAGGCAGGAGAAGAGGAGGAAGAGTAGGAGAGTAGAAGTGAGGGTGGGGACTTTGAATGTTGGCAGTATGACAGGAAAAGGGAGAGAGCTAGCTGATAACAACAATAAACCATGGTTCACTCCCAAACTGCAACATCTTCGCCAGGCCAAGGAGGATGCCTACAGAAGTGGTGA
>JBBPCZ010000001.1:20760154-20784343 GCA_037974445.1 Brycinus macrolepidotus
CTTGCATTATTATGCCACTATCATAACATCAGTTGAAAATGGTCTCACAACGACAATATTATCGTTTATCGCAATAAATTCTGGGACAATTTATCGTATAGCAAAATCTGTTATCGTGACGGGCCTAGTTCTGCTTCTCGCATGTCTTTCCCACCTTATAATAAATGCTTTCCTGGCTGCTGTTTGGTCTGCCTACAGGAAGAGGTGCTCACTATCGCCTCTGCTAAGAATGTAGGTCAGCTCGGTGGCCTGGCCTGGCCCAGCTTCCCTGCTTCAGCAGCTTTGATGATCCACCGTGTCTCTATCACTTCCATTTCACACACTAGATCTCAGAGATCTGCCTGAGCATGTCTCTGCTTTTTATGCTCCTGGGCTGGATGTGGAAATAGGATTTGGCTTTAGTGGATACGCTCCTCGTTCCTCAAAATGCTGCTGGATATTTTCACTTAAATTATTTCTAATCTGAGTTAATTTGCTTGTGAGTCACCAGATACTGAGAAATTACATCACTGGAACGTTCTTGTCCATCACTCTTAAAACAGGCCAGGCCTCTTACGTAAGCACGTCAGAGCTAGGGCAGGGACTGGGCGACGGTTTTCTGTTCATTCTGTAATTAACATAGGCTTTGATTGTGTGTGTGTTCTTTTTCATCTTATTTTATCACATCCCAGCCTGCTTTCAGTGCACAAACAAATTTAGAAACTGAAATCTTATTGATTGTCGTCTTTGTAATGCTTTTTGGGAAAGGCCCTTGTTTTTCAGTTTTTACTTTCAAATTCCATCTTACTACACTTGACCCTCTTGGAAATGAAACCCCTGAACTCTTGCAAGAAATCACACAATGGCTGGCGAATGAAAACATTTCAAGCGTTTTTTTTTAATTTTTTTTTTATTGCAGTCAGTTTTAGCTTCAGTCCTGCCTTCTAGAAGAATTTCAGATAGTATCTAAATATTCATGGGTGGTCTGTGCCTTGTTTTCAGTTTATGCTATCCGGGAGGCTGCCACCTGTAACCTGATGAAACTAGTGGAGAAGTTTGGAGCAGAGTGGGCTCAGAATACCATCGTACCTAAAGTGCTTGGGATGGCTAATGACCCCAACTATTTGCACCGGATGACCACCCTGTTTTGCATAAATGTGAGTTCAGTCCACAATGGTCCCCACAGAATTAATTCTTTTATTAGTATTACTTTTTATAGATTTCTTCATTGATGTTAATTTTTACCTGTTTTTATGTTTGTGTGCACCAGGCCCTTTCTGAGGCGTGTGGGGAAGAGATCACCACCAAGCACATGTTGCCTGTAGTCTTAAAAATGTCCAATGACCAGGTTGCCAACGTGCGCTTCAATGTAGCCAAATGCCTACAGAAAATCGGACCAGTTCTAGATAACAAGTAAGTCAGCTGTAAATCTATAATGCACATTTTCTTGAATGCTTAGTTTTGAAGCTTGAAGCTGTTACTCATCGTCCTGTCTCTCTTAGTTCCCTGCAGGCAGAGGTGAAACCAGTTCTGGAGAAACTAGCCACTGACCAAGATATGGACGTCAAGTACTTTGCTCAGGAAGCTATAAGTGGTATGTTTCCCCTCCTACCTTGCTAGTACAAATCCTTGTAGAACATCCTTTCCTTTGTTCACTTCATCTCCCTCTGCTTTTCTCCTCAGTTCTCGCCTTGGCCTGAGGATCTTCTGTGGGGTTTCCAGAAAACAACAGTGACAAAGCAAGACCTGTTGCATTCTATTTATTGGTGGTTTTGAATGGTTATGTATTAATGTCTTTGTAGCTCCTGTTTACTGTCAGTGACATTGAATGATCAAAGGGTGCACCGATTTTTGTGCTGTAAATTTCTGCTTCAACCATAGTGACACGGCAATTAAGGCATACTACACAGTGTGCAGTAGGGCTGCATCATCCCAGTCCTGGTCTTGAGTGTGTTTGGGTGTTCCCTGTTCTAACACCCATTTTAAACATCTAGTTCAAAATAGCTGTTGTTGAGAAAGGGGTATTAGGGAAAACACTCAAATCTCCATGCTTGAGGACCAAGACTGGGAAGTGGGGTACTAGGGACCTGATTTGTCAAAGCCTTTAGTGCTGAAATGTGCTTTTGCAGTAACACAATGGACAATGGGAAATGCCTTAACCAGTCGGTGGCTAGCTTTCTTGTTCGGTACCAGTAGACCATTTTTGCTATCTGCTTTAGTAAATCAGGCTCCCAAAGTACCCCCTTTCTTCTCTGTATTCTGTTTTGAGCTTAAATCTTTTCTAGAGCCCAGAATATGCTTCAGAGTGCCGTTATTTTACAAAATTGAGCTGTTTCTACCAGCCGATAGCACGAAATGCTAGTTCATCTGTTTTGGTCAAATTGCAAGTGAAAACTCTTCACTCTGTGTTCCTCCTTCTTCTCAACATGGGACCATTGCAATGTATCATTCTTTAGCAACAAATACTCGTTTTGGTTGATTTACATGTGTTTTTGCCAGTTTTACATTTCACCTTTGCTTTTGTTCTGTTCTGGTGCCCCTTTTCTTTTTTACAGCCATCTTGCTCCTAAGAAATTTTGTGCCAATGATGTCTACAAACAAATATGGGTTTTATGTCTATTTCTAAGTTTCTTAGGTTTAGTCATCAGTTCTACAATGGAAATGCATGCATATTGCATCATGTTTTACTTTAAAGCGTGAGGAAGGCATGCCATGGCTTCTTCCTCTGCACCTACTGTGGCCAAACATGAATGCTTTGGCTGTCCTGGGCTCAACGTGTCAATTATATGGAGTAAGAGTGTTGATCTAGTGTCAGCTCCTGCTGATCTTTAACAATCTTCATCAGAATGTGAAAGCCAAATGCTGTTTCTAGTTTAGCACTCTTACTTGGTAGTTACAATATATTGCAACACAACCTCTGGAGGGCTGTTCTTTTAAATGGGAGAGGGGGAGGTGGTCTGTTGACTTGTCATTGTATAGTGCTCAGCACCTCACAACCAATCTACACAGCCATGGCATCAGCTTTAGAGTTGACCTTTTGTTCATGTTGAGTGTCATGAGGACCCATTATTAATTTGTTGCAAATGGGGCTATACTGTACTTTTGGAATTAAATAAAGTCAGGAAGAAACTGACATTTGCTCCTCTGCTTCTTTAAAGCTTGCACAGCCTTTTGTGCGAGTGCGCACACACCCTTGAATAATTTCTTGGGGAAGCTCTTTGCATCGTCCTGTTAGATAATTCCTCTGTTTGTTATTCTATATAAATATTAATAGTTGATGTTTAGTAAAGTCATTGGTGGTGTGATGAGCTGTGTTCTAACTTTGCAGCTAATGACCTTATCAACAGTGTTGGATTGCACATTTTCATCACTGGACTTGGCAGGATGTACAGTGCACTGGCGCTTGTCTAATAGTCAGATTTCTTCTTTCAGCAGCTTCTCCCTTTGATCTTTTGGAAGTGTTCATAGTACTGGCCATATGTTTTGAAGGTATTCAGCATGCTCCTATTGGTTGTGGTTCAGTATTCTTACAGGGCTGGAGAATTCTAACCACTTCAACGAGCAGCACAGTTCTTTAGCTGCTGCCATGCAGAGAGGTGGACGTGCGTGAGCGCATGGGAAGGCCCGGCAATGGTCAGCGATCAGGCCTTCCACTTCCTGTCCGTTCGGGTGGGCCGCCGGGGCTGATTGTTTTCAGATGTTTCTGCTCATGTTTCAGCATTATGCAATGACAGCTGCGCTGGGGATGAAATATAAATAACCTTCACTGTCTTGTGCCAGCAGAGACACTTGTGGAGCTCTGGAGTGTGCAGATGTTCTGTGTTGGTTTGAATTGAGTGTGTGGAACAACCTTGGTGCATACGGTGCTGGACTGTGTGCTTTAAGTCAAATGCAACATTGTTTTCACTGAACTGTCTTAATTATCAGGACTTGTAATGCAAAGGAGAAAGGATCCATACCCCTATTTTGTTGATGTGACTTTTGTTCCATTCGATTCATCATTTTGTGTGCAGGTGACCAATTATGCTTTATCTGCTATTGAATTAGCTTTACATTTTTTCCCCAGTTTGACAAGCATATGTGCCCAAAGTCCATAGTGGGCAAACCTTAAATGAACTAAATGGGGTGGGGTTTTGTATTTTTTTATTTTAGAAAGAAGTATTGCCAGTGAAGACCCACTTGCTTTGTAAACATGATGTGAATGTGGAGAACCTTTTCAAAGAACAGAGTAATATAAACGTTCTATAGTAATTCAAAGTTTTTCCTCAAAGCAAAGACCCATAAAAAAAATCCTAAGCAGCTCCCTTGTGATTCTCATTCGTTGTGACAGGACTCAAACTTTGCTTCTGATTGTTAGGAGTTGCCTGGAGCCTAGTTGCCCACAGAATGATAAATCCCAAACTTTAAAACAATTAAAAAAGTTTTGTCCTCCTTCCTGTCATTAATCTGAAGTGACAAGGACAACCACCCATTCCCTCCCTCCCTCGTTCCCTCTCCCTAAAAATCGTCCTGACCTTAAACTCCAGTGAACACCATTGCTTCCTTTATCTCTGTTGTGATATTCCACATCTCTGCCACTGCTTTATCCTGCAGCTCTACTGTTAAGGAGTGACACTGTAAATATGCTTATGGGATGGGTTTGCAACACAGACAGTGGCAGCTTAGTTAACCCCAATGCAATAGATATAACATCCCCCTCCCCATTATCATTTACATTATGTTGAGGCTTTCAATTAATTAGGATCATCTCATGATGACTTCTTTTGATCAGTAATGATATTTCCTTAAATGCGTCTTCAATGCTGCTCTCAGGCAGGTACTGTCCTCTCCAGAGGTTAGAGGCAGTGAGCATGCCAGTAAGTTGAAGGGCAGCTGCACACTGCTCCTCTATGGCAGGTTGCCATGACAACAGTTGATATAAGATTAATGTGCAGACAGAGGCTACACCCTGGTCCAGGTCGATGGGATATGAGAGAAAGCAGGTTTCCTGGAACATCCACTTAATCCACCTCTGTGGAGCTGTGCTCAAATCGATGATCACAATAACTGAATGTGTGGCGCAGCAAGATGTCTTGGGAGTGAAATGAATTGTGTTGATGTAGAATGAATAGAACTACATTTAATTTTTTAGGGTTGAATCGTATTTCTTTGGGGCATTTTTTTTCACCAGTGTGTGACAGTACATGCTACCAGGAAAGAATACCTGTGGCCTGAGGCTTGGATTGCAGGTGATGAGTGTAAATTAGCAGTTTGTTCAGATCAACTTCCCAAATAGCATTCTTAGTGTGGGAATAACTTCAAAAAACTCATGGCGACCGCTTCAGAAACAAGCACCCTGTAGGGGTGTTTGGTGGCATTGCTCCTAGAATGTGATTTTGACATGAAATACTAGTGCAGAAGCCATTGCTGTGGAGTGATTTGGTTTATAGAGTTCCACAATGATGCATATGATGCAAGTCAAATATTGAACTGGTTTTTAGACATTTTGATTAAAATCTCGTGTTTTCCATATGAAAGTTGGAAGATCTGTGCATGTAACTCCTGAAACACCACATTTATTGTACAGTAGTGGTCAACATTATGGACACCATTTATTGTTTAATATATCAAAGCTAATATGTCCAGAAATAAATGGATATGTGCCATCTGAATATTTAATAGCAAGGCCAAAATGAGGGCCTTTCAAAACTGAAGTCATTTCAAACCAAAATCAGGCCAAAAAGATGGCCTTCCCATATGTACAGAGCCATTTCAAAAGAGGAACATACTATATATCATGGCCTGGATTAAAGGCAACCTTCTCTAATACTTGGTTGCACAACATTTGGCAACAATGACAGCCTCCAAATGTCTTTTGCAGACATCTATGAGCTTCTTGCACCTGCCTGCCAGTAGTCTCTCCCACTCTTCATTGCAATGCTTTCAAGCTCTTGAATTTATACAGGGTTCCTTTTCCCCAACAGCAGATTTCAGCTCTCTCTGATCCATTAGACTGAGATCAGGACTCATTGCTGACTAGTGTAAAAGAGTCCACTTCTTCTTTCTCAACCATTCTTTTGTCCTGTTATATGTATGCTTTGGGTCTTTATCCTGCTGCAGGACCCATTTTGTTCGACACACACCTGGTTTTGTCACATTTGGGAGCACAGTTCGCTCTTAAATGCCTTGTATCACATTCAAGGACTCGTCACAGCACAGCAGTCCCACATTATGGACCATGTTTCACTGTAGGTAGGGTGCACCTTTCCTCATTTATGTTGGTGTGCATTACCAAAGAGCACTAGTTTGCATCTGTCCAAAGGTGACAGACTCAGGTTAATCTGAATTTGCCCATTTGTTTCCAACTCAACAAAGAATGCCATTATTAATGGCCTGCTATTGTTTTTTTGTATCTTTTTTTTGTGTGTCTTGTGCTCTTTTGTATTGAACATGACTTTAAAAAGACCCGAGCAGTTTCATTAAACACTGTATTTCAGGAGATATTTTACATGATGCACACAACTGTAAAAAAAAAAAAAAAATTACATGATGATGACCACAATTTTAAAAATAGAGACCATATTAAAACTCCCATCATTTATGTTTTGCTGACTCTATAGGGGGTGGTGTGCTTGGACCCCTATGATCACTACTTGCATGTCATTTGTCTTAGTTGTGACTGGTTTGTAGAAATTAAATACTAAATCTGGGTTGCCCAAATACTTACCGTGAACTGCTCCTGTGCTGCCCAGACTCGATCCATATCATTCACATGCAAGAACTCATTTCATTAGAGTCTTGTATCTGCACTCATTGCCCAATTAACAATATCCACTGACCATATAGGTACACTTTGTAGCTTACGATTACAGACTGTAGTAAATCTGTTTCTCTGCACAGTTTGTCCCTTTTAACCTGTTCTTCAATGGTCAGGACCCCCACAGGACCACCAGTGAGCAGGTAACATATTCTCAGCACAGTAACACTGACATGGTAGTTTCATATTAGTGTGTATTGCACTTGTACAAGTGGATCAACACTCTATTAGATGCATCTGACCTGCCTGTTCACCTTGCAGATGTAAAGTTATTGACAAAGCATCATTTTCTGATGCACAAAGCATCCTTTTGTGTTCTTTATACTCTAGTCCTTCATCACTGTTCAGTTTCTGGCCACAGGACACTGTTGACTGGATATTTTTGGTTGGTGGACTATTCTCAGTGCAGCAGTGACACTGAGGCGCATATTAACTCCAGCAGCACTGGTGTGATCTATACTCTGTGAAGCACACACAGTGATGAGTCACCACGCAAATAATAACCACTGGTTATAATTTTTAGTGCAAAATAACCACTTTGAGTGCAAAATGGACAATAAGTGTAAATATAAGGTGGGTGTATTTAATGAAGTCTATGTTTCTCTATGCAGTAATACATTACAGGCTAAAAAGACAAAGGTATATGATCTACAATGGTGGTTCGGGTATTGGTTGGGCCGTGTACTGTCCCTGGCTTTGTCCTTGATTAAGCCCTACATGTTACTGTTTGTAGGCAAAGACATTAGGTCCCTCCCTAAACAGTCCTGTTCAGTGCCAGACAACTAGTCGGATCTGTACGATTGCAAATGTCTTGTTTCTCCATTGAGCCACACTGTTCATGGGCTGTTGGGGTTGCTGTCTGGTGTCCTGCAGTGAGCGAGACCAAGAAACCTGAAAGAAAACAAGGCAAATTAGGAATTGGTGTCACCCCACCCGCCTGAAAGCCTGAGATTGTTTAAAGGAAATGGCCTCAGAGATCTTGATGCTAAGTGTATAATGGGAAAACAACTGTTTTTGATCTTGAATTTGTGAGATCTGTTTGAAGCATTTTTGTCCAGAACACAGCCTGGAGATATGACACTTGCCTCACTGCTTGATTAGTTTATCTCCAGTAGTCAGAGCTTCTGTGGGAGCAGTTTATATGGTGCATGGAGGCCTCTGCTGAACTACTCTGCTTTTGCTGAGAAATGAAACCAGTCAGTGTAAGAGGAACAGAACCCACAGAATGACCTCATCTGATCTCAACGCAACGGAAGTAATTCATATGTCGTAATGGGAGATTTTTGTTGTAGTGCTCTTTCTCTGAATACTCCCTGTTTCATCCAACACTGAACACCACAAGCAGTCAAACTGAAACTAACTTTTCTAAATAAAAAAATTAAAAAATAAACAGGACAGTGTTATCCAATAAACCTTTTTTTAATCTCAACAGCAAAGTTAGCTTATATGTGGTCACATCAATGAGGGTAAATGTAGAACTGGATTTCTAAAGAATGGTGTTTGGCAGCTGGAGGCGTGATTATGATAGTGTAACACATTCATGATTCTTTTATAACTATTCATAACAAATATTGCTATTAATACTTTGTCATATACTGATTGAAAAAAGCACTATTCAGAACTAACCAAGAAGCTCCAAACTCCACATGGTGGGGTCGTACAGGGAAACTTCGGAGAGGACTTTGGCTTTGTACCTTTGTAAAACCTGGGTCTACTTATATCTTGCAAGGTATACCAAACCAGAAACAAGAATCAAACCAAAACATGGTTATTCAGATCTTAATTTAAAAAGAAGAAAGAAAAGGCACACTGAACACTATCACACTGAAAACAATAACTCCTTGCATCTTGAAAGCACTTCCAAAAATGTCTAATCCCTAATTAATACAAAGCACATATGACAACCACTGAGTGGAACGTTCATGTGTCCTTGGAGAGAATGACTTGTGTACATAAATGGGGAGAGCAGGATTCGATGTGTCTCTTGGTTTTAGATGAAACTAGGAGAGCAGGTCAGACTCACCTGACTGCTCCTTCCACTTTCGCTACATTATCTTTTGCCTCTTCTTCTCCGAAAAAAAAAAAAAATTAAAAGACAAAAAAGTGCTCCAGTATTTTGTCCATGGCCTTGTATCTGCTGCAACATTTACCACCACTTTTCTTCTATTAACCAGAACTTTGTAGTCTCATACCCTATTCAAGTAGATTTGTTAAGTGCTAAAATAAAAACCCATCTTTATTCAGCTGTTGTTAGAGGAACATGATTAGTCCAGTGTTGAGTGTTGAAGCTGTCATCGAAAAATTTCAAATCTGCTCATTCATTTAAAGACCCAGTTAGTGTCAAGGGTAATTCAACCACATCATTTCCAATTCAAACATGCACGACTACATCGTCAGCACCCCTGGAGGTTAATGATGTCATCTGGAATACAGCTCCTCCCTGCTAATCAGTCTGAGGAGAGAGTTGTGATTCACTCAGCATTATTCTGCTGCACAAAACAGTGGTGATTTCATGCTGTGAACATAGTGAGCAAGTGACAATACTACAGACAATGTGTTCTTAAGGACTGTGGGATGGAACTGAGAAGGACATCTTTAGCTGTAAGGATGCTCTACTGTTGCTGGGTGTCTGGGCTGTGACATCTGATGATCTTCCCCACCAAGCCAAAGCTCGAGCTGGACCTTGTCTCATTTATGGCTTTGTTCAGTCCTAGCTTGAATATATTGCTTCTGTATTGCCATATTAATTTTTTTTTACTAACACTGCACTTCACAAGCGTGCATATTTAATACGTATTGTCCTTGTGATAAAAAAAGGACACAAAAAAAAAATATGCTGGGAGCCAAGCGCTTGTCCTGTGTTAATACAAAACCTGTCATTTTTGTGCCGTTGGCCTCATCTGTCTGTGTGCTACAGGAAACATTGAGCTCCGACTGATGTGGCTGTGCTACGCTCACCGTCAGCCATCTGGGGTAGAGTAGAGGGGAGCTTCCACTCGTGGAGCTCTAAAGAGGCCTTCCGCCAGCCGCCTTCTGGGAGACCCAGCAGCAAATGCAGGCACCAGAAGGGAGGTAGGGAGGAGTCAGGATGAAAAATGGAAAAGAATACATCTGCGGCTCACCACAACAAAGTTTGTACATCCCCGTACCTGTATCCTTCTCCTCCATTCTCCCATCCACCAGCAGCAAAGTAGATCTCAAGGGTAATACTGTTTGCCCCGACTGACTAAGTTTAGTTTACCAGCACAAAGCCGGTTTGAGAATCTACTGTCTCCATCATCTCGCTGTCCAGAAAGGAGTCAGCTATGGCCAGGCCCTCGTACACGGATGAAGGGGCTCCTGCTACCACACCAGGAGGAGGGGGTTGCCCAGGGTCCAGAGGATGACTGTATTGCTCCTGGTACAGGATGTCTCCTGGGGGGCACTGTGCCCCAGCCTCAAGGCCCAGGTAGCCATAGCTAAGGGCCTCAGGCTGCTGGCCCTGTCCCTGGCCTTGGAGGCCAGGGGGCAGGGCTGAAGGCTGCAAGTGTGGGTAATGGCCCAGATACGGCTCCATAAGTGGGCCAAAGGTTTGAGAATGTGGGGTGTAAGAGGGCGAGGCCTGGGGGCTCTGCTGCTGGTGCACTGGGTTTATAGAGCCTTGGACCTGAGTGGCTGCTGCAGAATCCTGGCTGCTCATTGGTGTGCCGGGGGCATATGGGCCCTCCACTATGTGCAGCTGGTTAAAATAGGCCTGCATTTGGGATTGCTTCTGAAGATACATCCTCTTCTGCTGCAACCTTCAGATTAGAGAGACGTGTTACAGAAAGAGATGTGATGAGATACAGGCAATGGAATGACTAGAATCTTGTCATTAAGTTGACTTTTTGATATTTCCTGAGCTGCTAAACAAACTTTTCTGGTATTTATACAAAGAAAACAAACAGCACTGAACTCCATGCCATTCAATTTCATTCCAAATCTAAAAAGAATGAAAACAACATGATTTTTGTGTACCTGTGTTCAGCCAGCTGTTGTTCTAGGCTTCGTGGAGTCTCCTTACAAAACATCTGGCAACTGCTGGGGCTTGCCATCAGACTAGATTTCTGTAAAAGAGTGAGAAATCTGTGAGAAATCTAATTACCAGCCCAAAGGATGACCACCTCATGAACAGACACAGCTATTTCATGTTATTCCATGTTGCCAGTATAATTACTGGGATTCTGTGTGTAGGGTACTGGGGCTCCAGACTCTGTCTCCTGGACAGTAGAGGCTGCGGTCCACCTGAATACAGTGCCATGTTGTGCTGGTGGCCTCCCTCTCCCTGCATACAAATACACATATACAAAATCAGCTCAGGAAAAAAGTCACAGGTATAAATGTGGCATGAATCAAAAAATAATTTAAAAAAGTTAATAAATGTATTATTGTCTGAATTACATAGACATACATTGGGGAGACCTACTGAGCTACGTGCCAGTTTGTGACATTAAATTTTGATTTTTCACCAGTTTTTTCTTCCTCCAACAGAAAACTCTTTTGAGAAAGATATAGAAATTCATATTTTTAACCCTTTTCAAACAGAAGGATTAATAAACACAAAAAACAGTCTTTCTCTCATGACAAAGCCATGTATTGAGTGTTGGAGCATCGAGCACCAGTCACCAGTATGAGGCCTATTACTCCAACAGTGGTGGCATTCACAGCGCTCCTGGGATGAACAGTAAACAACTGACAATTGGCTACTTCTTCCTAGGGTATTACATAAGGTGCGGTGTCTGAGTATCAGCGGGGTGGTGAATGGGGGTGAGAGCAGCTGGAGCAGAGCCAGGTGCCCATTATCCTTCAACACTGACCTCAGGCCAGCTTCCTCAAACATTACCGCTAAAGGATAGAACCATAAAGCTGGTCTAAGATCAGTGGGAAAAGAGCCAGCTGTGGCAACGGTCCAGCTGGGGTGGACTGACCTGAAGCAAGGGGTCCAGCAGGTCATGTGGGTGCGTCTGGGGACTCAGAGGCCCTAAAGAGGGGTTCTCCCCAGAGCCCATCTGTTCATAGACCTTGTTGAGCTCCAGGATGCCTTTGGTCCGAGCCAAGTTCTGCAAGTGCTGCCGGAAAGCCACTAGGCCTAAAGGAAGAGAAAAGAAGAGCATGAACTATAGTTGGCTGTCTGTTACTACATGAATGACAGAGACAGTGTCTCTGGTGTATGCGTGTTTCTACAATAACAGCTTTTCACACTAGTATGCTATAGGGGGAAGCGGTGCCATTTCGCCCACACCACCTTTGAGTGTTCCTTTGCTGCTGCCCCATGTGACCCAACTCACGTCGTTAATCGGGCTATTTCAGGAGTGCCCACGGCCTGTACTTGCACGTTATAACTGATTCACCCTTGCTTTGAGAGTGCTTCAGTGACTCTTCAGTCCTCCACTGCTCGGACTGAAGAGATAGCTGGGCTGATAAAATATTCTCGAGTTATTTTCGGGCCCTGAAGTGATTGGGGATAATTATATAGGCAAACACGACAGGATGACAGAGCTTCAATGTAGTCTCTGATTCACTCAATGAATCATCAGAAAGTGGGGGGTGCTGAGCAAAGAGAGAAAAGAGAAAACTAGAGCGATAAGAGAGAAGAGAGATAGAGAGAGCTCGACTAGAATGTTTTATTTAGATAAGTATCAGAATGGGTCTCGGCGAGTGAGTCAGTTGGATGATGTATAGAAGATCAGTTTGTCTGCTCAAGTGGGAAACTTGTGAGCAAGCCATGTTAACACTATAACCCTTACTGGTCAGTTTTTTTAGCACACGCATCCTACAAGAGGCAACAGATCTTTCAGAACCTTTTAAAAAGATGAGATGTTCAGGTAGCCTAAGAGAGAGTGCTCACCTTGCGTGAGGGATGTGTCTGATGCTCGGCGGCCCTCTCGGAAGCTTACAGGCGAGCGATTGTGGGCCTCTCTCCTCTGTGAGCTCAGGGCCTGCATGGCCGGGTTGGGTGGGCGTGTGAATGGCGGGGTCACGCGGCTGATGGGTGTGTTTGCCAGGATGGCGTCATTAAGAGAGGAAGTGTCCTCCAGGAGGCTCAGGTCACTGTGCATGGACCCCATGTCATACTCTGAGTCCACACTGCCCAGCGACGGGTTGTGACCCAAACCAAACAGTTTTCCTTCAACACATTCAGATTAAATGAGCACATGTTCAGAGCAATTCTAGCCTTCACAATGACCTTTTACCTATAACAACAAACTCATCAACTTACAGTAATATTTGGCTCTACTATTGCATGGCTGTTTATCTACCTCTGCCATTCATGTTACCACTGACACTATGCCACAGTTTTACAGCAACGGTTTGGCCAAAAATCAATCTGGTAGGTTAGGCCCAAAACTAGGCCCAAATGTAATCAATCTGGTAGGTTAGGCCCAAAAGCAGCATCTTTAATTCTGCATGTAAATTTTGCACTGGAGCATAAAAATGAATAAAGGACACACGATAATAAACTGCTGCCCATAAAATTCCATTATTTCTAACCTTTCAGCAGAACTAAAGTAGCAAATGTTCAGCATATTTTGGCAGACTGACATATGAGGTAAGTGGGAAATTGTGTAAATCTGACTTTTGTAAATGGTTCAACCTCCACTTTAAACAGTTCTTAATATTCCAGCCCTGTGTTTGACTGGAGTTTTAAGAAGCCGTCATTGTGCCTCAGCTGACCTGCACTGGTGAGGACTCCTGGCTGGTTGGTGACCTCGGACAGTGTGTGTCGGCGCTGGCCAAAGCGAGCTGTCTGGTAAGCATTGAAGATGTTGGCGGGGTCCTCATCAGCATCAGGGTCCTCTGTCTCGATGCCCTCATCTATAGACGTCTCCATCATGTTGCTGGGGGATGAGGTGCTGGACTTGCGAATGGCCACTGGAGGCAGAGGGTCCAGCATGCAGCCGTCAACCTGTGAACAATAAAGGAGTTTGAGCTACAATATCTGCTTGTTTTCATCAGGTGTAGTGTAAAGAAAGTCTACCATACATCTGTGGAGTCAGACAATATTATAAATAGCTACAACTAGTGGCCTAGCTGGTGGCCTGGTGGTTATGGAGTTGCCCATGCAATCAGAAGGTTGTGGGTTCAAATATCAGGACTTCCAGGGGCACCACTGAGGTACCCTTGAGCAAGATATTGTCCCCACACACAGCTCCTCGGGCGCCCTGTTGGTGGCAGCCCTCTGCTTGGTGTGTTCACATGTGACTATAAGGGGCCACTTTACTTTACTAACAATTAGGTGATCGATTAATCTATTGACCAGTAGTCGATTAATAACAACAATTGACTACTGCTAAACTATTAATAACAATGACTATTATTAGTTTAATGACAAATACATTGACTACAGTTCAATTAATATGCATTCTGCCAGCCTCTTTCAACATTCTGGCTGTGGTACAATTTCTTCTTTTGTGTCCTATTAATCCTCATCAAGTGTACAATCACTCCTTCACTCAATCAAACTTCCAGAGGGCCACAATGTCAGGATTACAGCCGACGGCAGAACCTTTGACAACACATAAGCTAATGCATGGATGTAGGACTGAGCAAGAAACCAAATGTCTGCAGTACCTTCTTCCCTCTGTCTGTTTTTCTCTCCCTCTCTCTACCTCCCTCCCTTATTTTCTCTCCTCGCCCAGACGAACGTGTGTACTGGGGGGGCTATGGGGGGGTTTGGAATGCGGGGACAGGAAGTGTGTTTTGGCTGAGAGGGCAGTCAGAGCCTCATGCAGACCAGAGTATACTGAGACACGCAATCTTACACACACACACACACTCTGGCTCACACGCACATCCTTAACTGACATGGATCATCTGGATGAGTTGCTGGGGAAACCAGAGCCCCGGAGCTGCTTAAGAGAGAGAGAGAGAGAGAGAGAGAGAGAGAGAGAGAGAGCAGCTTTTGTATGATTCCTGATCACAGTTTCCTGCAGCGTGCTGGGCCGGGAATGCTGTTACCCAACAGAGAGAGGGAGAGAGACACAGTCGGACAGAGAGAGAGAGAGAGAGAGAGAGAGAGAGAGAGAGAGAGAGAGAGAGAGAGAGAGAGAGAGAGAGAGAGAGAGTGCAGGGCAAGTTGCTGCCCCCGCCCCTTTCTGCGCTCCCTTCAGACACCAGCTCATCATGAGGCCGGGGCCCTCCACACACACAGATCATGTGGCCTCAAGATTATCACCATCATAGGACAAATTATGTAATCTCCACCCAAGGAGTCACACAGTTCTCTCTGAGATCATTTTAAAAGAATTACACACAACCATTTTGGATGCACATTTCAATGTATGACTCAAACCATTAAGTTAAATGAGTTCAACATGTGTTACTGTAGCTCATTTTAATATTTCTAGATGTGACAAGTAAATTTTTAAACTATTAATAACTTACTTAATTAAATGTAAACATGTCATAATACGCCCCTTCACAGACATATTCCAAAATTCTTTATTAGAAAAAACTAGGATGCATTTAAAAAGACTTAATAAATAATAATAAAAAAAACAAACAAACAGAAAAATGGTATCTGTCCAAAAAAATCACGTAAATGAGGGTGTCCATTACTTACTGTAAGGGAGGCTAATCGTAAATTTCCACAAATCCAAATTTCCACAAATGACTGCCAGGTCATTGGGAAAGTGAATTTTAGCCCCTTCTTTGCAAATCATGTAATCCTGACACAGCTGTATATATTTTATTCACTATTTCTGAATCAACTGTACAGCTCATTGTTCCCTAAGCAGTGAGACACATTTCACATTCTGTTCTTGACCAAGATTGCTAAGAAACCATGTGAACCCACGTCACGTTAAGAGGAAGCAGTACTTTGAGCTCAAAAGCACAATACCACTGAGGGAGGGCTAATGCTGGGAACCAAAGTCATGAATGCTTGGAAATGCTTTCTAACACACTACAACAGGGCACACCTGACACACTCGTATTAGTGCGTTTGTATGTGTGTTTGAGGATTTGTGGGTGGGTTAATGAATCTAGTGCTGGGATGGGGGCGAGGGCAGCAGACTGGAGGGTCACATGGACATGTTGAGAGTGTGTGTGAGAGGGGTGGATGATTGGGCCGGGACGAATGGGCAGCTGTCACGTCCGATGTGTGCCACAGCCAGTGATGAGTGTGGACTGAGTCACTTATGTAAGACTGGCAGCTGTATATTGACCTTATCTATCTTTCCTGCATTTACTCCAAGGCTGGAGGGCAAGAGAAAGAGCGGGAAACCGGAGAGAGAGTGAGAGAGAGAGAGAGAGAGAGAGTGGAAAGTATCTAAACAAGCTTCAATAAAGACTTCCTCTCCTATAACAACAGTACGTGAAAGAATTTTTTCAACAGTCAATTTCACCCTTGTCCTCATCTGGCTGACAGACTTCATGGCATTAACTCTTATGGTCTTTAATAGTCTGTAAGTCTATTATGCTGATCTAACAGCACATCTGGAACGTTTGCAGTGTTTTGCCATGAGTATTCACTATTCTTTTATCGCCCATAATTAACGTTTTTATAGCTTGCATTATTGTTTGTAATCCCATATTTTATAGTCAACCTGTGTGTTACTGTGTTTCATGTCGTCTACATAGCGCAAGCTATGAGTCTTAATAAAAGCTAATATAAATCTGGCAAAAGATGGAATTTATCAAAACCTAAAGCTCACACTTTGTAGGCATTATTAACATATGAGACACCCTAACACCACTTTTTATTAGCCAAAGTAAAAATGTAATTGATGTACCAGTTTGAATAAAATAAATCAAACAAAGTGCTACACTAGAAATGATAGGCAACTGGCACTTTTAGCATGATGAGTCATAGTTCTGACATTTTAGTCCAGGTGTAGCAGGAGCATTTAAATACAGTGCAGGGTCAGTTAGCTGCCTCACTTCATCTTTCCTCAAAGGACTGCACCACACATGGGCAAAAATCTAAATCATAAATGCAGCCTGCATGCCTGAGGCAAAATATCTGCCAATGATCTGTTCATGCATTAATTACTTTTCTTATGTGTTAGAAAAAGTTCTTAGTCTAGAAAAAGTTTAATGTTGCTTCTGTTAGAAACAGCAACTATCGGATAAAGTCAACCTACAATCAAATGACATCTTCTGATTTTTGGCTATGCCACTGTGCACCAGTGGATAGGAAAAAATCCTAACTTTAAAACTGAAATTATATTAAAACTATTAACTGATAAAATTGCTTCACCTCCCCCTCCCAGTATCTTCACCCATCACTCAGTGAAAACATTACCTTAGGGATCTACCTGAAGATCTACATGTTTCACCCTGAGAAACACCAGAAAGAAAATGCCCAGATTTCCAATTCACATTTATTTTGAGGCTGCTTGAATAAATGGCATACCCAATATGGTTAGCTACCAGATGATAAGGACCCCTAAGTAAAAGAGTTCGTAACCATGGCAAATCCAGGCATTAGGCTACAATTCTTTACTTTAAGTATTAACTGAATATTTCTTAAAAATAACATTTTGAACAGTTTCTATGGACATGATGAACATGTTGTGGGCACCCAACAAGAGCCAAGAGCTATAACACTGAATAGGTGTGGTGAGGGGGCTAAAGTAACCAGCCCTGGCACTGCCTAACCCTGGATGGACTGGTGTTACTTCAATAGCCCTGGGGACAAACGAAGTGTGCGTAAGCGCTCAGCTGCAGAAAGAGGGACTCCATTCAGCCGTAAGACAGACTGTGTGTGCCAGCCTGTAGCCCACACAGTCCACAGCTGAAGTAGCGCATAGTGAGTAGATGTGTGCAATGGCCTGGTGGGAGGATTTGGCTGGAAAGCAAGTCTGGGTGCTACCAACACATGGATGTGTGTAGAGAAGGGACAGCGAGAGCTGTTTCACTTCCTGCTTGCAGCAAGGTTGCCATCGCTCATCTGATGTGTGAGCACTGAACAATGCAGTGTTTTCTCTATTCTGCAACTGACATATGACAAAAACTGTTTCAGGGAAAAGAGATGCCTGGTTGGACAGCGTTTTGACAGTGTGTTGTATTGAAATCTCCTGTGTAAAGGAGAGATGAAATAACCCTTCACTTACTTTCGGAGTTCCCACCTCCTCCTCCATGAAGCTGTGCTCAGGAGCGCACGGGGATTGTGGGAAGGTGTAGGAGTCAGTCGAGGCCTGGGGCACGGCCGGGGAGCGGAGCAGACGCACATTCTGAGTGAGGAGGCTCACCTGAGGAGATCCGCTGCTCGACTGCAACATAGAGAGACATAGCTGAACAAAATTAGAGTGAAAAATCACACACAGACTCAACGTTCAATAGTGCAGTTCCTAGTAATTCATGGTTTAAACACATTGCCCACTAAAAGACGGGGGACTCTTTACTTCTCAGAGTGTTTAATACAAATGAGCTGTTTTCTAGCTCAAAATAATTGAACACATTAAAAAGGGCAGTGTAGAAGAAAATTATATCATGCATGTAAATATCTGTGGCAATCCTGTGATGACAATATCTTAATAAATAGAATAATAAATCCTACACACTTTTATTCCCACGTTGTGATGTTGGAACGTATATGTAGACCTGGGGCAAAGGATTTACTATGTGTGCTTTTGTAGTACTGAAAAGAAAACCATCAAATCATTATTTAAAATCTGCCCTTCATAACAAAGAAGACAAACTGAGGAACATCTAAGTGTTACAAAATATACCGAAGAATGAGGAAGTACAGTCAAGTGCAAATGTTTGTATACCACTGGTCAAGTTTCATGTTGTTGCTGATTTTTCTATGTGGAAAATAAGTACACATACTCTACATAGAAAACACACTTACTGCTTTTTTGCTGAATTTAACTAAACATTTAATGAGGTTTGTAAGGGTTATAGCACACTTTATGTGCTTTATTTTTTTCCAATATGTTAAATTTAGCAAATAAATACAAATTGCTCTAAAATTAGCAAAAGAATGTCATATTTAAGTTTGTTTCTATTGTATAAGATGTCCATATATCTTCACTTAGATATTCAACACAAACTTTTGATGCCGACTGCATATGCTTCATGTTAAGATATTTCACCATACTTTAATGTAACATAAAGACAATTTATAGTTCATAAGAAGGCAAAGTGTCCGTAAGCGTTTGAAGGGCAGCATACGACAAGATCAGTCATCTGGGGTTACCTTAACCACAGTCTGCTCGGCGATTGTGCTAGGTCTCCGCTGGCGGGCATCCAGCCGGGGCTCTACAGGGAAACTGCAGCGGTGTGCCTTTAGTCTCTCCACCAGCAGGTAGTAGATAGCAGCAAAGTGGTTATAGCTTTTATTCTGAAGAGACTGGAACAAAGAAATTCCATTTACAAATGCATTAATTCACCTTAAATGTCTGACCTCAACCCCAATACAAAATTACTTCAGAGATGGAATGCTTAAAAGGACAGCTGGCAGGTGATAGAATGGGAAATTTAATCAATTTAGTAACTCATGAATTATACTGAAAAATCAGCACACTTATTGTCAACCAGGATGCAAAGATATAAGCCTGAGCTGAAGATGAACTGGATGAACTCTTGTCAATGACCTTCAGTGAAAGTCCTGAATATTTTATATCAGTTAGTGTTTAATAAGATAAGGACCAGGCGTCAATTCCTCTGTTCAGTCAGTTTGCATTGTAGTCTTCAGGATAGGGGGTTAAACCAGGAGTCTCGACTCTCCTCACCTCCACAGTCTTGTGCTGGTCGATGCCCAGGCTGTGCATAAGTCGCAGCACCTGCTCGCTGTACTCTCCCAGGCTGGCTTCGCCCTCAGCCTGCCCTGTCTGCTGGTAGAGCAGGGGCCTCTGAACAGGAACCTCCAGCACCATCCACTTATGCTCCTTTATCTGAGCCACCGACAGACGCTTGGATGGGTCGAGAACCAGCATCCGCCTGATCAGGTGTTCGCAGTCTGTGAGGAGGCAGAGGAGATATTTGGAGTGTTTAATAAGGTCTGTTCAATCCATTTTAAGCAGAAGTGCACAGCATAACAAAAAGTGTTTTACAGGTCTTAAAATGAAATAAAAAACATTCATCAGATATTGTCAATACAGTGCCAAAGAACACAACCATACATGCCATTAACAGAAAGATGCTCACTTGTTAAAAACATCAAAATCAACCTAATATGCCAAAACACACCATAGGGCAAGAGCTCCCCTAAAAAGTTAGCAAAGATCAGCCATGGCACCAATAACTTCTCTATATCCCCACTACTGGGACTTATAAAAGCTAAAACCAATCCAAACTGTTGACTTTATTAGAGCAATGAATGGAGGCACCAATGACAGCTCAGATTTTCTGCTGTTCTTTTTGAATGAATGACTTGCTTGGGTCATAATGGAATTCAGAAAGAGAGAGAGTGAGAGAGGAACAGAAGACACAAAAATGAAGTCACAAAGCGAGGAAGAGACAAACATTAGACACTCTCTATGGCGGCGATAAAAGGGTCACGGTTAACAGTTTGCTCTGCCTGAATCAGCGAGTTTGTGTATGCTGTGTGTCTTAAAACTTAGAGCCACACAGAATAGGCAACAGGATGTACCATCCCCAGGCTGTGTGAAGTGCAGCTGGGAGCACCCTGACAAACACCGCTTTGTAGATGAACAAGACGAGGCTAGATGGAGTGGCTGGACAGGGCCTAATTCAAACACATAATCTCATCCAGGAATGCACAGAGTCCTTTGTCTCACACCAGTACCCTTGATGTATGGCTATCAGACATGGATGGGTTGAATGAACACAACATCATAAGTCCTGATAATGAATGTATTAAAATAAGAGTTTGGCAAAAAATCAAATGTACACACTTTTTCCCAAACTCCAAATGTAGCTGATGTTGGTTGTTCAAAGTTTGGTTCTTTATCTCTGTGCTGGAGCTGAGAGGCTGGTGTAATGGCTAGCAAATAATGGAAGGAAGGAAGGATGGAAGGAATGTGTACCAATAAGCTATTTGCATAAACTGTAAGACATACTGTTTTCTCTAATGCTGTAAAAAAGTATTTGTCCTCCACTTGGATACAGAATTCAGTTCAAAGTATTGCTAATTGTTAATAAGTCACTAACTGGTTTGGGCCCTAAATAAGATAATTGATGAATATCAGCCTCTAAGGTCTCTTAGATCTGCAGGAGCTGGTCACCTAGTGGTAGAATTGAAACAGGTTGAAATGGCATTTAGTCATTCTGTTACCCACTGCTGGAACCAGCTCCCCATGGAGATCAGATCTGGTCCAACCACTGCCTTTTTTCAAAATGTTAGCACTAGTTTTCACCCTACACCTCTCCCACGGTTGCCATTTTTGCCAAGTTTCTTTTTGTTGGTGGATACATCTTATCTGAGGTAAGCGAGGCCTGTAGCTACTTTGATGTTTGCCTGGGTTCTTTTGTGACTTAACAAATGAATAATCGTTTTCTCCATTTGGAGCCAACAGCTCTCACTGTGGTCTGATGGAGTCCCAGAGACTTAGAAATAGCTGTGTATCCCTTTCCAGACTGATTTCAATAACTTTCCAAGGTTTCTAACTCACTAAGGTTGTCTTTGTCATATCAAATGATTCGAGGCAAGTATTTAAGGACTTATTATGTAGTTTGCTATTCGGTCCCTGTAAGCTTTCATCATTCTTTAGCCACAATTGCCTTGTAGCTCCAGTACAAAACTAAAAAGCAAATATCAAGCACCAAAGACTAGGCTTATCCAGCACAGTTGTGGAAGACTGTGTAAATTTGAACTTGATTTTGAACTTGAATTTGATTTGTTCTGAGTTCTGTGCTCTCTCAAGTATGTCTTCTTTTGAACGGTTGGTCTCCTCTTTCCGCTTAGGAGCTCTTCTTTCTGTGTGTCTGAGCGTGTTTAATGCAAAAATGGCAGTGTGGGACTGGAAC
Organism: Brycinus macrolepidotus; assembly: GCA_037974445.1. Lineage (NCBI taxonomy): Eukaryota > Metazoa > Chordata > Actinopteri > Characiformes > Alestidae > Brycinus > Brycinus macrolepidotus. Next base: position 20,781,825 of record JBBPCZ010000001.1, read on the forward strand.
TATTTGATTACAGGCCCTTGTACTAACATGGAATGACCCAGTGCTTAAAACATCCAGCTCCAAACTCCTTCATAGCCTCTTTCTCTTCACCTAAGAACACATATGAGAGTAGCCTGGACAGAGTTTATGTAAAAACTTGGACAGGGCTTCTTCAGTAATTTTCTGAACGACTTAAACCTGCTGCACAACCCTACCTTGTAAACATACACAATCAGGAGAAAACAAACTAGAGAAAATACTAAAAATGAAATCAAAGGCTTGCTTGTCTTGTCGTGTTAAAGACTGAGTGGATAGTGTGCTGTGCAGATGAGGACTTGTATGCGTGTGTATGTGTGTTTTTAAGAGTGTGTGTGTGAGACAGAGAGTGAGTGAGTGAGTGTGTGAGAGAGAGAGCGAGAGAGAGAGAGAGAGGTGGAATGTGCTTGCTCCATGGGGATGCAGTTCTGTGCAATGAGGACATGCGGGGAGGAAATGTAAAGGAAAAGCACAGTCTGTTCTTTTCATTCGTCTCACATTGCATGAATTTGGGGGGGGGGTTAATGGGTATTTGTGGAGGCAGGATTTCTCTGAATGATTTTAAGGTCCCTGACAAAGCTCTCCAAATATAAGTGGAAAGCATCCTGGAACATGCTGGGGTGCAGAATTAGGTAACTTTTAGGTTAGGTAAATTAGGTAAGCTTTTGCGTCAAGGACACTCTCTTTTTCTTTTTTGTTCAGAGGAGCCTGTAGAGAAATGACCCTGTAGGCTATACGCATGTCCAAAGTGCTTTGCCTTGTGTCCTTTGGCCCCTTCCCTTATCTCCGTCTGTCACAACCCACCCAGTGGTTTCTGGCGTGAATCTGAAGGCAACATTGACCGGTGTGTTTTTCGCTCAGTGAGGCCCGAGGCTCAGTCCAAAGGGCTGCAGCCTGTAGCATATAGACCAGCATACCAGCTGTGCTGTTCCACTTACCTTGATAAAGCCCAGAGATGCAAACCCAGGAGCCAGGCACTGAAATGTTCTCATTCACTCAGCTCATTCACTCAGCTTTGAGACGGGCAGAGAAAACACACTATGGGGGTATTTTGCACAGCAGGATTTCTTAGCCAGTTGGATACTTGAGAAGTTGAGGACTGTCCAATAAGGTCCCTTCCTTCTCTCCCTATCTGACAAGCCTTCATCTTGGGCTGAAGTTGAAGTTGGGTCATTCTAACTGAAAAATTCTGCATACACTCAATTATAAAGCTATAAATTTGCCGGGAAGCGTTCTTTGCATGATGCCATGGAAGAACCCATTTTGGTTCCCAAAAGAACCATTCAATTAAAAGCTCTTAAATAAAAACAATTTTTAAAGAAATGTGTGATTATGAACACGACTGTTACCATTTAAAGAACCTCCACATAATGTAAAAGTTCTTGGAATAACTTTTAATTTGGCAAATAACCTTAATGTTCTAGTCGTATGCAAAAGTTTGGCATGATATTTTTTGACATGTTTTGTTGATTTTCTAAGTGATAAATACACATCCTCTACAGAGAACACATTTCTGCACATGTTTATGCATAATTACTGTTTATTTGTTGAAATTTAACATAGTAACAAAAGAACAAAGAAAAAGTTTGTGCAAATGATATTTTATATATATAATTAACCACTGGCTTAGAGCATCTCCCTCACCTTCTGTCATGAAGTATGGGATTCGGAAGCGGCCCTCCAACACACGCTGCCTTAATACTGGTAGAGAGGGACCATCGAAAGGCAAGGCGCCACATACCAGCACATACAGCACCACACCCATGCTCTGCAAGAACATACGTACAAAACACACATACACACATAAATATATGTGTACATGTGATAAAAACATCATTAACATTGTGCAACTGAATGAATTTCAGCAGAAAGACTATGTGGGATGAGCTCTGAGGATCAAGGTACACATGCACTAACTGTAATCCAGTAAACAGAAGCAGCAGAGGCGCTCACGTGTCCTGCTGCCTCTCTCTGTCTCTCTTGTGCACGGCAAGGACTGTTTGGTTTATACGCTGACGTCAGGCAAGATCAAAAGGTTGAAAAGGAGCTCGCACAAACAGCCTGTCAGCTGACTAATGAACCGTTCACCACTGAAACCAAGACAAACACTGGGCAGCACAGTGTTTGTCTTGATTTCAGCGGTGAACGGTGAACGGATGTTGTCCAGCTATCATGTGACTTGTTTGTTGTTTAGAGGAGGCTTACCCAGATGTCCAGCTGTGGGCCTTCATACTGCTGACCCTCAAACACTTCGGGGGCTGCATAAGGTGGGCTGCCACACCACGTGGCTAGGGGCTCTCCTGTCTGGAAGAAGTTTGCAAAGCCAAAATCTGTAGTAGAGAGAGAGAGAGAGAGAGAGAGAAAGAGAGAGAAAAAGAGAGAGAGTAAAAAACGGGCTAAAGTGACAAATTCAGAATCAGAATCAGAAGAATCAGAATAAGCTTTATTGCCAGGTATGTTTACACATACGAGGAATTTGTTTTAGTGACAGAACTCTACAGTGC
>JBBPCZ010000001.1:20790132-20815451 GCA_037974445.1 Brycinus macrolepidotus
AAGATCTTTCAGACTCTGATAATCAATAAAATATTTTTTATTCTGTCTTTCTGTGCGGCCCAGTACCAAATGACTCATGGATCGATACCGGTCCGCGGCCCGGTGGTTGGGGACCTCTGTTTTACGGTACTCCAGCATCATTTGGCATATCTTATTATGGTCTTAGGCTTGGGAGCAGCTGCTTGGTCATAGAATCCCATTTCAGGAAACTCCACATGCACAGTTCTTGTGCTGATGTTTTTTTTTGGAACTCTGATACAATAGAAGATACCCACTTTCAGCAGTCAGAGTTGGGTTTGGGTGGTCTACAGCTGTGTCGCTGAGCTGTTGTTGCTTCTAGATGCTTCCATTTCATAATACCACCCCTTCCATTTCGCTGGGGCAGATCTTTTTTCCCCCAAACTGACCTGAGGCAAAGGTAGCATCCTATGACTGTGCCATGTTTAAGGTCTCTGAGCACCCCAGTATGACCCATTCTACTGCTCGTGTTGTGCGTGCATGTGGGGTGGTAAAGCACCAGTGAAAAACAAACAGTTTCTCATTAAGTAGAATTACAATAATATCCACTACAGGCAACATCCTCAAAACAAATATCCTAAGAAACGCGTTTGTGTTGTTGTGCTGAAGTCTCTGTCTGTCTCACTTGGCAGGCATGCTTGTATAGCTGTAATCACAGCAGAACTGCCTTTATAGCTGGCGAGCTGGACCGTTGGCTGTAAACACCTCACAGCTGAGAGCAAATGTTGTTTGTGGAGGGCATCCGTTCGTCCGGCCTCAGCACAGGATGTGCCCATGCCCTCCGCTGACTTCGTTACCTCCAGCGTTTCGAATCTCGTTTCTCGGAGCTCTGCTTCCTAATCAAAGCACACCTACTCATCAGGTCAATGAACAGCAGCCTGATTACATTAAGTCTCCCTTCACTCTTCTTGTCAAGCAGGGTCTGACAAGCAACCTTTTGCTTGAACCAAGCCAGGAGTTTTCTCAAGCGACTACCCAGAACCAAAAACTTGTACCATATCATTATCACTCTTCATGCACTTCAGTTTGGACAACAGCTCGTATTAATAACAGCAGTGTATGTTTAGTGTATGCATATTCCTGGAGGAGCCATGATACTCAGCACTGGTGCCAGCAAGAGGCAATCTGGCTGGCCAGAAGGGATGACCTGCTGATGTCACTTGATACACCGCAGAGGATGAAGTCAGTGATCTGGCTTATAATCAGTGAAGAGGTTCAGCTCAAAACAACCATGGACACACATCATAGGTGAAGGAGGGTCATTTAACTGCACACAAGCAATACTGTACACAAAGGTGTGGGACTAATACCTGAGAATTACTCTTCCACACTGTCATAAAGTTCCGTCGAGATTTACACATCATCATTCTCATAATAAAAAGCTTTTATGATGTTTGATATGCTTTCCTGAGAAAAAAAAGCTGAGTGTCATATTTGCTGAATACTTTCATGCCAGAACTTTAGAATTTATTTTCTTCTGTTTGCCCAGTTATGCCAGGAATGAATAACTTACACACTGTTTTAGCTCACATGGACAATAAAATCCACTTTATGAGCAGTAACCAAAAACCACACCTGATTCTGAAGGGTAACACCCATCTCAGCCCTGCTGTCTGTGCAGTTGGGTTAATCCAATGCATGTCTAGTGCTCCCTTTTACACTCGCTGTTGCTTGGCTATGAAGTCACTCCTTACCTGCAATCTTGATGTTCATATTTCCGTCCAGCAGCAGGTTCTCAGCCTTCAGATCCCGGTGGACAACGTTGCGGTTGTGGCAGTACTCTACTGCTGACAGAATCTGCCAGAACTTGCGGCGGGCTTCGGGCTCACTCAGTCGGCCATGTTTGGCCAGGTAGTCTGGAACATAAGCCAAAGCGGGGTTACATGTCTCATTAAGAATGAGTTCTATATACACATGGATACCCTATATAAAGTATTTCACTAATCATGCATTGTATACAGTGCATTGTATATTTGTTTTTTTGTTTTTTTTTAAGGTTTTGCTCTGACACCGTTTCTACCGGTCCATTCATCATAAAATTTTGACACACTATGTAAAAAAAACAAAAAAACAGCACTACTGCGTACAATCCACTCAATTTATCAGCTTCACATATACGGTACGTGAAGCTGATAAAATCGACAGCGAGTGTAAATACTAGCTAGGTGAACTTAATAAATTGGCTTGTTGGTGTATCTCAACAATAATGTATGTAGTGCCGGGTAATATGATAATATTTATAATTATTGTGATGAGTTACATTGCAATATGTCTCAATAAGCTTTTCTGAGCAAATCATGGATATCATCAGTACTTAAAGAATGCTGACTAACTGCATGTTTCTTTATAGACAGAGCAAAATTATTCATGTTTGTGCAATAATAAAAGTTCTACTTATAGTTCTTCCATAATATAGTTTACTAATAATGTTACCAATAATTTATCCCATAATAAAGCTAGCCAATCATGGCTGCATTATTACAGCTATATAAATTATTTAACAAGTTGGTTTCAGACAGTCCTCATCATTGCTCTGTCACAGCTCCCAACACACGTGAACTGTTCAAGATCTTTGAACTGATCAAGAACTTGGTTGTGTTGGAATCTCTAATAGAGCTGACCTAAAACTAGAAAACACTGATATACAATATATAAAGCTACACAATAATATATCTCAATACAGTAAAGTGTGATGACAAAATTTGCTTTTCTGATGTCTTCAATAAAGAAGACAAGGGAACATTAAACCACAGCCACCAGCCATTCCCCAGAGATGTGTGCCGACCATGGAGGTGGTGCTGGTGTTGGCGGAGAATGATGAGCCAGAATAGGGAGGCCCTGTGCTTTGGGCGCAGGGTAAACATCCCTCTGGATGGTGCAATCATGCGGTCACCACGCCCAGGAGTGCTGGGTCAGTCCCTGGCCCTCGGCCCACGGCCAAGCCTGCAGCCCTCACACATTCCATCCCCTCTCCGCACCCGCCCCGGGGCTCCGGCTGGGCTGCGCTGGCAGCAGGGCATTTCACGCAGGGTGTCATTCTCCATGTGAGCTGTTTAACAAACAACAGTGATCGTGGACACAATAAATATGTTTCAGGGCCTCCATCACAGCCGCAGGCATGCTATTAACCCATAAAGGCATAAAGTTGTGTGGACAGGCCTGTGGGTGGGTGCGAAAGCCGCACTGGGTCAGTCCATATGTGTTTAAAAATGTGGACCAAAAGTGTTTACTGCACACGCTGTGCCACACCGCCGCCGCCTCCTCCGCAGCATAGACAACAGGACAAACATTACAAAGCAGAAAAACAGCAGGCTGTTTAGACTACGTCACATAAAACAGGAGGCTTAAAGAATCATTGCACTTTTATTTCAATCAATTAATGAATAAAAAACTCCCACTCTTTACTTAAGGCCTAGACATGATATGACGTAGGATTTTTAATCGCAAAAGATCCTGTGCTAATATTGACTATAGATTCAGACCGCTTACTTTTGCGATTCTAAATTCAATGTTAAGCCTAGTTATCTGGAACAACAAATACGAGGCACAATGGATAAAGAGGGAAATAAAAAAAAATTCAAACCAGCCCAGAACTGATTACAGAGCAGGTGTTACATTCCATTGACGTCTCCCTACGGACAACCCATTCCTCGAAACATGTTGCTAATCAAAAAACACACCTGACCCAGGAATGTGTCATACTCCTCACAACTGGGAAGCAGGCACTGAGGTTGTACCCCTAAATCTGTGGCATATCTCCAACAACTTCTGCACAGTATATAATGATAGGTTAGACAGTTATACTGTAAATAATATTATGCTTACATCAAACCCAACCCCAGCCTTAACCTCTGGAAGTACTGAAATAATTTTGCATCACATTTGCTGTATAACCCTTTTCAAAGTCAAAATGGTCAACAACGTGGAGACGTTTAATCGCCACAATTAGTGGAACACACGGCCACACACACGCACAAACATGCACAAGCACACATACACGCACACATACACACACACACGCATGCTCTACCCACAGTATTGCTCAGAGAGTGGTAATTACTAGCCAGTGGTACAAAATATCAGTTTGGCATGAGCATGGTTCTTGTGAGCTGTGTAGAGTTGCAGTACAGTGCTCTCTCTTGCAATCTCAAGTGTGTTTACTCCTGGGCATTAAGTGAGCTCCAAGGATAAACACAAGTGTCCTCGCTGTCAAAGTTCACTGTGTCCAAGCCATTCGGAAGAAACAGCCAGCACCTGTTAGACTGGGCTTGCTGTTCAATGAGCTGAACACAAAGGAGTAGCAGTCACACCACTGCACACAAGACTGACTCACAACTGCGCTGTCAGAAGAGGCAGGCGGCAAGAGAACAGTCAAGGAGAGAGGCAAGGAGGGATGAATCACAGAGAGAGAGAAAGAGAAAGAGAGAGAGGGAGGGAGGGAGAGAGGGGGGGGGAGTGGGAGAGAGAGTGTGTATGAATGACTTGATCATAAACAGCATGTTCTTTCTGTTCATCGTTATCATCATGTGGCCATTAAGTACTAGTACAGTTTTATTACAGCTTCCACTCTTTTCTCTTTTTTAGTTTCTCGTTTTCAGTGCAGGGATATTTCTCCACAACTCTTGTAAACACCTCCAAAGTTCAGCTTTTGAAGTTTGTTGCATTTTTTGCTTCTAACCATCCAAGAAATCCCAATTACAAATTTACACTCATCAGTCCATAAAACCTTCTCCACATTTCACACGTCTAGCCTCAGTGTTTGTTTTTTTTCTCACCAACGGCTTCTTGAACAGCTGCACATCCTTTTACACCCACGGAGTTGAGTCTTCTCACAGTGGAAGGATGGACCGAAACACCTGTGGATTTATTTCGATTAATTTTCTCATCCCTCTCTCACACATTAGAGTACTGTTCGTCTGATGGTGACAGTTTTGGTGGTGTACTAGGTCTTGTATGGTTCTTAGAAGTTTCATCTTCTCTCAATCTTTTATTCATTTCTTGAACTTCAGTTTTGTAAATCCTGTTTTTTAAACTGATTTTCCATTGACTTCATTAGGGAAGTGGATCTTCTATCTAATCAGAATTCTCTCATTTGGCCATTTTAGATGAGAAAGAAATGTGTAAGGCAACTGAGATTGGTGTCTTTGAAAGGTGACAATCTAAGTGAGAGCTTTGGAAACACCTTTTGATGGGAGGACACAACCTTAAATAGTTTGTTTGAAGGTTAGAATGATGAAAGAGGCAATAGGAGGCACAAAAGTGGAGTGGACAAATTAAATACCGATACATTTTATGTTATGTTCAATGTTGGGTAATTCTGTGTAATTTTCTGTTAGATCTATTTTTCCTGCCTTTTTCTGACATTGAAAAATGAATCGCTTGTACTTAATTGGACTGGAATATTTCTGACTGGAAACTGAATTAACGAAAGTGCGGTCTCTGACTTTTGAACAGTACTGTGTCTCATACTAAAATCTCATGGCTAAAGACTCCAGATTACAATCATGTACAACTGACCCAGAATCCAGACACAGAAAGAAACATGCTCACACATCCAAACAGACAAAACTCTAGTGGGCCTAGTACACACCTCTGCAGTACAGCAGCATTTCCCCACACACCACTGAGACCCAGCTGCAGCAATGTGAACCTCAGGTTCCCTCAGAGTGGAGAGAGCTGTTAAAGGACGAGAAAGGGAAGAGACTGGCCTTGGGCAGACAGGAGTGTCAGGACTGATCTGACTCAGATGACATGCCCTTCCTTCTCCCAAACACCCACTTTCTCCAGTGCTCTGCATTTCTAAAATATGCATGGCCTACATTCCCATCCCAATCCCAACTTCAAACCATTCCCTCTCTCTTGCTCTCTCTCTAATTCTTTCAACTATTCTCCCTTTCTTTCTCAATGTCTCTGTTGCTTTCTTTTTCTCTCTCTTGCACCTTCTCTCCCTTGCTTTCTTTCTGCCTCTCTCTCTCTCTGGCTCATGTATACTTTAGGCTATATTTTCTCTCTTCCTGTGTTCTCTCTCTCTTTCTCTCTGTCTCTCTCTCTGCCTGTGCAGCTTCTCATTATTCGAGCTTGACCCAATTTCCAGTTTGCTCCACTGCAGCGGCTCAGTCGGCTCTTCGGCTGTGAGGCAGACAGACTTTCCTTGGCAGGTTCCTCCAAGGCAAGGTCTCCCCTGCACACCTCAACACACCCCACACTACACCAAGCGCTTAATGGACCAGTATGAACTGCCTTTTGTTTGTCTAAGAGGTAGGGAGTCGTGAGCTGCCAATTAGGCTTGGACGCTTTTATTGTAGCCTGAAGAAAAAGGGGCACTGTCTGGCCTCCTCTGCTTAATCTCCTTATTATTGCTTTTCTTCCACGTCAAATTTCTAACTGGATCAGTCTGATCTAGTTTTCAAGTTACAGCAGAAGAAGCAACACACTTTTCTAGGTGATCCTACCCATACTGTTTTCTTGGTATACCACTTCAAGCGTACAGCACAATGGCTTTTGGTATAGATATTCTGATAGTTTTTTCTTTTGTTTGCTCGCCCCATAGATAAAGGGGCATAGATATGAACTGTTACATATGGTGTGTAGCCTAAAGTGTAAAGTACAGACGCAACAGTCCATACCCTTGTGCTCCACAACTAAATTAAAGAAGGAGATTATGATTACTCAGGCTTGGGCGTGTAATTTTTTACCTGGAACACAATGCTAGTTTTCCTTCCTCATCCCTTATCTGCTCTCTGTTGGGGGACATAAGCCTATGAGAAGCGCAAAAGGCTAAAGCGCATTTTCATTTTGAAAAATAATCTTTCATAATCTGCTAGTGATGGACAGCAGAATCCTGATAGCGTTGACGTAGGTTGCATAACAGTATTATCTTGTGCAACCAGCAATCTTGCCGAACGAAATGGCTTTTGAGTATGTAATTCCTGGAAATCTCAAAATAATCCAATACATCATTCAAGGAACAACTTGGCAAAACAGATCAAGACATAAACTTGCAGCTTTTATGGGTCAAATGTGCAGGCAGCTTCATCACCTCCACTGGATGTTTCTCTCTCACCTCAAAAGCCCAGAAACTAGAAGGCTGCAGCCAATCAGTCCGTTCCAGCCTTGACACCCATCTTCATCTTGCTTTGTCAGAACAAGTGCTGTTGCCACATCTAATATGAGGGTCAAGCTTTCCAGCAGGCTGCTTATACCAAATCTAGTCATTTAGATGAGGCATCGTGTGTAACATTGGTTTAGTTTTCAGAGAACGATCTTTAAAAGTACTTAAAACCACAAGCCCCCTAGCGGTTAAGATAAGACAACATTTATTAGTCCAACAAGTGGGAAATTTCTGTTGTTACGGCAGAAAGTGGACAGTACAAAAGTAAGAGCAGAAAAAAAGCTATTCACAACAGTATAGTATAAAAGAGCACATTATACAAATAATGCAAAAATATAAATACAATATAAGGTACAGACTTCTAAACTACAGAGTTCCAGGTTGAGTTGAGGTCTGTTCAGTTCAATACAATATGGCGATGACTCCCTACATTTTCGATTAGGGCATTAACGACTTCAGATTTTTTCAAGTCGACTTATCCATCAATACAGTCGAAGTCGAGTCGACAAGTCGTCTGATGACGTCATCACACAGACGCAGTGGAGGAACACAGGTGTCCAACAATGAGCAACTTTTATTAAAGTTCTCTGTAACAATAACAGTCAACATGACAATTAAACTAAACTAAACAAAGGCTTATACCTTGAATGTTCTGGTAAATTTAAGTGCACAACAGAAAGCGAGAACAGCTTAAGACACAGCAGCCACTCAGGTCCTCTGGACTGGACGACTCCCTGCAGTGCTAGCAGCACTCATGTTAGCTAGCGGATGCCGTGCATAATGCTGTACTTTTACTGTACTTTAACACCGACTTGCAGATTGTGCAGGTCAGTGTGCTGTTTGTGTGGTCTAGATTGAAGTATCTCTAAACACGTGATGTGTGTCTGTCACCTACTGCCTCTGCTGCCATGTCTCTCGTCTTGTGTTTAGATTCTCCTCAACGCGCCAGCGGTACCGCCCCTTTTATGAAGTGACTATAATAATTGGTTAAGTCAAGGAACACGTCAGCGTAAGCCAATCAGAGGCAGAGACTGCACTGAGTTCACAAGCGCGCACACAGAAAGAGGAAAAAAACACGACTGGTCGACTTCTCTCAGGGGGCGTCGACTTCTGCCTGTGACGTCGACGCGTCGATGCTTCGGCTTTTCTGTTAATGCCCTATTTTCGATACAGCAAAAATAATGAGTTGCTGAATATGTGCCTTGTGTTCATAAGTTAATTTTAATATGTTAATTAAAGGCCCAATAAATTAGCTGATTTTCACATAAATCATTGGGCTTGGGTTGGGTTCAAGTTCGTTTTCTAATGAGTGATTTTTATGTAGTAGTGTTTTGTGCACTCTCACTCCCTCTTGACTTTCTCTCTTTCTCATGATGTTAGGTGCGTTCAGAATATAACTGGAGCCGGAGGAGTGGATGAAGATGGGCCTGAATGAAACTACGCATGACTAGACGGATATCACAGCAGATCTTTATCCTTGTTTGAAGTCTGTTAAGCATTTGTATGAGCAGCAGCAGTAGTGACTGGAACATTTTCACATTTGATATGATCATCAGTCAAAGATTCTGTTCAATTTTTGATATTTTGTTAAAAATAGTTAAATAATTTATATAATCACCTAGGTTTGACTCAGCAACTCCACAAAATTGCACAAAATGGTGTAACTCAAGTGCTTACTTTTGAAAAAACATGCCTGTGATAACCCATCCCTGTTAGTGTGTGTGAACAGGGTCGGCTCGGATTGGGTTCAGAATTCAAATGAAGCAGTACCGTTTGAGCCAGGCTGGAACTCAAGGCCTTGGGTATGTCTTGGAATGGGGCCTCACACCAGAATGGAAGTTAATGTTTAACGTTTGCACCATGCACACAGATAACATGCACATGCACAAGAGGTGTACTGATACACACTAGGGCAGTACTGACAAATGTTTTCACATTTGATATGATTTTTAATCAAAGATTTTCTTTGTTTTTGATATTTTGAATTCAGTATGTTAAAAATGATTCAGCTATAATAATACACTACACAGATTGGTTTGCCTGAGAAAAAAATAGAAGTCCTCTTATACAACTTTTTCAGTGCCTGCCATATATTCTCCTAAAAATAACAAAAATCCCCATTAGATTTTACACCAATCAGCCATTACAGTAAAATTTTCTGCCTAATATTGTGTATGTCCCGCTCGTGCCACCAAAACAACTCCACAGGGTGTATTCTGAGGGTACAGTTTTAAATGCTGATACACTAATTTTATATAATTATTACACCTTTATCACACTTATGAGATTTGGTGAGCTACACAGACAAAATCCGATCTCAGCTTGCAAGCTGCATGTTAAAGCTGAGCTTAAATTTTTTAGGTCGACTGTCAACAACTGAAATCTCCGGCTGTTGTGAACACAGCCCTTATCAGATGAGGCCAACAACAAACAATTCTGTTATGCCAAAAAGCACCGATGAGAGCCAGACTCTGACAATCTAGGTTAAAGGACAAGGTGAGGTCAGGTGCTGCAGGAATTATGGTATGACTGACGTGTGAGTGATTTCCTGGTAACAAGCCACAGCAATTCACACGCCACGAACCAGAAAACAATATTATATAAGCAAGATGCCTCATGATAATGGGCATTTTTCTGTAGAAGAAGCTACTCAGTCAAACTCAAACATTAACACCTCTTTGGCTCTTTGTCCTGCTACTGACTTACTGAGGGGAGTGTTTAGAGGCCTTAGTAACAGTTTATACACTGTGTGTATATAAAATTAAGATAATGGCAAATGAGAGCACATGCAAAAAAAAGATGAAGGTCATTGCGTTTGTCAGAAACTGACAGTACTGGTTGTTTATTTGGCCATGATGGGTGCTAAACATGCCATGTTTAGTCTTGTCTTTGGGCTGGTTTCATTCTGACCTCTAACATTATCAACCAAGATAACCATAACATAGCTTCTTCTTCATCTGTGGGCTATATTTTGGTTCTTTATCTATGACTTTGGCTTATGAGCCATGAAAAAAAGAGTTCTTTCAGACAAAGTTCATTTTGCTAACACTGAACAAAGATCAGTTATTTGGTGGCAGCCAGCTTTCATTGTAAGCCATATTACCTTATTTTGTCAACACTTTACTAGATTGTGTTTGACCCAACCAGATCAGCTATCCAGCATTTGTCTGTTGACCACATTTCACATTTTTTCTGGCCCCCTCAAAAAATGCATATCATCCTTCGTACTAACACAAGTCATCTTCCTTACTAAAAAAAGGTAGACAACCTCTTGAAAAAAATAACTGTACTACTTTCTTTTTCCCCTACTATGACAAAGGGACTTTCTGATGTGACACTAAAACCTGCCACTCGGATGTTGAAAAAGATGAAGCTGTGACTTTAGAAAAGCTCTGACAACATTAACTCTTTCCCAAGATGGTCATGCATTTCTGTAAAAAAATACTTACCAAAAATTTCCCCATTCTTGGCGTACTCTGTCACTAGATACAGCATATTCTTGGTCTCCATGACCTGCACAAGAGCAGAGAATATTTTAAACATTCAAATCCATCATTATAATCGACTTCATGGTGCTCTTGTGAGGGGCAGGCTTTAAAAGGTACAGTGAAATAACAGTGCAGTCAACAAGCTTAAAAGAGAAAGTGAAAGTACAGTTATGAAGAGATAGCGATGTTGATAGATAAAAAACTATGCTCAAGCATCTTACAGGGATGTGATTCTGCACCAGCTAAAAAAATAGAATTTTCAACACAATAACATGCAATGGGAGTGCATATTTCGGACACATTTTGCCCTGGGCCTTGTCACGCATATCGTTCTGATCCTGAGAGATAGGTTAGTGCTATTCTGTGGGTAAATATTCTTTCAGCATGTTGAGGCTCAAGCAGAATATGTAATCAGTCAAACTTCAAACTACCAATATCTCCGAACCATTTCTTGCATCAACCTCCCATTCTTTGTATGATCCTGCATATGTACATGGCTGAGGAAGAGAAATGCAAGGACTTGTGGACAACCCATAAACCGGGCATTTAGGCTCATGTCGTACATAACATACCAGCAGAACGTCTCCAATTTATGTTTGAAACTAGCACTAAAAGCTTTGTACGTTGGGCCCTGAAGACCTCGTGCAGCACGGTAGGTGATCCAGTGGGTTGACAAAAGCAAACCAACCACATGGTGGGAGCACAGAGGGTTCATGAACAGGACAGAACAACAGGTCCATGTTCAAAATGGACAAACTGTACAGGGCCTGCTGCTGTCCTTGTAGCAGTATTCATATGTCTCATTTAGTTAGTGGCACAATGGTGTGGGCATGAATCAGACCAGCATGCTGTTCCTTGGCCAGATCGTACACTCGATTCATACAGCCACGACAGAGCCAGAGATGTGTGGGAGGACTCCAAAATTAGCCAAAGAAAACAAAGAGATGAATAGGGCTAAATGTAGGCAGGAGAAAGGATCTATTATAAATCTGATACATGCAACCAGGGCTGCAGAAAAAACACACCACTCTTGGCCTTTTTCCAAGGCAATCGGACAGGATTCACTGATACACTTGCTTCGTTTGTGCTTCATTTGCTCTAGTTTAAACCAACGTTATTAGAACTGTTTTCTCCAGGACTTTCCCACCGTCTTTTAAAGACAATACGCTATTGACTAATAAAGTCAGCAGCCACTCCAAAACATGAATCATGTACTGAAGCCATGTTTTCCTTTCCAGAAACTTGTCTAGATGGAAGCCATGATCTCAGGACATTTTCATAACATGCTGACCACAGAGTACTTCTGGTCCAAATCAGCTGCCAGATATGCAAATGTCTGGAAATAACTAGAATCATCTCATGCAAATGTACACGTTGTGCCACGCTACTGTCCTGCTCGGGTTCGGCATGACAAACCACTGCCACTCTGTCACCATCACTTTTAACGATAGGTCACACTGCTTTGAAACTGTCGTCACCCAGCCATTAAGATACACAAATGACATTCATACATACACCCTTGTGCAAAAGTTCAGGCACCCCCAATATCAGCGTCAAATGATACGATGTAAATAGATACACTTCTACACAGAACGTGCTTCTGCACATTTTAAGGCACAGTTACTTGTTGCTTGCTGAATTTAAGACACCAGGGAAGAAAATAAAACAGAATGTGCACCGTGCAAATGTTGCGGCTCATTTTATGGCTTATTTTGTCAATCATCAGTATGTTAAACTCGGCAAATAAACTGTAAAAAAAATGACATACTTAAGGTTGAGTACTTATTAAGAAAAATCTACAAGGAATTTGACTGGGGGTGTTCAAACTTTTACATATGACTGTAGCCAGAGAAATAGAGAAGGAAAGAAAAAAAAAGCATGACCTGTGCTGAACTTGAGCTGCCTTTTCCCTTTGTGCATTTATTGGTTCAATGAGACAGACTTGAAAATACGGAAATAGCTGGGTAATGATGTAAATATATGACGTGGGGTCTGAGACACAGATAAATATTGACCAACTCTTGTAGTGTAAAGTGTGCGAAAATTTGCGCAAGTTTCAAATGTGTGTATATGTGGACCCTGGATTCAGGCAGATGGGGCTGAGAGAAGCTGGGGGTTTGCGATGAGGCAGCGGGAGCCTGCCGAGCTGCCCTCTGTTTATGTGGCCCAAGAGGAAATGACTAATTGACCCATGCGGCCTGAATGGAAGAGCTGTTGGAAATAATGATACACCGCGATTACACAGCCACATTTGGACTCATGCCACTCGGTTGTATAATAATGAAGCGCTGTTCACATTCCAAACAACCAAAGTGAATCGAAACCTTACGTAATGGGCCTGGGAAGTAACTCTGAAAGAGGAGTTATTTCAACTGGGCTTTTGGGCCGAAGAGTTTGTCCGCTGTCAGAGACGGGCTTCAGAGAGTGACTTTAATTCTACTATAATACAGGCCAACATCCAACTGAACGGCGTCTAACGAGGACTCATGAAAGTCTCGGGAAGTAGAGAGAGAAGTTAGTCATTAACTATGACCTGAGAGCTGGCCTGATACAGTAAACATCAGTTGGAGAGGAAAAAAACAGCAGAACGGCTATTGCCAGCAATGACATGGTGTAATTTCTGAAGAATTACTTTTCACTTGCAGCTCTTCTGAAATACTGTCCAGACTAAAGATTCCAAACTTTTTTAATACCACATTGTGTTCATAAGAACTCCTTTCATTCATCCTCCTCTTTTAGCTGAGATGATTCTTAATCCGTGCTCTTTAAATAATTTGTTCTATTATCATACACTTTATTTGTGGTGCATTTTGAATCAATTCACTGTTGGGCTGTGGTCTTTTCTTATATTCAGCCGGTAGCCTGGGGGTCGGGCATTTGCCCTGCGATCAGGAAGTCGTGGGTTTGAGTCCCAAGACTGCAAAGCACCTCTGAGGTACCCTTGAGCAAGGTACACACTGCTCCCCGGGCGCTGTGTTCCTGGCTGCCTGCTGCTTCACTCGGTAAATGGGTTAAATGCAGAGGAAGAATTTCATGCTGTTCACACTGTGTGCTGTGGTGTGTTCACGTATGACAGAATGGTCACTTTCAATTATCATTATTGCTGTTTGCTTTTACACATACCAGTGCCTAATCGTATCTCATTTATCAACTCTTTATTCAACAGTGAGCTCGAAAAGCGCGATCTGATTGGCAAGCATTTTCACAAATAACAGCATGTTTTTTCTCAATAACTGTATCATTTGACTGGGTCAGGGTCACTAAGTAAGCAAATTGCTTTGTTTTGCAGCTAATCATTACTTATTGTCTACTTTATCACATACAAAACCAGAACAGGTATCCACTATAGCATTTTTAAAAGATAATATTTGAGCTCCGTTTGGTCAGACTGTGAAGAAGAGTCAGACAGCAAGCCTGCATCAACTCCTGAACCTCTCGTTGTCTGTAAGCTAAACTTTTTGGTTGGCAGCTGTGACAGAATGACTAAACAAACTAGCCAGAAATTAATAAAATACAGTTTGGCAAACAAGATGCTTTATAGACTGACAGGAACATCACATTCAGGCGAACCGAGCAAATACTGAAAAAGCTGGTCTGAACAGCTGTTTAATGGTCCTATCCATAATGCAAAAACCTACTACTTTTTTGCCAAAATTAAAGCACATTTGATACAAAATTTGGAGCTTCTTTTGTTGAACTTTTCTTTACTTTGCAGAACTGATGTATAACTTATGTATAAACACTTAAGGTTGTATGTTTTCACAAAACACGATAACACATTCCCTGTTGTGTTAATTTGCTTTAGAGTCTTATTGCGTACAGAGCAGAGTTTCTGTATATGCCAGTGTTTTAATGGCATGTTTTATGTTTTGTGTTCTTCTTTTTTGCCCAATATGTTAAATTCAGGAAAACAGACATTGTGCAGAAAAATATTATATTTGAGTGCATTCTCTGCGGAGGATGTGTGCTTATTTGCATTTATGATATCAACAAAGTGTGCCATTTGACAAGGAGTGTTCAAACTGTTTTGACTGCAATTTAACAAAGCAAATGTAAAATCTCAAGTGTTGATCAAATTCTCAAGTTGATTGTAACCTTATAGTGACATAACTTCCAGATTTACAAGGGACTGAATTTGAAAACGATGTGGTGTGAAATACTCAGACACACTCTTTCACTAGAACTGTGCTAATGGGTCATTGAACTACTGTTTTATACGCCAGTACTGAAGAAAAAAATCGTTTTTCATGTGAATAAAACAGACAATTAAGTATTCCACTTCTGATTGTTATTTTTATTTGATGTAATTAAAAGTTATTGTGCATACAGTCTTCGTTTTCAGTTTTTTCTCATTGCTTGACAAACACACAAAAAGTCAGAGGCGCTGACTCAGAACTGTTGAATGCAAATCAGAATGTAAATGGAATGTAAATACAACTCATTGAGTAACCCACAGTGTAATTCATTTCCAATTCCTTTCAAACAGCAGAGCAAAACGACAGCAAGAACTAAGAGTTAATCAAGTAACTGGGTTAAAGGTTACCTGGTACAGCTTAATGATGTGAGGGTGGTCTAGCATTTTCATGATCTTCACTTCCCGATAAATCTTCTCCAGGTTCACAGAGTCCAGCTGGGTCTTGTCTATGATCTTTATGGCCACCTGTTGAATCAAGGGCACAGCAAACAGGCTACAGTTAGCACCTAGACTAGCGTCTGAGGCTGCAGCCTGTATGTATTCACTAGTCTCAGAGCGGCCTGCGTGGCCTGTGCGGCAGATCCAGCCCCGATGCCAATTAAAGGCAGGTCACATGTAAGAGGCGCCGACACACACTTGTCTGCCCATCTGAATACCCCGTGCATGACTAATGAGCTTAATAATTCAAAAAATTTAATCAGGCTCAAGATCGCTGGCTCAGGACAAGCAGTAGACTAAATTGGGCTACATCTCCAGAAGCACTCCTTGACATTCAGAGGTTGATGAAGTGCTAATCTTTATCTTCTCCACAGCAGAAAGGACAAGGCAAAGACATAAGCAGCATGGGCTCTGTAGGACACCAGCTCAGTCAAGGAAAAGGAGATGTACATGCTGTGCTGGAGCCTGAAGTCTGGACACGACTCCACTTTCAGTTCTCCAAGTACATCCATCGGCAACAATGACAATAAACTGCAGATGGTGTAATTATTTATTAGAATGATTTCTAAACGTTGACCCCTAAAAACCCTTGAATGTGAGGCCACACTCTCCTAACTACAAAATAATTACGTATTAGATTAATGGAACAGAATATTGTCTGCGAATAAACCCTCGCAGATATTGCAAGTGATAAAAGCATGCAATATGTAGTTTTTCTTCATATTATACATCTTCCCCATCTTCATAGTCTTCTGTCAGTTTCTGCATTTCTTGACATCAAAACAACCAACAGAATAAAATGTAATTTATTATGTAACTCATTTTGTAATTACAGGTGAACAAATGTCGATGTTCTAAGTGCCAATAAGAGCACATCCTCGACAGAGAACACACCTTTGCAAATTTTAATACACAGTTACTGTTAATTAGCATAATTTAACATGTAAGGGAAAATATAAAATAGAGTTGGTGCAAAGGTTATGACTCACTTTACTCCTTTATGACTTTTGCCCCAATATGTTAAACTCAGCAAAATAGAAAATGTGCAGAAATGTCAGACGCAGCCGACACCAAGCGTGCAGCTCAGACGGTGCTCGGGTCATCGGAGCAAGACCAAAAGATTGGACTCAGGTGAAAGGATGAAGAACGGTACCTCTCCAACAAAAACCCAAGCAGCCCCACATTAGTGTGAGCCCAAGCAGCCCTGTACAATATAATCCTCTTAACAATGTTAATTCCCTGACACATTGCTCCCCTGTGAAATTCAACATCTTCTCCACAGATGCTGCTCCTGCAGAGTTGTCTGGAAACCGAATGGGGCTCATCGGCTTGGTGAAGATGGCTTACTGTAATAAAAACATATTTTTCACATTTACTGTAATCAAAATTCCAAAAAACAGGCCTGTGTCTCAGAGGAAAGAGCCTGATTCCAAAAAAGGCCTCTTCTGCTCTTACGAGACCCTGCAGACGGACAGGAACATCAGGTATGCTTGTGACGGAAGGTGTATTATCACAAAATCACAATGGCTGGTTATGCAACCAAGGCACAGGTCAGCAGCATGCTCCAGATATCCACTTGCACACGTAAGCCCAGGATCACTTATGCAGGACCTAAGACCAGAGCAGGGCCACTTTTCCACACAGGGTGGACACATTTCAGAACAACTTGCTTGGGAACAGTCAGGTGAGGGTGAGGTCCCTACATTTCCAAGTTGCTCTCTAGAAACCAGCCACTGCAGGGACAGCCACAGAAAAGCCCACCTGATCGCCCAGTTCCCCACCGAACCAATATGAGCCAAAGCCTGTGCAGAGATCAGAGAGCAGCTGCGAGCTACTTTCTTACACGTGTGGCTTTCGTGACAACCTGCTGCTGCTGCTGCTGGGCTGTTCAGTGAGGAACTGAGCGGAAATGTGCAGCACACACTCAAGAAGTTCTTCCCACGGGCAAGCAGACGGTCCCAATTCACACGCTGCCCACTCACTTACACACACACACTCACCTCGGTCTTGGTGATCCGGTGCCTCGCGAGCTTCACGACGGCGAAGTTACCCTTGCCGAGGGTCCGCTCGATATCGTAGAAGCCCACCCGGACCGGAGCCCGGAGCCCTGCTTTTTGGTGACAGTCAGCCATGACCATGCTTTTTGGTACCAGCACTCGGGGGGAGAGGGGAGATAGACGCCCTGTCACACACACGGCCTCAAGTCAAGATAACGAGGTGGCGAGAACAAGCCCCCCTCCCCTGCTAAAAGACGTCTATTGGCATAAAAACACACACAGACTAAATAAGACCCCGTGACCCCCAGTTCGGTCTCTGGTCGACTGAGGAACGAGGAGAGGTTCAGCAGGACTGAGAAAGTGTCACACCAGCCGCCTTCTCACCCCCCACCCCCCCTCGGATACAATAGAGCTCTAATGTTTCAGCCCCATCCGCGCGAGCACACGAGCCGGACCCGCGAGAGGAGGAGCGTCCCGTTCTCTCCGCTGACGTGCATTGACGTCAGAGCCTGTGGGGGTATTTGAAGGGGGGGCGTGGCTCTAAAGCCGTTCCACGCTTCGGTGCCAATTCGTTGCCAAGGCGACCGGAGCCACGTCTTACGTCAACAGGGCAGCTTTAACTGTTCCGAAAGAGAAGAAGAAGAAAAAACGCAGCTGGTTTGATTTTGCCAGAGATGGGACGTTTGATTCAGCCCATCCGACTCTTGATCCGACTCCTTCGAACTGTCCGTTACAACGAATCGATTCACGAATCCAGTCGACTTTGTGCCTCCTCCATTTGAGAATGATTCCAATGTCTTCTGTTCATTACACATTTTTATTTAGGTTATTAATTTATAACCTCAAGTGCGTAATCAGGGCGTGGACGCTACCAAAAGTTCGATATTGTACATTGAAAAGATTCAAATGAACAGGAATCGATTCTACACAATACTCTCAGTTTAATAAAATGTAATCTTAGAGAAAAACATGACTAACATGAGTGGTCCAACATGAGTTATACCTATATTTGGAGGTCAGTATCTAGTTTACTCAGGAATTACTCAGATTACTCAGATTCTCCTGCAAAATCCTTCAGGTGGATAGATGACGTTTTAATATTGGTAATATGATTTGATTGTATTTTCCGTTGCAATTGTTAAATGTTACCTTATTTTACACAGGCTAAACTAAAATACACTTTTAGTTATATATATCGATTTACATGTGGTTGCTGCACACATGCCGCAAACTTGAACGTCACTGTTTGGAATCGAGATCAAGGCTTTGGAGCCAACTCTTGATTCCCGAGAGAGTCATGGAATCCTTAATGAGATCGGCTAAATCCCAGCACTAGCTACACTATCTGGACAGAAGTATTGGGACATACCTCTTAACTTTTGAATTCAGGTGGCCCCTTCCTTCCAGTGAAAGGCAATCTTAATGCTATAGCATACATGTTTAGCATACACGCCATGCTTCCAACTTTGTGGACACAGTTTGTCGAAAAACCTTTTCTATTCCAGCATGACTGTGCTCCAGTGCACAAAGCAAAGTCCATAAAGACATGGTGAGATGAGTTTGTTGTGGACGAACTTGGCTGGCCTGCACAGAGCCCTGACCTCAACCCCATCCAACACCCTTGGGATGAACTGTAACGGAGATTGCAAGCCAGGCCTTTTCGTCCAACATCAGTGCCTGACCTCATAAATGCTCCACAGAATGAATGGGCACAAAGTCCCTCAGAAACATTGCAAAATCTTGTGGAAACCCTTCCAAGAAGAGTAGAAGCTGTTATAGCTGCAAAGGGGGACCAACTTCATATTAAAGTCTATGTCTTTTAATGCAGTGTCATTAAAGTCCCTGTTGGTGTAATGGTCATACTTTTGTCCATATAGTGTATTTTTTTTGGCTCTTAAAGCAATTTATTTAGTGTGTCAGCGGTGTTAGACTGGACTGCAGGCCCCATCCATTCAGTGTGGTTCTGTAATGTGGTTTGTTCACCTATTTTTCTTTTTTATTTGAGCTACAATTGTGAAATCCTTGTCATGTGCAGCTGGACCATACGCATAATACTCTAGAGCTTCAGCCAGTCCAGCTCTGGAGATGTTCAACCAGATAAAATCAGTCTGAATACACAGTAAATCCAACTCCACCAGACAAACGCTGACATGGAATTAAGCCTGCAGTTTCAGTGAGACAGCTGTTTAATTATATATATTAACATGGCTGGTATCTGAGTTTGACTTTTCTCGTTTTGTAAACTTTTGGTAGAATAATATGGTAAAGCTAAAGTGAGAGGTATGTGCAAGAGTAGAGCAGTCCAGGACTCGTCACCAACAGAACAGATAAAATAAGGAATTGGGACCTTAATGAGTGAATATAACAGAGTGAAAACAAAGTGTAATTTAAGATATTCAGAAAGACAAAAGTGCATTAACATTTTACTTGAGTACTCAGGGTTCAATACATGCAAATGAAATCAGACTGCTACTCCTCTGAGGTTTCTGGAAGATTAGTTCAATAAGTTACAGTGCATTTAATAGTACATTTTGAAAGCTTCCGGATTAGAAGATAACGGGAGTTCTCACTGAGAGGTGATTACTATCAAACAGCGACATCTGCTGGCACGGACCATTATTGCTTCTGTTACATAAAATGTACTTCAGCAGCTCTCTATTCCGCCCTGCTTTAAAAAACAAGTCTGTTTTTAAATGCCTCTTCAAAACAGACTGCAAACTGTTTAAGTAAAACAAAACAAAAAAATGCTACAATAATATTCAACACATCTGTCTAAAGCATGTCTTATGTGTAGACTAATGCCATGTGATCAGCCTTGGCAATTCTCAAATTGAACAAATAAGCTACAACTAAATGATCATTATAAACAAAGTAAAAGCTTGCCATAATTCAACTGTAAGCGTAAGCATTTTTTATTGTAGCTCATGTTTCCAAGTGGCTTTTCCACAGTCTGCTTCTTTGAGAAACTTACTGTTGTTCATGGATGCACTGACCACATTATAAGGAATGACTGACATGCTGGAAGTTTATTGTATACCACTAACCAGATTGGATTTTGGAAGCAAAAGACTGATCGTTTATCCCATATGTACTGTAAAAGGATAGAAGCAGGTTATTTTCAAATACATATCCACAGAAAACATTACTTTGAATCTCAAATTCAAAATCCTTACCCTAAGTGTTATGGACACTACTCAAAACAATCAAAAGGAAACTGTGACAATGTTTCACTCAACATTACTTCATAGCAGAAAGGAAAAAGATGAAACATTGATAGTTTTAGAGTGTTGTGAGCAGGATTTCTTTAGCAGTTTGGAATATCCAAGCTAAGCAAAACTGACATTGTTTTTGCCTTTGAACTGGGAGTCCATTCCAGAATCATTAGAGTATGAAAAACAAAGGGCACTTCAATGGGCATCCGCTGGAGAAGGCCTCTCGTGAGGCGGGGCTGGACTTTGCTCAGATGAACAGAAGGGTCAGGGCACTATCATGAGAGTTTCCGAACGGACTGTCCTGTTCCCGGACACCGGTGTCCACAAAGGAAGCGGCAACAAGGCGATGACACCTTTGTGTTTTCTTTGTACTGGGTTTTGCAGACCTGAGTCTGCTGTCCACCAGTGTGACACCCCTCCACATGACCACTGTGTCTTTCAGTAAAGGTTACTATAGGACATAATAGGGTTTTGGGATAGCAGAGTTCCAGCCAGGCACAGAAAGGTGGTCAGCCAGTCTTGGTCCTGTCAGTGGACAGCTTCAGCATCCTCAGTATCCATAGATGTCATTCTCCACCCATCCTGCCTCGACGGCCACTGGACTGCGGCAGGTCTCATAGATGTCGTTGGTGACAAATCCGGCCATACTACTCGGGACATTCTCATATTCGTCAAGGTGGCTGCTGGGCCCCCTGCCACTAAATGTTCTGCTGATTTCTGAGCTCATATATTCCAGATGGGCGCCATGCTGGCTAGGGCTGTTTGTGGGAGTGTGGCTTCTGCAGTTTTTGAGGGCCCCAGCAGATACCCATTGCCCAGGCACAGCATAGATGTTGTCTTGTTCCTTTCTCCTGCAAAGACAAAGCAGTTAGACAACCCTGCATGCAGGCGACTGCAAATGACTGATCTCATTTAACTCAATGGTTTGCCTAAAAAATAAAATGACACTTTCCTCTTAGGTCAGCCAAGACAGGTTTAGTGTCCAAAGTTTGCTTTTGCTTACTAACAAGTACCAGAAAATATGACTGTCCATTAGCATCAAGCAATTTGCAAGCCTAAATCATTACATATTAGCCTCAAACAATGCTGAGTTGGTACAGACCTCAAAAGCCATGGTTCACTCTACAGTCTATGTCTATGAAATCTGTACAGCTGTTTTTCTCTATTGGTAAAATGTTCCAAAGCTGATATATTTTGTTCTGTGTACATTTGAGGTCAGTGAAAAAAAACAGTTAAAATCTGATTACTGCACTAAAGTATTCCTTTAAAGCTGCATCACTCACTTGTTAGCAGTGATTCTATAGCAGAAGACCCCTGAGACCACCAATATCAGCAGAAGCAGTATGGGCACAGTTGCCAGGAGAATGTAGTAAACATTGATGTCATCTGAAAGAGAAACTGAGAGAAGAAACTGACTGGAAATCATGATAATACAAACAGGTATCAACTCCAGTAAAACTGGACAAGCCAGAAAGCAACAAGGTCATGTTATTTACAAAGATCCTTTTCACTAGATCGGGATTGTCGCTGATCAAGACATTTTAATGAACTGGGTACCGCCTATATCAAGTCCAGCTGCAGTTCTTGTTTTCAGTTCTATTTATGCCAAGTGGACAAGACAAAAATGGGAATTATTCATAACCAGTGGCAGTGAGGCCAACAATAATATCTAAAGTCTGCAATGTAGAATAATCTTACAGTGGAATATGAAAACTTTTAATATCTGAACTAGACATGTTTCATGAAAATACTGGGAATGTCTCTGTTTGAAACAGCCATTAACAGAAAACATTCAAAGCTGAGAGACAAAAGCAGACTATTGCACAGGTAAAATGCCTATTTCATACAAGTCAGCAAGAAAACACACATACACACACAATACACATCACAAATGGCTGATTTCACTGGAGAATACTAAAATATCAAATACTGTGATCAAATACTGTCAATGTATTGTGTGACAGTATTATCTCTGAAAACAAAAAGATCGAAATAGATTGGTGTCAGAAGATATTCAAAATTAAACTGTTTGGATCCCGCAGGGGGGTGGGGGGGGGGGGTGGCGGTAGAGCTACTATTATGCATTACCTGATGATTCAGAGAACGCTGTTTTTATCTTTTCATAATCCAACGTGACAGGCTGCTGTTTTGGTTTCAGAGTTATCTTCGGTTTATCTTAAAAGAAAGCATTAGTGCCAATCAATTCAAGGATTGTAATTTGTTACATTCAGGCTGAGCAAATAAGGGCTTATATTATACTTAAGTTTAATATAATTACATGATACATCTACTGTAGCATTACACAAAATAATTCCACTTCACATGCCTTCACATGTTCCTACGTACTGTTTACTGTAGTTGTGTTGAATACACTGTCTGTATGTTCAACACATGTAAACAAGGCATGCACATTCATTTACTCTATAAAACTGATAGTGACAAACATATGAATTTTAATGTTGCAGTAATAATCCAAGCCAGACCTTCCTGATGTATGTGTTAATAAGCATAAACATATTATAACAGATGGAACATCTGTTAATAAAATGGTTTCAGCACAACATCTATGATGAACAATCTGTAGTTATGATTCTTGTCATTTACGATGGTCATTTAAATCATTGCTGTTAAAATGTGATTAGGCTCACAAAGTTCTTGATTAATAGCTGATTATTTGAATTATGTGTGTTAAAGTAGAGAAGATACTAAAATGTGCATAACTGTAGGTTGTTAAGCAAAAGTTCCACATAAAAGCTTCAAATTTAGATCAATAAACAACATTACTGTCCAACAATGTTCAACAAGCATTCTCAACAACAACATACAAATGTCATCCAGCAAGGATTAGTATGCAAGAAAAGTAAGAATAATTCAGGGAGCTAATGGCAGCAGGCGCAAAAAAATCCTTAGTTGGTGGTATTCAAGGGTACCGTCCTAAAGGTTCCCAAACCGAGCTAAACAGGACCTTCAAGTGTTTTATTGTGATTATACCACAGTTTATGATTTTTATTACTAGAATTTGAAACAGTGACACAAACACTGAATAGTTCCAAACTTAAGGATAAGTCAAGTCAAAATGTAAAAAAAAAACTATGCACTTCTCAGCTAATAGCTTGAGAGAACTAGCAACATGTTACATTTGTGTATATATTTAAAGGTAATATCAGTAGCTCACAGCAGATTAAAAACACTAAGTGAAACTAATGTCCGTATAAACATTAGAAGAGTCACACAGTCACACACTTTTCTCCATCTCATGGATTAGTCTCTCCTCATCCACTTTTGGCTAGTTTAATCGCGTTTTGATGAAAGGCGACTGGATTCACAGCAGTATTTAAGGTGAAACATCAGTGTAATGCAACGTGATGCGTCAAAAAAAGAAACAAGGTGTTCGTCAAGAACGTAGCTCTACCACTTGTGGTTGGTGTAGACAGCTTTGTTGATTACAGTGTGATTGTTTTTGTTTTGTTGTCGCTTGCGTCTCTTGCTGTTAAGACAAGGACTTGTTATAGTTCTTTTTGGCAAGACTGTTACTCATTATGAACTTTGATGTGGCTGTTTTTAGCAGCTACTGTAAGGCAGAGTGATACTAAGAGAGACTCTGTTGGAGGTTCATTATGAGGAAATATTGCCTCTTAGCCAATCACACTGCAAGGTAGGAACTAAACTCCACATAATTAAAACTGATTCAATTAAATCAAAATTTTGTGTCTGGAGTGTTGCCAGGTCTGTTTAGGGGGCTATAGCCCCACAAATGATGTTAGTCCCCCTAAATGTGCATTATTAATTTTAACCATCAGTAGCTGATTTCTAGTTTCCCCCCCCTCAAAAAAAACAAAAACAGCACCTCAAAGAATTTCATCGACCCCCCACGCTGCAGGGATTGGGGTGGAAGGTGGGGGGGCATTAGTGACACCCCTTCTGTGATCTCAAAAACTGAACAAAAGCTTCTTATCTAAGAAAGTTCCAAGCAACTTAAAACATTTGACATTTTCCATAGATTGATACTTAAAAACATGTGCTTGTACAGGGTCCCTAAAGTGTGTAGTTTTATTTGGATACAAATACATCAATTTTGGAATAAAAACTGAGGTGTTTATCTATCACTTAATTTCTGTGAAACAAACCCACCAACACCATATCATCATTTTAAATAAACTAGTAAAACAGCCAAACTGCATACTAATAGAGAAAAGAGAAGGAACTAATATTGTATAATCATTCAAGCAAATGGGAGTATGAAAAAAACATATTCTTACATGTTTCAGTTATGCTGCTCTGTGACAAACAGTTTATTTACTGAATCTTTATCTTATGAACCACTAGGGGTCCTCATATGTACTGACATCAAAAGCCTGGACAAGGAGGTTATCATACTACAACCTATTGCTCATTTTTTTTCTCTCTCTGGAAAAAGTGCCCATATGATTTGACCAAACCACTTTTATGTCTTTTATAAAGTCCTTCTCCTTATGGAAATGCAATGTCAGACAAATCAAATATTAAATCTATTATGAAGGGTACACTTGATTTTTGGCTTTAATATCCAGTGCTTTAATGACCAGGCCAGTGTTGAATCATTGTCTTTCTGTGGAGTTTTTCAGCAGTAATTTCAGTGCAGTCAATGATAATGTGTATGTAGTGCTGATAAGAATGACTAGTCTGTGCTTGTGGTGTCTACTTGGCTGTATCTTCACCTAGTCAGCTAGCGTGAGTTTCTTCTGTTACTTAACTGTTGTGCTGCTATTTTGCTGTTCACTTTGACTTATTTTGTTCAAGACTGCTACTTTGTTGTGTGCTTTGTTTGGTTGTGTGCTCTGTTTGGTTGTTGGCTGCCTTTGTCCCTGGTGGTGTTAGCTT
>JBBPCZ010000001.1:20824212-20846366 GCA_037974445.1 Brycinus macrolepidotus
GTGACCAACGCTGTGTACTCCTCCAGGTTGGTAGAGTCACCGTAGGTTGCAGCCTCCCTGAACATGTCCCAGTCAGTGTACTCAAAACAGTCCTGAAGAGCAGAGATGGCTCCTGAGGGCCAGATCTTTGTCTGCTTTTGGACGGGCTTGGCACATCTGACAAGCGGTCTGTAGGCTGGGATAAGCATGATGATCGGAGAATTCGAGGTGGGGGTGGGACTCAGTGTGGAATGCGCCAGGAATGTTTGTGTAAACACAGTCCAGCGTGTTCGCCCCCCTCGCCGGAAAGTCCACATGCTGGTAGAATTTGGGGAGAACTGTCTTGAGGTTTGCATGATTGAAGTCTCCAGCAATAATAAACAGTCCGTCAGGGTGTGTGTTTTGGAGTCCACTGATGGCTCCGTACAGTTCTGGCAGCGCGTTGTTAGCATTAGCGCTGGGTGGGATATACACCGTGACTATGAGCATGGTGGTGAATTCTCTCGGTAAATAAAAAGGTCTACATCTAACTGTCAAAAACTCCAGCAGTGGTGAGCAGTAGCTCGAGATCAGCACAGCGTTCACACACCAGTCCGAGTTGATATAAACACAAAGCCCTCCCCCTCATGCTTAGTGGCTAAGAGTACCATCACGGTCGCTACGGTACATTAGCGTGTTCCTAATAGCTGTAGCCGTCTCCGGAACGCTGTCGTTGAGCCATGTCTCCGTGAAAACATAAGCACAACAGTCTCTGAACTCTCGCTGGGTGGTTTGCTGGAGTCGGATGTAGTCCAGTTTATTGTCCAGGGACCGGACATTGGCGAGGAAGATGGATGGGATTGCTGGCCGGCTAGTGTTAGCTTTTAGCCTAGCATGGACCCCCGCTCACTTGCCGTGCTTCCGCTTCCTCGCGCACTGCTTGAGATGTCTCCTACCCTGGCCATCGGCATCAGGCGACACCGTGGTCTGAGGTGCCGAGCAAGCCGAGATCTCAGAGTAGCAGCAGCAGCTCATCTCCGAGGTAAGCTACTCGCTCTTCTGTTATCTGGAGCAGGGTCTGGTGGTCGTAGACATGCATACAAGCTGTTCGGATGCACATATTGACAGTGTTTGGTGTGGAGTTTCGAAAAAAAAACACACTTTTGCACCAGAGTGTTGGACCCGGAGTGGCCACTGTGACCTAGCGCGCCGCCATCTTGTAACACTTGACGTGCAAGAGGCACCGGAAGTGAAGCGCATCACATGGTATAAAAGCCCAGATATGGAGGTAACCATTGCTCAACCATTGAGTCATCACCCTTCATCTCAGTCAAGACCTTCATTTCTTCAGAACCATGAATACTCAGGTTATATACCTTTCCTTGTGTGTGAAGGTGAATGTGGATTCCGGTGGGAATCTTTACTCTATACGAGAGCGTGTGGATTACCAACTCTCTCATGTACTCTGTGATTGGGCTCATCCTCCACGCTACACTGGTGTAACGGTTGGCCTTCCTTCGTGACAGGAACAAAATAGAGAGAATGCCAAGGGGGTGGATACTTTTGCAAGGCACTGTATATAAGCGTCTTATTGGGAGTGCCCCCCTACAGTCATACAGAATAATGCAATATGAGCTCAATATTAAATTCCAGTATGGTTTAACGTTAAACTAACTCCACTGAGCACTTCTACTGAGAAGTGGAAAACAGAGGAGTGTCAAAGTGTGACGCATTAAAGTGTACAATGTGAAATGTGTTCTTTGACCGAGGGGCTTTTTGGCAGAAACATTCTTGCTTGCTATTTTGTTCATTTTGTGTCAGACAATAACCTTTCACTCAAAGAGACATTTGACCCCATATTGGTTTCTTAAGTCAGTGATCTCTTGGAACACAATAGGCAGTGTTTGCATGAAACTCAGTGTAATGCTGGTTATTTCTGTTGATGTGCTTTTGGTGTAGTAGCACGTTATCATATTTCCTGCTTGCATGCTTTCCATTCCCAGGAGATGATACTTCATTTAATGTATCTTTTGACTTGTGTTAAGGTTTAAAAGCTTTCAAGTGATGGAGAACAATTGCTGTTGTTACAAATGAAAGCAAATTTAAGGTTCAGATTGTCTTCTGTCCAGATAGAACTGAACAAATAGAGCAAATAGAAAAATTGTTTTGTAAATGGAATGCAATTTTAGAGTGAAGTTCATATTTTTTTGTTCAGAGAATCTGGAACAATCTAAAACATTTATTAAAGGCAGGATATATATATATATATATATATATAGGACAGATAGTACATTGATCAACATTACATTACATAAAATGTAAGAATGTAAATAAATTAACTATGTTTGAGTAAAAGACTTTGCCCATTTAACCCCTTTGCCCACTTTACACAAACCCCTCTGAATGACCCCGCTGATCGCACTATTGAATTATGCAGAACTTTTGAATTTCCCTTGCACTCTGTTCCTCGAAATCAGTGCAGCAATACCAAAGTACACACTAATTCCTAACTGTATTAATAAACTTAGTTTAAACGCAGAGTCTAACTGAGCAGTAATTCAGTTGCTGAACACCTGCACATGCAAATGCCCATTGACAGCTTTATATTGAGGGTGTTTTGGGTTAATAGAGGGTGAACTATAGGAGTCACTTTCCTTTTTAGACATCATCCCCTGTTTTAGGGTAAGTCAGCTTAGCTCTAGCAAACAACCTGGAAGACCATGGAAGAGCACAGTAGTGGATGACTGAATAACAAGAATAATCAGGAATAGAAAGGCCAGGGACAACGTGGCAAAGTCAGTCACCTGACCTGAACCCCATTAACTATGCAGTTTACTTAAGAAGGTCATAACTGAAGGAGAAAACCAGTAGGAAGTAATTAATGGCTGCGTCACATGCCTGGCAGAGCATCACTGAAGATTTTGTCTTTGGGTTGCAGAGTTTAAGCAGTGAGTGACTGCAAAGGAGTTGCAACAATGTATTACACATGACAACTGTAATGAAGATTATTCATTTGTTAATTTGCTTATTAAAAGGGGACAGTTGGCCCAATTATTTATGGTTGCTGATAGTAACCACATATATAAATCTTTTTAATCCTGCAAAGACAACATTTTTGCAACTTACAAAACAAGCAAAATAAGCAAAAATACCTAGATCAGATAAAAAATGCATTGGCTTGAATTGAGATAATTTCAGTGGCTACATTTCTGACAGAGAAATTAAAATTAATACTCTGCATTTTGACCTAATATTTTTTTTTGTTTAAATTATGATGTGCTGCAGTACATGGAAATGAAAAAATTGACACTGTGCAATTGCACACATTCAACTTTGTATGTCCAAACCTACTAACCCAGTATTGATGTTCAAAGAAGTCCTGAACATAGAGCTCAGTGCACACAGTGGGAGGGGTGAGGTGTGTGGTACTCCCCTGTACTCACACACCCCTACTGACACTCA
The DNA here is from genome assembly GCA_037974445.1 of Brycinus macrolepidotus. Classification (NCBI taxonomy): domain Eukaryota; kingdom Metazoa; phylum Chordata; class Actinopteri; order Characiformes; family Alestidae; genus Brycinus; species Brycinus macrolepidotus. Next base: position 20,827,633 of record JBBPCZ010000001.1, read on the forward strand.
TCATATTTCTACTACTATATAAGTACCATCTCACACTGTGTCTCAAATAATGTGCATACTCGTCTCAAGACTGAACAAGGTAAGCTACACTTCCTGAACTGACTTGACTTGAGAGGCTGAACTCATTTCGATTTAAAAGAATGCTCCTGAGTAACAAACTACAGACTTTTAATGGATTATACAGGCTCACATGGGTCTTATGGAGCCAAATAGCCAATATACTGACACATTTAATGTTTTATTTTTTTCTAAGTGCGTGAAACTTTTAAAAATTCTGTTAGATTTGCTTATAAATACACGATTAGAAATAAAACCTTAATACTTGACAACTGATTGATTGACTTGAAACCTATGTGGAGTACGTGGAGGTTGTTTAAACTTTAAAAGGTTCTTCACAATAACATCACATTGACCAAAATGATTCTTTAAGGAACTATCCTTTGAAATGATCTTTCTTATATGGCATCGCTCCAAACAACCCTTTCTAGCGCCTGTAAGACCACTGATTCCTAAAGTATATTTTTTTAAAGTATAATTTGAAGTTGGTAATAGATGATAAATATATATCATGTAGTTCTAAGTATATGATAATTTCTGTTAACTTAATATGTAGAATTTTTTTCAGCAGGATAAAAATATCTTTTGAGATATTTTGAGGATGCTGCTGTGGCTGTCGCTCTCAGTGTTGTCCGTGGCCCTGCAGCCGTCTCTCTCCCTCTATAACTGCTCCTCTCTGTACGAGAGGGTCCCGAGTGAGTCCGAAACCCACAGGCACTGATCTTACCCACTATGTATTTAATGTTATCAGCTGCTAATCCTCTCCTGTTTGCCCCAGACAACAATGACCTGACGGTGAACTGTGGGGTCAGCATCATCACCCTGAATGTAAACCTCTGCACAGCGCAGTGGGCTGGCTTTGACCCCACTGGCCTGGCTCTAAATGGGGAGCACAACAACAGTCTGTGTCAAGGTACCATAGACACCAGCGTGGACCCTCCGGTCATCCGCTTCCAGCTTCCTGTCAATGACAGTCAGTCCAACCCATGCCGACAGTCCCTGCAGGTAAGACAAAGGCTAAAAGCTCTTAAATCAGGTGCCTGGGAATGGACATGTAACTGAAGAGAATAGGGGGTAAAGTGTAAAGTGTCCATTTGTCACACGTGAACACACCATGGCACAGCACCCAGTGTGAACAGCGCAAAATTGTTCTCCCCCATTCACTCGAGTGAAGCAGTGGGCAGCCAGCAACGCAGCGCCCCGGGAGCAGTATGTGGGGGCGGTATCTTGTGGATACCTTGGTGGTGCCTTGGTGGTGCCAAGCTGAAAGCGCAACGTTCACGGGCTGATTATTTTTAATTAAACCACAACAAACAGCTACATGTCTTTTTTTTAATATCTGACCTTGGCTTTAGTGTTTTGAAGTCTGTTTATGAGTCTGCTTTGTGTTTTGCTCCGCTGTTTTTCTTTGTGTTTGTGTTTTTTTGCCTTTTGTCCCTTTCCAGCCAGCTTATCCATCTCCAGCACACATTTTAAGGGGACTCAACTGTCCTCTATCTTTCCCTGTATATTACAGAGGCGACTCAACCACAAAAATCGATTTTTTAAGTGATCAACTGATCAAAAACTTACATACACGCACACTGCAGGGGATATTAATGGACACTTTCATATTGGAACCACACCCATATTTCAAAAACTGTCAGAGGAGAACTGTCAGAGGATAATAGTAAGACACTTTGGATAAAAGCATCTGCCAAATGAATGTAATGTAATGTAAAACTTTGTATTTTTGTCCATTTTATAAATAACAGAAAATGTGACTGATTGAAAGTGGTGTAAATGTGTTTTTTTTAAAGCAAAACTTTCAATGTATAGACAGTCACTGTGTTCTTTGGGGACTCAGATTGTAAATGAAGCCCCCGGTTCATCTGGACCCTTCAGCCAGTTCTCCAACATCCAGTCTGTCATCATTACTGGCTACATCGACACGCCCACCTCTTCAGCGGGAGTCATCAGCTACTCCACAGACCTCTACTACCACTTCTCCTGCCGCTATCCGCTGGAATATCTCATCAACAACACCAAGATAGTGGCGTAAGTTTCTAAGAAGCCCTAATCATACTTGCAAGAAGTCAACTGTTAAAAGGTTTATGCTATAAAAAATATGCTATCCAGGGTTTTGCCCTGTGGTCAGGAAATAGCTAGTTTCAGGCTTCATTTAGACAGTTCAAATCTGATGTTTTGGTACATCTGATTTGAGAAGCACATATTTTCTGCAGTCTGAATGGTTAAAAGCCACACTAACTTTTCAAAGTGAATTCAAACCACATCTGTATGTCTTCAAATCTGATTCCAAATAGATTCCGTGAGGTATGTGTGACACAAACAGACCAGTCAGATCCGATTTCATGTGTTTCTTGTCACTCTTCAGTCCACAATGACTCTAGGCTGACCATGAGTCATATTTGGACACTTTTGACTTGCAAACACAAGAACCGTTTCCTAAGAACCATTATTTGTTTTCTACTTTCTTTTATGAACATTCATTTGTCTCAGCAAATGGAGGAAAACACACCTGATTCTATTTGTTGCCACATAAACATTGGCAGCTGACAACTGTGACAACTGACAACTGTGGAAAATAATGGTAGTCAGTTCAATTAATTTTAATCTGATGATCATGCCAGTATTGTGTTTGGGCAACTAGCTGTTGGAAGTGGCAATGAGAAAAACAGGTTTTAAAAAAGGGAAAATTTGTATGTGTTACTGAATAACTTCCTGATCCAGTATTTTACCGTAAGTAGGTATTATTCACATGAGATCATAGTGTTTACAAAACCCTTATAGCAAGTCTGTTCAAACAAAAGACATGAATCTACTTTGAACTAGGAATTAAACTGCTAAATAAGAATGACTTGTGTCCTAGTCCCAGTTCCCTGATAAAGCTTGCGAATTGAAAAATGATATTAATGCAACTGTCTGTGACACTTGTGATTTCTCAGATCATCAGTGTCAGTGGCCACCACTGACAAAAACGGAAGCTTCATTGACACTCTCAGCATGAGTGTCTACAATGTGAGTCAGTTTACCTCTGGTTTACTTATTGCTTTAAAGATGCTTGTCCTAGCTTTGACACTATGATCCATTCTTTTCTCAGGACTCAAACTTTGTATATCCATTGATGGTTCCATCTAGTGGTCTACAATTACGCACTAAAATCTTTGTTGAAGTCAAAGCGGTCAACCTCAGTGGGAAGTAAGAGCACCTTCTGTATAGTGGTTACCCTGGACAAGCCTTGAGTTTGATCTTTTTAGATAATCATTTTTCCGAATAAGAGGCCACACTGACTGTCTGTTTGCATTTGATTAATTACAGCTTTAATCTCTTCTTGGATCACTGCTTTGCAACTCCATCACCGTATAATTCAACCAGCAATGAGCAACATGACTTTTTCACTGTGTGAGGAATACAGTTTGTTCAGCGCATGTTTAAATAACAACTGTTTCACTGCTCAGTCTACCATGATTTCTTTGTTAAAATTTGGCCTGTTCTTCCTACAGATGTACTGTTGACTCTCGTACTACTGTCCTGTTGAACGGCCTCTCCAAGCTGTCCAGGTTCTCCTTTGAAGCGTTCCGTTTTGTGGAGCATCGTAACCAAGACAGGTCCTCTATCTACCTTCACTGCATTCTAAGACTGTGCGAGCCCGACAAGTGCCAGAGCATTATAAATGTAAGCAAAACTCATTAATTTTTAAAAATTTTCCAATATGACAAAATAATGTGATGTATAATGTCTTGTTGGATTTGTGGGCAGAGTTGCAGTGGTAGAAGAAAGAGATCTGTTGAGCCAGGATCTGAAGCCACCGTGTCAATGGGCCCGATATATACTGCCGGCCAGAGTATGTGTACAAACTCATACATCATTAATAATTACATCATTAGGCCATATATAAATGCAGTTTTGTCCCACTATGTTCAAAATTACATTCAAATGAATAACATTGCATAAGAAATGGTAGTTTGATTAATCTGTAACATGTTTCATTGTGATTTTTTTAGGCATTGACCCGACTGTTTCTGCCTATGGTAAGAAACTCTTCGTTTATAGTTTATAGTATTATTTAATTAATTACTTAAGATTTTGATGTTATGAAGACTTAAAAAAGAAACAAAGGCCAAACCGTCAAACATTTGACCCAAAAGTGGTCAAATGTTTTGATAGTAACCAATCCTGTCCTTATGGAGTATTTTTTGCCCTTTTTTGCAGCTGGTGGCACTGGACCATCTGCTACAAGCCAGGACAAAGTGACTGGGGCAGTGGTAGGAGCTGTTTTTGCTACTGGTGCGGCGGTGCTACTGGTCATGGCTGGATGGTTTGTGTTGAAGAAGGCGTACTGGGTTGGTGGACTGCCTCATGTCTTGAAATAAAGAACCCGACTGCTTGCCATCTGCTTCGCACTGAAGAAACCTAATTAAATCAACATGATAAGATACTTTGGCACCTGAATGGAGTACCAAAGATACTCCTCCAGAATAACTTATACTAGTGTTCAAAAGTTTGGAATCAATGTTTTTAATAATAATAATAATAATAATAATAATAATAATAATACATTACTACTAATAATAATATTCATCAATAATTGTGTTAAAGACAAGGAGAAACTTCCTCACAGCAAGAGGAAGAAAGCAATCAAGACTCAAAATGCGGACCCATCTTCGTCATAGACGCTAAGGGTATAACATTAACAAATTAGTATTATTACCTTATTTTTAAGCATCAGGATTTTAATAGTGACGGCAGAAGCAGAAGTGTCATCCATCCATATTCACTGCCAGAACTCAATGAAGAAACTTGTTGCTCCTGGTGTTAGTGTCACCCTCACCAGAGACTAGTAGCAGCCCACTCAGATACACATTGCTATATTACACATTTGAGATGATTGATCAGGCTTCTGGGGGGGGGGGGGGGGGGGTGTTCAACTGGTCTTTTGTTTTTGTTTTAAATAATTAGCAGGAAGTTGGTAAGCTATATGTGGGTCCTCATTTTGAGTCTTGGTTCATTTCAAAGTTTTTTCCTTCTGCTGTGAGTTTTTCCTAGCCACTGGCTTACACACTGTGGGCTATATATTTATATTATATATTTATTATAAATTTAAAAAATCATACTGCCTATAAATATCTAGAATGATGAAGTTGTCATAAAGTCCTGTGGAGGATAAAAATGGTAAATATATATTATTTATCATTAAAGAACTTTCTAAAGTGCATACAACATTGAAGACATCTATAAATAAGCTGTGGTGTCTAGTTTATGACATTTAAGTTATTTATTGTGTGTAAAATTACAAATATTATTGATATGACATGTGACTCCAAACCTTTGAATAGCAGTTTACTTGCAGTTAATATTCAAGCAAGGCCTGTGTGAAGGAAAAGCATTGTAAAGAAGAATGAAGGATCAATAACATGAAGGATGTGTAATCCTGTGCTTCAGGTTACACGTTTAGATTCCGAAGTTACTAATTTGCTTAGTTTGCTAATACCATGTTATTTTTATATTTAGATATAAATATTAATTGTGTCTCATTCAGTTCAGCCATCCTTTTTCTCGTAACTGTATTTTTGCCATTATGTGTTGGAATGTGCCTGGTGTGCTTTTCCTTTGGGATTGGTAAACAATAATTTCAGCTGTGCTTTGTTCACTACTTTAATAACACATTTAATATACTGTGTGTATATAAGAGAATTGAAAAATTTTGCTTGATTTAGGAAAATCACAGTCAATGAATAACCATTTTAACTATTACATACACACCATTTATTTGTTACAACAGAATACTTCATATATGGACTAAACTTACCTATATGTGAACATTATACATCCAAACAAAATAACATCAATAAAATCTGCATGTCAAAAACAGGCTGTTGTTGTTTGCTGCACTATAAAGACCAGTTGTATTTCGTTTACGGTATAAAAAGGCACAGATATAAAAGTTTTCTAAAAAAGATAATTCAATTTACTGTACAGTTTCGTATTATTTTGACTTCTATTTACATTACAGTGGTCATACTGATGTGAGTGAAGAGGTGTCTCACTAGTTCAGAGTGTGCACAATGTCCTGGAGTAACGCATTCAGTCTGGTGGAGAAATCCTCCTGTATTGATTCAATATTGACATGACTTGATGGATCTCCTTCACTTTGCTTTTCTTCAAGGTCGGCTATTTGCTGCTCTAAATTAGCGATAAACCTTTGATTCTGAGCTGAAGAGCTCTGGCAGAACTGGAGCACTTTGTTATCTGCTTCGGCTCCCACTGGCTGCACTGAAGTCAGGAGGCCCGCTATTGAGACTTTTAGTGCTGCCACCTTACCCTGTATCTCCAGGCTAAACGAAACAATCTCCTGACCCAATCTGGCAGTCACCTCCTCCCACAGCTCCTTCCTGCTTCCGTCCCGGTCCTCCTCAACTGCCTCAAATGCCTTTGTTTTAAAGTTCTCAAAGGCAGTGGTCCTTCTCCGATGGCTCTCATCTAGAGATTGACCAATCTTCTCTGCCGCTTCGACGTAGGGTGAGGGTCCATCAGCTTGCAGCTCCTTGAGGTCCTGAAGGCTCAAGCTGAGCTGACTGCAGAGCTCCTGGGTGTTGGAGTCCAGGGCCTTCTGTAGCTCCTTGGTGAAGGGGGCCAGGAGCTCGCGGATGTTAGCTGGGGAGAGGGGCGGGTGGGTGGGGTAAGGAGACAGTCTTTTTCTGAGCTCCAGCAGCTCCTGTCTGAGACGAGCCCGTAGCCGCTCAGACTCCTGACTCAGCTTGTGCCTAAGCTCGGCTGCCATGGGGTTCTGGGCATCCTGTGAGTACAAATTACTGCTCACCACGTGGCTCTTCCACATTCCACTGCAACAAACAAGTCAACATAAAATGAATTCAGACCCTGCCTACTTCAAGAACTTTTTCCTAATATCACTGACCTCTTAAATTCTAAGATTTATTTTCAGTTGCTGTGACTTATTAGTTAACTGTTAAAGGGTTAGTTTGGCAAATTAATTTACACAATTCTCCACTTATCAGCTAAGGCATTACTGGTGTCCAAATTTTGCCTCTTGATTTTAGCACTGGAGCTACAAGGCTAATGTTGCTAACAAATCCTACAAATCAATTGTCACTCAAATCTTTTCCACATATACATCCCCAAAACATCTCTAAATCCTCTAAAACCACATCCAGCTCTTCCTTAAGGCGATGAAGACTTTTCAGTGTGGTTTAGGACACAATTTGACATATGGTATAAAAAGGATCAAAACTTCAACCATTCTAGAAAATCTTTAGAATATATTTTTATCTTACCGTAGGCTTGTAGCTGCAGTGCAAAATTAAAGAACAAAGCATCAAACACTAAACATGTCTTGACTGACTGTTTTCTTTTAGAGTAAAGAAGTCGGCCCAGATTTTTCACTATTGATGTTAGTTACAAGAATCTGTAAAAAGACTCACTTGAATTCCTTGTTGATGTCAGCTTTTTCAATAGCCAGGTTTGCAGTTTCCTCCTGGGCACTCCATGATGCTTCTTGACCGGCAGTATCTTGCTGAATTGGAAATGCTACAGGATGGACAGGGTGCAAGGAAGTGAGGTTATCCTTTAATTCAGTTTCCAAACCCCAACATTGTGTAGACTGTTTAAAATATAAATACACTCATCAAAATTGACAAACCTGTTGTGGTCACAAAGGCCCAAGCCAAGATCACAAACTGAAACAGCATGTTCTTTTTCTTTCTGTGCAAAGATTTCTCTTTGTTACTCTGTAAGGAAAAAGACAGGATGCAGGGTGAAAACTGGATTTCTTTTCTCAAGTCTTAATGATCAGGGCCTTCTGGAGATCAAGGTTGACAAGTCAAGTCATGAGGTTATTAATGAATGTGTCATGTATCTGGCCCTTACCTTTCGATCAGGGTCTGTGAGGTGCGTTTTTCAGCCCCTTTCTTTTAAACATGTCCCTTATCAGAGACCTTCAGAGACCGCCCATGTCAATATGAAACACGTGGAGGGTCATAATGATAACAGATCGCAGCAGGATCCGCCACTCACCCCCTCTGATTGGCCACTTCAAAAGATGACACGCTTCAGAGTAATCCCTGCGGTGTCGCATCAAGGCCGCTGCTGACGCACCTGTGAGTCGTGTGAGGTCATAACTAGTTCTGATGCTTTTACTACTATTTTTCTAGGTGTTTTTGCATGGATTGAAACTGATAAAATCTTCACATCTAAAATGACTGGCAAATGACTGTAATAGTCAGAGGTTTCATAATGCCTGTTTGGCTATGGATGGAAATGTCACAGTTATGCAGAGTTTATTCAGTTACTTGTTTGCTGAAAAAAGTTAGCCCAGTTACTTTAAACAAATTGTGTCCCACTTGGCCATATAGGGATCACAGCCCTAACACAAAAAAGTCCCACAGAAAGCTTCCCATAATCCAATGATAGCTGCCCTATCTCGTCTGCAGAGAACAAAGGTGCTGTTTGTTTGTGCTGCTATTTGATTTTTGCCTGCATCTGCTGGAACACAGCTAGTGATAAAGTCAACAGTGAAGCTCTTTTACACATAGCAAGAGGCTTGTTTGCAGTCCTGTTTATAATGAATTCTTACTGTAAAAAGACCTGTTTTGCTCACTAGACTACATGATATCCCTAACAATGCTGAATGTACCTCTCAGACTCCATAGGCCTAACCCACTAAACCCCTTGAAAATTTGTGAGAAGTGAGAATTCTAGGGACTGGTTGTGTTATTTGTCTTACCTTGCCTATTGATTATTTCTTGTGTGCAAACAATCTGAACGTGCTGAATGTTTTTTAGGTTCAACCCCGCTTGTCCTTGGAGCCCCCGCGTTTTCAAACAACGGCTTCAAAGAGAGGCAAGAGAGGCACTGACAAACATGTCTGCGGTGACAAGAAAACCTAAATGAAAACATGTATCATAAACGCAGTGCCTTTAATTACTGTCAGTGTATACCTCTTGCTTTGGCCCATTTTTGCACCAGTGCATCACTGCTTGTCAAACACATTTGTAAGGTTTTTCTTCCACAGCAATACATTATTAAAATCTACTTTTATTTTATTTGTATAAGAGCACACTATGGAATAGTAACATCTGACAAATTTTACTGATTATCTAAAGCACATAGGACACACAACAGTGGACAAAATCAAGCTTCAGTCAAAAAAGGCCGCAGCAAAGGGAACTCCTCATCTATGCTACCAGTACCAGCATTGTTAGAGGAAATTTGTAACTGCAAAAAAGCTGCAACAAAGAATTGATTCATGACTTCGCATAGTACTATATATAGTACTATCAGCCATCCCTCAATCAATCACTTTGTTTAACAGGCACAAAAAAAAAATCAAAAATACTTATCTTTGGCATATTGAGTAGGCCTGATCATCTGGAATCATCTGCACCTGTTTCTTCACTGGTTCAGGCTTTAAGTTAGATGTGCTTTGTTCTGCTTGAATGGTTCATACGTAGGTCACTGTGTGGCTTAACAAACAAAAAACATTCAGGTACGGGGACTGAGCTGAAAATGAGAGCCATTGAAAGTCCTTCAGGAAGTCTGGAGAACTGTTCTTCCAAAAAAATAGATGAAAGTCTGGCTCTTTGGAAGTAAAATATGAAGAAATCAGGGGCGACTTTTGCACAGTGTATAGCTAGATAAAACCATATCATTCACTCTTCTTCTTGCCTTATAATGCTAAAAGTCAAAGGAAACAGACAAAAGTCAAAAGAATGCAAGAGAGAATGAAAGTAAAGAAAGCCCAAGACAGATGTAGAGAAAAAGGGACAATATCACTTAACAGAACCTTTATCATTAATTATTAATAATGCATAAATTTTAAAAATACTGTTTTGTTATATGGATCAAACTAATTCATAGCAATGCTACTTTTCAGCATTGTTCTTATTCTTAGTATTAAACTGAAAGCAAACTTAAAATACTTGAAATATTTTCTGATATATTAAGGGATATCAGAAAATCTCTTAAATGTTTGCTGCATAAAGCTGATTTTTACAAACACATTCAAATGGATTCCTCCACCACTGTGTTGTATTTACTATACAAGGCAGGGAACCGAGTTCGTTCTTCTGGAGATGAGTATTTTATGAGCCCTTGCATAATTTTGCAACGGGCCTCTCTAGCCTCATTACAAATAAATACCCTGCTAGCATTCGTCACTGTTTTCTCCAGGGCTTTGATCATCGCTCTTTCTCCCAGCTCCACTTCCTAGGCCTGGTGAATGGCATGTGCATTACTCTGTAAATGATTACTATGGACACCACTGATGGTAGATAAAGGTAAGAGGATCGATTAACCTGCAAAAGAAGTGTGTCAAGGGGAGTTTGGACAGAGCCTTTACGTTTAATACATTTGAGATATAGCACTATACCTGTAACATTGGGAGAAATATTTGTGAGATTTTACATGCTGTCTTATTATGTAGCACAGTATAACTGCATAAATGCCACCTTAGCTCTCATCTGTGAAAAAATAAAAAAGTAATATACTGGAATTTACCCAAAGGTAACACTACTGGAATTCTGTCTTGGTATGAAGATTTAAGGCTGAGGAAAAATCTCAAGGTTTATTTGAATATCATTCCTCTTTTTCAAAGTGCTGCTGAGGAGAGGATTAGACATAAACTCCTTTGAAATATTTATAGTGTCACCAGTCACAAGTCCAATAATCTAGCATGAAGCTGCTACCCTAGCCTCATTACTGACCTTATTTGAATCGCTCTCAGCTCTGTTCTAGGACATCTTCCAGTCTTTCCGCAGAGAAATTCTGGCAAAATAAAGTCTCTCAATCCACTGAAATGATAAATCACTTAACAAACTAGATTCCTTTCAAGACTTCAGATTCTTCAAAATGACTTTTTTAGCTGAAGACTCCCCTTTCCAAATTTGTGCTAAGATAAAAGCATAAATTTACAATATTTAATATGCATCTGCTTGTATCAAAGATCTCTAAACCAAAGGAAAAAGCTTTGCAGTATTGTAGCTTATTGAACTTAGGATGAGCTCAGAATGTTTTGGTTATTTAAAATCTGATTTCCCTAGAGTGTGTTATTGTGTTATTTGTGCATGGTAAATACATACAGGTATTCCAAAGCAGGGCATGCAGAATAAAAACTGTAAAAGTACATTCACTGACAATACCCTGGCATGCACGAGAGTTCTTAAGTGTGATAAGAGATATTAAAGAATGGCCTTTTTGCAAAGACACAAGTAGGCAATCTGTCAGCCAGGAACTGCATTATCTTGAGTAATTAGTCAAAGACAAGAAATCTAATTTTAACAGACCTTATATACTCTGAGTTGACAGTTTATCTTGGACCAACACACACTGGCCATGTTATTGAAAACACTTACTTACAGAGACACTTTGTAAGTATGCAGACACTGACTCTAGCCCATCTGTAGCACGTCATCTGTGCATAAGTGCAAAGGGGCCAACTCTAACCAGATATTATTTGGGTCATTCTCTGAGGGGTTACAGCAACATGGTAGTGTCACACTGTTAGGAGTGTTTTAGACTGAGTTGAGCTGCAGTTCAGTTGAGCTGCAGTTCAGTCAGAAACTGACCACTGAGGAATGGCTAGGGGGCTAGATGGGGGATGGGGTATGACTAAGATTGGTAAATTATGCAACAACAGATTAGCTGCACTCAGTAACTGTAAACCTACAAGGGGCCCTAAAATGGTATGTATATATGATAAAATGGCCACTGAGTCTAGGTAGTAGGCTCAAGGTATGATGCGTTTACAAACACTGTGGTATCGATGCTAGCAGTCATATCAATCACATTTAACATGCTCCTTACTAATTAAGAGCTGAAAGTATGCGAAAGGTCAATCGAGTGCAATTACGTAATGAAGTGCTCATCTTTGGGTCATAGTCCATGCACACTTGCTACTTGTTATTTCAAAGCCAAAGTTCATTATTCTGTAGTACATTCAAAGATGACGTTCACTGCATGAAGGGTGATGGGTTTAGTGAACTATTAATATTGCAGTTCTAAACAGCACATCTTTTTGTAAAGACTGGTGTCGCACAGTTATGTTTTAGTCCCTGGGTCAGTGCAAATGTCTGTAGAAGCAGAGGACAGACTCAGTTTTGCTTATGTAACCATGTTTGTGTTTGCTTGTATTTGTGTAATGGGGTTTGTTGTAGCTTCTCCTAAATCCAGGTGAATCAACTTTGACCCAGAATTTTTTACTGCAGGTTTTCAGAAACTAGAGTTGATCAGGATATTCTTACTTATGGGAAAGCACACAGTTTCCATTAATTTGGATATAATCAATTTAATTGCCTGCAAGGAACAGATACAGTGACAAGCCACTTTAGTAACACTTCACTGAAGGCCAGTATTCATTAGTCTACATGACAAACACAGAAATTGTTCATGAAAACTGATATAAACCTACATCAGATTCAGAATCAGAATCAGAAAACTTTACTGATCCCAGGGGAAATTGCACAGACACACACAAACACAGAGACAAGAACAATATAAAATTAATTCATTCATTCATTTTCTGTAACCGCTTAATCCCTACTAGGGTTACTGGTACCCAGAACCTATTCCGGGGCCTATGGGTGCAAGGCAGGTTGGGGCGCCAGCCCACCGCAGACAATATAAAATATAAAGTGTAAAAAAAATCCAGTAAAAAAAAATCTGTAGAAAAACCTCAATATGAAATACACTATGCTATATACACAAATGCTGGGGTAAAAATCCTATAGATAAGTAACTTACAGATAAGCGAATTACTTATAACACTAATGGTGGTTAGGATTACGTTATTGCACAAAATAGGAATCAATAGTATATAAGTAATACTGATAAGTAGTGATATTTCAAATGGTAAGACTATTGCACATGGTAAGACATTATTTCACATAATAAACATTTATAAAAACTTATTCCAGGATGGCATAAAATTTTCTGAGGTAGATTGACGTCTAAATTGATTAACACAGCTTTTAGGAAAACTGACGCTTGTTGAAATGAGCCTGTGTTTATGTTGGTTTATGTCTTTTGTCATGAAAGGTCTATGCACAGTCTTATGAATATTACCCTTCAGTTTTTCCACACTTCATTGAGTACACCTACCTTGTGTCTACACTCATTGTCCATTTAATCAGCTTCACTGACTATACAGGTGCACTATATAATTTACAGTTACAGACAGTAGACAGTAGTCTGTCCGTTTCTTGGCATCATTTGTTAGCCTCCTTTAACCCACAGGACCCTCACAGGACCACCAGTGAGCAGGGATAAGTTGGGTGGTGGATAATTCTCAGCACAGCAGCAGCACTGATGTTTGTGTGTGTGTGTGTGTGTGTGTGTGTGTGTGTGTGTGTGTGTGTGTGTGTGTGTGTGTGTGTGTGAGTGGATGACACACTGTAATGCTGCTGCAGTTTTTAAACCAAAACATATATAACTTTACCTGAAAACTGATACCTAACATTGACATAAGCATGCCAAAAGCAGGTCATGTGCTGTCATGAGTGGGCAAGAGTGGAAGATTATATAACATATAGATATAACAGCACCATTATCAGTAATTTGGAAGCATTGGACTTGACATTTACTGGTAATGGTAAAATGTAGCTGTTATATTAATCAACAAAATCTGACACTACAGCTCATAACAGTTTATGGCATACTTATAGTAGTGTTTTGTTGCGGGTTCAAAGAAAGCAGTGAAAAAATTCACACAGAATCTGCACACTAAGTGGTGCTTCATTTAAACTTCAGAAATGTTCTTTACACTCTCTCTCTCTCTCTCTCTCTCTCTCACACACACACACACACACACACACACATTTCATTTACTAAACGATTATTTAAAAAACTGTCCATTGATTTGATTAACAAAAAGTGGTTGTCTTACTACATCTTTCTAAACCTTAACTGATTCAGAATCATTCATTGAAAGTGCTAGTTTTGATAATACAAGCCAAGGCTGGGATTATCAAAACTAGCACTTTCAATGAATGCACATGGTGCTGAAAGACAGGCAAACCATGTCTCAAATCAGTAATCAGGTTCAGCAGATAAAAAGGTACGTAATATGACCTGGTGGCATTCAGGAGTCTCTTGGCCCACTGCCGCATGTGATACCTTACCCCTATGGTATTCATGAATCATTCAGCGTGAGAGGGAAAGTGCTTCCTATTTTGCCCCAGGTCATCTCAGAGTCTCAAGACAGGACACTACTGCAGGACAATGCGCTGGACCAGGGGCTACTGGTGGCCATCTCTGCCAGTACTCTTCTGGTGGGGGTTGAGGGCCACTTTGGGGCTAAATACAACACAAGGATTCCAGCCCACATGTCAGCTAGGTAAGGTGCATAATGTCTCCTGTAAGGCATAAGGAATATAGCACGGTCACTTGAGATTGTGGCCTTTTGTGTAAGAGTTTTGTGCCTTTTGTTTGCTTCAGCTGGTGTTTCAGGTAGACTGTTCTGTGGTGTTCTTACACATGATACGATGTTCTTTCCCTTAATGGAAAGATCGAGTTGTAAAGTGAAACAAAGTGAAGTATATGTGACTGATTTTCTGTGCCTGGCAAAAAGGTTACTACTGTCCAGAGGGGAGAGAAACTGCAGTGCCATGTCCCAGGGGAACATTTGGGCCTGGTTTATGGGCTGTGGATGTCCGAAGCTGTATCAGCTGCCCTCCACACCACTACGCTCCAAGAGAGGGTCTGGCTACATGTCTCCCCTGTGGGTCCAGGGCGCAGCAGCCTCTACCTGGGCAAGATAAATGCACATGCCTGGGAGAGGGACAAGTCTTCCAGGTAAGCATATATGCCTGTGCATGTTTGATGGTGCATCTGCACCTGGCATGCAGGTACATGCAGCGGAATAATCTGTAGTTCCCAGCCTGAACAGACACTCAAGTTTCAGTTAAGAGTGGGTCAGATTACCAGCTCTGTCTTTTACTCACTGCTGAGCGACTTCTCTCAACACATCAGACCCACAGAGAGACAGAGTTTCCCTCATGATTTCCAATCAAGCAGTGTACAGTAACTATACCAGCATCACTGTGAGCCACGGCCTGGTCTACTACCTCTGTCTTTTGGCATGCACTGCATTTTTAATATGCTCACAGAGTTGTTGGGTTTGTTGGGTGCACGTTTCAAGTAGTGTCCTGCACTTCCCTTGACAGCCTACAGGTGGATTCTGCAAGTTGCTGGATGTTGTACAATGCAGAAATAACTGTCTTGCTAAACAGGCCTTTTTATCTCATCGCAATGATGCTCAGTAGGGTTGGGGGAACTCTGACAGTCACGTCCCTGGAGCCATTTGGTGACATTATGTGCCTTGTGATGTACCATCATTCTCAAAGTAGAACTATTAAATTCAATTCAGTTCAATTTTATTTACATAATGCATTTTACAACCAATGTTGTCACAAAGCAGCTTTACAGAATCCAGGTCTGAGCCCCTAGTGAGCAAGTCATGGGTGACAGAAGTGAGGAAAAACTCCCTAAAGCTGGAGGAAGAAACCTCGGGAGGAACCAAGACTCAAACGTGGAACCCATCCTCCATTGGTCGACCTGGAGAGAGAAAGAGTCTCTATGAAGATAGAAGACAATAGAAGGCCTTCGTGTACAGACTTACTGTAATCACTGTTGGACAGATTTGCCATCTATGGCTAACAGAGTTGGTACAGTTAAGAGACAGCAGAGGTAGTTTTTGCTGGAGTGAGGAGGAGAGTCTATAGTCCACAGCAACAGGAACAACAATCTCCGCCAGACCTTTTAAACATCAGTTACCCTTGGATGGGGAGGAGCACATGGGGAGTCAAAAGCAACTACACATTGTCTTCACCTGCTAAGATCATTTGAGACAAAGTCTTGATTCTGGTCACTCACACACTGATCCATAAGCTGTTATCGTTCACTGGATTACTTTTCACTGGTAGTTTTTTCTGTTTTTTGCACCATTCATGGTAAACCTTTGAAAATGGTTGTGTGTAAAACCCAGTGTGGTAGCCATTTAGGATGTAAGCATTTTAGCAGTTAATTATTTCTTTCCACTATTTTATATTGTGCTTTTCTGTACTTGTGTGTATCACGCTGTCGCATTAGAACAGTGAGATATTGACAATAAGCCTGAATTAAACTGAAGAATGACATACAAAACCTGTTTTCTGAATGTAGGCCAGTGATGGGCAGTGTCACTGTGCTCTGGGGTTCCACTCTACACAAAGAGGAGATGCCTGTGAGCTACAGGTATATGAGATCTGTAAAGATGGAAGAACACGTGATCAATATGGCGAGTGTCTGGACCACAGGCAATGGAAACAGCTCTGCTCTCACCAGGTCAGTGCAGGATGGCACATTGAAAGCTAGTCATGTCACCCATCAACTATATGTACACATCCCAAACCTCGCACAAATAGAGATTACTATGATCTTCACCATATATTGCTACATTTGAACTCTGATGCATAGTAGAAAACAATTCTGCTCAAATGACACATCATTTTGAGAAACTTGCAGTTAGCTACAAATACTTGCCCTCACTAGTTACTCAATGAGGTCTACCTGCCTTTAGGTTTTGTGCAAAAGTGACCTTTTCATGAAATGCTTAGTCAAATGGCCATAAACATTTTACTCAGATTTGACCTGATTGTTAGCTAGAAGGGGACTGACTTATAACAGTATCTACATGAATCTTCAGAAACTCCATATATACTGAGAGTGTGATTCTGTGGTAAATTTCTGTTACAAATTATCAATGGAAACAGATGGACTATTTTCTCAAACTGACTTCAGATTCTGTGACTGTAACTAATGTGGTATAACAATCACATTTCCTTTTTAAATGTAATTTCCCCTCTTGGTCAAATATAGTGGGTTAATCATACTCTAGCAGATGAGATAAGGGTTACATCATTCATTGTTGCTTGTCTGTTATATTGCTATTAGATCATGTCACTTCAACTGCATTGCATCAGTCTGTGAATTACTACTGTAAACACACCAGCAACTGGTCATCTGCCAGCTATTGAGCCACACCAACAGTAGTAACCATTACATCCCATACTTTACACAACCTTGCATAAGTGACTGGCCCTGCATTTGTCAATGTGTATGTTGGAGATAATAAAAAATTCCCAATACTGCTGATTAATCTGTACTGATAACAGTTTAAAAAGGGCATTCCATGCACAATGGTATCTGAGCAGGATATGAGAATGAGTGTTGTGTATTTTTAGCTTAATCTCCCCAAATTATTTATTTGTTTATTTTTTTTAACATATAGAAAAAAGCAGTACATCGGAGCAGGCTGTTCTTGACTTTTCACACCTCCCCACCTCCCCTCTCGCACCACATATTGTTTGTTCCAGAGTAATTCCCACATGCATGGAGAAAAGCATTTTCATAGCTTTGTTGTTAATTTGTTACTATAATCTGATTAAGATGTGATGTTTTTGGCTGAATCTAGCGGCTCATCTTTCTACATTCTTCAAAACAAACCTGTCCTGACTGATCTGAAAAATAGTAGGCCGGAACCAAATAGTTACTTAATTGCTAGGAGACTTTCCCCATGTTTTCGGTACTTTCTGAAACATCACTGATTGTCATTGATTATTGATCTGTTTTTTTTTAGGCAAAATGCTGGTTAGCAGGCTAACCTGTTAGTATCGGTTTCTTATTCTGCAAAGAATACCAGCTCAAATACTGTTTGAGATATTTGAATAACCTCAATCGAGAAAGTTCCTAAACTAACTGAAGAAAGTGCTGTGAGTTACAGACATAAAGTCTTAACTTCCCATGTGAAAGTGAATGAAGTGAGGAGTGAGCATTCTCTGCCACAGGTTAACCTATTCTATTTATATTATTATTAATTAACATTATTATTCATTATCACCTTTAAACTGATACATGGATTAGTAATAATGGAGTTTATATGGCAGATTGTTTAAACCTCTTAGACTGTGCTCTACTGTTTGCTGATCAAACATGACACTGATGAAGTGGAGAAGAATCTGGTAACATGAGCTTCTACATTTTGGGTTTGCCAAGGTGCTTGATTCATATAAGTTGGTTTTGGATTAGTATGTCTTTAATATTAAAAAAAAAATAACATAAATGTCTCCAGGTACACACACAAAAAAGATTAAGGAAATCTTTTACAGAGTAACTCTAGCCATTGTTAAAAGTAAAATTATAGCTTACGATATGAGAAAAACATAAGCAGAGGCTAAAGGCATAGACAGAGACCATGAGGAGTGTTTTTTGTTAGATGTTTATTTTCACTCATTTCTTCTTATTGATTTTTTCCATTGGTTCCTGTTTTCAGCTCTGAACACAGCTGACCGGCAAGTCGATGAACCCTATACAAAACAAAAACGCTCATTTTCCATGAATCTCGTGTCACATGCGCACAGAGGGCCTACATATAGTCTTTGTCTAAATGACATTTGTCTAGTGTGGGATATTTTCCCATTTGTGACCTTTGTGTGGTTTTATGTACAAAAGAACAGTTGTAATTTTTTCTACATGGCAGTTTCCAACCTCACTTTATCACTTAGGATAAAACAGACTGCATTTTTATTGTTTTTAAAAAAGGTATTTGTAAATGACTGTCATGTCGGGCTCCCTGAAAGGACGCACTGCAGAACCAGAGTTAGGAAACACAAAGTCTTTTTATTGAAAGT
>JBBPCZ010000001.1:20855323-20868211 GCA_037974445.1 Brycinus macrolepidotus
TTAAGCGGTTACAGAAAATGAATGAATATAAACACTTTTAGAATCATGGGACATATTCGGTCCTCCAGAACGTCAACTGATCGCCATGTGAACGCCATGTAAACGGCATAGCGACATTTTCCTCACGTTCGTCGGGATTTTGACGCCAAGAAAACGTCACATGCAGCGTTTATTTGACGCCACCCGAACGCGCAGCCAGCCGAACGCCGGTGCTGAACGCCCATGTGGACGCTTTGATTTGCTCCAATGAGCAGAAAAACGGTCGGCGTTCAGTCAGCGCTCACCTGGAGCCATGAACGCCAGAAAAACGCCTGGTTCAGACGTCCGTGTGAACGAGGCCTAAAAGATTGCAGTCTACATAGGAAGTACAGCCTACTTTTACCTCTCTTGTATGTGGCCAGAGAGTTCTTAGCCCAGTCCAGCTTGTTGTCTGTGTGCACACCAAGGTATTTGTAGTCCTGAACAATCTCCAAATCCACCCCACTAATGGACTCGGGAGAGACAGGAGACCATGATCTTCTTAGGTCCACCACCAGTTATTTGATCTTGTTGATGCTGACTTGCAGCTCATTCAACTCACACCAGTCAACAAAACTGTCCACAGCCGTCCTATATTCCCAGTCGTCGCCATGCCTGACGCATCCGACTGTTGCTGAGTCATCTGACAAATTTCTGCAGATGGCAGCCCACTGTGTTGTATTGGAAATCAGATGTGTACAGGGCAAAGAGGAACAATGACGGAACTGTTCCCTGAGGTGCTCCAGTACTACGCTGTGTCAAACACACATCCATGTAGCTGCACATTCTGTGGCCTTTTAGTCAGATAGTCCATAATCTACGAGACTAAGGGAGCATGAACCTGCATAGCAGACAGCTTACTCCCCAGCTGGCTGAATGGTGGCACTGTCACAAGGACGGGAACGCACCTGAACCAAAGTTAGCCCAGTGTAGCGTAGTGGAAGAACCCAATCGCGGTAACACACGAGAGAGTCGGTTAACTACGCGCTTTGCTCTGAGAATGCTCGGGGAAGAGTAAAGGTTCCCACCTGGAACCAACGTTCTCACACGCACACAGAGAAAGAATATAGAGAGAGAGAGTCCGTAGTACTCACGGTACCGTGGTAGACCAGCGTAGGTTGGGCTGACGTGAGACTCAATGACTGAGCGCAGGGAAACCCCAGCTTCCTGTTTATATAGTAGTGGTGACGTCACTTCTGTGACCTTGTGCGCCCCACGTGCCTAGTGTGTGTGACCGGCACTATGCCACTCCAAAAATGTAATACTAGCTCAATTACACGTTAAGAAAAATCCAGTTGATATTGATTGAACTGACTCATTTTTAAAATGCACTGACACTGTTAGCATTGGAAGAACGTAATCATCACAAGTGTTAAAGCAGCAAAAGTCAATAATGAAGTCAAATAAATCAGAATCAAGTGTGTTTTTTCAAGTCTCATGGAATTTCCACCTGGTATTGCGAGATGCATACATAAATAAACTCTGAGCTCAATAAAGTCTTTTAAATTTGAAATAGGTATGTCCTGTTTGGAGGTTAGGAGAAGTTTTTTGATGATTTTATATGTTTTTAAATGTAATATTCTTAGTAGTGTGGATACATTTAGATTTAGATGTTGCTTAAGGTTTGTTCAAAATCGCTTTAATTTTGGGCAAGACTCATAATGCTACATCTGTAACATGTTTCAACTGAGTACGAAAATATAAAATCTAAACCAACCCTAGTAAGACAAGTTGGATGAACATAAGTAAAAGTAAAAGTTAAGTCAAGTTCAATGTATCTTATGACCTTGCAATTTGCTGATAAAGAGTCAAAAATGAGTCATTTTATCCCTTTCTTTGCAGGTTTCGTACACAGTCTAGAGGAAATTTTACAGAAGTTTTTGCTCCTCCTTTTGAGCATTTGCTGGTAAGATCTTTTATGTCTTGAATCTTCAAAAACCTCTACATCTTCAACTTTCGGGTGTGTAATGTATTTATTTTCATGTGTAGGGAAATATATTAGCATCCAGCCAAGATTTGCTACTCTCCTTTATTTCTGTGATTGGGGCCATGTGTCGGGATGAAGTTATTAGCACCAAGATGGCAAGCCGTGAAGAATTTTGGAAGAGCGCTCTCAGTGCCATGGTAAATTTGATTTTATGTGATAACTTCCCTGACATAAAGGAGTGTCCAGATAGTTTGTGCTTGAGCACCACTGAATAATGTATAACGTTTTACTGGCTTGAATTTTGATGATGAGTTTAAGCTCCTTTTTGCAGTGTGTGGTGTGAACTATGAAGAGTGTATATACACACACTCACACAAACACACACTTTTGCTTTTTTTGACATCAACACACAGGTTCAGAGATCCTCACATATAATTTAGAAATAATGTTTTTGTTCTAGGAGCGCTGTGCTAGCGGCGAATACAGAAACATTCTGTATGCCCTTCTGGGATTGATGATCAACACAGCCTCTAATCCCACTCCTGTCATCCAAGTAAGAGGGGGTGGGGGGTGTTCACTGGCTGAGACTTTGTTTTAACACATTGATTGTGTAGAGAAAGGGAGGATGGTGAGCTAGACCTGACAGGAGAGAACATACTGTAATGAAGTCTGGAGAAAAGTGAGGGAACAATTGCACTGAGAATTTTTGTGGGTGTTGGGGTTTATCACACAGGAGCATGCTGTTGTGGGCTGCAGCAGGTGTGTCATCCTGCTGAATGATCCTGATGGGGGCATCATCACGGTGAGTGGATTTGTGTGTTTTCACCAAGGCCAATGTAAAAAAATTAACCCTTGGCTCCCACACACAGGAAGAAACTGCTCATTCTAAACTCCAGGTTATAAGTTATATGAATTGTTTTCCATGCTTAGAAAGGAAAGCATGTTTAAAAGCACTAATGACCGGTGACTGGGAATGCAGTGCATGCTCACAAGGCTGCAGTGTTAAACATACTATAGTCAAGTGTCACTCACAACTGATGATGAATTTCATATATGGCTATACCATGGTGAAACATTTGCTGCCTAAAAATGTCATTTTTGCTTGGTTAGCATTATAAGCTCTAGGGAATTCGTTCAGAATGTATGAAAGCATTTACATAATGATTACAGTAGAGGCCCTAGGCATAAGCCCAGAGACAATTTTCTCTGACTATGTAAATCAAGCTTTGCACGCTGTCGTTCTGGCTTTGCAATGTTGGCGGATCATAACTCCCAAGCTGTTTTTCAGCGTACAATTATGGCGAAACAGTTGTGCTCCGTTTCGCTTGTCTGTTGAATAATGGAGTGGATTGATGACTTACAGTACTAGCTTTTCTGTGCTCAGATAACACCCAAACTGTAGTTGTGACAAGTACATAAAGGGTGAATCTGTCATGCTCCTCCAAGAGTATTTTGAAATCCTTTCAACGACTTAAGGTTCCTTCCTGAGAGTGATGTTGGTATGACTTTCTCCTTTTGTCTTTGGGCTTCAGAGAGCTACCGGGTTGCTGAGTGTGGTCATGCCGAAGTCAGCAGCTGCCACTCATGAAGTTGTGAAGCAAGGAGTGGTGAAGAGACTGCTGAAGATTCTGAAGGTTTAACACATGGCCACAATAGCCTCTTCTAATGTGTGTCTTTTTTAATATTTTGAAATCTGAAAAAGCAAAAGAATGTAAATGTAATGTCTTATATTTGTTGTTAGAGCCCGTATTTAATTGTTATCGCAAGTTTGCTGAAATGACTAACATGCTTCTCTTTTTTCTGTCAGGGAGGAGGGCTGACAAGCTCGAGATACTCCATTAAAGCCCTTGCAGTTTGTACTGCCTTCAGCCAGCAGGCCTGTGAAGAGCTGGTTAAGTTTGACAAGAGTGCGTATTGAAGGCCAAAGAAAGTGTATTAGAGGGTGCTACTGAATACACTATTCCATATTAGCTTTCAGTGTATGTGCTGAAACTTTGAAATGCATGTGTTTCTTTAGGGCTGGTGACTGTGAGGAAGCTCTTGGGCAGCAGTGAGGAGGCAGTGGTGGGGAATGCAGCTCTGTGTCTGGGGCATTGTTCAGCAGTGCAGGGAGCTGCTGCTAGTCTCCTTGGCACAGACTGTGTGCCGCTTCTGCTACGTCATGCTGCCAGTGACACCAAAAAAGTGGCTGTGCAACAGAATTCTGCCATCGCTCTGGGGAAACTGTGCAGAGCCGAGCCCAGGTAGACCAGCAGCTATCAGCTCCATTACCATTACACACAATCACTGAAAAGTAAAAGAGTGTGCTGCTCTAATAAGCAGCAGCAAAGTTACAGATTATTGACAAGCCTATATACCCTGAATTGCCTGTTTATTAGGTATGCTTACCTTGTATGTTTACTCATTGACTTATTTTATTGGGTATACCTAACCAGTAAGCACACATCTAAGGTATACTGATGGTATCAGTAGCTTATTTGTTGCTTCACAAATTGTCAGGCACCCTGTGCTCTGTCACCATATATATTATTTGGATGGTGGACCATTCTCACCACGACAGCAACACAACCATGGTAATGGCAAGTCTCTAGTGTTTAATGCAACTCTGTATAATGAGTATAGGTATTTAGTCTGCAAGGCAGTTAATTTTGTAAGCAGGACATCAGTTCAAAGATTTGTTTATCATAAGGAGATATTTTGAACTTGGATTTACTTCTCACTAAAATGTTTGTTAGTCTTGATAAATTGTTGTATTCACAGTTGTTACTAGGGTAGTTTTCGTGTTACACTATGTAAACTGTTCTGTAGACAGTTATCTCTAATTTCACAGTATGGGATCATACTCAATCCATAAAGGGCAATTGTTTGTCTTCCACCATAGATATTACGACTAAAATATAGTTCTCAGTGTGATGTAATTCAGGAGAAACTCTTGGCAGACCAAGAGAAGCTGTCACCTCTCAGAGGAGACACTGCTTAGTCTCTGACACACTTTGGCTGCATTAGAGAGTCTGTTTAGGACAGTTCAATAACTGAGACTGAGGGTGGATGCTGGGAATTTGTTAGACAGACTAGGCAATAGCAGGGCTCCAGATGGCGACTAAAATGTTTATACATTTTGCGACTAGTTTTTTCATTTTCAGATCGTCTCTCACAACCAAGATAAATTAAAATAACTAAAAGTACAAGAAAAGTGACATCTCGTAACAATGTGCACATACGCTCAACCTGAGTCTGCCGTTCCTACTACACTATCACGTGATTAGTTATGGGAATTTCGGCTCTTTTAAATGAGTCAGATCATTTGGATCAGATCATTAAGAAGATCTGGCTCCTTTGGCTCCCAAACGCATAGACATATACAGGGTAGACTGCGCATTCCTGGTGTTCCCAGTGGACACGATGTGTCAGCGTGTCCACCATACTGCGAGTGGCGAAAGCGCCATGTAAAGTAATACAGGTAGATGTGGTTTTCTGATAAACACAATAAGACTCCATGACAAAAAATACAAACATTTTATTGTATACACATGAGCTTAAGAAATAATTTCTGAAAACATTTCACTCATTCCTCTCTCTCTCACACACACAGTGGTTACTGAGTTATCACTATAGTGGCTAGATATTAAATATACACAGGACAGGATCTAAAATCCCTGCAACAGAACTGTCTTACACAGTTTTTCTGTGTTGCCACTCTGTAATTTAAGTTTTCAGTCTGGCAATGTGGTGCAGCCTTAGTTTGTGGAAGGCTGACACAACTAAAGAGCTTAACTAAACGAGCTTAAAATGATGGTTGTCAATTCCAAACTGAGGCCCGGACAAACTGATTGATCAAAGATACACTGACTGCTTGCTCTGATGTTGACTGTCAGATAACACGCTCCGCTACTTTGACCACCTTGTTTATCCCCTCAGAAGGAATCATCAAACCTTCATTGTTTTTTTAATGTGAGCAAGTGGTAGCTTTGATCATATGATGCCGGTTAAGCATCTGTTAGCAAACTAGCACGGCACACATCACAGGACAGCTTTCTCAAAATACGTAAAATGACAAACCCTGGTAAGGCTGAACAATTGTTTTGATTATATCTGGCCATTATAAAATCCCGTATTATATAGTGCTTATGTTTAGCCAAAACATTGTTTGGAGGCTGACTTGAACACGGGGATGCATAGCGTTGCTAGCTTAGCCCGGCTTAGTTAAGGTTAAGATTTATAAACTGAGATGTATTTCTTTAGGAAACCTCCAGAGTTTGAGAAAAGTTAACTAAAGAGCTAACAACAGTCTAAATATTTAGTGCCTACTTTTAGCCAAAACGTTGTTTGGAGGCACAGGGATGCATAGCTTTGCTAGCTTAGCCTGTCTTAGCTAAGGTTAAGGTTTATAAAACGGGGTTTTAAAATGGCCAAATATATTCAAAACAATTGTTCAGCCTTACCTATAAAATGTAATCCCTCGGGATCTGGTTTGGAGCGTACAGACATAAGCAGAACATGCATAAGGCATCTTTATCCACTACTTCACTCCACAGCAGAGCCTCTCGCAATATGGCGGCGACGTTGACATACGATGCAGCTGGTCATGCGGTGTCTAGTAATATTCTATGTCTGTGATCAGTCTAGTAATATTCTATGTCTGTGGTCAGTCTAGTAATATTCTATGTCCATGCCCAAATGGCTCTTCGTTTTCCCAAATTTAGTCAAAGAACTGACTCGTTCGTGACCGACACGCCTCTTTCGAGAGCACTGTTGACATATGGAGTTTCGTTTGAAACGATTCGCCCGACAACCTGTTGCAGAGCGCGTTCTGAAATATAAGAAAAATAAACATTAACTACATGAAAAAACAGTATGTTTTACTTTGCCGACAATTTAGTCCATGTTGTGATTTCTTGTTTCGTTTTAACGCTCTTTACATGGGGTAAGACTGGAGACAAAATGTGCCATGACAATATTTTTTTATTTATATCACATTTGACAGAGATTAGGGCTCCTAAAAAAATAATTTGGCTCCCAAGTATTTTGTGTTTAGGAGCCAATGGCTCCTAAGGTTTTTATTTTGTCTGAAGCTCGGTATAGTGAGGCCATACATCAGCCGAAATTATCATATAAGAACAAAATGGATGTTTATGTGAAAAACAATTTGCTGCTGATCCTTTTTCTGCTTTAAACATTGTTTAAAGTCTATAGTGTCTGCCTTTCTTGTTCTTGTTTTAAGCAATTGATATGCTGGTCTGAGGGGCAAAAAAACTTTGTTTGATGACTCTGCTTACTTTCAGGCACATTGTTAAACTCAGGGAGCTTTATGGTCTGGAGATACTTCACTCCTGTATGAAACTGATTACATAAGCACCCTCCTCCCATTCAATCTTCAAGCTCCAAGCAGCTAGCCTACACAGACATGCACAGGCGCTGAGGTGCTGCCCTGAGATTTGCAACCAGGACGATCTTCAGATAAGCCCCCGCTACTCAAGGCTGGTCTTTATTATTCAGCAGTTCTCTGTGTTCATTGCAATTACAGGAGCTTGACGCCAGTGCAGTAGATTACGTGCTGCCCAAGGACAATTCATGTTTCAATTTTCTTCCTTCATGAATGGCTGACTTTGCACGTCTGTGTGGTTTGATTGCGTTTTCCTCTGTTTGTTCCTAAATGGAGAAATAATAGCTTTTGTATGTATTGATTTTAATGATTAATAAATCTATTTGTTCATTATAATGAAACAGGAAACCTTGTAGTGCCTTCACACTGGTAAACAGTAATGAGCCTCGGCTCATAATTTGTGGAAATGAAATTGAAACAAATCTAGCTGATGCACACTTTGATGAGCCTGTTCTCAAATAAGCCACAATGGAAAGTGGGCAGGAGTGATTTCACATTGGACAGAACATCAAATTGTCATAAAATTGCTGTTTCATATTTCTGATGTCATCTGTATGGAGTCTATTACTGTCTAGAAATATATTTTTATATGGGCAACATCAGTGTGCAAAATACCTGGTGGTCCACCCATCAAAGTTTTTGCTCTTGAGACTTTCGGGGGTGTGGGCTGTGGTGTCAACCAGACCCTTAGGAGACCCCTGAGACATTTCGTATTTCACGTTGACATTATTCTCATCCGAGCCTAGATGACAAATATGACATCAGCATTGTCTTCTTTGGCCTCTGCAGGCTGTCAGTTTTCATTCAAGTGCAGAGGTTTGTCCTCACACAGAACTAGTTATTGAATGATCGCAAATGACATAAAAGTGATTACAAAGTCAAGCAAGTCTGTGTTTGGGTCTCTATGCCTAAGGATTTATTTAACCAAGCTTCAAAGTGAAGCTGAATAAGCTCATTAGGAGGACTGGAAAACTGGCAGGCCATGAATCTATTTAATAATGGATTATGTGAGTACTGGCTTATCATTGCAGCTCACCCAAGTTAACGCACATGGAAAATAATACTTGGCAGATACATAATCAGAGTGATGAATGAAAATGTTCTCACAGAGCAATTTTTTTCGTTGGACTTTTTGTTTTGTTCACATGTCTGTAATCTAATCAAAGTATAAATGAGCAGCCAGGATGTGCTGAGCAGTCCAGCAGTACAGTGGTCTCTCAGGACTGGAGTTATTTGATATTACAGTAACTGTTATATAGCACCGGTGCTTTAAAAATGTTTTGTTTATATACAGCTGTAGTGACAAAAGAGGACTGGTAATTATGGAGTTGAGATTCATATTTGTCGTGTTTGGACTTACAGGTATGTAAATGAATTTGCTTCTAGAACTAGAAAGTCAAATTGTATGTGAAACATGCATAGCAAACAAACAAAGGAAAATGCAGTGTAATTTCATATTAGTGCAGTTTTAATTTCTAGTTTGGTCTATGAAGTATTTAGAATGTTAATTTATTAAATAGACCATAAAAAATATATAAAATTCAAATTTTCTAAAAGTGTGAGAGAAGCAACGTATGGGTTGCTTCTCTCACACTTTTGGAAAATATGAATTTTATAGTTTCAAATATATTTTTATGTGTCACATGTTGTCTTTGTGTACTCTTAAAATTCATTTTATAGCTGAAAGACTACCTTATTACCAGTATAGTCACACTGTAGAATGTATCTGCATTATAGTCCTTGGACTGTTTTTTTTTTTTTTCCTCGCTCAGTTAATGCTAAGAGTGAGGACTTGCAAGACTACCCGTCACTGCAAACTGTGAGCACAGTCTACCCAGCTGCTCTGCGATCAAAATACCAAAACAACTTCAGGAACAACAGTAGGAAAGCCTCTACGAAGAGCCTCCCTCACCTCACCGTGGCTCTAATCGGTTCTCCAGGGACAGATTTGTTCCATGTGCCACATGAAAGGCACCATTCTACTACTATAAACACCATGACTGCTACTGCTGAAGAGGTGATTAGCTTAAGAGGAGAGAGATTTGTTTTAAACCATAGGTCAGACTCATTCATCTCACGTGAGGCTAGCACATCAGCTATGCATCTAACCTCTAGAGCAGATCTCCTGATGATCTCTGACAAGAAGGAAGAGGATCGAGTTGTAACCTCAGCACAGGCTGGATCTGGGCTTATGGTGGACAGCAGCATGATGGCTACTGCTCATCTATCCAGAGGCAAGGAAAAGATTGCAGCCTCGCTTCATGCTCCACTTAATAGCAAGAATCAAAGAGCCGTGGAGTCGATTACTCTTTTGCCCGCAAAGAGCATTCCCATGCTATCAGCTTCTCATCCAGCTGTAATTGATGACCTTGGGGAGGCAACTGAGATAGTGGAAAGACAAAGAAAGAGCATAAACGAAAACAGGACTCTGAAGTCATTGGGAGCCTCTAACCCTCTGAATAACACTGAATCCGTCTTCGCTGATGGAGAAAATACCTTTGTACAAAAGGGTAGCCCCACCATAATGCGTTTGACAGCTTTGCCAAACAGAACACAGTTTGTGACTGAGGGTGGTACTGCTGAAGTTCAGAAAATGGTTGACCAAGAGCCGGGAGAGGAATTCAAAACAGGGCAGTCAGGCCACAAAAATATGCCTGCTCTGAGCTTAGTAACCCCTCGCAAAGCTATCTTTGATGTTGACACTCTATTACCATTGCTGTCATCTAGCCAGGAGGTAGTTAAAGTAACAACAGATGGCACTAAATCACTCACCACCAAGGGACGTGCAAAGATAGTGAGAGTATACACTAATGCTATAGATAACAAACTCTATGATTTCAAGTTTTCCCAACCTTCAGAGGTCCCCTTTCCAAAGACTGGCAAATTGCATGTAACAAGATCATTTATAACCCCCTCCTTGATACCTAAGTTGCACAAGATTCTGTCTGCAGGAAATGAAAGCGAAGGTGAACCGGCAGTCACATCAACTGGGGACAGACAAGTGGGAACGACAATCCACT
The DNA here is from genome assembly GCA_037974445.1 of Brycinus macrolepidotus. Taxonomy (NCBI): domain Eukaryota; kingdom Metazoa; phylum Chordata; class Actinopteri; order Characiformes; family Alestidae; genus Brycinus; species Brycinus macrolepidotus. Next base: position 20,865,672 of record JBBPCZ010000001.1, read on the forward strand.
CACCTTCTCAATCAGTTCAGTCATCGCAACGTACCACACTAGTCAAGGATGAGGCAAGATTCAAGTTCACAGACAGACTTTCAGTTTTAATCAAAGTTAAAAATGCTGCTCAACCTGAAAATGGTCTCCTCATAGGCCCTCAGAACATTTCATCCAATGACAGCAATTTTTTCCTTATGTCTGACCACTGCTGTAAAGTTTCTATTGAAAATGGAACTTTAGATCCTAAAGGGAAAGAAAGCCCTGACAAGTTATCCCTAATAGATAACAGAACTGAGCATTTACTTACATTAATCATTAAATCTATGTCTAGTGCCTCAAGCTCCATGCCATTTGCTGTTGCTTTGAGAAATGTGACTGTATCTGCCCAGAAAACAAGTGATTCAGAGTCAACAGTTATCAGTGGAAAGACTTTAGCCAAGCTGACCCCAAGCTCACTGATCACTCAATCTAACGGTATTCGTCACTTTGTTACATCAGACCACCCTGATCAGTTGCAGAAAATACCCACAACTCCCATCCAGACCCCTTCAAGGGAGATACAGAATTTATCACCAATCTTTAAAGGCCATGCTGTCACTTACAGTCCTGTCAAGCAGCTTTTAATTTCTTCCATGACAGGAAGTGCAAAGCCTTTGACTTTTCTATCAAGTCTGGCTGGCCACTCATGGATTCAGTCTGCCCGTGTCCTCAAAGAACATCCACTGATTTCTTCATTAGGATACTCTGCATCTACACTTAAATCTGTGACTTTTCAGGAATCAAAAAAAGTGCAAGGCTCGACAAGTTTCCATCCTGTGGACAAAAATAGAGACCCCACTGTGTTTCTGAAACTGCCAACATTGCACTCTAAGAGGCTAATCAGGACCACAAACACCTGGCCACTAACAGGAAAAAGCTCAATAAATTCCTCTTTCTTACAATTTACCAGGACAGCAGGGTCAGACGAGAGGGATACTTTGTTTCTGAGTGTGTCTGCTGTGACAACTGCCCCTCAAACATTTACCACCAATGTTCCAACAACCACTGCTTTGGCAGAAAACTTTGCCACAGCTTCTTTTTTGGATACACTATCAAATAAAAAGGTACCCCAAGAAATGATGCCAGTCAGCTCATCGCGTCCTAGTCGTCCAGCTGTCATCTCAAAACTTTTAGAAATCACTGAGAGAGGCGTAATTAGCGGGGATATGTTTACAAATCAGACATTAATGACTGAGCAAGCCAAGGAAAAACATGTTAATTATAGTGCTCATGTGCCAGCATCTATTGGAAATGGGACACTTGAGCAAAAAACTCAAAAAATGGACTTAAGAATGTTTTCAATGCAGCCGGAATTGAAGCAGTTAACTGTATTGAAACTAGAAAGCTCCACTGGTCTAGTAGTACAAGACCAAAATGATCAGAACACTTTTAGCATGCAAAACAACTATCAGGCCCCTGCGACAGTTCTGTTGCCAAACATTGTGCCATCCTTTCAAAGTCGAGGTCAGGATTTACAGAAAACCACTAAAGGCCAAATTAATGCATCTGTTTCACCAGCTGTTATTGAGAATTTTCAGTCTGCTCAACCTTTGGCTTCTTCTGGTGCTGCTGAAACCCCCAGACAGACGATTAATGAGGCAAGTTCACTCATCTCTACTTCATCATCCATTATAACTGATTCATCAGATGAAAAGGACATTACTGGCCCACTATTGCCAGATCAAACCACCCAGCATACAGCACTTGCAAGAATACCCTCCCAGCAGGCGGCATCAAGCCAAGCACCCAGCTCCACTCAAGCACTTAAGAAGCACACCATAAACATTTTGGGTGTAAAACCTGTCATCTTGAACCCATCAACTTCTGTGTCACCTAAGCAATTCACAGGCTCCCCGAAATCTCCCCATCCTGCTGGTAGTCTTACTATCCAGTCCACTTCACACTCACTGCCTTCAATCCAATCAAGGATCCTGACAGATTTCTTAACCACATTGAGAGCACATTCACGTGTCCTGGAGCCTCAGATTCTACCCTTACTTGATGTAGGAGAAAATGTTATAAAGGAACACTCTACACAGACCATACTGCCACCTATTACTGAAGGGACATTCTATGCCATTGACCACACACATGTAACCATGAAAGGTTCAGAGATAACAGCAACAGAATCTCCGCAAACAGGTTCATTGCAATTATCAGAAGAAAGCGAAGGTCACTTGTCCACTGTTTTCCCATTCGAATCAAATCTGGCAAAGTCGGCTGAGCTGATGTCAGACCTGCCAGTGAAGCAGAGGAAGATGAGGATTGCATCACCAGATTTCCTCAGTGGGTAAGGGTAACGGTTTACAGTGACAGTGAATTTTAGTTTTATATTTTCATTTACACACCCTTTTACCTTAACTGAACTGAACTGTGTAAAATCACTTAGAGGAAATGCATAAATGCCCCTTATCCCACCACACTGGTGTTATATTGGGTGTGCATATATATATATTAGGGGTGGGAATTTAACGCGTTAATTGCGATTAATTAATTTGAAAAAAAAATAACGCGTTAAA
>JBBPCZ010000001.1:20872503-20885815 GCA_037974445.1 Brycinus macrolepidotus
ATATTACGTATATCCACCTATTTTGCCCAATCAAGTTGAATAAAATGTGTTTCAGCCTATTTCTTGAAAAAAGTTAAATCAATGAGGACAGAAGTAAGTTACATATACCAGTCCACTTAAAGGCACAGTAACAGAAACTGCCTGTTTATGTTTTTGGTACATACACCCATGCAAAAACTCTAAGCGAACCTCATGGGAAGGATATGACCCCTTCCAAAGTGAGTCAAAGCTCAAGTGGCCTCCTGATTGTGTGTTAAATTTGTAGGTACAAAGATTGTGTGGGAGTCGTGAAACTGATTACAAGTCTTGAAAGAAGTTCAAGATAGATGCCTGTTTACATTGCAATTCATTCCAAATGAATTCTGTTTTTGAGAAATGCATCTCCTTTTAAAACTGCGAGGACTGCTGCATGACCCTTTGATTAAAGAGCAGGTCAGAGGAGGTGGTGAACAAAGCTCCTTGTATTTTGAAAACAGGAGTACCTTCAACGTTTTGCCTGTGTCCACGCTGGTGCTTGGATATGTGCGCTTCATGCTAACGCGTTTCCGCCGTTTGCGCAGCACCACGTAGATCTGCACGTAGACGAGCAGAGTGATGATGAAGGGCACATAGAAGGACACGATAGAGGAGTAGACTACAAAGGCAGGGTTTGCGATCACACATAGGGCATCATTGCGGCTCTCTGAAAATTCAGTTCACAATAGAGAATCATCAGAAAGGTGATGCAACAACTACTGTATGTCATCAAATTTCATCAAAAGTCTTTTGCAAACTTCTCTGAACCACTGAATGTTCAAGCTAATACAAAGCTAGACCTTTAGGTTCTTATGGCATAAAATACCTGTGTTATTGAGTCCAAACAGCAGGGGGCATGATATGGCAAAGGACAGGATCCACACCACTGAGATCATGACCGTGACTCTCCTCTTGGAGCTGTAGCGTGTGTTATACAGCATTGGCATGGCAACTGCTGTGTACCTGGAGGCAGATAGAATGGACTTTATCAGCAGAGACCAGTGGTATTAACTACTAAATAGCACTACTAGTAGTGCCTAATAAAACTGCATCATTAGAACCTGTTTCCAAACATCCACCACTTCGAGCACACCTAAAATGTCAAGCATATTCCAAATTCCCCTGAATTACAAACCCTTACATTACACTGTAAAGTCTTATGTTCTCTCAGAGGTGGCTTTTCTAAATGAGCTTATATGGCCAAGCCCTCCCCCTCTTTCAAAGAAAGGCATTAAAATGAGGTTTGACTTATGGAACTCACATTTTACTTAATGCAAACAAATTCATAGCAATGGGCAAAGATAGGGCTGATATACAAGCTGTCTTTTTCTGTCAAGTGCACTGTGACGTATAACAAGTAGCGCAACACCCACTAGATTCGTTCTCAATTTGGTCTTACTTTTTAAAGCCTACATGCAACTCCGCTTCCAGGCAGTCTGCCGTCAATAATGGTAGAGGTGAGCATGTCTGGTTCTAAAACTTAATCGGCTCAGACACATTCGAAGCATTGTAAAATAATATCTAAATGTTTTATATAAATTAAATTATTTAATGCAGAAATGTCTAAATTTGCATTACAAGCACCCTGCATTTATCTGATTTCCATGACTGCAAAAATGCTAATTTATATGGCGTCTGCTTGTATCTGCTTGTATATACATACATACATATATATATATATATACATACACACACACTTTGTATATAACTTTAACGCAATCCTTCGTTAATGATCTGAACTTAAATTTTGTTAGAGTGCTGGTACAAAAATATGGAGCTATAGCCGTCATGCAGTGGTTCAAATCTCAAATTTAAATGTATCCAGTAGCTACCCTAGACATCTCATTTCATTTTTCCACTGCTGTATTGGGGAAGGGCCTCTCAAATGTGCTGCAGTGTGTGAGCTATAAATAGGTGCTATTAGCTATTAGTTATTAATAGTTTAACCCCCATATCCAATGTTATGACATGTCAAGATCGTGTTTTCTTATGCCCTCCAATTGACCCATCCATGCACTGTCTACAAATGTGTACTTTTATAGCTGCTCTTGGACAAGCTTTACAGAACTTAGACAAATGCTGTGCACAACTCTAAATTTAAAATGTTATTTTAAATTAGGTTAAATAGGTTAAATAGCATGTGTTTTCATTGTCGGAATGTTCGGAAAAGCATGGTGGCAAATTCACCATTGTCATTTCATCCCATTCTAATTTCACTAAGACAACAATCAAGCTTCCTAGCATAGCACATTTTACAAACATTCTGCAAAACTTGTACTGCCAGGTAACAGCTGCTACCAAAAATATTTTCATGGATAGATCAATTTTCCAAACATGTTTCAGAGACCAAATATTGTAAGTAAAAAATCTCTGTTTCCTCTTTCAGCTATTTAGAAAAAGTCAAGCTAAATCTCAGCATGCACGCACACACACACACACACATACACACAAACAAACACACCGGATAACTTTGTCTAACTACCTCTATGTATTAAAATCAATAAGAAGAGATATTCATGCAAATAAAATTCACTTCTAGTACAAAGACTACCCATTAAGTCAAGCTGATGCCTATTAACTTGTGCTAAAATATACAGCATATTGAATTCATCAATGTTTATAAGCATGCTGTTTGAAACTATTGAAACTGCTAGAAGATTTAGTCCCATGGTAGTGGACAAAAGCTTTTAGCCCGGATGAGTTTTAAACTGTATGGCTCCATCCCTTGGAATGTATATTTAAATATTCATATTTCTCTAGGCAGCCTAGACAAGCCTTGTTTATGCAGACTGCAAAAATGATTGGATAAAATTCAACATGTTTTCACATGTATCAGTATTTCCTGAGCAGTGTCATTCACCCAATATCCTTTTCAGTATTTCCAATACACCAAAGTCATAAACTAATCCAAGTGCTTGGTCTCCTTAAATTGCCTTTGTGTCTATGATTTTTCAATTTATTTTTATTGATCATTATGATTTTGTTCTCTCTGTTAATGCATTTTCATCTCCCTTTATCCTAGGTAATATGGTCTGTAATAATGTTGAATATGTTCAATCTATATATTGTTTTATAGGTTTTTCCATACCATTTCATCTTGCATGATGAACACTTTGATTAAAACGATAAATATAAATATAAATGGTGTTGTACAGCAATTATCATTGTCAGCAGCATTAACCCCAATACCAGTGTTATGCAAGTTCTTAAGGCTTTTAAGAAAAGCAATTTTACAGCTCTTTGTTATCTGCAGAATTACTTAATAAGCTTTCCACATGGAGTTTACTTCAATTTGCATTTATACTGTTTACTCAATCATGTTTTATCTTGAAGTCAGTATGAAATTTTGGAGAGCATCCAATAAAACTTTTATTGGTTTAGGGTTTAAACCCTAATTTACATCACCAGATACACTCTGGACTGCATGTGGCATTTCATGCTTTAGTTTAGTCCACTATAAAGAAATGCAAAAGGCAAAAATTTCTCTTAGAGCTTATTTACGAAGCTGTCTCCAAATGACTACGGCCTACTGCTCATTACTCTGCTTTAGTGCTAAGCCACTAACGATAATGAGGGTGATTATCACAGAGATACTTACCTATCAATACTAATGGCACAAAGATTTAGAATGCTCGCTGTGCACATCATCACATCGAGGGTAACAAAGATATCACAGTGAATTGTGCTAAACCTCCACTCTCCCACCACCTGTGAAGACACAAAACATAAGCTCTTTCATCCTCAAAAACAGGATAGATACGTAAACAACAAATATTTTCTTCGACGGACCACTAAGGTTCAATTTTACATTAATCAGTATGTCAGTTTTATGTCTTTTGTTGCCTTAATGTGTTGTTGTCTTACTTATTTTGCTCCAACTATAGAGGCTGCAATTTAGGGGCACATTTCCTTTTGCATTAATTAAAGGGCCACTTTGGCCAAAATGAAAAAAACTTAACCACCATCTGTTGTTTCTTCATCTATATTTGCCCCAAGAGTGAGATTTTCCCAATAAAGGCAAGAAAAACTGTTTTTTGATGATGTGTCTTGAAGGTGGGTGGAACGTCTGATAAACTTCACCTACTTTGAGTGGATTTTTTGGGGATTCTTTTATTTTTTATTAATTTTTATTTATTATAAGAAAGGCGAGGTGGTATGTTACTGCTAGAAAACTGAATATCTTATTGCAGCTGTACAACTGTAGTAACTGTCTTCCAAATGGATTACACAAACCACAGAACTGACTCATCATAAGTCATTAAGCTATAGTCTATTACTAACAGCAGTGTAATCATCGCCCTAAATATTCCAACACTTCCACCCTATGGCAATACAAAACAAGAGCAAGACTGTGGACACAATAACCAACATGCTGGGTTCACATAAACCCAACCAACTCTGCAATACTCTTCACTATGAGCCACATGTTTATGGATCATTAATATTTTTCTTTTTATAACTCAATAAATTGAATTTGACATCTGATTTGACATTTTGACACAGAAAATTTTAGCATTTGTAGTAAAAGAGACCACAGATGGCAACAGCAGTTTTAAACAAGAAAATTAGAAAACGATATACTCTACTGTACGACATACTCCACTGTATTGACGATTTTTCTGTACAAAGGATGTACGAAGTACAACTTTTGACCACAGTTGGAGTTCCAGGTTCAAACATTGGCATAGTGATAAAGAACTGAAAGTTGGAGGCAATGGATTGCAAGAACACAAACCTGAGCTTAGTGTATGGCATAATGATTTTGATTGGCCATAATGCAGTGACATTGCAAACAGATAACAAATCAAATTTCATTATCTTAAAAATACAGCTTAATAAATATTCTCTCCCCATGTAATTGGGTATGCCTGTGGTCAATATATTACTGAGCTCTGGCTATAGATCAGTAGTTAGGTTGTTAGTCAGGATTGGTTGACACCGCTGGCATTTCCAGTGGCTTTGGAAATATTTGTGTAATGCTTGCTGGGTTTCGTAGTGAGAGAATTTTATTCAAGGAAAACGTGAACACAACATAAATCATGAATTAGACTTTAAACTGTAATTTTAGAATCCCCCACTAATGTGCACTGACCAAGACAGGCAGATAAAAAGACAGACATACAGATAGATAAATTAATTGGTGGATTGATTGATTGATTGATTGATTGATTAATTGATCAACTGATAGATTCATGTCTGAGTTATTTGCTTGTATGTGCAGTTCTAGGAAAAACCTTTACTTGGTATAAAACTTTATTTACAAAATTCAAATGTTATTTAGAGTTTCTTCTACCCCATTATGGCACCTTTAAGGATGAAGTGTGTGTGTGTGTGTGTGTGTGTGTGTGTGGATGCTATTGCTTTACCTATTCTGAAACTTCACCCTTGATGCTTCACTCTATTTAAAAAAAATACCTGCCTGCACATTAAAGTGCATACTGTCCTCTTTCTTTATTGTACAAATTAGACTCTCATTACCATGTGAATGAAAACTGCCAATTATGTCCTTTTTCCCTACTGAAACTGCTGAATCGAACATGAACGATTTGTTGAGCGCCGAATGCAGCAGACTCAGTGAATTTGCATCCAATAAGTCTGAGACTGTTTGACTTCACAGCTGTTATGTGCCATAAACTTGGCAGAGAAGTAATCTAGCTCAGGTCAATCTCATCCACACTTCCTGTCTCCTGAGCGGCCTGCCAGTGCCTTCCGTGGCAGCTGCTGATTAATGTGTGTCCTCAGGCAGGCTGAGAGGCTCAGATCCCTTCTTGATGTGCCTGCGTTCGTGCCTCTAGAGTTTGCATCCCTTACATTGATTAAAGAATTATCTGACACCTCTAATGAAAGTGACTGTGGGTTGCCAGGATCAGTTCATCAACAGGTTTTTTTTTTTTTAACTCAGCTGTAATGAGGCCCACAACTAGCCTATCATTCTTAGATGTTGCTTGTAATTTTTAAAAAAATGACTATGAATTGCAAGAAGATCAGAGGATGATCCAGTCTAGTGTTTGAAAGAGGTCTTCAGTATTGAACCAATATTGCACGTAAGCCTGTCATAACTGACAAATTTATCAAATGATTAACTGGAAAATAAATACTTGCAATAAACAACTTAATTGTCCTTTTTGTTCATCATATGCAGCTTCAAGTGGATCACTTCCTAAGTGTCAGTATTTGGTAGCTATCAACTGTTCAAGTATACAAACACTAATCAATGCTTCCCTCTAAAGGTGTTACAGTCCGAGTCATGCGTTTTGTTGTTGTCGTGAGTGTAAATGATTCTCTTTTTCTTTATAAAATGCGCTGTCTGCTTTTGCCTCAACCCAACAGCTGTGGAAAATAATTGCAGTCAGTTTAAAAAACTGCGTTCAAGCAATTATGAATGACTTTGAAAGGCCTGCATGAGACAAGAGATAAATGTATTATAAAGGCATTCAAAAAAAAATAATCTGAATGTGGTCAACCATTTGAGCAATTTCAATAATCGTTCTCCATCCAGCAAAATTCAGTCATTTTCAGGATATTTGCATAAAATTGGATTAAGAAGTCATGTGTAGGACAGGACATGTCTAAACCATATTTGAGAAGCATTTAAAATCATTACACGACCATCAAGCAGAATGTGCTCAAAAGACTGGGAAGTGTTGCTTTTCTACTCATAACCGGTTGTGCTGCCACATGCTCAAACCCAGCATTGAGAGCCACACAATACCCATCATAAAGAAATAGCATTTTTAGAGGGTTGTGCTGCCCTTGTACTGCCAACAAAGCAAAGAAAACTAAAACTGTACAGGCATAGCAAAAAGAAGCCTCTTTTGATCTTACATGCTGAGATAAATAAGCAGTTATCACAGGTCACTTATAGGTCAGAATGCCATAGTCACTGAAGAAAGGCATTTCATTTTGTTGCACTAATAATCGTGGAAGGGCACAATCTAATTCGAGTCATTTTTCAGCCTTTGAGCTGCAACGCCTCAGTTGTGCCTATCATGGCCCTGGTGAGCAGAATGAAGCATAAAATCTAATTTGTATTATGACTTGAAATACTTACTGAAAATAAAATCACTCACACAGCAGTTTACAGTAGCTGCTTCAGTCATTAGAAAGTCGTATCTTAAATATTATGCAAAATGCCATATTTTTCTAAAGCATATTGCAAAGCGCAGTTTAATTCACTCTCTGAGTCTTGGCATTATTTCTCTCTCAGCAGAGGACCCAGTGTGAAGGGACCTACATTATGGATCGGGTGGGTAATTTGATCACAAATCAGAGCGGCTCAGTGAGATACACGAGGGAGGCTTCTCTTCTGCAGCCTGTGGTCTAAAATAAACAACGTAAACTGAAGAATGGCTAAGAATGGATGTCTCAAAGTTTCTCTCTCAACCACACAGCTACTCTACTAGCCCACTGAAAGCTGATCAGTGGGGTGGTAGAGTCCAGTAGGTTTAATGTACAATGGGTAACTGAAGTTTGTTACTGGAAGTGTTTATACAACAGTACAGTTTACTGACATTCATTCTCATGACAATTTAATGTGTCTGAGGACAATTTCTCTAAATTTTTGGATACTTTGTATTCTGCTGGTTTCTTGCGATACGTAGCTAGCCATGAACCATTTATTTGTGACTGACAAATTATACAGCAAGGCTCTGCTTGACCTTAATAGACTATTGACTGAGTCTCTGTTTATCATCTTCAGTCATTTACAAAGCAGCACCATAACAAAGGAGAAATATGCAATCTCATAAGAATCTGTATTTGAAACTCTTTAATTTTCCACCTGTGAAAAACTATCTATCTTTTGAGTTGTCAGTGTGTGTGGCCTATTATACAGTCACGGTAAAATGCACGCTATGTATTAAGGATGCAAATCTTTGGCCTTACAGATATTTGATCATGATTCTTTAATAAACGGTTCAATGCATCATGAAATCTCATCACGATCCGATTAGATTTGAATGAACTATTTTAGATTGATTCAGAATTATTATTTAAAACACACTGACTGAATGAACTACTTACACAGTAGATAATGCAATATAGACAATATGTACAATAAAAACAACACACCAAGCTTTTTTATGCTCTAGGTTTGAAAGTAGGCAGAGTGCACACTCTGTTGATCCTATTAGAATTGATTCTAACATTCCAAACTCAAATCAGTTGAATCAATTGAATTGTGCCCTTATGAGATAAGATAAGATAAGATAAGATAACCTTTTATTAGTTCCATAGGTGGGGAATTTGCATTGTTACAGCAACAAAGTGTACAGAACAAGAGAAAAAAGTAGACGCAGATTAACCAATAGAATAAAAGCTTTACAATACAACAGTATAATCTAAAACTATGTATGCATTAAAACTTACCTCAAGATAGACCACCCATGGCATAACCAGGGTGGCCACTAGCAGGTCAGCCACGGCCAAGCTAACGATCAGGTAGTTGGTGGTGGTCTGCAGAGCTTTCTCTCTAGACACAGCCATGCACACCAGCACGTTGCCGAAGACGATGACGAAGATGAGCAGTGTGAGTAGCATGGCATAGTAATTGTACTGGTGCCTTTCGCCTCCTTCTGTAGCATTGAAGCTGTGGAAGCCATCTTCCAAGGTGCTCTCATTGTAGGCGTACTCTCTGAAGGCTTCCATCAGCTGAGAGGGGCTAAGGCCCAGAAGAGGCCCTGAAAGCACAGGCAGAGGAAACTTCTCATATCTAACCACAAGCTGTATGTTCAGTCAGTGTATTTAGTACTTACAATCCTAAAGCAATGCTTTAGAAGAAGCTCTTTTGGTTCCCTTTTGCAGTGGTTCTCAAACCAGTTCTCAGGAACCCCAATATGGTTGATTTTTGCTCCAGCCCTCATTTCTACAGTGTTTTATAAGATTAAAATTTTTTAAAGAACCTCCACATAGGACAAAGGATCTGTTTTCTGGGTGATGCCAGAGAATAACTATTTTTTGTTCCCTATAAGATACATTAATGGCTGTTTTTTTAAAAGAATCACTTACCTAAACCCATTTAGTCTATATTTTTCGGGAATGTGTGTGCTCCATCATGTACACTGTAAAAGCAAAAGTTCATAAACGTTTCTTGGCTTAAATATTCTAAAACAAACTTTAATTGGTGTAGACCCTTTACATTAGTGGAGATTCTTTAAACTGTAGAAGTGTTCTATTAACCTCTATTAGGTAAAGAGTTCTTTAAAGAGTCATTCATTGAAAGGTGAATGGTTCCTTCTCCAAAAGCAGTTCTCTGGCATTGCTCCAAGAAACCTTGTTTGGCACCTTTATTTTTTGTGTAGGACGTGGTTTATTTCACCCAAAACTGTTTGTCTGGACGTTCTATCTCCATTTAGCTTTAGTATCTACAATCTTTGCTCCAAGGCACCACTCTATTCCTGGTCTACCATGCTCTGTCTCAGTTCATCTCTCTGTTTATGGGAGAGTGGCTCTCACATGTTGTTCTCATTGTTCTTTCAAAGCCTTTTTGAGCTGTGCATGTGCCTTGACTAACTGGGACATAAGTCTCCTCCCAGCTTACTGCACTCCCTGTAATATGTCCAAGAAACGTAGACAAAAACAAGGCTCCCTCATACAGGCCATATCCTAAATAATAGGACGGCGCAATGAGAAGCATTTCATAAATGTCTCAACAAAGCAAGCGCATTGCGCATTATGTCTATAGACAGTCGTTCTAAAGAGCAGGGTGCAACTGATTCAGTGCGTGCTAACAAATACTGTGCAGTCAAGCAAAATTGCAATATTTGTGAGCTCAGCATGTGTTATCTTAATTATTAAGAAGTGGAAAGAGGAAGACTGTGTGAGAAAGGAAAACAGTCCAAACCCACAGCTGCACACTTAAATGAGCAGTGTGGCAAAAATCTAATTTAAATGAAAATCTAATTTTCCACTTAGAAAACAGCCAAGGCATGTTTAGAGTCCAAATTTTGCCTCTTTATTTAGCACCGAAGCTACAATGCTAATGTTACTAATAAATATTTGAAGTCAATAGTCACCCAAATCTTTTCATCAAGTATATCTCAAAACATCCATCATCCTGCTCAAACCACATCCAGAGCTTCAGTCAGGTGGCACAGATTGGTTAGTGTGGTTTAGGACACAGTTTGACTTACCATAAGCTATAAAGCTACAAAATGTCACTGTGCAGGCAACCTTTTAGATCACCTAAGGGGTATGAGTACTGATCTAGAATCGGTTTTTGTGACAATGACTGTCATAAATACAGAGGAATTTGATCCAAGATCAGTCTTCCTTCTGACTGCTTTGTGAACACCAGTCCTGTTAGCCTCATATATACAGTTAGCAATATTTGAACTCCAGATGTCTTGGCTGATCAACTATATGTGTGGTAAGTGAAAAATTGTAGGAATTTGATTTTTTGTTGAACTATTTCTTTAATGTATGGCTAAAATGGCACAAAGTAAATACCTGTGATAATTTCAGTTTACCATCTGGTGCTGAGAACACTACTGATTACAGAGCTGCATGGTTTGAGAAGTTAAGATATATCAGTCTTTTACTGTTAACCTCTAATAGCAGCCACACTGTCCAATTTTATGCATGGATATACTTGTATTACCTTTTGTGTGTTATGGGATCCAAACTCAGAACAACATATTTGGTTAGGCAAAACAAAACTTCCAACATAGACCACACAACAAGCTGTACCTCCATGTGGCAGCTGACTCATGTAATTCACATTTAACCGTAAGATAAAAGATGCAACCTCACATTAGAGTCAAGTCTTTCCAAGCAGATTTAACAGATCCAATAGCTCTGCCTACAGGCAAAAGCACTGAACTCATATTCACTTTCTGTCTTGCATGAAAGGCATGCTTTACGGTCTATAGATACAATTATATGAATGGGCCACATGCGTCTATTCACATAACAAATCGATGCGTCGATTTATGGATGCATATCACCCATACAGCACCCTGGGCAATAAATGAACCACTATTATTTCAACAAAGATGCAAATGGAAGACTATGTGCTTGCTGAGATGATCTTTTCATGCTAATGCAATAATTCTGGACTCTAGGCAATGCAATCTATGCATCTTGGAATCATTTATGTATGATCTGCAGACAAAAATCTTGCATAGTTTGTTGTTTTGTGTCTCTTTTTTCTGAGTTTAGCCCACTGACAGCTTTTCAGACACAATCTTGATGGGCCCCCTTTAGCAATTCATGAAGTTGTGACTTTCCTTCCTTATCACCTCCAACAGTGCTGGTGCCATTTTTGGAAGGAATAACATTACTAAAGAAAAGTTCAGCGGGCAGCAAACTTAATCCACCATTAGACTTTGAGATGTGTTTTATAGACCCAGGAACACACATCATTGCCTTCAAGATGTACTCTGGAACAGCTTCTTCATGCAGTGCATCTAGAGCTGGGCAATACGATCATATTTATAGTTATCATGATAAATTACATCACAATATGTCTCATAACGCTACGTTTTCAAATCGTAGATATCATCAATACTTAAAGAACAGTGAAAAAAATGTTCCATTACAGAGAGCATATTATGACATATTGTGTATTGTACTAATTTTAAAATTATCATGATACTATATTTTTGCCATATTTCCCACATCCACAGTGCATCTTGAAGCATTTCAAAATGTTGAAATCATGTTGAAAGTGCCCTCAGAATGCACTTATGACAATAAATTTTCATTCGAGTTTGGCAGGAAACCTTTTTTTTTTCCTGATACCAGTGTCGAAATCTATCCATCCATTCATCCATCCATCCATGCATTATCTGAGCCACTTATTCTTAACCAGGGTCGCAGGGAGGTGCTGGAGTTTTGACCAATATGGATAATATTTCTTTCTCTACAAACTACTACTTTAATCTGATAAAACTGAAGCCCTTCACTTACGACCTAAAATTAATCTGTCATGATCACACTACCCAAACACTCTGCTACCACACAGGAAGAAGTGCAAGGCTAACAAATATGGTATCACACAGTGTGAGTGTGTGCTATTTCAGACCAGATTTGGAGAATTGGAGCCTTTCTTTTTTTCCCCTCTGATATTCCATCCAGCATTTTTCTGCAGGACATACCCATCAATACTAATATGCCATCTCTATTCAGGGTGATAAATTATTGTATGTCAAAATACACATTTTTGCACGTTGTAGTAACACTGCATGCATCATAAAAAGACCTCTGACATTTAGATTAATTATAGAGAGTCTGTAAACAAAAACAACCAGTGTATGGTATTATATAGAAGTGTAGTATACTAGTATACTACAGTGTATTAATAGCATAAACCACATCCATATGCAAAAAGAAGCTAGTTAGATTATGCCATTATATTTTTTTTCACTTTTTTTTTTGCAAATTTATTGATGGAGTCCTCTTTAAATAGAATGTATTTGTACACATTACTTTTGCTATTTTTCTTTAAATATGGCTCTGCTGTGCTGCTGGTGCATTTTGTCTGCTCCAAACATCAGAAAAAGTTAATATTGTAAAGCATTTTTTGTATCCCAAAAGTGTCTTTTTGTGTCATGATGTTACATCTTTGCCAAACCCTTCACCCCAGAGTCTTGACACACATAGCACTTTAAATGGAAACACATCAGTAGATTCTTCTTTCTGTAAATGTAGATGCTCTCCTCAGAGTCATTTAACTCTGTGCACCACAGACTAGTCAGTAATGTGTACTTGTAGAAATGTAGAAAAATGTAGAAAAATCTAAATAAAAATGGGATTTTTAAAAACATACTGCTAAATAGATTCAAATGCAATAATACGCTTTTAGAATAAACAGCAGAAAAAGGAAATTCCAGGATAATAATAATAATAATAATAATAATAATAATAATAATAATAATGTATGTAGGGTACATTTTAATCTTTTAAACTAAACACCAAAGGGTAATTTTAGATTTAGTTTTATTCAATATTTCAGGTGTTTTAAGTGATTATGTACTGTATTGTAAAGGAACAAATTACAAATGTGAGGCATTCTGGGCATTAAGTCTTATTATAACTTTAATTTCCATGCTCTACAGCTTCCCCAGTAATTTTCTCTTTTTCTCATTTTCCCTTTCTCTGTTCATCATTCAAGACATACCTAACATTTCTTCATTCCTTTTATAACTTGCTTCTTGTTATTTGAAACCTTTGAAGCTGGCATACTGAATTCATTTCATACATTAATCTGAAACCAAGCTGTATTGTATTAGTTCTAAACATAAACACATATATGCATACAACACATACATGCATGCATTTATATGTGCGCATATATATA
>JBBPCZ010000001.1:20885915-20899041 GCA_037974445.1 Brycinus macrolepidotus
TCTACAGAATGAATGGGCACAAATTCCCACAGAAACTCTCCAAAATCTTGTGGAAAGCCTTCCAAGAAGAGTGGAAGATGTTATAGCTGCAAAGGGGGGACCAACTCTATATTAAAGTCCATGTATTTGAATGCAATGTCATTAAAGTCCCTTTTTATTGTAATGGTCAGGCGTCCCAATACTTTTGTTCATATAGTGTGTTAATATTTTGAACACCTACTGAATAAATAATCTACTGGGGACTATCCGTGTAAAGTATAACCTCTTTTTCTGAATGAGTGTCTCTGTTTAAGGCCTTATTCAATCACTCCTAAACCACTGAGTATCACCTATGCTTCCAGTGTTTCTGCCATAAACACTATTTAAATACCACATCAAATGATTAAAATCTTTTCCAGGGAATGCATGTTTTATGAGACAATTTCAAGTAGAATTACTTCTGCCAGGTTTTGCACTAATTAGACGTACTTGAGCGCAAGGTGACAGATTAAATATTGAAAGGAGGTAAAGGTCATGTCTTCTAGCAGAGCCCTCTCTTATAACGCTTTAGTGCAGCAGTTACAGAATGTATGTTCTATAACAAGTGCAACCTTTTCAACAGAGAGCACTTTAAGCGCTTGTTATATGTTCTGTTGTAAAATTTGAAAAGCACAGACACAATTACACCAATGCAGCCTCTCTCCTTTGATTTAAACAGATCACACGATGCTGACCCAGGGAACAAAATGCATCCCATATAAAAAAATAGAATGTGGTGAATAAGGAGAATTAGAAACTGCTAGCTCATTCGTATGGATAACAGTCCACCAGTTGAAGAGGTTTGTTATTGCCTCATCATGAGAAATGGCATTTGCTGAGCCATCATTGGCATGAAATTAACTGAAAACAGCAAACTAACTGAATGGAGATGAACAATTAACCACATTGTGTAATGCACTTGTGTACCTATTATGTAATGTACTTGAGACCCATACAAATACTCTTACTTCAGCAAAAACATTAGAAGCCATTACAAGCCATATTGTCCATCTGCATTTTCCTGTTGATGACCTAAAATTATACTATGTACTGTTTCCTAATTGTCTCCTTTGTTTGATTCTATGAATTCCTATCCCGTATTGACTTGAGTCTGCAGTTAAGTGGAACATCTTTCAGCTGGGTGGAACTGTAAGAAATGTTAGCACTCTTTGTTTTTGAAGACTGATCATAATAAATGTTCTGCATTCTCTGAAGTCCAAACTAAATGGCCAAACACTCAAATCAGTTTCATATTGTTGGCATCTGGCTTTGTCTATTGTTTCATGAAGAATTTTGAAAGCCTCCCAATGTGTTGCAATGGAATCTTTTTGCAAATTTCCCACTTGTGGGACTAATAAAGGTTTATCTTATCTTATCTCTTTTTCCATACTAAACTAGAATAAAATGAAATATCATAGCCTTTATTGTGACACAAGTCAATGCAATTAGGTTTAGTTTCGTTTTGGTCAACCTGAACTTTGTTTTTTTTTTTTTTTTTTTTTTTTTTACAGTGAATTAATAAACTATTATCCTAAAATGCATGTACCCTTCTGTTTTGTTCCCTGTTCCTTTCTCTGCCTGGGATTTGACCTCAGCTGGCTAGAAATACTGTGAAAGGTATTCTGGCAGTGTTGCAGTGGGGTTTTAGGCCGTTTTGGACACTGCCCAACGAGCAAAAAAGAAGAAATAGCTGTATTGAAAAACACACCATTTTCTCTGCTAAATACATCTGTGAAACTGTCTGGAGGATATAAAAAATGAATTCCAGTTTATAAATCATATGTACAATAACTAAGAACTGTGGTCTCTGATTGTGCTGCAGCCGGGCGCTTTTCACAGCACCCTTGTGGATTCAGTCTTTCAGTGCACTGCCATTGTGGAGCCCGATCTACTGTTATCCAATCAACAGCACAGAACTGGCTCCAACTGACTCAAGGCATTGGAGAAAACACCCTTAAACAATTGAGTGGCCATTGCTAGGCAAAATTATTACATTACTTTCAAATGACTAGTCACATGCTCTCCTTTCAAAAGCTTCAGGTGCCAGGTTTAGTAAACATGGATAATGGAACATCAGCCTGGTGATACAGCTGAGACGGCAATTTTAAATCCTTGTGAGGGACCACGTGTTGAAATATGTAGCGCTCTTTTTGTTGAATGTTGCACCGGTTGTGTTAAACAGGCTGGTTGTGATAGGGTTCAGTTGTTTATTCTGCCCAGCTGTTTTGTCAGGTGTTTTCACTGTGTGCACCACATCCACCTGGCTTGTAACTCACACTCGCTAAAGTTTAGGAGGCTGAATGTTCTCCACAAAGGAGAACATAACATGAACATAATGGTTATAGAAACAATCAAATAATGCGAAGAGGAACATTCATTTTATCAGCTAGGTTTTGGATGACCACAGGCAAAAAAGCAAGAGGGAGGCTATGGAAGAAAGGAACTCAGTATCAGAAACTAGATGCTTTAAATGCGACTAAATGCGAAGTGTGATTGCGTAGTTGCTATAAAAGCAGTGTTTCGAAACACCCAAACTTTGGTTTTATGGGCAAAAAAAAAGTTTGTGTTAAAAAAAAAACAAAAAATTCTCACTTCATGGATTTGAACCCCAATCTTCTGGTTCAGAGGCTGGCACTTGAGCGCTGCACCACTGAGAATTTACCAGCTCTTACCGAGCCATTTATGGGTAAGGACAGCTCAGCGTGTAGCAACATTCATGGGCTAATCATTTTTAATTAAACCACAACATACTGTGACACGTCTTTTTTTTATGTAACTGACCCGAGTTTAAGTGTCCTGAAGTCCATTTAAGAGTCTGCTGTGGGTTTTGCTCCGTGTTTTTTCCTCCACATTTGTGTTTTTCCGCTTTTGGATTCTATACCTGTGATGTCACAGACTCTCTCTCCGACAAATATTTTAAAGGGGGCTTAATTCAAGCTTTTCCAAGGAGAGAAGAGATCGTTTCTACTGGACAACCATAAGCTTTGCTTTTGTGAAATATCCCCTGTAAGAAATATCTCCTGTCTATGAAGAACTCCAATTTTGAAATATGTATGTTGAGGGAAAACACGTTTTCAAATTTAGTCAACAGATAAGCTCAAGTACCTAAACTAACAAAACAAACAAACAAACAAAAACACCCCAAATATTTACTTGAAAAATCAAATATGCAAACATCCTGTACTATAAAAAGGGAATGGAGCAGAGTTTATTTGAGTGATTTTGAGAACTCATCGGGTAAATAATAGTTCTTTGTTTATGTGCAGCATTTTTGCATTTTTCTTTATTATAATCAACGATTTTTTTACTTGAATAAGATCCGTTAAACTGCTTGTTACCACATGAGGAACTTTTTTTGTGGTTGAACTGATATTTTTGCTGTGCAATCCCCAAAAAGCATCAGCTAAGACGAGGCGACAGTATTTGGACTGGTAAGATGACAGGTTCTCAGGGATGAATCCTGATAAGACAGCTGTCAGCCTGAGCCAGCTGGCTTCTGGGCCCCGACCTGCGGTCTACGCTCAGGATGCTGCAAAGGTGAAGACTTGCACCATGGGGAGAAAAGACGGATCCAGCGAGCCGATCACAGCCCTGCAGAGATCTAAAATCCCCCGCTGCTCCAACTCCCGGGCTGGCGAGAATTGCAGTTTGTGTTCCATAGACAAATGTTATTTTCACTGAATGTCTGCATTAAAGTTTGACAAAGACGGAGGTAATAGCACAGGCTCTGAGTTTGAAAGGTGCTTTTTTGCCCTTTCTCTCTCAGTATCATTCTGTCATTAAGCATGATGGATGACTGAAAGCATGGGACACAGCAATGCTTCAAAAGCACCTCTTATATGTGGCAGTTACATGCTGATGGGCTGTGTTAAAGTCACATGTTTAATTCTCTCTGTGTGTGGCTTGACAGATGTGATCATTACTTCCTAATAGAGAAATATTATGTTCTCCAGTGTGACAGCCCTGTCTTCACTAAGCCTCAGGCCCAAGCTCAGTGCGGTTTGATCTTATGGATGTACACAGCCAAATCTGTGACTTATGGAGCTTTTTATTGGTCCCATTCCACAGTCTAACAACATTCACACCAACAGCAGCAACATACATCAGCTTTCACAGATGCACAGTCATAGATGCACAGTCAATTCAACACTGTACCAATTACAGTGTTAAAAGTAAGCTATTGAATTGACTTGATTCAATTTCAAGGGGAGAGAGGTACACACCCTAACACAGGGTAAAATGAACATGGGTGATTTATGCAGTTAAACATGGAAAACACACTGGTCATATTTTTGGTCATATATTTATATTTTAAATTTTATATTCCTATAGCAACCTCATCTGAGAACAGATTTTGTCCCATATGTAACTGACTGTACATTAGAACCTGAATATTCAGTGTTTTGGGCCAAGGGATAAATGATCACTTGGTAGCCTGTTTCTTTAATGACGCAATGTGTAATTCTGATCTGTCCCAGAGGAAAGATGACATGAAAGAAACGTGGCAATATCTTTGGTCGAAGCTCTAAAACGGTGGTCCCACATCCCACCTCTCTGTCAGAGAGGTTCAAAAATGGCCATTGCCATGGTCTTGCAGCCAAAGTTTAAGAAACTGAAAAGTGACTGCTGTTATAACCTGCATCTAACATCCAACCAATAGGAATGCAGCAGGAATTAAATTCCACACCGATTTAGCAGCACAAATGGATGACATTGATCTTATTCCTGTATATTGACTTGCATCGTAGTAAATGTTATCAGCGTACAGTCTACATACATTGTACCTAAGTAGATTAGATCCATGTCACCCAGTTTGACTTGCAATAAACTTATCAGGCTGCTAAAATATCTGTCTGTAAGCACCTTAAGACTTTGAAATACTGAACATGCAGGTTTTGTGTGGCTATTACTTGAGGGAAAGCACTTAGTCAAAACGTGAGACTGTGTTTATTCCCCTTCAAGTGTTTGATTGGCCATAGTGGGTGATGCTCTGTAGATGCCGCTTAGGGAGACAGAGCTGTAGTATTAGTGTAAAGGACAAACAACATGACTGTTCTTCTTTTGGTTAGCTGGCAATAGTGGGAGCCGTTCTGCTGGGGACAGAGTTTCACGAAATGAAGCTATGGTATTGGCATGGAAGAATACTTCTGAACTTGAAATTATGCCTAAAGAAAACACTTGAGGGGAAACTAGCACACACCCTTGCAGTTTCATTACCTGCTGGATCAATAGACTAAAAGGAAAAATTCTAAAATTCAAAACACCATCTCTTCATAAAAGATACAAAATGGCATTTTTAAAATCCAATTTACCTTCACAATTGTGTGGGCATAATTACCACAGTCATGGCAAATCAAGAACTCAGGCTGTTCCATGAACATCGTTTAACGAAACTGCTGGAGTGTTTTCCAGTTTCCCCTCAAGCGTTTTCGGTAGACCCATTTTTAATTTGCAGAGGTATGCAACTAACTGAAACAGAAAATCAGTTCGCGTGAATATTTAATGTTTCTAACAGTGTTTTTATCTTTGCAGGATTAGTTATGGCTAATGCATAGATAATTAGACTCTTAGACTGTTTTTGAGCATATAAACAGCTCACAGTGAAAGGTAGGTAGATTAACGTACAGCCCCCACATAATGTAACATTGCAGCTAACCCACCCTTAAACAATGTGAGAACTCTATATACTCTCATAAATTCAACAAAGTTCCTGTATTAAAAAGTTTTAATTCATAGATTAATCAAAAACATTGTACAGTCATTTCAAAAATATTTATTGAAGTTCTATCATGTTGATCTTTTTCCTTGAGGTCAAAAATTAATTTGCCAGTACCTAACATAGTTTCTTTTCACAACAGAATTTATTTTAAAGCAAACATTTTTATGTCTTTATTTTATCTGTTTTAATCAATATTGAACAAATCAGTTTGCAAGACTTTTTAATGCCTTTTATGAGCTTCACCAATGGGGTAAATTTTCCACATTTGGCTAAATAATTTACTAAAGGTAGAGGCTGGAAGCAAAGTTTACCTCTGCAGACTGTATGTACAGAATAAAACACAATTCTTGTTCAAATCACCTAAAAAATATAGCATAAACTCTGTATATTTTAGGTTGTGCCCGGCTCTCCCCTACATCATTTCGACATTAATAAAATATTACATCAAGACAGCTATTGTAAAAAGTAAGTACCCTGAAAGACAATTTGTTTTGAAGTGTTGAATTCATGTGGGAATGTACACTTTCATCTCAAGCAAATTCAATGCAGCACATTTTCCACTATAGCAACGCTAACAAACGCAAGTATAGCCTCCATGCATTGTAATGTGTCCTCACAGGACAGGCACACACATACATGCAGCTGACAAGCTCGACAATTCAAGCCCCTGAATTCCCCACTCGTGCTCACTTGCTTATATCTATAATCTCATTCATCTGTATTTAAAATCCAGGCTAGCGCTGATTAGTGTATGCCTTAAACAAAAAGAACATTAACACACCAGGCTTGTCAGCAGCATTGGTAATGAGTGTTGAAGGAGCAGAGCAGGCTGAAGCATGCAGTGACGTCTTTGCTCTATTGTTAGTGTAATGAACACCTGGCCATCAGTATAGTGCTAAATCGGCCACGGTTCTGCAGCCCGTACTGCAGTGCTGACACAACTATGCACGTTTCTGTTCTGGGAACCATCTTAGTTAAAAAGTGATGAAACTTGAATAAAAAAAACGAGACCTTCCCATGACTAAAAACATCATTATCCATGAAAAACTTTCAAAACCTTTCTTATCCATATAGCAGAGATGAAGGAGCGCTGCAGGATGAAGCACCATTTTCTCTCTGAACCCTTTCCTCTCTGAACTACACAGAAAAAGAAAGTCCATATGTAAAAAACCTTTCAATTCTTTATGACTGTACAGTTTCATCAATGGGCTTAATGAAAAAATTTTTTTTTCTTGAACAATGCAATTAAACCCTAAAACTCAGCTTCAATCAACGACCATTAAGTCTGTCTTAAATCTGTAGTGAGAAGCTGGTCCTTACAAGCAATGCTCTGCTTGGCCTCAGGTAAGCACCTAAATAAGCGCTTGACGGCTTAGATTCACCAGAAAGGAATATATTAAACCGCAGGGACCAATTAATATCAAGCTTAAAAGAGATTAAAACTTCAGACAGCTTCAGAATCGTCTTTTTTATGTGCTCAGATAAATTAGATTCCTTCACTGTCCAGGAGTCGATGCTCAGATGAAAGTTCACCTTTTGATGATTATTCTATCTTTATTCATGGATTTGACTGAAAATTAGCTTGATTACCGGGTTCCAGACCTCATCAGATGTATTTTACTGTATGTCCAAATTTCTTTTTCAGCCCTCTGTATAAATGTGTAGTGGTTCCTGCTCAGCAGTTCTCCAAGGCGTGATATTTAACACGCTGCTGTGATGTGGTTATTGGAAAGAGACCTGTTCATGATGGAATTCTTTGCAATCTGAAAAACTGCAGTAACAACAAGAATTCTGCAGGATTCTGCGGCAACTTTGAACCGGCTTTACAGCACACCTAAGATACATGATTAAATTTATAATGTTTGCGGTCATTCACCGCTACATAAGGGAGGGCAATGAGTTGAGATTAATATTACTACTGTGGAGACACTTCTACAAAGCTTCTGCACTTGTGCTGTGGTGTAGAGAACTCTTCACTAGCAAATAGTATGAGAGTGTCATGTCCCTGAGCAGCGGCCGCTAGAGGCCGCTACTAGGAAAGACCAGGGTCTCTTATTTTGACACTTGGGTGATGTGGACTAATTAAGGATTAAGGACTAATTGTATTTAGGTTTTGGTTGGGTGATGGGTTTTTTCACAGGGGTATAAAGGGGATTGCGTGTTTGTCATGGGTGTCTGTCCACCCTCACAGTAACCAGTAGCTGTACCTGTTGGTATTGTGTGCTTGGTTTGTGTTTTGGCCCTCGTGCCGGTTTTGTTTATATTTTCAATGAAGTATTAAGGCAGAAATGGAATTCCGCGCCTGTGCCTCTCTCTACAACGGGTATAGCCCGGACGTGACACTTTCCTTCAGCTTAATTTAGCTAGAAAGCAAAACATCCTTTCTAGTAAAACAACAAAATAGTTGAAAAGCTAGGCACCACTTAGCCAAAAACATTCAGTTTAGTGACTGTAAATATACAGTTTAGTGAATCAGCTGAGTCTTCTTCCTGAATGTGTTAAAGAATGTGTAAAAAGTTTCAAAGCTTTTGAGCCTTCAAAACATCCAGCACAGCGACCTCTTGTGGCTAATAAAAGAAGACACATTTTAATTTATTATTATCTTGTTTCTTTATGTGTATGCGATTGTGAATAAATAAAATATTAAATACCAGTAAATGGTTATTGATATTGTGCTGCATTTGGGAAGGAAGAGAGAGAGAGGAAAGGAAGAAAAAAGAGAACAAGGAAAAAACAGAGAGAAGGAAAAGAAGAGACCGAGAGAGAGAAGCACCATGTATTCCAAGAAGTCTCCAAATCAGAGCATTTATTAAAGTAATGAATGTATATGAGTTAGTAAGTAGATGATTTCTGATTTTCTATCCAGACTTGGTGAAGTTGTGGTTCCCAAGAACACTAGAGGGCAGTATAATACAGCACTGGTTAATATGTAGATAATCAGTATACGTAAATATTTGGATATGCATATAAAATATATTGTATGTGTAAAATATCATAGCAACACAAAATGTAATCTTTTAAACATGCAATGCATCAATTCCACCTATTATACATAATTTCTGCACAATTCAGTGGTTGAGAGTGAAAGTCATTCAGAGTGGGTTTAGTCTGAAATGGTTCTTTGTATGACTCTGATTTCTTTATAATAGCTGTGAACGAAACAAGGGGCTGATGTCTACAACCCTTATATAGACATTTTATTGACTATTCAAACCCACCAGAGGTGTCTATATGGAAAGTTGATGATGGTGAAATAAGGGCATTAAACTCTTCAGACATCTGGTTCCATTCACCACCATAGAACAGTGCATTTCTCACCAAACCACTCTAAATGACTTTGTTTACATCTTAATCATTGTAAAATTGGTGGAATTACTCTTAAAGCAGTTACAAATAAAAATATGACACTATGCACCACAGTGCCCCACCATGAAAGGGGGATTTACTAAATGATACCTCCTTCATCTTCGCTCCAGCTCAAAAATGGTTCATTTATGCTGATTTAAATGGTGATTGAAACGTTATTTTATAATTCAGCCCAAATACACAAGGGCCCTGACACTGGCTATTATTTTTTTACAGTATTGTTTCCCCTTTTTCTCCAGAAATGATAAGTAAGGCCACAGTATTGGCAGGACTGTAGCCATTGCATCGGCTCTAAATATTGTCAAAAACCATTGTTTCATAAACCTGGTCTTCCTGTCACAAAATGAGGTGTGGGTTGTGGTCTTTTACACAGTCCTCCAATAACAATGATAACACACAGGGTGAACAGCATAAGGAGCCAGTTGCTCCAGATGAAGCTCGTTTTTGACTCCTCAGTGATTTCTATTGTGTCAGAATCTTTCAACTGGTCGTATGAATGCGTGTTCCTGGTCTCTTTACAGGATTTCAAATGTTTATTACCCACTTCATTGAAGGCATAACCTGCCTTTTTTAGACAATCATGAAGTCTTCGGCTGTCACTCTCTGGATCTTGACTTTCTCTGTTACTTTGCTCATCAGGAAAACAGAACTCCTGAATTTGCCGCCTGAGTTCTATGCTGATCTTGAACGTGTTATCTGGGTTGTAACCACTTCCATTGTTTCTGTTTTCAAAATGCTGTGTGATATAAACTTCATCTACTCTTTGTCGATCATTCTTCTGAACCCTAATTACAAGCTTGTCAAAGTTTTTACATTTTCCCGTAGTCGTAGTCCTGTCGTAGTCCTGCGTGACGAAGTCAGGTACATTTTTCCATTTATCTGGATTAATGTTGCCTACGGTATAATATTCTTTATCAACACTGGACAGGTTAGGAAAGACTTTCTCATGGTTTTCAAAGCGGTGGAAGCCATAGTCTCCATTGGCTGGACTGAAGTTGAGCTGCAGGATCCCGTTCTGTTCGATGTCAGCCTCGCTGATGAACCACAGCAGAAGCTTCAGGCCGTGCCGTGGAAACTTTTCACCAAATTTTACCGAACTGTCATTCAAATCCTTCATGTCTTTCAGGGTGCGGATGCTGTAAACGCTGGCCAAGGCCAGTGAGAAAGTGAAGAGAACAAGGAGTCCTCTGGATCCCATCTTCAGGTCTGTGGAAAACACTCAGTGTCAGTATTGCTGCAACAGTAAATGAAGAAATCAGGAACCACTGACCTGCCTTATAATGCCATTACTGACCTCCATGTGATGGGGGAGCTGTTACTTATGAACACGGCTCAGAGCAGACTTGTAGATGGGATCCAGAGGAAAACAAGGAGTCTGCTGGATCCCATCTTCAGGTCTGTAGAAATCAGAAAACACTCAATGTCTGAATCAGAAATGGAATATGCGAGCCACCACATGATGGGGTGCCATTACTAATGAGCACAACTCAGATCAACCTACTTTGAAAGGAAAGTACAGTTGACTGATTATGTAAAATAACCTCTAAAATAATCTCTTAACTCTTTTTGTTTGATTTGGTCTGTAGGTCTGACAGATGAGAAGGACTGTTATGTCCTTGATTGGTTACGTTTATGTATTTTGTGCAATTTTCGGTTTCTGCTGGTGGTGGGATGGTGTCTTTTATCTCTCCCTTTTTAGACCCAATCCCTACAACGTGCCACGCCCCTGCCCTGAAAGGATTGGATGATCACGCTTTGTGCACGCCCCCCTCCTACCTCTTGCTCTGTGATTGGTTTGCTGCTGGACGAGTGCAGATATAAAAACCACCGTTAAACTACAGTCGGGGTAGTAGAGGTGTGTGATGCTACAAGATTTGGTATCGATCCGATACCAAGTAAATACAGGGCCAGTATCGCTGATACCGATATTGATACTTTTTAATAATTAAGGTGGATGCATCTTCAAATTGCTAAATCTGGATGAATTTGCATAACCTTTAAGTGTTTTTGTGATTTTTCCTTTGGATTATTAATTAGTTAAAACCCAGGACAGAATTTGGGCAAAGTTATAAATAGAAAATACTTTATAATCATAATAGCAATAATAATAGAACAATAACAAAACAATTTTTCTTAAATAAAGAAAGAACACAAAATTATCACTCCAAACTACAATACAAAAACAAAACAAGATTTCCCCCCTTCAGTGAACTTCTTTTCAGGCTTTGAAAAAAATATTAATAATAAAAAAAAACAATTAGTGAAAATACAATAAATAAAGTGCAAATAACTAAAAAAAAAAGCCTTGAGTTCAAAGAAATATTCTCAGAAGCCCCCCTATCGGGGGTCTGGGTCTGGGGGTCGGGGGATTTCTCTCCTCCTCTCTCCGTTTCTGTAGTTCGGTGTTTTCTTTCTTATGATTTTTCATGTGCTTCTATAAATTTGTAGTGTTTCCTCTGTATCTTACAGCCTTTTTACACATTAGACCGATCACTGTTGTTTCATTTTCAGCCTGAAAATATCACCACACGGCTCCTCTTCCTCTCTGCCCTTCCTCTGCTCCGTGTGTGTGTGTTTGTGTGTGTGTGTGTGTGTGGGCGCGCGCTACTGAGTCACGTGACATTACATCATCAAAAAACAAGTGGAGGAGGAAGAGCAGAGTGTTGCTCCGTGCTGTGACTGGAGAGACACTAAAGTATCGATCTCATTACACTGGTATCGATCAATATCAATACCATTGTTATTATCGATATTATCGATATTTGAACATCGGGGCAGACCGTTGCCTTTGCTTTGTGAACTTGCTTGCTGTGTGTGTTCTGTATATTGACTTTACTGTGTGTGACCTCCTGCCTGTTTCTGACCTTGTTTGTGTCTTGTCCCTTTCAGCCTGAACATGTTGTTGTTGTTTGTATATATTTTGTAAAAAGCTCAAAGATCACTTTGTAAATAACACCTGTTGTGGTTAGTAGGAAGTCGACGCGGGTTTAGTTGACCCAGTTTCCTCCTGGTTTTGGTTAGTTATGGAGTTAGGTGAGAACTTGTATTTATGTTTCTTTCTTTTGTGATTAGGTTAGGTAGATCCACTTTGGGGCTCAGTTAGGAGAGTTTTTGTTTATTATTTTCTGAAGTTTAAACCACCTCATCACAAATAAATATAATATTATAATATACTGTTTTAGGTTTAGGTTTTGCTTTTTGCAAGCGTTTCAATAGAAAACAAAGCTAACGCATGCAGACACATCAGAAATGTGTCTGCATGCTTTAAGATGTCTGTAAAATGGCTGAAAATTTTGGTTTGTTGTGAGATGCTCTGTTCTGGAGAAACTCAGTCAAAATTGTTCACAATGGTGGTGAATGGAACCAGGTGTCTGCCTCTAAAAGTTCCTTTACAGAAAGTTAAAAAGTCAAAGTTTGAGGTTCCAGAATGTAACTGCTGCACCAAAGCAACCACCTAGCAACCACCACAGTTACCATAGCAACTGCATAATCAGACTACACATTTTCTAGCAGAAATGCATTCTTGTTATCCATATTCGTGCTAGTGAAGGTAACAGTGACCATGTTATCAGTGATCACATTGAATGAGAGAAAATAATAAAGATTTAAATTAATAATGTTTACTAATGGGGGTCTTGAAGAGCATTTATAGGCTAAAATTGTCCTGAAAAAGACTGTAGATGTAACGGCTACGTTCCTGCAAGAATGACTAGTGTGTGGTTCTAAATTATTCTGTTTTCAACCAACTACAGTTACTATTAAAGTTATCAGCCCATTCAATTAATTTCATCAAACAGTCTTTATTAGTCAATACAGTTTGAATGTGTTGAATATAAAAGTTTGAAGTACTCACGTTGTGGACGTGGAGAAAGTCCCTTCAGTCTGATGGTCAAGAAGTGAAGTTCAGAGGGTCAGTGAGCTGTTTATAAACGTCCTCTTTACCTCTTTCTTTATTCATGTTCTCACCCACTTCCTGTTACTCATCTTGCAGGTGGGCTGCGTCCTCCAGTCTGGCTCTTTTAG
>JBBPCZ010000001.1:20914449-20938316 GCA_037974445.1 Brycinus macrolepidotus
GCAAATAGGACCTACCCAAGCTATGACATAATGGCCATACGTAAGCTTGATTGTCAAAATTCTATTGGTGACAAACCATTAAGGGGCTGAACTAAGAAAAGGGGGTGTTGAGGTTTTGGGGCCTTTAAAAAGGCCTGTGTTTCGAGCCTAACGGTAGAGCAAGCAAGCTTTTCCGCGGCTCTCTGAGGATCACGGCTGTATCTCCTTGAATAAAAACAGCGACGACGCAACTGCCTGACTTCGACTGATTTCTTCCGACTCCTGAATTTTCTTCTTAGACTTTAGATTTAGTTTCACAAGTTTTTAAACTTAGACTTTTTTGCTTCAATTTTCCACGACACTGACTATTACTAAATAAAACAACAACATATTTTGGATGTAATCAGAGTTTTAAAATGTGTTTTTGAATATTTGCAAACAACTTGAAAACTGCAAGAGTAATTTTTTTTTAAGAACAGCTTTAATTGAGACACAGCAAATGACAACAGTGTCATTGATACTTTTTTTTAAACCATCCTGCAGCCTCCCAAAATTTTCTTGTGTAATTGCAAGAAGTGGAGCACATGCCATCCCAGCCCTCTAAATGAACTGCATCATTATGGCATGCATTTATTTAGCAAACTAACCTATATATCTGGTAATGGGTGAACTAATAAAGGTTGTTTGTTAGCACTGCTTCACTTTATGTAGCTCTCAGATTGTTACTGCACCATAGATCTTAATTTACTAGGACATTCTGTTTCTATGGTATGAAATACAAATTTCTATGCATATGGTTAAAGTGCAATATGAAATTTCAACCACATACACAAGGTAAAACATTATCATACATATATCTGCATCATTTCTTTCAAATTAAACCTACCTGACACATACTCATTATGTCGCCTTTAAGTTCAGAAACAGTTTCTCTCATGTGAAAGCCAGATACTCACGCACTGTCCTGCGCTTGCTCATCTGACTTGGAGATTTTTCTGTAGCAGTAGATCATTTCAACCAGCAGCCAGAAGGTGAGGAACACCAGCAACACGTACATCATGATCTCTGAGTACAGTGCTGTGGAGTCTCGACTCGCTGACACACACACACAACATACATTTAGAACAGATTAGTGTTTAGACATGGGTAAATGCGTAAAATGATTATGAATTCTAATTTACAAAATGAAAGGGTGCATCTCAAAAACAAGACAAGGTCTCTAGAAATGAGCCAGATACAGTGTAGCATGTCTATGATGATTTTTGGAGGGAAATAGATCAGCATTAGCAAGTTTAGACAGTCTAAATTTCATCATACAATAATACAATACAATGCAATGCGAAAAAATACACCCTATGGTATATCCTGTGCTATAATTATTCTGTTAATTGTCACATACATAGTTCCGAAAGCTTAATGCCTTATGCAGCTACAGCATGTCCATAAACAAATGGCCCATGGCATGGTTTAGTTCAATGGTTTGAAAAACCAACTGCCTTTAGTCACTTGAGTTGATCTAAATACATTTATGTTTAGTATTTGATTCGATAGTATAGTCACCAATACGTTTGTAAGAACTCCTCAAACAACCAAAGGCAACTGGTTTATCCATACTCTTTGACTAAACTGAACCAGCAGATTTTTCTGGTGCGATAAGAGAACCAGCTACACTTTTTGTCTTACTTTTTAATTTTTAAAAAGTAGTAACCAAGTAGACTTGCGAATCCAGTGTGCCTTGTTTTACATTTTCGCTTATATTTTATGACCAAAAAAATCTGAGTAGAATGTTTTCATGACTTGCCATGCATGGTAAACTTCTCATTTTGAAAACTTCATCTACAGAGGAGCTAGGAAAAAGCTGACCACCAAGAAATAAGCACTTGTCAATGGATCTTTAAAATGAGTGATAATTATTAGACAGTGTTAGTTTGCATATTGTTGCATTTTCTATAATCTCTGTGTTTCACATGCACACATATCCACCGGACAATCCATGCTCAAATATGCTTAAAATAAAATCTAGAGTAATGACACATGGAGATGTGACGAGACCATCTCGGTACAAACAAATAAAGACTAGCTGAGCAGTGTGTGAAAAATGTTACAGACCTTCTCAGTTTTATCATCTTCAGTGGAACAGTACTGCAATACACTATATGACTGAATATTATTTTTTTGAGTTTTGCATGTAATTGCATAATTCGGACATAAAGTGTTCAGCCTGAAGAGGAAAAAGTTGAGAAATGTTACTTTAACAGCGCATCGCAAGCAGTGCAGCACATGTGAAAACGTTCTGATCTAGCCTAATTGAGGGAAGGCCAAAAACAGTCATTAGAAGACATTAATAATATTTAAAATGTTTGCATATATATTACATTTATCTATTAGTGTTGGAATGCTAGCTTGTGCACTGCACTTGACTGTATTACACAAAAATGGCATGAAATGTGAAAGCTGTGTCGTACTGTACATTTGTGGATATTAACTGATGCATAATTCCAGGCAGCTTCTAGATCCACCACTCAGACACAGCACTGTCTATTTCTATCTGTGCATCAAATAGCCTGTGCTCGAGACACAGATAGAGATAATGCATAGTGGTTGAATGTGAAAGAAGAAACAAATATACGTTATTTAAAGTATATTCGACTGAAGTGGAAGAAACTGTGCATTCAGCAATCTCAAGGCAGGCATCCACAGAATAGTATACAAGCCAGAATCTGTACATTACCCCTTAAAATAGAAACAGTAGTTGGTTAGATAAAACTCATCCCCTGAAAACAACTGCAGAAGGCAGTAAATAATAATAAAAACAGAACAAAGCATACTATTACTTGAACAACACAAAGAACACAAAGACACTGTATGGCAACGGGAAGTCATTTCAGTTAAGGGTCTAAACTCATTTGACGATAAACAGACATATATAAGTCTGAATATTATTTTTTTGGAGTAGATTAATTACGGATGAGGCCAAAGCACGACCATACACATTGGACAGTCAACAGCATGGTGCAGGCGGCACAAAGTGAGGTTAAAACGTGGTTGGCTGGGGAAGTAAACATGTAAAACAATGCTTCAGTGGTGAACAAACATACCTTTCTCTCTTACCACCAGGTTGATTGTGATGTTGTAACTAGAGGTAGGGGTATAAAAGTCGAAGTAAAACGTGCGATGTACCACACACTCGTATTTGCCGCTGTCATTCAGTGTAACGTTTTTAATGCTGATGGAGACATCCTGCAGGTCTTTGCTGCCATTCCAGTCTAGACGACCTTTCCATGGCCCATCCAGATCCCGCGCCCAGTTATCAAACCGGTAGATCTAATGGATGGAGATAAGGTGATAAATACATTAAAGAGGTTTGAGTAATTTGTACTGAAAATGCTAGTGTCTACTCTAAAATCCTTTTTTCCCAACTTAGTTCCCAAGCATAACTAAAGTATGATCACTTATCAAAAAGGTGCTGGAAAACAGATTCAAGCCTTTATTTCATGCCACCCCCCACTCACACCATTAAAAAAAACCACTGAGAGACTTCAGCTTACTCAAAAGTCTGCAGTTGCTAACCAAAACCAAAAGGAGAGAGCACATTAGTCCAGTTTTAGCTGCTCTGCACTGGCTTCCTGTAACATTTAGAACCGATTTTATGTTCCTCCTACTTTACACAAAGTTTATTACATTATTATTATTTAAGTAGTTAGTAGTTTAGTAGCTAGTAGTTATATTAGTAGTAATAGCAGCAGTAGTAGTAATAGTAGTAGTAAGTTCCACATTCAGTTCCACAAACGTTACCACATCTCCTTTTTTTTTAAGATTAACTACAATTTACGCTATGCAAGTATATCTATATTCACTTATTATTATACAAGCATACCTGTAATCACTTATTATTATGCCACAATAAGTATTATTAAATGAAAATGTCCAACAAAATTTTGTTGAACGTATTCATTGCAATCTAAAGCCCAATGTTGAATCTGAAATCTGTATAACTGGTGCCTAAACAGTGACCCATGCACAGAGGTGTCTGTAGCGTAGCATGTGTAGCATGTAACATATTTAACCTTTTAGATGAGACATTTACTGCAGATAGCATGAAAAGTACTTTAACGTCTGAATGTAAGGAATGGATCAAATGCCAAAATACACTACACAGTCTCTGATGAAGCTTACTTTTTAAAACAAAACCCATAATCTTTGAAAGTTTTATTAGTCTGTTTAGATAACAACCACACACTTTGACATCAATACTGCAACTGCACAAGTGCTACTACACTAGCAAAGTAGAACTAATTGTCTTAGTAAGGAGTGATGGCTAGTTGTACTTACACTAATGACTGGCCTAATATTTTTTTAAACAGATTTTAGAAATATTTAGAAATATTTTAAGAAGAGGCCATGTGAAGAGATTCATAGCAGAGCACTTCATTGTTCACAATTTCTGTGTGTTTTTCAATCATGAGACAGGCATCAACATTACTGAAATATATTTTGAAGAAATGGCTATATACTGGTGACGTGTACTGTAATCTCTGACATCACAAAGATATCAGATAAAAACTGAGGTACTGCGTGCAAAGTGCATCAGCCAGCTGGTCAGATTATCCGTTTATGATGCAGTTTGATGGCAAAAAAGGTTTACAAGTACAAACAATCACTTCTTAGCCCAATATTTTGTCATAGGAAAAAAAAACACTGCACTTGAGGGCGATGTCCAGCATAATTGTTATTAACAGATGAAATTAATCAAGCATGTTTGAGCAGGTAATTCACCAAATTGTGCTGGTCAGTTGTGCGTCCCAGGTTAAAAGCAACAAAAACATTTGTGTTTTTAGTATTTGTATGTAACTGGATACTAACATAGCACATAAATGTGTATTTGTAATAGCTGAGCACAATCATTTGAAAGTACACAAAAACAGTAGAGCATATTATTAAAAAAGAGCTATATATGTTGTGTTATGGATAAAGTTTACACCTGGAGGTAGAACTCATAGGATCATGATAAGCTTACGTGTTGACGGCCACTTTTAGGATCGACGTAATACCAGTTCACTTTGGTCACAGCCTCAATCTCCTCCCTCTTCATGCATGAGATGCAGGTGAGCTTCATGGGGGTCCCCACCACTGCCTCTGTTTCAATATCTTCTTTCTGTGTTTGTGCATTTGGATCCACGCACACCAGTATGCCTTCTCGCACTGGAGATGAGCGGCAGAGATCAGAGATTATTTCCACACCTATATCAGGCCCACATTAATCTTAAAATTAATAACCAAAAGACCCAAAAGACATAGTTAGCATATATTCTTTTCTTCCTTCTGCCAAACATTTAGCCTCAATGTGCTCATTTGCTAAGGAGGTCAATTAAATCAGCAGCATACTTCTGTCAGGGGAGAACAGAAGTGCAAGATCATTATCCATTATGAGTCGGAATCCCAGAAAGAGTGAAATCTATTTGTGCTCGTCAGCTTGTCCTCATAGTTCCTGACCCAAAACAGACGTACCAGACTGGCCACTGTAGGCCGCAACACAATAAAGACAACATAGCAGAGGGTCTGAATGCAAACCAATGATGCAGAAATTAAAATACACTCTGGAGTGCCGGCCAAAGCTGTGATTGTGAATGCAGCCTCTTGTGCCGTTGTTTGAAATGGAGGCCATCTTACATAACACACAGCCCCGAGCTGATGCTGTCAACATTGATCACATCTTCTCGTTTTGAAGGGTCAGATAGGCAAATGGATACATTGGTTGTAACATGGCATACAAGACCCCACCAGAGGAAGTACAATGCTAAACAAATTTGTTATTTTTGCTACTAGAAGGCAATTTTTAGTGTGAACCAAAGCCTACTGTTAACCAAAGCCCACAGGAAGGGGTCAGACTTTTTGAACACCAAAGAACAAACCCCATACAGTGGAAACACAGTTTTTTCATATAGTAACACTTATACTTTAATTACGCAATGTGGATAAACTAGTGGGATATTTTAGTATTTGAATCTTTCAGAAAAGACTGTCAAATAATAGATTTTGTGCTGGCCCGGAATGTAAGCATTTACAGCACACTCAACACTATGGCAGCATTAATGATTTTATTGATGAAAGCGAATTTCGAAGTGAATTTCATTATCACTTTATTCAATTCTGTGTTGGTACATTCTGTGTCAAACTGTTCAACCAAAATGTATAATATTAGAGAGTTTTATAGTAAATTTGAGTAGAAAGTGTGTTAGCTGCAAACTAATGTGTGATGCAGGACTATGTGAGGGCAGAAGAGAGCTAAAGCCGTGAGGACGAGGCTTCGAGAGGACGTCGAGAGACGTGTGTGAGAAGCAGAGAAAAACACACTTTTTTATTGCTAGCACCAATTAAAATCAATTTTACTGCTACAAACTATGTGAAGTCGATCTTACGTGGCACAGAGCATCATGGTAATGAGAGAACACCTCAAACTAAAACACACTGGAGCCACGGATGAAGGGTATGGTACATTACTACAAAGTCTTCATTAATTAAACAAGTTTAGGCTCATGGCATGTGGTGTGTCAAGTGAGAAATCGTTTATCTAACAGCTAGCAGTTCTTCTCATTTACCTAATAGCATGTGTTTGCTCACGATCCGGCTTGAATGGTCTATTAAATCAACTTTACTTCTATATTGCATTTAACTAACTGGCTAGCATCTCCTGTAGAAAGAGACAATGTGTGTGTGTGTGTGGGTGTATAAGTGAGTATTTGAATAAACTAAATATAAAAAGTCTACCATAAATATATAGTCCGTGGACAGTTTTTAAAGCTATTTGATGTAGCAAAGCCTGTCAGCACTTATTTATGATTTATTATTATTTTAACAACTCAAGCCCATTCAAGCAACATAAAATAAAATACCTCTTTTTAAAAGCACTTTAACACATACTGTGCATCATCCAATAGGGTCTGTTATTTGTGTTAATATTGTCAGTTAGAAAGAACATTCAGTTTTTTTAAATAAAAATGATAGCAATAAAATGAGTTTTTATCCTATTAATTAAATATTCAAATAAATGATTGACATATTGATGAAGTATCAAACTAGCTGAATGATTGTTAGCTACAGCCCTACTTATGATACTTAAGATACTTATTAACAACGATTATGTGAAGTGATAACATCTACTTTTGCAATTAAATCACAGACTAAATCTTTGTTCAAGTTTACTCTGCATTTTAAGCACACACACACACTTATAAGTGTATAACGGTGAAAGAATATTGACACTTTGTGTGTGGATGTATTGCGTTCTGTAAGTCATGTAGAAGATGAAGAGTGTTTGCAGCCAAAACTCAGACTTACCAGCAAATATCAGAAGTGAAAGACAAAGCAGCAGAGCCCTCATGTTTGTGATGGGAGGGCGGCGTCCTGGCCTGAGTGTCTCCCTGAGCCCAACAAAATGAAAAGATCAAAGAAAGAGACAGAGAGAGAGAGAGAGATTAGACAATAACCAGAGGACCAGTGAGTGTTGACTCTGGAGATCTGAGTGAAACCCAAAGTCACACATGAGGCGATTCTACATGACCATGGACAGCTACACTGTGAACCAAATCTACAATAATTAATAATAATGATAATAAAACCCAAATATACAGCACCAGGGTCTGTACAAGGAACCAAACAGTGAAACGTCAACGCAGGTGAAACGTAGTTGAAGTTGGAGAGCCCTCAGACAAAGGAAAAATCGCTCTCATTTTGAGAGAGAAGTTTGCAGGTAACGTTACTGATGTCGTACCTCGACAGACAGACAAGACTACATCCAGACCTTCTCCAGAAAAGCCCACCCGGAGGTCTCCTCGCTCCTTTCCTTCATGGCTCGTCGGGAGGAGGAACCAGAACACGAAGACCTGTGGATTCCGGAGATTTCCTCTAAGAATAATATCTCTCAGAAAAGAGGCAACACGGGCCCAAACTGAAAAGACTCCGATAAAATCACGGACGAGGAAAGAGCAGTCGGAACAGTTTCTTTTTCACATGCCTTCGACTAGCAAAAGCGATGCTATCCTCCCTCTCTCTCTCTACTCACCGCCCTCCATTCTCTCTCTCTCTCTCACTCACTCTCTCTGTCTCTCTTTCTACTCACCGCCCTCCATTCTCTCTCTCTCACTCACTCTGTCTCTCTCTCTGCTCACCGCCCTCCATTCTCTCTTTTTTTTTTACCTAAATAGCCACTCACTGTACTCATCGTTTTCCTACACTGCGCATGCGCCAGCGACTAAAGCCTAAACACCAGGCTAATTCCGACCCTGGTTTGTACATGATCTTTATAACCCCCTCATCTGCATATTTAAATCAATTCAGATATTCAGTTTATCACATTTTCGTCTTCTATGTAAATTAACTGCATTCAAAGAGTCTCAGTCCCTTGCCTTCCATCTCACTTTGTATCACGTAGTTGGACAGAATTTTTCAGCATTCAGTGGAACAGAAGGTTGAGATTTTTAACATGTATATACTATACTCTATATCATACACTATATTATGCAATATATACTTTATAATATGTATATAATATATACTATAGGAAATACAATATATAAAATATATACTATAATACTACATTACATAGTATATAATATAGTATATATAATATATACGATATTATATACTATACATACTATATTTATATTTAGTTTCTACTATTTGATCCATATCCATTTGTATCATTTGGCCATTTGGGCCTTTCAGCTGCTTTTCTTGGTAGGAGAAGCATTCTCTTTGACTCCCTTGTGCTTTTTTTGCCCACAAAAGTCCGTTATAAATGCACATATCCAATGACTGGTATATAGGCTAACAGTGTTGCATGTGTTATGGCTCCCTAGGTGCAGCTTGCCTGATCCGGACGTGCTCATGTCACAGGGATTATGCAACACAGTAAAGCTGCTGCAAGGAGGAAGCTTAGTCAGAGCCCCACACATTTACCACACCCCAGTGAAGCACACATTAACATCTTTCCCTCTGTCATAAGCTTGCATCTCCAGTGGTATCATCCATGCTCCAGCAACCGACGTCCAGTCACTTCAGACAGAACGGAACATGAAAGAACCAAGAGTGCTTTAACTACCGCCTCTGTGGGCAAGCTTCGGTTAGCTTTAAAAGCAGGGGTCCATTGTACCAGCGTTCAAACCCACACACTAGTCCCTCTTCATCTCGGAGAGCGGCTTCACCGCAATTACGGCAATTATTTTATGAGTCACACCGCAGATGGTGTGGGCTTTGAGTTAGAACCAGAACAGAGTGACACTGACAGATAATACTGCGTTTTTCTAAAAGCATCTTACAAAGGCCTTTCCTTTTCAACCTAAATAATCCAACTTCAGCCAAACTTTGAGCTCCTTACACAGGCCTAGTTTTATGCTGCGTGCAATTCACATGGCTGTATACATCAGGACACACATTGATTGACGAATATCTGGGGCTTAGGATAAATAAAATCCCTTGTTCTCTGCATCTCAATAATCCATACTTGACCTTTTCACATGCATTAACACCCATAGGGATATAGTTTTTATAACAGCATTCCAAAGCCTGCGGTTTACTATGCGGATTAAACAGATTTACCTTCACTCACTTTCATAGCTGATTAGGGCCTCAAGATTGGTGAGAATGTGAACATCTAGCATTAATCTGATCAAGGTACTAATGTATAGGGCACCAAGAGGAGTTTAGTACAAAGGTTGGAGACAGGGATTTAAGGATTTCAACTGGGATTATATTTCCAATTCGAATGGGATTCTGCATAATACTGACCTCACACGAGCAAATATCGAAAATCTATTATTCATTTTCCTGGCGATCTTTGTTGCTGCTGTAGTTTAATTGACACAGCCTCCTTTTGAATCTACCGTTTGGGGCAGAGATTGCATGGAGATTGTCTCTAATGCAGTGTGACATGGCATTAATGTGCTGTAATAACAATAGCAGGGGTGTGTGCTGCTGAGGGAGTGAGGCACTGGCAGCCGGCTGAGACTCGTCTCAGACTAAAAATGGCAGGCATGGTGGTTGCCATATCCACGAGATAGGGAAACCATGGCAACAGCGATGCAGGAGGACAGCATGCACTGAGCAGCCCAGTGTAATGCCCTCGCCGGGGAGGGGATTGTAGAACCCTGCTAGTCTGTTTATTACCCTCACAGGCCACAAATAGCAATCTACCATATAAGCCAAACAAAGTGTTTACCATTATTACTACCCATCCTACTGTAGTCAAGAAATGTAAACTCATTTAGTATCACTACTCTTACTTGTTCATAAATGGACATAAACCTTATTTAATTCCATGGTTTTCTATGGTGATCAAGAAATAAGATAAGATAAGATAAGATAAGATAAGATAATCCTTTATATAAACTAGTTTATATAAAATTATTTATATAAAATATAAACTACTGCCAGTGATTTTTGGGAACAATATACTATTAGTACAAATCCAGTAAGATATTGTGCAGCAACTATAATAGCCAAGAAATATAAAGCATTAACAGTATATATCATGCATATTTATTTTGGTATGAAGTGATATGACCGCCCCCCACACCCCCCCAAGACATAGTACAAGAATATTAATTTTGATTTTCACTCTTACTAATATCTTTGGATCAACATGATTTCACTGTATTCTCACCATATGGTGAGTCATGCACGTGGACAGGAGTTCCCTTAGGTGGACTACAGAGAACACTGGAGAGCGCAACTACAATGTGTATCCTGAGCCATCTGGGTACTGCTAGCAAATCCTTTCAAATAACCCAAGGCTAGTTTTTTTGCAGTTGATGCATTTACAATTAAAACATCTTTAGCAAATTGACCTTGCTTTTTAAAGTGAAGTAAACATTGCTCAAGTTTCAGAATGTACCCTTCACTCCCCTGTCCATATAGTCCATATATGAAAAGTGCACTGGAAAAACAGCTTGTATTTATTGTTTTTCGCAATGTTATGTATGTAAGTATTTTTAAGTATCTTCTTTTCTATATTTCCTCAGTTCTGTAATTCCACAAATGGTTTATATGTCTATTATCATTAAATTGAAATGTATTATTAGCTGTTATTAGTATATTCAAAATATAATGAAAATATGTTGTAATATATTTTCATAATATATTCCTTCATATATTGTTTTATTGTGCATTTGTATTTCATGTTGAATTCTTCAAAGTAAGTAATACTTGTCTCCCCAGTGGACAGCAGTCAGGGGAGAGTAACCAGCGTGACATACTCCACGCTTCCTTGAAAACATGTACTTTAGTCTTTTACTTATTAAACAGACTCGCTGCGCTGTTTTGTCAAACAGAATAAAGATGTTTATTACAGTGCTGCATGGAGGTAAGTGCTGCTCTATATTTTTTGTTTATCTAGCATCTGAAATCAAGACGTTTGTAAAGCAGCCTCTGCTTTACACAAGGGAAAGATGTATAGTAGATGACGGAACTTGTGAGGATTTGATTGTGAGAGCGTTTGGTAGGCTAGGTAATGATGCTAGATTATTATGAATCAAAAACGCAGCTAAAACTCATTCCTAAGGTATGAGAAGGAACTCTTAAGAATGCAGTTCCACTGCTTCACAGCTCAGTGTTGGGACCTTTATAACCCTCTAACCTGTGTAGCTACTGCAGAGAGTCCCATTCTGTTTTCAGTGGTTTTCTATACTGGTTGTGTGTGCACATAACTGAACACCTGTGTCTGTGATAGGTGCAGAATGCACTTTATAGAGGGACTATCTGGATACTTTTTCGATATACAGTACTGTGCAAAAAAAATAATATTTAAAAGCTGTTTAGTTGAGCAGTGAGTGTTTTTTTTCATAGTTATATTACTAAATATAAAAATTAAACAAGAAAGAATAAATGCCAATAACATTATACAGTAAATATTGATTTTATGTAGTCTATTAATGTGTTCCTTGTGGAAGTCCAGTGTTATTTGTAGTTTCCATCAGAAACCTGGTTTGACTCAATCAGTCCTTCATTAAATTAAATTAGGAGTTGCTGATGGAATTTCACAAATCCAAACAATGGCTGGAGGAACTGAGAAGAAACCTGGAACAGAACCTGTGTTCTTACCCGCCCACAAAATGTCAACTACTTTTTTACAAACAAAACAAATGAAACTTTTTGATCCTTTTTAATACTTTCTTGTTTTTTTGCATTTATTCTATAATTAACTTTGCTAGCAGTAAGACACTTTATCACATGCTGAGAAGAATGGCTTTGAACAGTTTGCACAGAACTTTGTATGGTCAGTTTTCCTGACAGATATTAAACCTAATCCTGGATACAACTTCCAAAATGTAGATTCTCTATTGAAAGCAAATGGAGTCCAGGGCTAAGCAGGGAGTTGTGAAGTTGCTGAGTGGGCTGAAAGGCCACCAGATTTCAGGGTTAAGCAAAGTAATATAAACAAAATAAATAAAAGTACCAACCTTTAAAATATTTCGAACATTGTAAAGACATTTACTGTGTAATTTGTATTTTTATTATATGTTTTAGTTGCACATTTTCAAAATCTGTTGTAGCTGTGCATTGTATAAAGTAGCACTTTTTAGGACTTCCCACACTGCTAGCCACTTTGGGGGACATGCTGCTACAACCAAAGGACCCAGTGTATGCAAGCTGGTTTTGTGCCCTAAAAGTGACTAATCCAGTGTAATGATTTATAGTGTTGAAATATATGAATTATTTTTCAAAGACTAGAGCAGAAGGAGCAGAGTGCATCAGCTAGTTAAGGGGTCAGGTTAATTTGCTGTCTATTGCCACATTATAGCAGGTTATAACACACTCTATGTGATACAAATCACCCCAAAAATTCACATGAAAAATAGACCAATCATTTTACATGGTCTACATCAAGTATATGCTACTTAATATTTTAGTACCCCCAACTTTAAACATGGTCCTGCATCCTTGGAACTAGGCTCAACCCCTGCCTGCCCCCTAGTGTGTATGAGAACTTAAATACAGTATTAAATGCACAGTTTTTGCCTGTAATCCACAGATCACCAAAGGAGTGTCTTTAACATTCAGTGCAAAACGGCGGCCCTTTTAGACTGCATGAAAGTGAATTGTGGCTGTGAATGTGAAGGTATGGTTCAATTTTTCTATGTTCATGTGTTCAGCTGTCTTCATCATAGGCCTCACCTTTAAAATATTGTTTGGGGCAAGCTTGTGATCATGACACTATCCTTTCCACATTGCTTTTGTCCATACTAGCTGAGATAGACCTAGCAGATTTGAAAGGTCACGTGATGAATCTGCCACACCACAGGTGTGGAGCAGCCTCAGATGTCCTAAGCGAGCGAGAAGTATACCTTCTCATCAGCGTCAGCCGTAAGAAACCGGCAAAACCTTTGCTTCATGCTTCATTCTAATCTTTGTTAATGAGTATATGGGGTTAACGCACTGTTTCTCTCTGTCTCCAGGACGCAGCGTTCCGTCAAAGCCAGTGCATACATCACTGCTTCACAACTGTGACCTGACTGACCCACTGCATCTGGGTAGGTTTCACCATTGACTCAAACAAGCCATATTGTTTCATTTCATTTCTGCTAAAGATATAAGAATATATTGATGCATCGTCTTGCACTGGGCTGTGGGTCATCAAGTGAATTGATCTTGGAATGTAAGACACTATTTTTATAATATTATTAAATGAAGGAAAATCTCTTCTTTGGCTAAAAT
Organism: Brycinus macrolepidotus; assembly: GCA_037974445.1. NCBI lineage: Eukaryota > Metazoa > Chordata > Actinopteri > Characiformes > Alestidae > Brycinus > Brycinus macrolepidotus. Next base: position 20,928,139 of record JBBPCZ010000001.1, read on the forward strand.
AAAATTCTCATCCTCACAGTTCAATATTAACTATTTTTCCCCTATTTTCCACCCTATGTAAACACTTCCTCCAATGTAAACATATAAATAGATGCCAACTCTGAGAGACAGAACTGAATTGTGCTTAATCATAATCAAATCATACTGTTGTGAGGATATAGATTTACACTCCTATTTGCTGAGAACCTTTCATGTCTGCAGCGAAATTACGGGGTGAAGGGATGGAGAGGAGCCAATTTACTTCTGGTGAAGCTAACGGGTCACTCAGGGGATCGAGCTCGTCACTGTCAGCTCAGAGTAAGCACAGTATACACTGACAAGCTACTTCATTAAGTAGACCTACACACATTGTCCATTTTATTAGCTCCACTCCATTCTGTAGTTTACAATTACAGACTACAGTCCAGCTGTTTTTGCACCTCATTAGTTAGTCCCCTTTAACCTGTTCATCAATTGTCAGGACTGGACCCCCCAACAAGACTGCTCAGTAGTAACATTGATATTGTGTGTTGCACTTGTATGAGTGGATCACACACAACAGTGATGCTTAAGTTTATAAACACTGCATCTACTTTATCTACTGTCCACACTATTAGACACATCTAACCTGTCCACCTCTCAGTAAAGTTATGGAGCTTTTCTGATGTTGCACATTTTGTGTTGGTTACTCTCTAGTCCTTCATCAGTGGTCAGTTTCTGGCCACAGGACACTGTTGGCTGGATATTTTTGGTTGGTGAAGTATTCCCAGCGCAGCAGTGACACTGAGGTGTGTATAAACTCCAGCAGCACTGGTGTCTGACCTACTCTGTAAAGCATATACGTACACACTCACAAACACACACACAATGATGATCCACCAGCCAAGGGGCGATCCTGCCCATTGATGAACAGGGTAAAAGAGGGTAACAAATTATGCAGAGAAACATATGGACTACAGTCTGTAACTGTAACTACAAAGTGCACCTCAATGATCAGTGGAGATCATAAAATGGACACTGAGTGTAGTTGCAAGGTAGGTATACTTACCCACTTGACATTTACTACAACCAATTCAATTGCTACAGTTATTGCTTTTCCCTAGCCTCCTAAGTCACTATCATCTTCAGCTTAAGCATTTTTTCTCTGTTTCAGGCAAGCCAAGATCCTCCAGACAGCTCCGCTTCTCAAGTGCATCAACTCAGCAAACCAGCAATGAATAATGTAAATAAGTACATATGCTCTACAGAGAATATGTTAATGCATAATACCTGTTTATTAGCTGAATTTAACATGTTGTGCTAAATAAGTAAATAAATAAATAAATAAATAAATAAATAAATGTATATTTATAGTTTGTTTTTGCACTTTTTATAAAATATGGCATTTTCTGAAAATGTTTGTGCACAATTTCTGTATTGGACAAACAAAAACCTAAATAAACATATAAATGGAATAACTTTTTCACAGGACATTTTAACAGCATTATTTTAGTTTAAAAGTCAGCAAAACATGCTGTTTGACTAGAGACACCCAAAAGTATGTATATGACTGTATATTTTTAAGGTCATGTAGTTCTTCATGCAGTTCTCATAAGCAATAAATAAAATGATCAAATATATCTGATATTTGCAGAGCACAAACCATATAGCATGTTTATAATCTTTTGGCTTAGGGCTGCGGATGGATTTGATAGGAGACGGATTGGACCAAACCGAGCACAAGTGAAAGGAAGTATCTAGAACAAGGGAACAGATTTCAAGGGATTTGGAGGGATTTCAAGATTACTCCATGATTACATGTCCATACTGACAGGGTAAATCTGATTTGGTGGGTCCTTTTTCTGTGTATTACTTCTCTGATTTCTCAGAATTTCTGTCTTAGTCACACACACACACACACAAAAGAAAATTCTTCTTTTTTTTGTTAAATATGACATACATACATGAAACTATACATGAAACGTCAGAGAAAGGGCTTTTTATCCTGCAAAAAACTGAACTTTACAATAAAAACAGAAAAAAACGTATAATTTATTTCAATTAATAGTATTTTAATTAATTAAGTATTAAGTATTTTACATATCTGTATGTTACAGTTGGCTGATCTTTTATCATATTTTCACAATATTTAATATTCATCCATGTAGTTAGAATTTGTAATGTTCAGAATAAAAGTGTATAAATCCAGCAGTAGGTCGGAGGAACAGATGGGTTGGAGTGAAAATAAGGTGATGCTTCACACATCACAGGCTGAAATCCAACTGGGATGTAGCGCTTATTCACTGCGTGCACTGAGCGTGTCCTTACTCGTATGTGTTTAACCTGTTTATGAGTTTTATCTCTAAAGATATAATGTGAAGTGTTTGCTTGTGTAATTTTTACAAGACAGAAATACACATAATGGAAGTTTAAAAAAAAGACATGGTAAGGGGCTTCTCATTCTTTCCAGAATACCTCACCAATCGATGCAATTTATGCATAAAGTATTTACTTTACATGAATAATAAATGCCAACACTTACTGCAGGAAGGGCCCCTTTTAATGGAGGTATTAGTCTTCCATTGCTTTTATCCCTATAAAAATCCCCCTCGGCTCAAAATTAGACCCAGTAAACCATTGACCGCTGTGGCGAACGAATGTTGTTCTGTCAAGAATTGGACTGGAGTGTTAAAGCTTACTCAAGCGCAGTCCTCTCAGGTATTGCAGCTGTCCTTGTTGTAATGGAGAGAGCCAGGACAGAAATAGGTATGATAACTAGCAGCCCACTCACCCCCACCAACGCCCCCTTAGAAAAACAGCATGACGACCTGTTGACAAAAATTGTAAACGACTCAATCTCCGAATGCCTGTATCTGTTAAACCAACACTGAGAACAGAAGGCAAACAAGTAGCGTGACAATGGCCACAGCAGCAGCAGCAGCTGAAAGGTATGTCGAGTAGCTGCGTTGCCTAGCCGTGGCAAGTGGTCCCTCTCTTTCGGTTAATCTAGGAGATAAAGGGGGTAAGACAGAAGGCAGCCAAGGGACCTTTCTGTGGTCTAGCAACCCACTTCAGTGGCGCAGGCCTGGAGAGCTGATACAACCAGGATTACTCCAGCTGACCCTCCCAAATCTGTCCTCGGCCTGCTGTCCTGCAGGAATACTCCCCTTCCAGCATCCAAGCTGCCTCTGGGGAGCAGCTTAATGAGCACATAGATTACCAGAGAGGCTCCAGAGGACAGCACAAAGATAAAGCATCAGTCTGCTGGTACGGCGCGAATCCTCTCCCTTTAGGGGTGTTAGCTTTGGACCAGTGGTCCGCAAGTACGTGCACGCTGGTATTTTGGTGCCTGTGCTTGTAATGCCCACAGAATCTGGTCAGTAATTAATTTCTGTTGAATTACATTTTTATGAAGTTTGAATATTAATTTAGAATTTCAGTTAAAAACTGACTACACCGCATCATACACTTGCAAATATGAACTATGGAGAGACTGTCATTTGCATGTTTGCATGCACTCTAATGCACTATAATGGGGCCAGATGTTATCTCATAATGGCAATACATATCTGTAGACTGCTTCTCAAAATGTTGGTGTGTTATCTGTGGCATCCACCCAGTCTTTTTCTCTAAACCCTGCCCCATTTTTTAATATATAAAAAAATGAATCATTGAAAATTGAAAGAATACCTTGCTAACTAGCAAAATCTTGCAGTGGCAGAGGTCCCAAACAGCTGCTGTTACCCATGATTTACTCTTTAGCTGTTATTCTTACCACCTCTCTAGCAGGGTTATCATTATTAGGAAAACTTATTAGTAAAAAATCAGTGAAAAAAATGTACTCATCAATTGCAATAAAAATGAAGACAACAGTTTCCAAAGAAATTAAATCAAAACTAACAAAAACAAAATTAAATTTATATTAGGAAGTGGATCCTGCCTGGTGAGGTCTTTAAAGAAAGCAACCTAGTCAAACATAGTCTACTGTGGTGCTGATATAACACACAAACAAACAACAAACCTCATCTAAACAAAACTACAGTCCAGTTTGGGGTTACTCTGCATATCAGCTGTATTCTGACGCAGGATGATGTGTACCTTTTGGCACCGATGGTAACAGAGAATAAAGCAATGCTAAAAGTAATAGAGACTTGCTTTGATGGATTATGTTCTTATCAGTATATTTAGTGTCTTAAATCATATTAACAGCACAGTTTTGCAATTTATAAAAATACATTTTAAACTGATTAGTCCTCCCTAATGTAATACCTATCACAACTTTATCACCAAACATTAAAAACAAAACCAATGCACTAACCGGAACTAAACTGAAAACAAAAATACAATTAAAATTCAAAACTGTAGGGACTGCTGTCTAGCGATGTCTTCAAAAGGTACATTGGAGAATTGGATTGGTTGAGTTTCCTTACTCCGATGAGTTTCTATTCTCACTCACATTTAAGCCCAATTCCTTCATGGTTTTCTTCAGACAGAAACTCTTATTGCAGTATCACAGCTGGTCCCACAAGACTAAGTTACACTCTTCTGAGTAGTGGATCATTCTGCTTTCAGAGCTTTAATGTAATTCTTGGTAATCACATGCAAAGACAAAGATAAAATGCTACCTCAAAGTAAAAATCTTGTGAAGAGCATATCTGGAGCTCTTCATCATAGGTTTGAGATGAAAACTGAACTTTATGTTGGGACATGGCACTGTCTGATGTGAGCAGTTTTATAACTAGGAAACTAGAACTATGAAACTTTCACTCAACTATAATTATGGCTCCATAGTTTCACCTTTTACTGAGTAAGATCTGACACAATGCTCAAACATTAACAATAGTTTCTCTATACTTTCCCCACCTTTGCTCATGCCTGGAAATGACTCTTCAATACTCGCCACTATGAACATTCAAAGTAGAGTTATATAATTATATTACAGTACTAAAGTGAAGTGACCATTCTGTTATACATGAACACACCACAGTGTGAACAGCACAAAATTCTTCCTCTGCATTTAACCCATTCACCAAGTGAAGCAGCAGGCAGCCAGGAACACAGCGCCCAGGGAGCAGTGTGTGGGGACGGTACCTTGCTCAAGGGTACCACAGAGGTGCCACTAGCAGTTTTGGGATTCAAACTCACGACTTTCTGATTGCAGGGTGAACGCCCTAACCACTAGGCCACCAGCTGCCCCGCTTTATGGTAAACATCACTCTGCCTATCAAGCAAAAGGATGGTGCTTTGAAGTCAGAAGATTGGTGCAAGAGTGTGGTGACTGGATTGCCAGGGAGTTGGGTATGAGGGCAGTAATGTAGGCAATAGGGCATCTGTTCTCTCTTCACTTCAATGTGTTGATTAAATTCAGCAGAAGAGCCACAGGGGAATGGAAGCTGACCCGTGAAAGAAAAGCAGTGGTGCGTTCTGATTTGCCAGGCATGCTTTTCTAGGAGCAAGCTCCAGAGACACTAAAAACTGGTATGGGTCTAACAAAAAAAAGGATTAACATACACAACTCAACTTATTAAAATATTAACTGATGCAATTTATTGAGACAATTGTGGCAAAAAACACAGGGTTAAAAATCAAATCAATAGGTATGCATGTTGAATTCAAATACACCAGATTTTAAAATGAAACACCCTGACATAATAGTGAATGTGCAACTGCCATCAACATGTTCCAAACACACAGTTATTGTTCTGTAAATGGAAGGGATACATTCTGAAAGAAAAATATAATTTAATATACAGTACATTTCTTACATTTCCCAAAACAATGTTACTTGACATCAGTGTTTTCATGTATAGCCAGTATTTAAATATAATAGATGAAATATAAATGTATGCAAATCTAAAACATGTACATAATATCCAGACATTTTAAATGAGGAAAATATGACCTTAGTTTAAGAAAGCCTAAGATACATACAATAATGAGAAAGACATCAAATGAACCACCTAAATAATCTGAAAGATATTATATGTAGATAAACCATATGAATTACTTTAAAGAAAAAAACAATAATTGATACAATGGAATAACGGAAAGGATGAAAAATACAAAAACAATTACTGTAACAGTGTGGTCAGGGGTGTGATGAGGCTCAAGATATTAGTCTGTAGCCCTGGACCTTTTCTGGTTTTAAAATACATGTTCAGATTCAGCAAACCTTGAATGGATACAAAAACAAAATAAGAAATGATAGATTTCATGTAATCACTGTAATAAATGGATTACGACAAAGTGAAAGAAAAAACTAATTTGTAAAATTGGGCACTCTTTGTTAAGACTTAAGGTGGGTTTGCTTACCTACTTGATCTTTTTAACAAGGTGACTAGATAGAGAGCATAGATAACATGGTTAATACAGTGATTTGGACACTTCAGTAAAGTCGTATCATGCCAGAGAACAATATCTAATTGTTTTGTTATTTGCACTATGTGTTCTGTTATTTGTGTTTTGTTATTTTGTTGTGTGTATGTGTAAACTGTGGACCCTGAGCTTCATCATTTCGTCTCTCTGTATTCTTGTATATGATTGAGATGACAAAGTTCTCTTTGACTAACGTTGAATGGCACCGCACAGCCTTTCTACAAGACAGTGTGTGTTCTGGGTGCGTCCTGTAGCTGTTTTCCCTGTTTCCAGGTTGTTTTCAGTACAAAAGATTGAAAGATTGTTTTGCTCGCCAGTTTGTGCACAAAGCCTCTCACATAAACATGGAGGACAGACTAAGTTGCACTGTCTAAATGAGCTAAATTTGTGCATTTTTTGCATACAGATCCAAATTATTACAATATGTACAATTGATAGTTAGCTCACTATCCTACACCCTGACACTAGCTTTCAGGATCCTAAAAACAGATTTGTAACAAGGAGAAGTGCAGTTATGTTAATAAGCTAAGCCTCTGATGTTTGTGGATTTCAGTCACACCCCTGAGTGTGGTCGATATTATTGTGTGTGTTTGTTTTTTTGTAGTTAAGTGATTCAGGCCATTACGTCCTTTTCTCCAACAGCATCATCCATGTGTTTGCTGGGCCGTTTCTTGCCGAGGAGCTGCTTGGTGTCTGGTGGCTGGTTATCTGCTCCACCGTTGAACTGGGTGTGTTTGCTGAAGGCCTGGCTGTCTTTATGAGTCTGCTGTGCAGTTTGAGTCGGGCTCTCTGCTTTCTCTCTCTCAGAGCTGAATTTCCTCAGCCTGTCTCTCATTTCCTTCAGCCTCTGCTCTACTGTCTGCTGCTGGAGCTTCACCATCAATACCTGCTCCTAAGAGGGAAAATGCATCAACATGCATTTTCAGAGATCACATACGGACATCAGAGAGAGAGAGAGAGAGAGAGAGAGAGAGAGAAGATGAAAAGGAGGAATTAAAGAAAGAGCTAGACGAAGACACAGAGACAGTTACACAGAGACAGAGAAAAGAAAAAGGTAGTGAAGAGAGAGAAAGAGAGTGAGACAAAGATCAATAAAGAGAAAGACTGAGTGAGAGATAGAAAGAGACAGACTGTATATACAGAGTTAGCGAGAGAGGGGGAAAAAAGAAAGATCAATGAAGGGAGAGACTAAAAGACAGAGATGGTGATATGGGGATATGTTATGAGTGAAGAGAGAAAGAGAGAGAGAGAGAGAGAGAGGTGGAAAAACAGAAACTGAAAAACAGACAGAAAAAGAAAAAGAGAAAGATCAATGACGGGAGTTATAGTAAAAACACATGGAGTTATAGAGACAGAAAGAGAGATGGGGAGAGAGTTGAAAGGGCGGGAGAGATATAGGAAAGGGACAGAGAGAAAGATAGAGACCGAGAAAGAGAGACATATAGGGAGAGAAAGATACACGGTGAGAAAGAGGAAAAGAGAGGTGCGAAGACAGAGAAAAAGAAAGAGTGAAGTAGATAGGAGAGAGAGTGAATGTGAGAAAGACAGAATGAGTGAACATCACCTCAGAGAGCAGATGAGTTTGAAAGTGAGAGAAAAACCAGCAGGAGAGAAAAGGAGTGAACATGAAATTGAGCGCAAACAGAGTAAGAGGGAGAAGCTTGACGACTCATCAACACCTAGCTGACTTTTTAGTCCAAAAATAACCTTATCAGCAAATCTCTGGTGAGAAAGAAGGGAAGAGAAGGATTCTGGGCTCTAGCCATGTCCAGCGCAAGGTCACGGCTAAAGACAGTGCTTGAGTGGAGGTGAAACAGCATCATATTTAGAGAATGGCAGCTGATTACCTGTAGGGCTTTGTTGAGTTGGGCCTGGCTCTGATCCAGCGAGCTGTGTGTGTGTGTTTTGCTGTGCAGCTGAGAGCTGAGCTGCTTGTAAACCTCATTAAGATGCTCTATTTCCTGCTCCACACAAAGCATCTAAAGCAAATACATTAAGCACTCAGTGAGCCACATGAGGGGGCGGCTTGCATCATTACAAAGAGCACAAAAACCCATCTGTACATCCACCGAGTTCATCACGAGCCTCACCTGCACTGGGGCTTTAAGACTTATTTGGCCAGAACCTGAAATAAAAACAAACAAATATAGTGTCTAATTGCAAAGCATCATAATAAGAATGATTATTGCAGAAAACCAAGTTCTCACTTTTTAAAATAAAACTATGATGTAATATGTACAAATGTAAATATGTAAATATCTAAATGTGTGTGCGTGTGCGTGTATACATACACATACATACACACACACACATATATATATATATATACATAGATCAGCCATAACATTAAATTTACCAGTCTAATTTTCTAATATTGCGTAGTGCCACCAAAACAGCTCTGAATCATGGACTCCACAAGATCTCTGAAGGTGTGCTGTATTTTGGGTGTATTCATAGCTGTACTTAGCGCTGTTCACTTCTGATTAGATCACCCAAGAAGCAGATGTGAACAGAGCCTTACAGTGATCAGTAAAAATAAACAAAAGTAATGTATCTAAATGCTGTAGGCCAAATTTCAGACAACAGGGTCTTTTATCACAGACTGGCTCAGGTGTAGAAGCACTGATCTTGAATTCTTTTTTGTGGAAATGACCATCATAAATATGAAGGAAGATCAGTCCCCTGAAGCCATTGTCTGAACTTTCTGTTAAGTTTTGTTCATTTTTATAGCTCACAGTTGTACTGTGTCCTGAAGCACATCTACCAGTCTGTGACACCTTAAAAAAGAGCTGGGTGTGGTTTGAGAATGTAAAGGGAATTTACAGGGATATATTTAAAGATTTAGGTAACTACTTCTAATAATTTCCTAATTATTAGCGCTCTAGCTCCATTTCTGAACAAAGATGCAAAATTTGGACTCCAAACATGTTGGCTACATCTGCGGTAAGTGGAAAAATGTGCACATAACCAATGCTTGTGAACGGCTCATCTAACAATGAGTTATGTTTTTGGTACATAAACCTACATAAATGTAATAAGTGGATCACAGACAAAAATATACAGGGAAAATGTAGGATGTGGGCCCTTTACGTTTTATGTTAATTGCTGTAGTTATATGTTATAAGACATCTTTCCTTTGAACCTATGCTATGATCTAGCTATGATGTCTTACTTTTTGTGGGTCTGTTTGCTGGAGGTGGTTTCAGCTCCTGGAGCAGTTGCTCTAACTTGAAGTATCTGTACTTCTGGAGCCTAGGATCAATGAAAAAGATAAACAGAGTAAAGATAAACAGTCATGTAGCTGCAATAGATAATTCACTTTGCATGTCCACCCTGCTAGTGTGGAGTTTATGAACCCAGAACTGTCCCTATACTGGTCAAGCACCAGTGTCCATTTCCCTATCGCATAACAGAAAAAGTTCTTTTTAGCCTATATAGTCATATGATATCTCATGTAACATTAACATTAACTGTAACCACAAACAACACTAGCAACAGTGGAGGTGGTTCAAGAGTTAATTTCACTTTAAATCTGCTTTTGGTTTTCATAAATTTAAAGCAAAATTCTTAAAAGTTAAGAATATGCAAATGAATCTGTGTCTCCATCAACCACTGTTATGTTCACTTTCCTGAAGAGGACATCTCATGCATGCTGAGATGGCCCCCACTACTGCAGTGTTGGTCCACACAGACTGTTAAGAATTTTCATCTGCTGTCAAATTTGCTATCGCCAGATGGAGCAGAAACATGTCACTCTTCATTCCCATTTTCTGTCACGAGATGGTCATACGCATAGCGTAGGGGAAGCGAGGCACAGGCGCGAGACTCCATGTAAGTATATTTTA
>JBBPCZ010000001.1:20940550-20954197 GCA_037974445.1 Brycinus macrolepidotus
ATGCTCTACAGAATGAATGGGCACAAATTCCCACAGAAACACTCCAAAATCTTGTGGAAATCCTTCCAAGAAGAGTGGAAGCTGTTATAGCTGCGAAGGGGGGACCAACTCCATATTAAATTCTATGTCATTAAAGTCCCTGTTGGTGTAATGGTCAAGTGTAATGGCCATATAGTGCACATGACAACTGCATATATTAAAAAAAGATTTACACCAATTATAGACAGCCTGTAAGTAACAACAAACAATGTACAGTAACTGCATAAACAGCATAGCTAAGGGGCTGATTGCATGTCAGTCCATTATGCCATTAGTGAACAATAACTAGCTAATTTCATTTGGAAATATGAGATCAATTTTCACAGCCATGCTGATGATGCACAATTGTTCATTGCCATTCCTTTTGAAAATCAAACCTTTAACAGCTGTGTGTCAGATATTTCTCATCTCATTTTGTGCAAATCAAAAAACCTTGGAGCAGTTTTAAACTCTAAGCTCTGTTTTATCCTGCCAGTAAACACAGTCACTAAAGTAAGTTTTTATCTTGCTGAATCTTGCTGAAGTTAACCCTTTTCTATACCGGTATGAACATATGTTACACATAGATTATTTTAATGCACTAAAATAAATCCCTAAAAACAGTATAATTTCAGAGCTCATTTCACTTCTGTTTAAGAACCACACTGACTACCTGCATCTTTCAGGCAAGAATTTAAAGCTCTCACCTGTTTTTAAAGCTCCAAAGTACCTGCATACCTCGCTGAATGTCTGTCTTTGTGTGATCTTACATCAGCAGATACTAGCCTACCAGTTGTTTGTTTTTGAGTTCATTTATTTTTGCGTTACATTTTAAGTGGGGCACTTCTTGTGTATTTTGTTTGTTCCTACTTGTTTACAAACAAACTGTACATTGTGATACATGTTGTGCGCAAAAGTCCATATATTACAGTTACGGCATTTGGCAGAGCGACGTACATCAGTGCTTGAGTAGTCTACATCTGTTCTTCATACCTGCAAAGCTAAACTCAAATCATCGTCTGCTTTTAACCAAGTTACTACCAACTAAGTTGCACACGTTAGCAAACCCTGTCATAAGAAAAGAAATTTCAGAATTTTACCCAAAACCATTTGGGTAAAATTCACAAATCAAACCTGGTGGAATTAAAGTGGGAATGCTTGATGAGCCGTCCTAGCCGTCTGAATGCACCAAAGTCCCAGACAGGATTACTGCTGAACAAATGGTCCTTCTGATACACAGGGAAGTGACTTAGGAGGCGGTCTAGAGTCAGGATCAGCAGACTGATGTTACATACTACACATATATTGTTTTGTGAGTTCTTAGCAAGAAATTGTGCAAATGTCCTACCGGTGTAATTGATGGTTAGTTGAAAGATGAGCATATCATTGGGGTTGAGACAAGCTATGGGGTTGGGAATACGGGGTAGAGGCCCAGAGATCAGTGACTGTGTCTTATTGCCATGTCTCCTCCTCATCCGACCTCCATCCAGAATTTCAAACGGTTCTGAAAGGAAATATAATTGACATTCCTTATTAAATTCAATCTTCAGAGACTCTCATTTCCATGTTTTTTTCTGGTTATGCATCCTTTTTTAACCAGTGGGCAATCCTAGACTCTTGGGGGTCCCAGGCAAAGAAGCCCTTTCAGGGTGTTAGGTTTATAGTTGTCATTTTGCCCCATTTAAAAATTTTTTTTAGAGGGTCCCAAACATTTGCATGGTTTGCCCCTTCTGATGGTGGAAGCCATCAATGAAAACAGATACATTTTGTCACTAGCTTTCTATGCAAGAAAAGAATCATGAAAATGTTACTGATGGTACCAGACAGAAATGTGTCAATTAACACAGGGTCCTTTAAAATCCAGCCAAACACTCCTTCTGTGGAAAACTGGACGAAGTGGATCTTTCCAATGTCGTTGACATGACTGTCAGGCCCCAACACATTCATCATATTCTGAAAAGAGGGAGGACACAGAATTGATTGAGACACCTCACAACAAGGTCAGAAAGACAAGGGGGTGCTGCTAAACCCCTAAAATGCAGTCTTTTTATTGATTTGTTAATCATGATACACTCTACGTGTTCAGTTACTTATTCAGTCACTACTATTAATTATTCACCAACTATTATGAATTATTAAGAAACTGATATGAATTATCTAGAAACCTCTATGAAATATATTAAAGATATATTAAATAATATATAATAAATTATATTAGTTATGTAGTTATGAGCACAGGGAACTGGAGATTAGGCCCATATTGGAGTCTTCATACACACACACACACACACACACACACACACACACACACACACACGCACACACACAGCTCACTCTGTTCCACATTCTGCTTTCATCCTTAGCTTTGATCCTGAGCTGCAGCTGTCCATCTTGAGCAAATCTGGCAGAAAGCTCAGGCAATGTGGAAACGCACGAAGAGTTACACACTTCCTCTGTTGACACGTACTGCTTACAATGACAACTGTAAGAAAACAAATATTACAATAAACACACAAATTTATTTTCTTCCCTGTACACGTACGGAAGGGGATTTTTCAAAAGAAATAAATTACAAAGTACTAATATTACAGTGATAAATACTAATAATAATAAGTGCTAAAATATTGTAGTATTCTTTATGCGAACCTGATTTTAATCATCAGAATGTAATCCAAGTCCATTTTACTTGTTGCAAAAAAGAAAAAAACTACAGACTCAAGTTTCAAACAGGTTTTACACAGCAGCATTTTAAGTATTTAGAGCTAATCAATCCTTTTGGAACATAAGGTACTTGAGAACCTCAACATTGTGTAAAGGTTCTATACATGTTTATTTTTTCCTGCAACAGTTATGAACATCCAAGTTTTTTTTAAAGGGTGTACAAGAAGTGGCTGGCAAAAATAATGGACTAGGTACCGTATTTTATGTAACATCATGACTCTTTAGAACAACAGCTGTAAACTCACATGCCCAAGCCCACATCCAAACTCCCCCCATGAGGTCCACAGGTAATATTGCAGGAGTATCTGGAGGGGCTGACGCACTCCTGGGAAGAAGCCAGTCTAACCTGTCCAGCTCTGCAGCGTTTATTTACCTTTTGGGCATCATTATTGCATTAGAATACAATGGAGTCAGATGGACATTTATTGAGTTCTAAGTGAGTGCAGGTTTCTCACCTCAGGCTGACAATCCAAATCACTATCAGTGCTGGAACTCTTAAAGTCCAGTTCATTATAGAAAACATAACCCGTTTTGCACAAACAGGAGCCGTCAGAATGCTGGAACACCCGGTTTTTGCCTATGCACAAACATGAGGATGCACCTAGACAGAAATGCCACGGTAAGTCATGTCTTACACTAAAAGCAGTGGATAAGACATGTTTAAAAAAGAAAGACATCACTTGTCAGCTTTCTACTGTTTGAAGCCTATTTGAGACTACTTAGTGAGTGTGTAATTATTTATTCAAGCAGACAGCACCCTGCTAAACTGACTATAAGCATCCATTACTTGTTAGATACTTGTTTTAAAACTAGTCTCACAAGAGATTGCCAAAATTGTGCTATCATGAAAACAGCCCTAATAATTTCAAAGAATCAAAAAATACATTTCTGTCTAGAATCATGTTTGTATTTAAAGTGAGCAAGTTTTGCAGCACTAGTCTTATTTCAATAATAAGTTTTGAATGAAAACAATAGGACTTAACCCCCCAACCTGAAACTCCCCAACAGGTAATTAACCGATCAGAATTGGTTAATTTCCTGATATGCAGGCAGATATAGCAAGCAGTTGGTTAGGCCTTCAAGTACTAAATTGAGGTCCTGCCGTGTCAGACTCTCTATCAATATAATTAGGAAATAACAGTGGAATTAACCAATCATTTGTTTTGTAATGAGGCCTTCTTTATGACCCAAAATGAGCAGTAATAGTCTTCAAATAAATCTTCTAAATGACTTTTAATGATGGGATCTCATAAAATACACAAACAATCTAGTAACTAAATCTTCAGATTTAAGGCTTGGTGAGAAGTGGATTCAACTGCTTCTGACCTACCTGATGCAACAAAGGTCATATACATAGAAAGTGAAATTCCATTCCAAGGAAACTTCTGGCTGATTGACTATATCTGAGGTCAGCTAAACTGTCACTTTAAATGCCCATGGTGTGGAATTGTGGTTCAGACTGTTCTAGCATGCTGATGTTATGCGAAACCTCTGTTAGAAGTGGAGGAGCTTCCACAGGGGAAACAGGCCCTCTGTGCGTTCAGGTGGTTAAAAGTGTCTACTGGGCACTGCTGGCATTCCTCAAGGAGCTCTGCATTTGTGTGGTTGCCATAGGTGCCAGGTGGACATGGTACAGGATTGGATAAACCCCTGGGACAAAAATATCCCACTGGGCAAGGCCGAGAACTATAGTGCTCCGCACCTGAGGATCAGGACATTATATCCATAATAAAGTGTTTTCACAGTTTCATCAACATTTTTCAGTTATATTAGATTTGGTACTTCATTGTACCGAAATAATATTGTATAATACTGTTAAAGCTGTAAAAGTGTACAAGTGTGTGGCATCTTTAAATTTTAGGTATTTGTGTTCGTAACTGAAAAATCATAAATCATTTGATGATGTCTTAGTTCCAAACATATACAGTCAAGCAGACACATTTAATATTAAAAGCATGATCCACCGTCAATAATCTTCATGACTCACATTGTGTATAATTGCTTTTTCCCTATCTACTAAACGTCCATCTGAATAGGCTGACCTGGTGGGCAGTGATAGCCTGGTGGGCATACGAGGCAGCGGAGGTGAGCAGAGTGACTAGGCCGATAGGTGCCTGCCTCACACAGGACGCAACTGCTGTCCTGAGACACTCTCAGGCCACTGATGTTCCGAGGCATAAAACCACCTTCACAGGACAGCATGACAGAGCTGTTGGCCGGGCAGTAATATGGGTATGTGCAACTGCCAAACAAAACAACGTCATAGTTTAACACGAGTGATTTCATTTCATTTTGTTTACGTTACTTTGTAACATGAATAAACAGGGTGAGTTGTAAGTCAGGAAACTTATACACATCTGTAAAATCTGCATAATGCTAGATTGATTTCATCATTTTATGTATTAGACATAATAATACATGATGCAATCTGTGTAACATTAAGTTTCTTATAGATTCTTATAGAATTGTTTTGGACAGTTTCAGGTATAATCTGTCTCCATCACACCTGGTCTAGATTATTAGGAACTTAATAATTAGCTGATGAGCTGAATCGTATGTGTTGAGGCAGGGCAGTGTGTCCCCAGGGCTTGGATTGAAAACCACTGGGTAGTGGCTCCTGACCTACCCTGCATGTTAACAGACATAATAAAACATAATTACGTACACTTGCTGGGGATTGTTGTAGGTTTGTGACCCTTCAGGGCAGTGGTATCCAGCAGGGCAAGGAGTGGGTTCTCCAGTTTGTGGTTTGCAATATGAGCCTGCTCTGCACAAGGTCTCCACCACTGATCCTGTAATATTAATAAGGGCAACTGAACCAATGTACGTTCTGGCACACTCTAAAATCTGCAAACCTAAAACAAAGCAAATCTACCTGCAGGGCATTGGTAAGACGCTCTACAGGAAACACCCCCAACGTTAGGATGGCCTGTAAGGCGAGGGTCAGGGCAGTAAGTACCAGCAGAACAGGGCTCGCACTGACTGACTGAGGTTGCCCCTGGTTGTGCCCTCATGGTGCCTGCAGGGCAGGGGACTGGCAGGCCTGTACCACTGCACCAGTAACCAGGGGGGCAGGAAAAACTGGAGAAATCAGTGAGACCTGAAAAAACAATGCGCCACTTAATATAAATATGACTAGAGTGAATATATAAAAAAATCTCAGACCGGATTTAATTAACTGAACAGTCATTACACTTCTAATTCTCCGATTATAATCTCTGATAGTCATTTAACACTTTTAAAGCTCAAATGAATCCACATAATCCACATAAATAGTACTGATCTCATATCTGACCTGTAGCATTGCAGAACGTTCCAGGTGGACATGTAAAACAATCTCCTTTGCTCCCTGCCCCAGGAATAGGCCTGTATGTAAAAAGAGGGCACTCTCTCGGTCCAGGTCTACCTTCAGACTCATAATCAGCTATGCCATCACAGTAATGACCCTCAGGACACATGTAGAGCACAGGATCACCTGCATGTTGGATGGAGGCAGAGAAATTATTGTCACTGTAGTGTCTAGGCAAGTGGCTGAGAATGTATTTATATAAACAAAATTTATATAATTTGAATAATGTGTAAAACTTGTCACATTGTTACGTAAATCAACAAGTGTTATGCATTTGTCTTACCTTCTTTGCACCAGTGTCGTGAAGGGCATGGGAGACAGTCTTGTATACTGCTTCCTCCTGAGGTTGCCCTGAAAGTATTGGGGGGGCAGGCTTGAGGTTGCTCAGTGCCTTCTGGGCAGTAAAATCCTGCAAAAACAAACTGTACTGAGCTCAACATTTCCACTTCATTCAAACCACCATGTTCTGTAATGCAAAAGCCTTTGATTCTTACTCAATCTCATAACAATCCACCTGTTATTGTGTGTCACTGTGTCACCATGTGTTGGGCCATATCCAGTCCTTAGTTTAATTTAGAATGAATCCTGAATGACCTACCAGCAGGACAGGGTCCAGCACACTGCATGCCCCACTCACACTGGCTTCTGTTAGACAGTGCTGGGCTCTGTGGGGTGAAGTCTGAGCTGCCTGAGATACACACAAACCCAGCAGCACACAACCCTTTGATCTGGCCACCCCTATAGACAAAACAGATTATTGTTCATCAAATTGGACCTTAAAACATTTTTACACATTTGCATCCTAGTGACATTTTACCAGGAACCTTGCAGGTAGTAAGACACTATAAAATATTAAGAGCCTACATTTATATAGTCTGGCTTGGACACCTCCGTATGACACAACAGGATTTCTACACCAGCGCCTTCTGACCAGAGTCAGAACTTTGGAAAACTGCTAATTTCTAAAAAAAGATGGATGAAAACCCAACATTAATCTCTGGAACTGTACTGGATGGCTGGAACACAATTCTTACAAAAAGATATTCCCTCAGTCGATGTTTTGATGATACTGATGAAGAGCGCTCCCTAAACACTTCAGCCCAAAATCTCCCATGGGCGAGAACTGGCGAAGGACCCTGCATATGATTTACATGATTTTTACACACATTAAACCTGCCCTGTGAATGGGGGCTCTGTCATTCTGGGAGTGATCACTCCCATCAGGACAGAAATGCATCTTTTTTTAGCAGGTTTAAAGGTGATCTGTCAGAATAACACTGTATTGATTAGTAGTGACCCTTCCCTGTATAGAGGATAGAGGTTTTCCCCAAACTTTGCCAGCCCCCAGAGAAGAGCCTTAAGACCCCCTCACTGTAGGGTTAAAGTATTCGGGCCTGTACCATTCTCTCGTTGTACACCACACCTGCACCACATCCATCCACTGTTGTTAGTGAAACATTAGCCACTTAAGCAGTCGTTGTGACTCATGACCCTGACACCTGTGCCCTAATAATGAATCATCCTTTCCCTCTTGCCATTTTGATCCAAAATTGAGGTCAATGAGGCTTGCTCAACATTTTTATATATGCCAAAGAGCATCTATAATATCAAGTAGTACATATGTCTGGAAGCATCTGCAAACAGTGTTTCTCACACACTCGTTCAGGTTTTTCCTTTAAATTGTCACTTGTCTGTGTGGATATGCTACAGTCTTCCAACATGTTTCACTGTGTGCTTGGACTCCTAACTAACATGCAAATAAAAATTGTTGCGAATGTTGCGGATTGTTGTGGATAAGCCTACCTGCAGAACCTTCCAGATGGGCAGGGAAGGCACTCTCTCTCATTCTGAAGCCCCCCTACATTAACAGGAGTGTAAGTGCCATTGGGACATGGCTGAGGAACCATAGTAGCTGTATACATAAAACCAAACAATAATGTCATCCCAGCCATATATAAGCAGAGCACTGATGAGAGTATCTGCTGTATAATACCTGCTGGGCAATAGGAGTGAGGAGGACAGGACAAGGGGTCTCCTACTATGGCCTCCTCACAGTAGAAGCCTGGGCGGCAGGGGATACAGCTGTCTGATCCTGGGTTAGGCTGATATTTTCCCGTGGGACATGCCAAGGCTAAAGGAGAACCCAAGGGACAGTAGTGGCCCTGAGCGAAGACAGCCTGTCAGCTCACTAGATAGACTTTGATTAACTTTAGCATTGAAATCTGAAAAAAAAGCTGACCTTTGGGCAGAGGAAGGCATGTGGAGTGGTGGAGGAGAAGTCTGCAGGGCAGTAGAAACCTGCAGCACATGGACCACTGGGAGAGTCTAGACCCTCGCTGGCGCAATAATACCCTGCTGGACAG
The DNA here is from genome assembly GCA_037974445.1 of Brycinus macrolepidotus. Taxonomy (NCBI): domain Eukaryota; kingdom Metazoa; phylum Chordata; class Actinopteri; order Characiformes; family Alestidae; genus Brycinus; species Brycinus macrolepidotus. Next base: position 20,949,002 of record JBBPCZ010000001.1, read on the forward strand.
GGCAGGCAGCTCTCCACAGAATGACCACCTATGGAATTGGTCAGTGCAAGGTGACATTAAAATGCAAGATCTGAGTGCATTTGCCTGATTGAACAAATTGCTGAATGTTGAAGTGTATTCACTCACCAGAGAGATTACGCATGCTGCCCGCTGGGCACGGCATAGGGGTGAGAGTGCCTGAGGGGCAGAAGTGGCCCTTTGGGCAGGGACCATTCCTCAGGATTCCAGAAGTGTTCAAGGGGGCAGGATGTGCAGAACCACTCTGGCAGAAATATCCTTGCTGGCACTGCCCTATAGCAATTTGTTTAAAATGAAATATTAGTAAATACATATATGAATTAGATTTTATTGAATTTAGACCTTAATTTAAGATTACATAACAGAAAACAGAGAGAATAATAGTAACAAATACCAGGGATGGGATAGTATAAGAAAATAATCTTTTTAGTTTGTGGTCTCATGGAAAAATGAAAACGTATATCTGTCTACTTACATTTTATTTGGTATGTGTTAGCATTGTCCTTGTATTATTTCTCTGTATTATTCTCTGCTTTTGTTTTTGTACAGTTTTTTTAGTCTCGCTTTTACTTACTTTGTTTCGTTTGATTTCTCTGATTGTCTCCTAAGTTTGGTTTATGTTAATATAGCAGTAGAGAGGCAGAGCTGCTATTAGGAGCCAGGGTGTGTGTATAAGGCTCCTCCCCTAACAAAAGTCAGCTGCACTGGATTAGGGGAGGAGCCAGAACACTTTAAAACCTGAGCCAGTTGAGAGAAGGAGGGAGAGGGCACTAGTTGGAGAGATTATGAAGAAGTGAGATAAGTCAGAGTAGGCTGTATTTTAGTTTGTTTTGGTTGTGTGGTTATTAGAAATGCATATATATAGCACCCATGCTGGTCTGTGTGTGTGTTTCTGGGTTTGTGTTTGGCTTTCCAGTTTGTGTCAGTCCCTCCCCAGGTCAGCAAAACATTTACATATCTATCAGCCTCTTGCCCCTCTCCCCATGTGAAAGAATATTTTTAAAAAATGTATTTTCTATTTTTGTAACGCCAAAAACTTACACTGCAAAAGCAACTACTACCAAAGTACTCAGCTACTACAAATTTATTCAAATTTATTGGTGCATGCTTTGCATGAACATTGAAGTAGAAGAAGACTACTTACTTCTGGCTTGACTTTTTACTGAAATGTCTATTGAAATATTTGTATTTTAAACTGTATCACTATCACTATCATTAGAACTGGTTCCCATCCCATCCCCACTAAACACTATTGTAATCCCCTGGCAAATGAAAAGAAGTATTTTTAACTGGATGAGAGCCAGTAGACCTTGAGGCTGAGAGGAACCAGGTATGTTGCAGTAGAGACCAGTGGGGCAGGGCATGCAGGCAGACTCAGACTGAGCCCTGGTCACCTGACCGAGGGTGCCCATAGGGCATGGCAGGGCTGTAGCGGTACCAGCAGGGCAGAAATAGCCTGATGCAAACACACAACAATCACAAACAGTGCTGCACTGAGTACTGTCCAATTGACTATACAATGTCACACTTCAGTAGCACAGTTATCAACCAAATCAATCATAAGATATGGTATAGTATTTATGAGTCTGGGTATGAAAAGTCTAGCTATCAAATGGAGAAGATAGAAAGATTAAAGATAAAGGCTATTTATTTATTTATTTGTTTGTTTATTTGTTTGTTGCAGTTTCTATTTTACAGCTTTTACCAAGCAAGTAAGAAGTAGTCAGCCTGAGGTCTGTTCTCTGTTAACCCAGGTTTAAATACTTAAACGAGGATTAATCCTTGTAAAAAAGGCGTGAAGCTGGTAAGCTGTGCAGTAGAGCCCTGCGAGCCCGGCTAAATATCAGAGTCATTTGTGGGAGTGGGCCCTTGCCCAGTTCAGAGCAAGACATGTAGAAATAAATGAACAGCATAGGTAAAATTATAGAAATAACTTCATAATTAGTATATGTATATACATGATAGAAAATAACAAAATGATGAAGTAATAAACTCATTCTAAACAGTTTTGAAACAGCACTGTAAACAACATGCAAACTGCATTTCTGAGGGTGTCACAGCTGTGCCACGTCCCGAGTTGCCTGTATCACCGCACTACAGAGCTGGGGCTCCTGACCCCCCCTTGCCGTCATTTCCATTTTGGTTTCTCCTGCTGTCATTATTAGTGTCACCTTTTAATAATGACCTTTCTGCCTATTTAAACCCAGCTTGATCCAAAATGCTTTGTCCGTTCACTGTCATGCTTAGTGTGACTGGCACTCAGTGCTGCTCTTTCTCTCTCTCTCTCTCAACTCACCTGGCAGACCGAGGCGCAAGTATTCTGGCCTTGCAATGAAAGTTGGAGCTAAAGGCAACACACACATGATTTCAGAGAGTCTGTTTCGCTTTTGGACTTCGTTTTTGAACCAGTGAAGACAAGAGTGAAGTGTATCCTTCTTACTCCTGTTTCCCTGTTCTCTTTCAATAAACCTCCTTGATTTACACCTGCAAGTGCATCCCTGCTAATGCATGCCAGCCACCAGTCATGACAGAGGGCAGCAGAAATGGCTAAGCCAATCACAGGCCACACCTGTGGAAGGTGCTCTGAAGTAGGGACAAGTATATTTTAACAAAAAATTATGAGTAATAGTCCACTGAACGAAATGCTGACTCACTGCACAGCCCACCATAAATAAACATTCTGCGAACTTTGGCCCTAAACAATACTAAAACAAATACTGCGTACAGGACACACCTTTAGGGCATGGGGAGGGCTCTTGAGTGGCTGAGGAGGGACACATGGTTCCAGCTGGGCAGGACAGACATCGGGATGCTCCAGGAGCACCGCTAAAAGTGCCAGGCTCACATGGTACTTCCACTGAGGTACCAATGGGGCAACTGTGCCCACTAGGACAAAGATAACCCTCCAGTCCATCCACTGGGCGAGCACTACGACTACCTCCAAGACACACATACCTTGAAAAAGAGACATTTTTTTTCAAATAAGCCTTAATTATATACAAAAAATCTTTTAAAAAATTGTATATCCTAGTGTCAAAACACTATTTTTAATGCTTTGATCTTAAAAACTGCTCAAATTCAAGTTTTGTATGAAAGCATAATAGAAGGAGGATAAATTCATTTCCACTAAAAACCATTAGCAGGAGAAGAGTGCACGCAGAACGTCTAACTCAAATGGATGGGGGTATATTTTGGTCAGGCGTTCGCCCACAGCTCCTGGAATAAATGTTATTACCCAGCATCACAGAGAAATGCGTCAGAGGGATGGACCATCGCAGACTGCTCGCAGAAGTGGCCTGGTGGGCAGGGTTGGCACTGCTCCACTACACTCAACCCTGGGGAGCTGGACAATGTGCCAGGAGGGCAAGGGAATGGATAGCCAGTGCCAACAGGGCAGTAGTAGCCAGGAGGGCACATGTTATTACCAGCTGACTCCATCTGTAACTCACAGAAACAAGGAATGAATTTAAAACCACCCAGATTTCTGCCCATCTGGACAGAAAACATTTTATTGAGCACAAAAGGTTTCATGTGAGTTTAAGTACTCAGGTTTACAACATCATTACCAACTGTAAGCTACATTTCAGTGGGGATGTGACTGATGTTAAATATACCCTGTGTCCAGTGGCATTGGGGCTGGTGGCTCCTGGAGGGCAATGGTACCCATCCTGGCATTGCCCTGTTGGCTCAGAAAGCCCAGGTAAGGCACAGAACATGCCTATATAAGAAGAGAATGACACACTTTTAAATAAAAATTTTAAAGATATTTTTATTGTATTTAATTTCCTCTAAAATCCACTTGCAATGTATAAGTACCAAAAACAGTAATTTTCAGCAGGAGTGCTGATCCACTTCTTGTGGTCAGTTTTTGTGGCAACAGCTAACATAAATACAGAGGAATTTGGTTCAGGATCAGTTCTGTCCATCCTTGGTGTTGTTAAAAATGTTAACTGGACGTGGTGAAGATTTGTTCATTTTAATAGTTCCTAGTCGGTCATGTTATTTCTAAAACCGCATCCACAAATCTGCATCCCTTAGTGAAGAGCTGGATGTGATTTAAGAAGGTAGAGAGAAGTTTTTAACATATTTTTGGAAAAGATTTGGGTGGATATAAATTCCCAGTGTTTGTTACCACTGTTAGCTTCATAGTCCTGGCTGATTTACTACATTTGCCATTAGCAGAAAATTATGTAATGATTTTTTTTTGCCAAACTAAAAAAAATTCCTGTTAGACTAATATAAATTAAATTCTGTTTTTGTAGGTTGCTCTGAATTATACCTTGTTCAAAAACAATCTGAACAGGAAATAAAAATGGTAAGGGTTTTGCTGCTTAGTTTCCTTATATGAGTTGTATGGATTGGTCAGTGAATGGTACACTATTATAAATGTATGATATTATATTTATGACATAATGTAGGTGGTAACAGTGCAACCTGAAGGACATGGCAAGCAGTCCTCTTCACTAGATGCTCCAGGATGAGGCCGCAATGTCCCTTGAGGGCAGGGGAACTCTGTGCCAATTACTGTGCCTTGCGGACAGTAAAAGCCCTGGGGGCAGATAGCAGGTTCCTCCACTCCATTCCCTAAGTGTTTAAAATGTAATATGTAAATAATGAAAACGCTGAAATTTTCCTCAGAGATGAGTACATGACACCAGTGACCCACCCTGACAAAAGTACCCTGCTGGGCATGGCTCACAGTTCTCTCTGGCACTGTTCCCCATCACTGAGCTGAATGTGCCTGCCCCACAGGCGATGGGTTTATCTGTGCCTGCCGGACAATAGAACCCTGCTGGGCAGAGTCTCTGCTCTGGACTACTGAATCCCCAGTCACAGTAGTAGCCTGGGGAGCAGTCTCCTATAGAGCGCACAAATTAAATCATTTTAAGCTCTATTTAAACATATTATGCGCTATATGGACAAAAGTATTGGGACACTTGACCATTACGCCAACAGTGACATTGCATTTAGATACATAGACTTTACTCTGGAGTTGGTCCCCCTTGTAGCTATAACAGCTTCCACTCCTCTTGGAAGGCTTTCCATACGATTTTGGAGCGTTTCTGTGGGAATTTGTGCCCATTCATGATGTTAGGCACTAATGTTGGACGAGAAGGCCTGGCTCGCAATTTCCATTCCAGTTCATCCCAAAGGTGTTGGATGGGGTTGAGGTCAGGG
>JBBPCZ010000001.1:20954287-20964870 GCA_037974445.1 Brycinus macrolepidotus
AGTTGGAAGCATGGCGTTGTCCAAAATGTTTTGGTATGCTGAAGCATTAAGATTGCCCTTCACTGGAAGTAAGGGGCTTAGCCCAAACCTTGAAAAATAGGAATGTCCCAATACCATTGTCCATATATTGTATGTGTTGTACCATCAAATTGGTGTATTGTTCATACAAAACCATAGAATGTTTCAGAAGAACTGAGTAGTACCAGATCTCACTCCAAGTTGACAGTAGGCTCCTGGTGGACAAAGAGATCCTGTGGTGTTGTCAGTGGGATTTGGAACCGTGGCTCGGACAAAACAGAGGAATCCAGAGGCACAGGGCCCAGAAGGCTGGACAAGTCCGTATGAACCACAAAAATAGCCCAATGGACAGACCAGGCACTCGTCTAAACCCAAAGACCAGACAAAGACAGTTTAATCCATGTATACCAAATACCATATAGACCCCTTGAACTGCAGTTTGTGAATTTACGCTTCATTTCCTCACTATTTCACACACACTACTTCTAGTTACTGAATTATTCATAGTACTTACTGATTCATTTTAAGATGAATAACTCAATAAAATGCTGCCACTTTAAGGGACTAACCTCTTGAACCTTGTGGTTTTTATCCAGTAAACACTCTGCAACCAAGTCTGGACCCATATACATAAGCATAAAGATATTCACTCTCTCAATTCTTTTGTTGTAAATAATGTATCACCTGCTGATGTAAGGCCCTGATTATTACTATATGTGCCTTTGGGACACGGGACAGGCCGGCCTAGTGTTTCATTAGGACAGTAATAACCCTTTGGACAGATTAATGGAATGATGCCCCCATTAGACTGCTGGGTGGAAGACGAGCAGTGAAATCCTGGAGGACAGGGTTTACAGCCCATTTGGCCTGTCTGATCCTGGAACAGTCCTGTGGAAGATATACAGACACTCATAAAAGCAGAAACTCTGCCTCTAAAGACAGAACAATTGGAGAATCAATTGTGTCAGTGACCTCTTTTAGACAGAGCAGACTGTAGGCTCCGGTTCAACATGTGGAGTTATAATAAAGTATTACCTCCAGGGCAAGGCATGCAGTCCTCTATGCTCTTTCCACCACTCTCAGAGCGATAGGTGCCCACCGGGCAGGGGGTGGGCACAGCACTGCCTCTGTCACAGTAGTGACCAGGAGGACACACATCGCCAAACACAGCAGACACAGGGGTTGCAGTAGAAGACCCCACAGTGCAGTAGAAACCTGCAGAAATAAAGAAGAACATGCAGCATGAGCAGAGACGGGAACTTGATTCCGATACTAAAATCTGATTTGCTGGGGCATAATCAAAACTGTTACAAAATACTTGTTGATTTGCTAAGGCATGTTCAAAATGTGCAAAATATCTCCCCCTATGTATACACATACGCCTACATACATCAACTATGTGTGTACATATGTGTGTTCAAATGTGTGTTCCTTTCCTGTTTTTGAAGTTACATTAATTTGAGGGGTGCAGAAAAAGTAGGCTGTTCTCTACAGTACTCTGATGAGCACTCTAATCTGTAACACAGGAGCTAAAATGAAAAGCAAGATATTCTATGTCACTCACACTACCACATGTTTTATATCCCTGGCACCCAGATATAAAAAATGATTGGGAAGGGGATCAGCCTAATATATTTTTTTATTTGTTAAGGATAACATATTAGAAAAAAAACATAAAATACACAATTTACACAATACACTTTTTTTTACTCCCAACATTCTTAACTCTCTGTAGAGAATATACTTATTAACTCAGCAATTTCAGGAAGTCTCACCTGGTAAGCAGGGACCACTAACTGCAGTCAAGCTTGGTTCTGAACAATAAAACCCAGGAGAACATCTCTGACACTGCACTGCTTCTGTGAGTCCATGATGCACACTATGGCAAAAATCAGCCATTAAGGTGAGGCCGTCTTAGTTCAGTGCACTTAACAACATGAATATTAAGTACAGTCAGTTTATATGTTCTGCTTTGTACCTGAATGTGCCTTTTGGGCAGGGTGTTGCAGTAAAACTCCCAGTGTGGCAGTAGAAGCCATGTGGGCATTGTGCTCCTGTCACATTGTCTGCAGGGGATGATATAGAAGCTCCTCCAAAACAAACAAATCCAGCAGCACATGGACCGGAGGGCGAGGTGTTTCCTGTGCAGACACAAAGGAGTCAGTAAGTTCAGCTAGACTTTTTACACTCATATGGACAAAATCTAAATATGAACACATCCCCTACAGAGAATATCCTTCATGCAACAATAATGCACCATTTATTTCCCGAATATGTTGTAAGAAAAAGGTTTTATTAAAAACATAAAATGTGGCTTATGAAAATGTTATGGCTGTAATTTCTCAGCCTGGGACAAGCCCAGCAATTGGACCCCTCCCAGCCAGTAGAAAGCAGCAGAGAGCCGAGTCAGACCCCAGGCTCCCAGCCGGTAGAGGGGAGACACAGGGTGTGTTATCAGTAGGTAACACAGGTCACCTGGGCAGCTCAGTACTTAAGGTGAAGAAAAGTGCCATTCATTGCTGAATTGCTGTCAAAGCCAGATAAACAGTTTCTCAAGCTTTCGAGTTTACTACCAGTTAAGTACTCTTCCCCAAGGATGATATACATGTACAAAAAGAAAAAAACCCACCAAAAAAGCATCAACCAAACAACGACTTTCACTCAAGCACTCACAAAAGCAGCTTCTCCTAAGATGAGCTTGGCTCCTCGCTAGGCTCTGTCTAGCCTTTTTAAGAGAAAGTTTTGTTTTCTCCACGCTTTCTTGCTTTCTTGCCACTAGGTCAAATAACAGCTCACAAACGTCTTTAGCACTTCAGCCTCCTAGCTTAGCAGACTGAGCGTATGACTTTGAACCCCGAGGTTGCTGGTTTCCAATCTCTTTTCACCAATTTGAAACAAACAAGCTTTTTTGCTACTGTGCTTTTAAGACAATAAGATATATTGAAATGACCTCTGCCCTGTATTATACAATATTCAGACTGAAATACTTGTAGTAACATTGTGGATTAGCAGGCCTAAACGTCTGTAGGCTGCAGAGATGGATACATGTAAAGGCAAGCTTTTTATGACAAGCAGGGAATTCAAAACAGATAAATTTGCATATATGGAACTTATGGAATGGAGAGTAACTGGAATGAAGTGTTTATATATTGATTTCTTTAAAAAAAATCCTGTAGAGGATAAGTACCTATTTTCACTTTGGAGATCTAGAGAACATGTAATTTGACTGCATGTGTTCAAAGTTTGCATCCAACTGCAAGGTGGCTTTTGGAGAGCAGCCACTGTTCCTGGACATACCTGCTCCAGCACAGTATGCGCCTGGGTCACACAGAGTACATTCAGATGATGCCATTAAACCAGACTGGTTTCCGTAAGTGCCTGGAGGACATAGTTGCTGATTGGCAGCCCCTGCAGGACAATAGAATCCGGGTCCACATGGGACTGGATGTGTCACACCTAAAAGAAAAAAATGCAAAAAAAAGAAAATAGAAAAACAAAGTAACTATATTAAGTCATAAACCAGGAGTTTCCAAACCTTTTGTCTTGGATGTTTAGGGGGGGCAAAAACAAAATAAGACAATAATAATAAAAACAAAGCAGTGGTTTAGACACTAGTCATGAGTGAATCATATTTATGCATAGTTTTCTATAATAAATGTTAGTTCTATATACAGCGCCCTCCACAGTTATTGGCACCTCAGATAAAGATGTTTATAAAGCCTTAAATTAAATTCATTTTTTTGTGAATAATATAACATCACAACAAAAAAAGGAGAAAAATTCAAACTTCAATTTGAGTACATTTATTCAGTGGGGAAAAAAAACTCCCACATTAAGAAATGCATTTTTTACATGAAATCACGTGTCTCAATTATTGACACTCCTGCTGTTAATACTTTGTACAACCCCCTTTTGCCAATAGGGCAGCAGCTCTTCTCCTATAACATTTCACCAGGTTGGAGAATACAGAGTGAGGGATCTTTGAACATTCCTCTTTGCATAATCTCTCTAGAGTCCTGGGTCTCCTCATATGCACTCTCCTCTTCAGTTCTGGTGAACCATTTCTGTGTTGAACCATTTCATTTGTTTTTCATCATTATGCTGCTGAAAGACTCAATGACGACACATTTTCAGTTTTCTGGCAGAGGCCAACAGATTTTTATGTAAAATATCCTGGTATTTTAAAGAGTTCATGATGCCATGCACTCTAACAAAGTTCCCAGGGCCACTAGAAGACAAACAGGCCCACAGGATTACAGATCCTCCACCATACTTAACAGTGGGCATGAGGTGCTTCTCCGCATATTCATCCTTTGTTTTACGCCAGACCCACCTGGAGTGTTTGTTGCCAAAATGCTCAATATTAGTCTCATCTGACCAAAGCACACGGTTCCAGTTAAAGTCTCAGTAGCATTTAGGAAACTCCACACGTTTACGTTTGTGATTGTAGGACAGAAAAGGCTTTTTCCTGGCAGGCCTCCCAAACTACCTGTTGACATGTAGATAGCATCTAATGGTTGTTTTGGAGATTTGATGACCCCAAGATGCCACTCTTTGCAGCAGTTCTCTAACAGTGAGTTTTGGATAATTTTTTTTACATCCCTTACCATCCTCCTCGCGGTGTGTGGTGGCAAGATAAACTTGGTTCCTCGTCCAGCCTTGTTCGTCACAGTTCCAGTTGTTTTAAACTTTTTAATAATTGCTCTGACTGTGGATATGGCCAAGTTTAGGTGAGTAGCTATTTTCTTGTAGCCATTTCCTGACTTATAATAATAATAATAATAATAATAATAATCTTTATTTATATAGCACTTTTCAAAAACAAAGTTACAAAGTGCTGTACAAAATCAAAGAAAATGAACAAAATTAAGATGTAAAGATCATTAAGTAATACACCAGGTTATACAAGGTAATTAAAGAGAGAATATTAATATAACAATCAAAATATAATGATATACACTTATTCAAAACTTATAACTTATGAAGATCAACACACATCTGCCTTGAATGGCATGTTCTCATGTCTTTCTTGTTTTTACCCCAGAAACACATGAAGTCATGAATTACTAATTAAAATTTCCAAGACACTCTGATCAACTTAAAAAAAGTATAAATTACAAATATTCTTCAGTTGCATTTATTTTATAGGAATTGTTAGAGGTGCCAATAATTACGGCAACGGCGATTTTGTTCAAAATTATTATTTCTTGATGGATTTAAAAAAACAAAACATTTACTTTCAGTGTGAGAATATGCTAGTACAATAGAAAAAATTATTTATTATAAGGCTTTGTACACATCTTTATTGTGGAGGGTGCTGTAATATACTTTGGAACAGTGGCAGTATAAGTGATAACTATAGTTTGTTGTAACTTCACAATGTGTTTTCTTACTACAGTGTTAAAAGTATAAGAAGCCATATAAAAATATCTTTTCTCATTGGATGAAGGCAACTTTCTGGTGGGCCAAATCCTATGTCCTAGTGGACTAACTGTGGCCCACAGGCTCCTCACTTGGTTGCCCTGTCTAAAACCCTGCCTTGGGCCAACACATCAGTTCCTCACTACCATAGTGGTTACAAAATCTTTCATAGTAGTCAACCCTTAGAAATTAGACTTTTCTATCGTTATGCTATTCAAATGTTTATATTTACTGTAGTTAGACGTTTAGTTACACAACTTGAAATCTGCACCTTTATTTTTTTTCCGTTTGTTTTGATATCAAACAATGATAAAAAAACTAGGCAAAAATGTAATTGATGGATTTCTTTATATAAAATGATAATGTACATGAAACAATAACTTTAATCAAATTCAAATCATAATAAAATAACTCCTTTTCTACTTACAATTTTTTTTACTTCAAATGTGAGCCAGTGTAAAGAGTTTTAATTCCAAAACTATTGAAAATGTACTGGAAATGTGATGTACGTTTATATATATATATATGTATATATGTACAATGTGCTTGTTTTTGTAGGATGCTGGGACATTTTTGCAACACTGAACAGTGATGTAATGTATTATTGATTGTTCAATGAGCTAGGCCTACAAGTGTGAAATAATATTGAATTCCGCCTTATGCATTTATTATAGCCACTATTATTAAGGTTTAATGGACAATACGTTTTAAGAACAATATGTGAATAATAAACCTGTGGGTGTAGCCAGAAGTTAAAAGAACACTGCTCACCTTCCTCAGGGCAGAAGAAACCCGCAAGGCAGACCTCACATCTTCGCTGGCCTTCACTGGGCTGGTAGCTACCCCTAGGGCATGCTCTATCACTGATACTTCCCTACAATAATTACTTAACATCAATGATTTCATTCATTTGTACTGATATTAAATGTAATACAAAAAACACTGTATTGACTGTATAAAGTTCTGACCTCTTCACAGTAGTGGCCTGCTCTGCATTTATGCTCTGAAGGTCGAGATGAGTTCTGACCCCCTGGACAGTAATAGCCCTCAGAGCACAGACCACTGGGCTGTGTTAGGCCTCTCTGCTCACAGAAGTATCCAGATGGACACGCCAGACAGTCTTCCATGACAGATCCTCCGGCAGCACCTAAGTGGTAAAACCAGAGACAGAGGCAGGATTTATAGAGGAGTCCAAACAAGAAAACAGTCTGTCGTATTACATAAGAGTACTGCCACTGCAGCGGGAGCTATTAAGGTTTAAACTGAACAGTGCTTAATAGAATTAGGAAATGGAGAACATAGATTAAATCACTTTAATTTACTGTCTTAGATTACCTTAGAGTTTAGATACCTTAGTACTTTTGACTACGGTTAAAAGCCTTAGACTTAATTGATGACAATGAATATAGTGTCTTTGCAAAAGATTGAACACCACCAGGTTAAACTATGTATTTTATTTATTTTTAAGTGACATTTACAAATACAGCCATATTAACACTATACAAATCTTACTGCACGTTTTCTATTATTGGTTCGCATGCTGGGAAAAAACATGAATATGTAATGTGCCACAATTTTTACACAGGCATCCTTTTGTGTTTTTATTCCCAAAATGTTAATTACATCAAAGTTATTGTGCAATAAAATGTGCAGAAGTGGGTTCTCTGAAAAGAATGTGCACGTATTTTCACAAACAACAAAACGTGAAATTTGACTGGGGTGCCAAAACTTTTGCACACAACTGCATAAAGCATCATTTCTGATCAACTTCAAGGATGCGTTCTCTTACTCTTCAGTGTGCCTGGCGGGCAGGGCAGGGGCAGAGAAGTGCCTCTGGGGCAGTAGTGTCCAGGAGAACAGGGTGTGGCATAGAACTCTGAGGAGCCTTTAGGGCAGTAGAACCCAGCAGGACAGAGGCCTGCAGGAGCATGAAGGCCAGTCTGATTACAGTATGAGCCTGCATCACACGGCTGAGGCAGGGAGGAGCCAACAGGGCAGTAGAAGCCTGCACAGAAGATATTTTTATCAAATGAACATCAATCTTTTGTGAATTTTCCAAGTGTTTACAGTCCATAAGTAACTATGTAATAAAATTAATTTTATTTTATACGTCTTCACATTTAAAACTGACTTGAAACAAAATGGCTATGAGATTAACCCTTAAAACACGAGCGGCACAAATTCGTGCCGGAAGCGCAACTAATGCCACCAGCTGTTGCTTGGATTTGTGAAATTCCATCAGCAGCTTCTCATTTAATTAAGGACTGACTGAGTCAAAACAGGTTTCTGATGGGAACTACAAGTAATACTGGACTTCCACAAGGAACACATTTATATACTGTACATAAAATCACTGTACAATGTTATTTGTATTTATTCTTTTTAGTTTTATTTAGTATATTTAGTAATATTAATATGAAAAAACACTCACTGCTCATCTAAACAGATTTTAAATATTAATTTTCACAGGTCCCGAAGACTTTTGCACAGTGCTGTACTTTGCCTTATGAATGCATTCACTTCTAGTTCACTAACTAATACATACTCAAGAATTGCATATTCATTAACAGCACACTTTCTGTGTTGTTCTGCTCTTTTAACATTTTTTTTGTCAGGTTGCACATGCAGATTGTTCACTGAGAACACACTGTGTTAAATATCTGACAGTGGTTGCATTTAAAAATAACACAAGACCATCAGAGGTGTAGAGTTATTACTGTTTTTGCTATACTACTCAAACAGAATTCAATCATTTCATTATTAATTACATAATTAATTATATTTGCATTCTATTTTGAAAGGTCAAGTCTGCACTTCCAACTTTGCCTGTTTGTTTTCATGTCAACAAATGAGACACAGAAAAATGTTTTTACCCAACCAACTAATGTTAAATTGTCATCATACAGCAAAACAACTCCTTATATGGACGTTCCCCCAGTTTGTGGTGTTCTTATGTCACACAGAACCAAAGTTATTGCAATTTTAAACTCACATAGTAATAATAACCGCTTCTGGCATCACACACAAATACCCATAAAGAACAAAAAATGCCCAAATTTCTTTGTTTTAGGTCTTAGAAACAAATGCCAAAAAATCTCACAAGATCAATGAAATCAGGAGAACTTTTAGGATAGTCTCCACCCACAAGTGGAGAGCGGAGAGCGGCCGAGCGGCAGTGTGCCGAGCAAAAGGGCAGCAAACGGCAAGCGTGTAGGAGAGCAAACACCGATTTTAGACTGTTTTACACCGTTTATATTTGCTGAAATCAGATTTTACTAATATGCTAAAGATTAAAGTGGAAGTCTAAGGCTGTTTAAATGTACCTGTGGGACAAATGTCTCCTCTAAAATCAGAACATGCAACTTGTGAGATCTCCACAGCTAATTCAGAACCAGATTCGGCCTGTGCTGAATCTGAGGCAGGCCCGAGGTCTATGCAGTTACCGTCTCCTCCTCCTGTATGAACAAAATACTTTAAAACAAATACATTCATTTCACCAGTTAGCTCATATTCAGCTATTTTGTAAGCAGTACCCGGGCTGTGAGCTTGGCAGGTGGTGTTGTATTTTTGAACACAGAGAGAATATTCAAAGTGCCTAGACTGTGGAATGAAGTCACAGATGCATCCGAGCTGGATGGGTTTGGCCTGCGGAGCGGCAGTGTCTGCACCCCCTATGCAGTAGTGACCAGGTGAGCAAAATCCTGCAAGCAATAAAATACAGTATGATACATACACAATACTATGCAGATTGTTTAAAGCCATTTTTCTCAGTGTATGATAGTGTCTTTCTGCTAGCAAAGTTAACATTAGAATAAATGCAAACAAACAAGAAAGCAGTAGAAGTATCAATATTTGTTTTGTTTGTAAAAAGTACATTATATTTCGTCCGCTGGTAAGGAAAACACAGGTTCGGTTCCTGATTTCTCTTCAATGCCACCAGCTGTTGCTTGGATTTGTGAAATTCCATCAGCAGCTTCTCATTTAATTAAGGACTGACTGAGTCAAAACAGGTTTCTGATGGGAACTACAAGTAATACTGGACTTCCACAAGGAACACATTTATATACTGTACATAAAATCACTGTACAATGTTATTTGTATTTATTCTTTTTAGTTTTATTTAGTATATTTAGTAATATTAATATGAAAAAACACTCACTGCTCATCTAAACAGATTTTAAATATTAATTTTCACAGGTCCCGAAGACTTTTGCACAGTGCTGTACTTTGCCTTATGAATGCATTCACTTCTAGTTCACTAACTAATACATACTCAAGAATTGCATATTCATTAACAGCACACTTTCTGTGTTGTTCTGCTCTTTTAACATTTTTTTTGTCAGGTTGCAGTGCATTTAAAACACACTGTGTTAAATATCTGACAGTGGTTGCATTTAAAAGTAACACAAGACCCTCAGAGGTGTAGAGTTATTACTGTTTTTGCTATACTACTCAAACAGAATTCAATCATTTCATAATTAATCACATAATTAATTATATTTGCATTCTATTTTGAAAGGTTCAGGTCTACACTTTCAACTTTGCCTGTTTGTTTTCATGTCAACAAATGAGACACAGAAAAATGTTTTTACCCAACCACAATTACTTTTCATCAGACTAAATAAAACCTCCCCTTCAGCTCACAAACATGACCACGCAATGGACTGAATGTTTGGACTTTGCACTTTGACAGGACTTAAATGGTTGTTCTGAAGGTCATTTAATGAGAAACAATTAATATAAAATGATGTCACACTTTTGTTATGAAACAGTGACTTCTAAAGATCATCTTGACACAAGTGTCAAAAATATCACACTGTGTATTGTTTTTAACACTTTTAAAGGAACGGTTGGGCAAAAAATGAAGTTTACACAATTCTCTACTTGTACCTTGGAATCCAAATTTTACTTTTTTAGTTTCGCTACAAAACTAACTTACAAAACTAAACTAACAGACACTAGAAGTCAATAGTCACCTGTTGGGGTGATTTTACATATAAATCATAATTTTACATATATTTCTTTGTTATCACGTAATGGTAAGGGAGAAATCAATAATAGCAGTATAATATGATTTCTGTCTAAGTGACTTTCTGATGATTCATCCTTCGTCTCCTGACGAGGTCAGTAAGCAGGGTTAATCA
>JBBPCZ010000001.1:20964970-20989743 GCA_037974445.1 Brycinus macrolepidotus
CTCTCTCCTTCTGCAGATGAAATAAATCTTTGTTTTGAGCGAAGACCTTTTTGTCTGTTTGCTGATTCT
This sequence comes from Brycinus macrolepidotus, assembly GCA_037974445.1. Taxonomy (NCBI): domain Eukaryota; kingdom Metazoa; phylum Chordata; class Actinopteri; order Characiformes; family Alestidae; genus Brycinus; species Brycinus macrolepidotus. The sequence goes on from JBBPCZ010000001.1 coordinate 20,965,040, forward strand.
CTCGCCCCCACACACCCAAATTCTTTCCATAAATACATCCAAAAATGCCTCTCAAGTCCTGCTCATTAGGGTGGCACAGATTTGTTGATGTTGAATAGGACATAGATTCAGTCATAAAAAAATATGTGGTTTGAGTGGGTTGAGAAAAAGGTTGAGGATATATTTATGGGGCTGTACAAATGATTTGAGTGACTTCTAGCCATGTAGCTTCACTTCTAAACTAAAAGCTAAATCTGGACACCTAGATGTGTTGGGCGACTGACTACTGGTTTGGAATTAGATTTCTGCTATTCCTTAAACAGCTTGCCAGAGGGTTTGTTTTGTTTATTGTTTAGTGTTATGTGTCCAATACCTGAGGGCTGAGAGGAGCCCAGTGCATGGCAGTATCTGCCTGGAGGGCAGGGGGAGCAAAAGGTACGGGAAGAAGCTCCTTTATCTGCGAGGTAGTATCCAACAGGACAAGGCAAAGGAGCACTGCTTCTCTCAGGGCAGTAAAAGCCTAATGGGCAGATGTCTCCATACCTCTGAGAGACTGGGGCTGGCTCTGTGGCTCCAGACGAACAGAAATGACCTTTTGGGTAAAAGAATCAGAAGACAAATTGTGGATACTATGTTCCACTAATGGAGCAAAAAAATCCTACCAACAACAGATAACACTGACCAGCATTACAGTGTCCTGAGGGGCTGGTGAGTGCAGTAGTGTTGCAATAAAATCCTGGAGGGCAGGGAGGGCAGTCCAGGAGCGACTGTAACCCCTCAACCTGACTCATAGTGCCTGCTGGGCAGGGCACAGGAGCAGATGCACCTTCAAGGCAGTAAAACCCTGAGACAGAAAAGAAGGAGAATTTAAACCCTCAAAACACTCAAGGCCACACATGACTGAAGCTGCAGCTCTAAATGTGCCTCGATGCAGTTGCAAACATGCTCTCAATGCATATGAAATTAATATTCAATTGACAAACTGTGGACTGCATACAGAACTGCATCATTTAAATCTTGGGAGGCACAGGTTTAAAAATGCAAGTTTGAGACAGGAAAGCAACTCTACTCAGGCTAAAAAAAGTAGATTTTGGGAAACAATAACGCATCTTCCCATGTGTGTAAATGTGACCCAGAGAACTGATACAGTGCTGTCCTCTTGGACAATATTCTTCTAGGCCATCATGTGTTTAGCCATTATTACTGCTTCCATTGTTAAAGATGATCTCACAATAATACACTTTTAAGTCCATTTTTCACTAATTTACTTATGGCTTTTAAGAGACAGGTAAAATTCTACACAAACTGGCTGTCGCTAATCGCCCAAACTAGTAAAGTGAATGGAATACGTGGCCGGGAGGCCAGGGTCCTTTCTGTTTGGAGTTTCATGTTCACCTCATGTCTGTGTGGTTTTCCATCAGGTACTCTATCGGAGCACCTCTGAATGAAGCAAATAAGGCTTAGTATATCCAGCTGTCAATGTTTTGACTGATTTATGCGTGTCTCTCATATGTGTCGCTGTATTTCATTCACCTGGTGGGCATGGATGGCAAGACAGCTCAGCTGGTTGAGACTGGTAGGTACCAGAGAGACAAATGCCAGGCTCGGTACTTCCATATGGGCATGCATGACCAGGCGGGCACTGTTGACCTGACCAGACAGACAGAGCATTAGCGTAATACAGACAGGGCAGCAGTGGGCTATTCCTGTAGAGATGTAAAATTTCTGCTAGAGGGTAAAATTCAGCTGGCTGGTGATTTCATATCACTGTTTTCGGGACTGTGAAAGCTATACAACACCAAGGTGCCGCTACAGCCTACCTACTGCAGATCCTGCAGGGCAGAACCAGCCCTCAGGGCAGCCAAGGTCAACAGATCTCTGACCCCAGTCAGGGCAGTAAAAGCCAGGCATGCATGGGTCACAGTCAGACTCAGAGATGGCACCACGCCAGCCCAGAAATGATCCTAAAAGGAAACAAATACGTAAACAGTTAATAAGATTAAAGGAGTAACAGGAGTCACACATTCATAAAGCAGTGGGAGGTGAAGGACACAAACTTTTCACTTCAGCAAAAAAAAAAGGGTATGAATACTCTTGACTATTATCAATAAAAAATGACCTGAAATTTAAATGTAATTTCTTTTTAATTCTGTAAAACTTTAATAACATAAAACTGAATTATTAGGGAAATTTTTAAAAAGTATTGGATTTTCAGTCGAACATATTTAGAATCAAATATTTTATATTGATATAGAAGCAATATACAACTATTTCTGATTATACTGGATATAGGTTTATGATCTCTGAAAGCATACATTTTTAAACCGAATGTTACGGTTTTTCTTGTTTCTTTTGTTTTTGTTTACCTGGTTGTTCGAGCAAATAGTTCCTTGTTACCCTTGCTAGAAACGTTCTCTTTCATTTAGGGCCAAATTAATATTACGTATTTATATGTTAAAATATTCAATTTATTCCCCAATCCATTTGTTGGTCCAAATATGCAAATTTTGCTGATCAAAGTTTTAAATTCACTGTTTTTGTGCAGTCATGAAAAACCATGCATTTACGTATATCCATCTATTCAGCCTACAGCAGTTCAGCTTCGTCCATCCACAATGAAGTTATTATTTAGCATTTAGTATTCAGTTAGTATTTCAGTCTGACATGCTTTTTGAATGAGGAATGATACAGGGCATCCAATCAGAACCGAGATTATTTAAATACTGAATATCTGTCTTAAAGAGACAGTACCAAAATGGCCTGGTTAAAGAGAGGTTAGATAAAGAACAGAGATCTAGGAATTAATTATGACTGTTTTTAGTGAAGAAAACCAAACCATGTTTTATACACATTATATATCTTCACAAGTGTAAAAATGTATCTTATCATATTTGCCTCTATGCTCAGAATACTCACTGTACAGTGTATCTAAAATGTTCTTTGGTTTATGGCTGTACCTGGTGGGCAAGGCATTGGGTGGCCACTCCCAACAGGACAGTAGTGCCCTTCAGTGCAGATATCGCCAGTCATCTGAACCAACGCCAAGAGCTCATCTTCTGTATTATGTGCACGCTCTTTAAACTCTGAAAAAATAAAATTACTTCTTTCATATTTTATGCCTTTTCAGATTTCTGATAGTCACTTCATTTGGAACTCAGTTCATTACCTGTGTTATTGTGAGGTGTAGGGGAGCTTGCTCTAAAAGTGCAGTAATATCCTGCATTACATGGGCCAGATGGTGAACGCAAACCGTATTTGCCACAGAACTGCCCAGGAGTGCAGGGCTGACACTCCTTTACAGACACGGCCCCTGTTGGAATACATATATCAATATTAGACTGCAGTTCTAACAAATTAACAACAAATTAAAGTCCTGTTCCCATGTCGTAGTAAGGCATGGCCATGCAGTGTTTTTATTAAGTGTCACGTCTGGTCCGCCTCGGTCACGCCCCTTTTGGAGTCCGTCTCCCGAGTTTTGACCACGGGCTGCCCTGGACTCGCAGTGATGACGTCATCTGTTGTTGTGCTAATTAGCTGGGTTGCTAGGCTACCGGTGGCAGGTCCATGTGTGTGTGTGTGATCAGAGTTAACTGCTGCTTGTTTGGAGTTTGATAGTTTGTGTCATGTGATTGGTTGTCTCTGTCTGTGTCTGTGTATAAGAGGGCTGCCGACCCGGCGAGTTATCGCGTGGTCACCATCCAACATCCTGGTATTAGCTACCTTCCTGCTGTGGTCGTCTTCGGGTTTGTATTCACTTTGAAGAAGTGTTTAACCTCAGTCTGTGTGTACTAACAGTGCTGGACTGGAGAAGGACTAAGAGGAACCCCATTGTGGAAAGCTACTCCAAGACGGGCAGCTGGAGCAGCTTTCAGGCCATCAGCCACTAGCATAGTGGCGCTAGGCTCCTTTGGACTTATCTATGCTCAAGTGACTATTTACTTTCCATCTCTCTCTGTGCAGGCATGAGGAGCATTGAAACCGTACCACTGCGGTTTATACAGTGGCTTCGTGCGACAGGCTGGATAGCCTCAAACTGTACCTCGGCAGGATTGTCTGAGAGATCTCTTCCTGAGCTGCGTTCATTCATGCAGGAGTGTGGAATCTCCTGGAACGACTGTGTATTTGTGTGTGGACATTCATATGTGTGTTTGGGAGCTCGGTGAGCTCTTTTCCTGTGTTGTGCTTCATTAAAGACTTTATTGTTAAATCTTACGTTGGTCCTGCAGTGCATCTCTACAGCACCCGACATGACGTTGTCTTTGCATGTTTGATAGTAATTCTTATATTTTGGTGTTTCCTTCAACGTTTCTTTTTTTTTTTTTTAGTAACACCATGAAGAAATTCTAAAATTTATTACATAATTATCTATTCACAGCAAACACTTGTCAAATTATATTCCTCAAGATTTGCTCACCACTTTCAAGATCTGAGGTATTCTGGACATTTACTTATTTTTTGTTAATTTGTTTATATTTTTGTTTATAAATTTATTCTTGATGCTGTAGTGTTTCCCTTACAGTTTTAAAATCATCCACTCTCTGTTCATCATTTTGGACACATCATTTTCATTTTCATTAAAATTAATCTTTTATAGTTCTGTAGCTTCCTACTGATTATTTAAAACTTAAACCCATTCATCTGCAACATTTTATTATATTATTGAGTGCATTGTTTCCACATGTGTGAGTGGTAGAGTAAATGGGCATGAGACCTTCTAATGAGCTGAATGTGCCTGGAGGGCAGGGCTGCATATGGCTCGTGCCTGCAGGGCAATAGAATCCTGCTGTGCATTTTCTTCCTGTGACATCTCCAGGTGGCTGTGAGACAGAGGCACCCTGGATACACACATAACTGCCAGAAGCCAGAGGAAAAGGTTAGTTGTTAAGTGCAATAATATGGGGTCACTTATTCAACTCAGTGGAGTGGTGTGGTAACTGCATGTGAAGAGGGTGGTGGATGGGGTCACCCACCCTGGAGAGCAGTCTGCAGTGGGGGCGGAAAGCCCTGAAGAGGCACAGTAATGTCCAGAGGGGCAAGGAACACACTGCTCCACACTGGACAGCCCTAACTCACCACTGTAAGAGCCAGTTGGACAGGGAAACTCCTGCCCAGACCTTGCACCTGTTGAAAAGAGCAGAGCAATAAGAGGAAAATTAAATGAATACTGTATGTGTGATGTCAGTAAGTGCCCATATACTAAACTATTGGGTGCTTGCTTTTGTACATATGTTCTGTTGATTCACATCTATGTGTAATTCAACAGTCAAATTATACATATAAATGCACACAGCGATTGGGTTACACATTCAGTTCAATTTACAGAAATCTCTGGGAAAATAACAGTTAATATTATCGAAAAAAAAAAGGTTTCTATAAACAGCATTCTTGTTCCTGATTGGTGTGAGCGCAGGGGGGATTGTGAGTGAAAACTGACAATGCCATTTGTGCGAGTCCAAGAGTCCAAAAAGTGTTTACGGTATTGTTCAATCTAGGGACTCCTAACAAGTGTGTGAGAATATGCTATGGTCTTAGAGAAAAGTTAAATAATAAAAAAGTTTTTCTGTCAGATTTTGACAATGTTTTTTTGGATTATGGTTTTAGGATAAATGTTTTATATTCTATGCTGCCAGACACATTTTCACAATTTTTCTTACAGTGCACTGATGTATATTTCAGAGCCATGTCTCTACCTGCTGGGCAGTAATGCCCCATAGGGCATGATGCAGGTGTACTTGTCCCTCCCACAATCCCTTTTTCAGGATGAACTGAACCTGCACAGAAAGACCCAGGCAGACAGAGCCAACACTCTGCCTGTAGAAACAATCTATCACTTTACAACCACATCAGTCAAGCTCTTGTAGGGACAACATTCAGTTTAAGCTCTGCAAACCTGTCCGTGTAGACTCTGATAGGTCCCAGGAGCACAGGCTATCTGATCAGGGCTGCCAGGGGGGCACATATGGCCAGGAGAGCAGGTAAATTCAGCAGGCTGACTTGAATTCTGGCCTTGTGGACAGTAATAGCCAGCATGGCAGACATTTGAAGGAGCAGAGAGCCCCCTGCTGGAGCAAGCAAATCCTACAAGAAGAACATGATAAGTGCTTCTCCAAGTGTTACTAAATCTTAATATGTGAATTTATTATTGTGAATTCATTGTTTTTATTTTAAAAATCCAACTAAAATAATCAACATAAAATGACACTCGAAGATTCATTAGTCTGGGTTATGCAGAATGTGATCAGCTTCATGGAAAGCATTAAAATAACTTTAAAAAACAATGTCCTGACACTTTACATTTATGTACTTTTTATATACTGTAGACATTACATTTATACTGCAGCTTCTGCATGGATAAAATCTGTAGTTGCAGCATCTTCTAATACTCTGATAATACTTATAGGAAAAGATTGTTTACGTTTGATTTAAATTCAAATATTTCCTTTGTACATATATTCATGTGTATATATATATACACACACACACACACACACACACACACACACACACACATACATATATATACAGAGAGAGAGAGAATTAAAATCGCAGTTGTGTATTGATCACCAGCAGGGCATGGCAGGCAGGAGGACAGCTCAGTGTTCCCACTGGTGTTGCTGTAGTGGCCGAGTGGACAGGAGAGTGGAGATGAGGAGCCCATGGGACAGTAATGACCCAGAGGACACCAGTCACCAGTCACTCTATCATCAGGCACCGGGGACACAGCTCCGGAGAGACAGAAGTATCCTGCTTCACACGGTCCAGACACAGTACTCTGCCCAGAGACCTCACAGAAGAAACCTGAAAGAGAATAGACACTGATTACAAGATAATACTTAATAAATACTCCTTTATATATATATATTATAGCAGCCCCCCCCACTTTTCAAAATCATTCGTTTCTTCCACCCCCCTTATTAGTTTAGCGTTCACTATTATTATCAGCAGACTGTGTGTTGTTTCCTTTGAGTTATGTGTTCAGTTTACTCTGTCTTCATTGGTTAGGTTATGCTTCATATTGCCTTGTTTCGTTAGATTAGCTTAGTTACACCCCTCACCTGGTACCTATATCTGCCTTTCCTATTTATAGCCAGCCAACCGAGGAGTCTTTGTCTGGCCACCATCATTCTAACCTGTGTTTGTTTTCACAGAGCGCACGCTGACTTGCTGCCACGACCAGGCCAGACCAGACCCGCATTCCATTCCTTTTCCCCCTGCTCTGCTTTGGGCCAGACCCGTTATCCGTTTCTTTTCCCTCTGCTCTGCTTTGGGCCAGGTTCTGGTTTGGCGGTTTTCCTCATGAAAGACTGATCTTGTTTGTACTCTGGTTTGAATGAGAGTTTTAGTATTTTGCCCAGCTTCCAAGAGGTTTACTCTGTAGCGAGCCTGTGCTTGAGTTTGTGTGTGCTTCACTCTGTGAGTTTTGTATTTCTTTTGATTTGGTTTTGTGACCAAACCGCATGGATTAAACAGTATCTATCTGTTCACTGAATTCCTGCATCTGCGTCTCAGTGTTTCCCGCACCTGTCCCACGTGCAGAAGTGACATATATTTTCTGTGTATCAGCTTTATGTATATTGATTTGTAACAGAGCGACAAATTGGCCCTAGTCTTCTTGATTTTGACTTTGATAATGAGGTGGTTTGAAATAGGTATAGTTCGGGGATAATTCATGTTTCAATTTCTCCTTTACCCCAAATTTCTAATACACCCAAATTATCCTTAAATTATCACACACTGACCTCATAATGTGTTGAGCTGTTAAGTAATCTCAAGTAGATTTGATTATGTTGTCTCTGGCAATGAATATACTATATATGACATGGACAAAAGTGCAACACACAGGACACAAGCCCTCTTGAAGTCTGAATGTTGTTGTGCTGAATGTGCTTTTTCTCCACATTATCTGCCATTCAAAGTCAGAAATCCCTGTTAGAGATTACACAGAAGAGGCATAGTTTGCTCTCTTTCCAGTTCAATATATTTCCTGCTCTCTTTGAAATATAACTGTGAAGTATAAAACAAATAACCCCAGAATTCAGTGCTGATGACTTTAATCCTGTCATTTACTGGGTGTTTATTTTGTATATCAGTCACCACTGCTCTCACTGGTGTCTCTGGAGTGGGGTGGAGTTGGGACTGGGGTTTCTGTGGTGGTGGAAATCTCCATAATTGCTGCTGCAGAGAAAAGTATAAGGCTTGGGAATGTGATGTCAGGGTTTGTTAGTCTTGGCAGGTTCACGTTTACGTTTACAGCATTTAGCAGACGCTCTTATCCAGAGCGACGTACATCAGTGCTTTAGGTTCACAATAGTCGAATGAACCTGCTGTTGTTGATTTTAAGACTCACTATAAACACTGGCAGAACTACCAGACCAGACAAAATCAAGAAAAGAAATAAGAAAGGATATTTCAGCTATGCAGACAAAGCTCTGTGTGAGCACCATTAAACATCAGACTCAAGCTCGTTTCATACTTTAATTCTGTAAAATTAATGAAACTTCTTATGCAGATTTTATTTTCCATTTTAAATAGTTCAGCACTTACAATTTAGTGCCTGTACGTACAACTCCACTCATTGCTTGGGAGTTTGTATGGATCTACCTGTTGAGTAAGGCTACTTTTATCCAAATACTGTTATTTGACATCCTTCTGGACTTCTGGACAATCTACTCGTGACTGATTTATAAGCATGATAAAAAAAAAACCAACACAATAAAACAACAATCTTGTAGTGTATGAGAGTATGTGAAGCATGTAAGGATTGAACTAACCCTGGCATTATGGAAGAATGGTCTTATAAGGTAGCGTGGCAATTCTGAAACCCTATAAAGAAATGTGTTCCTATGTAAGCCTTTTTACATTGAAAGACTAATCACACTAAACCATGAGCATGTGCCAGCTAAGCATGTTATTACATCAATCTTTTGTTTACATGTTAGCCCTGCTAAGTTAAAGCCAATTTCTTTTAGTCTAGTAATTGAGATCGGCATGTTACAAGCATTAGCAACAAGCAACTGTATGTTAATTCTGGCACTTTATAGCAGCTCTTTAGATTATTTAAAGATAGGAAGCTTGTTACAGACATTTGATAAATTTTTATTTGGATTTTTACTTGGATAGTTTGGATTTTGACTCCTTCAGTACAGATTTAGCATAAATAATCATAAGCCTTTTAAAAAGGGAAACTATGCCGAAACAACATGGACTTGACAGTTCACAGTTTCTGGGATGGTAGAGATAGGTAGAATAAATGTGAATATGCAAGAAAAACGTTTTTGCAGTTTGGCTATGTGATGATCTAGGCATGCAATTTGAATGGTGATAATTAGTACCTATAAAATTATATTACTAGCTGTCTTTTTGGTCTATGTATGATACTTTGTATAGACCTTGTATATTAAACAAATCTTGGCTGATGGATATATACACTATATTGCCAAAAGTATTGGGACACCCCTCCAAATCATTGAATTCAGGTATTCCAATCACTTCCATGGCTACAGGTCAAGCACCTAGACATGCAGACTGCTTCTATAAACTTTTGTGAAAGAATGGGTCGCTCTCAGGAGCTCAGTGAATTCAGTGAATTCAAGCATGGTACCGTGATAGGATGCCACCTGTGCAATAAGTTCATTCATGAAATTTCCTCGCTACTAAATATTCTGCTGTCAACTGTTAGTGGTATTATAATGAAGTGGAAGCAATTGGGAACAACAACAACTCAGCTACGAAGTGGTAGGCCACGTAAAATTACAGAGCGGGCACAGCACATGCAGAGGCGCACACTGTGGAGAAGTTGCCAACTGTCTGCACAGTCAATAGCTACAGATCTCCAAACTTCGTGTGCCCTTCATGGAATGGGTTTCCATTGCCAAGCACCTGCATCCAAGCCTTACATCACCAAGTGCAATGCAAAGCGACGGATGCGGTGGTGTAACACACGCTGCCACTGGACTCTAGAGCAGTGGAGACGTGTTCTCTGTGGTGAATCACGCTTCTCTGGTGTGGGGTTGTTTTTCAGGGGTTGGGCTTGGCCCCCTAGTTCCAGTGAAAGGGAACTCTTAATGCTGCAGCACACAAAGCCATTTTGGACACTTTCATGCTCCCAACTTTGTGGGAACACTTTGGGGATGGCCCCTTCCTGTTCAAACATGACTGCGCACCATTGCACAAGCAAGGTCCATAAGGACATAGATGAGCGAGTCTGGTGTGGAGGAACTTGACTGGCCTGCACAGAGCCCTGACCTCAACCCAATAGAACACCTTTGGAATGAATTAGAGCGGAGACTGCGACCCAGGCCTTCTTGTCCAACATCAGTGCCTGACCTCACAAATGTTCTCCTGGAAAAATGGTCAGTTTCCATAAACACACTCCTAAACCTTGTGGACAGCCTTCCCAGAAGACCTGAAGCTGTTAGAGCTCCAAAGGGTGGGCCAACTCCCTATTAAAGCCTATGTATTAAGAATGGGATGTCATTAAAGTTCATGTGTGTGTAAAGGCAGGCGTCCCAATGCTTTTGGCAATATAGTGTACGAAGGAAGGGGAAATTGTGTAAATTTGCCTTTTTCACCAAACAATTTCTTCGAACTTGAAAAAAAGCACTAATTCTTTGAATCTTCTGTTATTTGAAGCATTGTACCTGGAGGGCAAGGAGCACAATCATCAGGGCTGCTCATCATTGTGTATGGATTAATTGTGCCTGCTGGACAAGGATACTGATTTTTCAGAGAGGTGCCTGTTGGGCAGTAATGACCTGCAGGGCAGTCGATGCCCTCAGCCAAAGAGCCATTGGCAGGACAGTAGTAACTGCAAGAAAAACAAGAAAAACACTGGGTTAAGTTCAGCTATAGTGTGACAAAATGAACTATGACTGTTTTGTCAAGTCTGACAAATGGAACATTTTCCAGTGTATCAGGAGGCTTCTCATTATTTAACAGTAATGCAGCTGAGCATGCGTCTATATGTGTGTGTACCCCCGGGGACAGAGGCTGCAGCTGGCCTGGCCCTCACTGCTGCTGATGGATCCTTGTGGACAGGCTTGAGGAGCACTGGAGCCTCTAGGACAAAAATAACCTGCACGAAAAGACAGAATGAGAAAATAAAGGAGGTCAGAGTGAATAGAAGGCAGGTGGAATTTGTCCTGAATGAGGTGTGCCTAAACTACCTGTAGGACATGGTCCTCCTCTGCGGTCTCTGATGAAAGTGTTGGGGAGTGAAGCTCCTAGTCTGCAGTAGAAACCCTCCCAGCACTGTCCTGTGGGAGCAGTCAGCCCAGATGTGTCACAGTAATGACCAGGAGAGCACGGAACACACTCACCCTGTAGGAGAGAGGTATGTGCTTAGCTATACTTTGTGATCTGACAACAAGTGGCAAGATTACTGCTTGACTTGTGATAAAAAAAGGGGTCAGAGATAGAATGCCCTCAATTGAACTGACAGGGCTTTTAGGGTCTGACCCTTTCTCAAGGGTTAACACTCATTCTACTGCTAAGCTTACAGCCACCATCTACATTTCACACACTGTAAAGTTACAGACTGATCTGGTTACTTTGAACAAACGCAAAAACACATTAAAACATTACAATAAAAACAAAAACATGCAATACACATGCAATATGCATGTGTATTACATGTAATACACAAAAAACTGAAAAAAGTTACCAGAATGTTTGGAAGCTCCATCCGCCTTAAACCACAATATTTATAATTATTTAAGACTATGAGTTTACACTGCTAACTAAAGAGTACTGACAATTATATCAGTTAGTAAAGCACAGCTTAAGTAAAAGTTTTGAGGGCTGATTAAGTAAAATTTTGTCAGTTCTGCTTGGTTGATGGAGTTATTTGTGATAACAGCACAATTTCTTCATAATAATTGGTTCATTCCTCATGAGCACCGGTTGCTAAACAAACTGATGTTACCTAGAAATGAACAAAATATAATTCAGGTCAAAGCAAACAAAATGGGGTGTGAAATGCTTTACAGACTTTCATAAACAAAACCACTTTCAGGTGAAAAATGTTTGTGCCTTTAACCAAATAACTTATAATGTTTTTTAACTTTTAATTTTACTGCTTAGATAATGATCATTATTATCATATACTGGAAGTTTAAGCTATATACCACCAGAGTGATGCAAAATTAGTGTGATTTGGTGCTCTAAAATTAAAGCACTGGGTTATTTAATGCAGAAACATGGTGCTGACATACCCTTGAAGTTAATTTAGTCCTGTTACTAAACGTCCCCTCTGGACAGGGCTGGGGTTCAGTGGAGCCTTGTGGACAGTAATGACCTGCAGGACAGGGTCCACCTTCACCTGAGAAAAACAAAACACGTCGTTGTTACATCTTGGGGACGCTGGTGGCCTAGTGGTTAGAGTGTTCGCCCTGAGATCAGAAAGTCATGAGTTTGAATCCCAGGACTGCTAGAGGTACCCTTGAGCAAGGCGCTGCGTTCCTGGCTGCCGCTGCTTCACTTGATGTATGGGTTAAATGCAGAGAAGAATTTTGTGCTGTGATGTGTTCACGTATGACAAAAAGGTCACTTTACTTTTACTTGTTACAGTCAAGTGCTCTCTTAAAGAACTCATCAGATACTGGCAGACCAGTTTAGAGTACTGGCCCACCAGAGATTTTTGATCAAGACAACAAGAATGTACAATAATGATATTTTTCAATGCTAGCCATTTTATAGCTAGTCCTAGCACTGGGATGTCAACCACTTAAACCATGGCTGGAGCAATTCATAGTTACTCTGCTAACAAGAGCACCTAAACTGACTAATTACAACATGAAGAAGGGTATTTAATATTGAAAAGCAGGCAGTGAACTAAACCGAATTATAACTATGTCGCTTGACTGCATTGGCATGACCTGTTTTTTCTTTTTTAAGTGTACCTGCAGACAGAGTGAGTGGCTGTGGTGAGATGTTTCCTTGAGAGCAGAAATACCCTGCAGAGCACTCCCCAGAGACAGAAGTAGCGTTCTGGTGATAACAGTAGTGTCCTCCATCACACTCCCTGCACTGTGAGACCATGCTCAGGCCAAACTCTGGACTGTAGGTCCCCAGTGGACAAGGCCTCCAGTCATAACCTGTGCCCTCCAGACAATAAAAACCTTCAACAGAAATGAACAGGCCAGTTAGAGGAACATCAATGGAAATATGTCTTTTTTGGTCTTCACTGTTTGACACTGTTGATACTGAAAGCACTGAAAGTTGTAAAAGTTTTCTCTTGCTCCAGTCATACATGTTTTACTACTGCTGTACTACCAATAAACAATTTACAGTAAAATAATGTCAGCTTAGTTTCTATAGCATTTAATCACATCTATTATAAACACACAATATGTTCATCTGTAGTTTTACATCTAAAGAGCACAGAAAGTGTAAAAGTGATGTCAAATGATGTCTATTCACTGGTTTTACATATACTCTAAACGTATAAAAAAATTAGTTTAATTATGAGAAAAAAAATAGTTTTCTCATTTTCCTTTTTAAAGATTCTGGGATAGTTCATATTTACAATACTGTGCATAATGCAGTTAACTGTTATGAATGAACATCGGCTCCAAAATACAACATACTATAATTTAAGGAAATAGTATATAAATGTAAAGTTCACTGTAAATTTACTGTAAAATTACAGCAGCTCTTTACAGTGAATCTCTAGTTACTGAACAGTAGGTACAGTAAGGTTAATAGTAGTTGTTGAAGAAGGGCTTTAACCTTGTGGGCACTGTATCCGATCCCCATCCACACAGTACCAGCCGGCAGTGCATGGCCAGCATTGAGACGCCTGTGTGGAAGTCATGAAAGTCCCTGGATGGCACAGAATGGGCTGAGTGGTTCCGCTAGGACAGTAATGACGCTCTGGGCAGACGTTGCCTGAGGTCCCATCAGTAGGCATGGGACTTGTGGCTTTTGCAGTACAATAAAATCTTTCAGGAAGAAAAATGGCAAATGAAAAAGAGTTAAAATGAGTCCTCTCTCTTGGAGTACTATTAGATAGCAGGACAGTGTGGGTTTTAATTGACACACACCCTTCAGAGCAGAGCCCAGTGGGCACGGTGAGGCCTGTGCTAGCACAGTAGAATCCTCCAGGACACTGCAGGCAGTCCTCTTCGCTTCTCTGTCCTGTGCTGTTAGACCAGGTGCCTAATGGACAAGGCACAGGGCTGGAAGTGCCTACCACGAGACAATATAGGACACATTCATGTTGAATACATTTTTAAATATGCACTATATGGCCAAAAGTATTGGGACCTGTTTTTCAGGGTTTGGGCTAGGCCCCTTACTTCTAGTGAAAGGCAATCTTAATGCTTCAGCATACCAGTTTTGATGTTTTATATATTTTATACAATGCCATGCTTCCAACTTTGTGGACACATTTTGAGGAAGGCCCTTTCCTATTCCAGCTTGACTGTACCCCAGGGTACAAAGCAAGGTCCAAAAACACATGGTTGGATGAGTTTGGTGTGGAGGAACTTGACTGGCCCTCACAGAGCCCTGACCTCAACCCCATCCAACACCTTTGGGATGAACTGGAACGGAGATTGGGAGCCAGGCCTTCTCGTCCAACATCAGTGCCTGACCTCATAATTGCTCTATAGTATGAATTATAGCTGTTATAGCTGCAAAGGACCAACTCCATATAAAAGTCTATGTATTTGAATGCAATGAAGTCCCTGATGGTGTTCTGGTAGGCATCCCAATACTTTTGTCCATATAATGTATTATTTAAACTGAAATATGCAATTTATAACAGATGCTGTTTAAGATTCTATGATAGTGAATGATAAGGCTGCTGTTATACCTTTGGGGCAGTAGTGTCCAACTGGACAAAATGAACCAGAAGACCCAGATGAAGGACTGGCTGTGTGGGAGCCCTCTCTGCACCAGTACCCAGGGAAGCACAATCCTACATTCAACAAAGATTACACAGTTACACTTAATCATTAGAATTGACGATTCATCAATCAGCTTTATTAGCCTCCCTTGGTTAGTCACACTACTGAATATTTTAAAGGGGAAATTTTACACATCAACCCCTAGAGTTATACCTGCAGGCTCCGCTAGGCCCACACTTGGACAGAAGTGTCCTGATGGACATAGAAGACAGCCACTTAGGCTGTGCATGCCTTCTCTTGGGTTGTAGGTACCAATGGGGCAAGGAAACTGCATGGCATAACTTGTTCCTTTAGGGCAGTAATGGCCCTTTGGACATGACTGCAGGACAGACACATTAGCAGCTCCAAAGCTTTCATCACAGTAAAATCCTAGAGAAATGGAAAGAATAAAGTTATAATAAAGAAGAATTTCATTCATACATACATCATGACACACTGCTGGCAGAAAAGAAAAAAAAATGCACATTTTCTCCTCTGCCAGGCTGGAACTGACTTCCATCAAATGAATTCTGTATCAGTAAAACAGTTATGTTGATAAAAACTGGAATGTTGCTTGGAAGCTATACATTCTACTGTTAACAGATACAGTGCTTTGTAGACGTATTGTTTACTTGCATTTATAAGAATAAGAAATTAAATGATTTACTTAACATTGGTGTGTTTGATCATATTATATTTTGTCACCATTTTCTAAGAGAAATGAGCCACTCCAGGCCATGTATTACAACGACTTACTATAATTTAGGTTTGTCATAACACCCTAAAGCGAACTATTGCTTTAATCTAAAATGGTATGAAACTGCAACCCATCCTTAGCTGTTTTGCGTAATTCACTGGTTCATAAGAAGATGTTTATAATTATATCTTGCCCTCTTCACAGACTGTGCAGTTGGCCTGCTTCTGTTTGTCCTGGTAGGTCCCAGAGGGGCAGAGAACTGGGGCAGGGCTTCCTGGGGGACAGCGATGACCGACTGGACAAGGAAGAGCTAGGTCATCAGTCTGACCGGGGGGGCACCAGTAACCTGTCATGCAGACGACAAGGACAGAGTGATGCAATGTTAAATATGATGATTTTGCAGGATTGGTATATAAATATATAAAATATACAGATATAAATAAAAAAATATATACAGCGGCTCTCATAGGTTTATATGTATTGTGGATCATTTTCAGCACAGCAGTGACACTGACATCTCAGTGGCACATCAGTGTGTGTGTGTGTGCGTGTGTGTGCGTGTGTGTGTGTGTGTGTGCGTGTGTGTGTGTGGGAGTTAGTACTGTGTCCACTCACTGCCTACTCTAGACCCATCTAATCTACTGGTCCACCTCACAGATATAGTCACAAATACACAAATATTTATGTTTTTATTTTATTCACATAGATTCAGATCCAGTCAAATTGTGAGCATGTCTTTATATGGCAGTGTTTAATTCAGAAACAGTTTTGTAATTCACTTCATCAGAAGTCAGTTTTCATTTTAGCTGTACTAGAAAGTACCAAGCTAAAAGTGGCGCTATAGTACCTGCACACATTTTAACTTATAATAGAAATTTGAAACTTATAACTGCTTATAACAGACACTCAGGTGAGATTTTTTTTTCTTTGACTATTATTGCTTTACACAGTTCTTCAGTAGCAAAGTGTCATTTTCTGTTCATGCTGTGGTATATTAAGTGCAATTATTGCTGTGAAATTTGAGGCAATTGCAGTGTTATCTGGTTATAGCTTTACAAATCAATGTTCATACACTTTTCATTGCTGTGTCCTAATATGGGCCATAATATGTGTTGCTGCAGTGCATGACCTATTGATATATAAGCGCTATTAGTTATTGATAGACTAGCTCTCCCGTACAATATTATGATCAGCCATCACTAAAACTGATTCAAACTTTTGAATTTACACTTCTGACTTTCTCAGATTCTTTAAGGAGAAAATTAATTTAAGATTGTGACATGATTTTGTTACTGCAGGCAATAACAGCAGCTTATAAAGGGTTAAGCTTAGATAAGCATTTAGAAATATTAGACCTGTGTAAAGGTGCTTCTCTGACTGCAGATGTAAAAGCCATGTGCTCACAAAATAATCAGCTTGTCTAATTAGCACTGTGGGCTTTGTGGAATTATTCAAATCCAATAAATTCTGTGTAATCCCTTCCGAGTGGAGCATAAATTGTACTGCTTATAATTACTTAAGAACCAAAGCATGAATAGAATGATTTGTGCTATGTAATGGACTTTCTGTTCTTACCCTGACTGCAAAGTGCAGTGGGAGCTCTCAGGCCTCTGGAGCTGCAGTAGTGACCAGCTCTGCAGGGCTGGCACTGAGCCTGACTCTCCAGGCCTCTCACTCGAGAGAAAGTCCCCACTGGACACGGCTCTGGTTCTCTGGAGCCCTCGGCTAGTTAACACATACATAATAGTGACCAAAGGGTGCTCTTGTTCAGACACTGTCAGACATCAACAGATAGACCAATGAGCTGTAGTTACCGCAGTAAGAGCCTGGAGGGCAGATGTCACCCGTGATGCCATCTGTTGGTTTCGATTCAGTTGCTCCCCCAGTGCAATAATAACCAGGAACACAGGGACCACTCGGCAGGGCCAGACCTGTTAGAGGATACTGTTATTTTTAAAGATTATTGTTCTTATTATACTTAGTTAACTACCATACTATTATACTGAATCACTACTGAATAATTCTTAGTTTTAGGGTTTAAGTAAATACGGTCAGCCAATAAAAATAAATAGACATATAGACATATATGGATACTAAAAAAGCCATGCATGCATCCTTCAAAGGTTCCAAAATACGTTATTAGAAAAGGATAAACTAGAAAAGCCATTCTAATGAATAAGTTCCGAAGATTTTAGAAAAAAAGCACAGTTGTAGTCTAAATCAGTGTTTTACATCTAAATAAATCTGTGTACCATAAAGCATTTGCTTACTCGGATTATAGAGAGCTAAGACGTGCTAAAGTGAGCTAAAGTCTTTAACTGGCTACAAGATGTGCAAACAAGGTTAATGTGTCCAATTAATGCTGTAATGAAGGTTTAAATAAAATGTCATTCCTCCTCTCTTTAACACTCAAATTAAGTGTAACGCACCAGAAGCATTGCAGAAGGTTCCAGGAGGGCAAGGCATAGGCTCTGAGCTGCCTGATGGGCAGTAGTGTCCTGCCTGGCATCTCCCCCCAGTGGAGGTGGCTGGACACAGACAGTTGGCATTGGTGTAATTGTCCAAGTCAAATGGTTGAGGGTTCCAGGCAGCAGAGACACAAAACCAGCCTGGGAAAGAAATACAAAAATTTAAATAATACATTTAAAAACATACAAGATATATAGAAACTGAGTCAGGTCAGCACAAGTCTCGGCAAGAGTCGAGTCCTAAAGTCTGCATCCTAACAAAGTCAGTATGCTTTCTTTCTTCAGCAAATTGAATACCAATTTAAAACTGGACACAATGATAGGCGTTACAGTAGTACAACTACATATAAAATCATTTTATGATTTCTGGAAGTCATCTGCTCCCCAAACAAAAAATGGTAAGTTAGCTCGTTCTTACTCCAATTAGATGGGAACGTAAGTGCTGTGTAAAGGTGTACTGATGTATTATTAATGGAATTTCATTAACATGCAGGTTATGGAGGCACATTTCGGGCTCTCATGCTTATTTATTTCCCATCTAAAATTAATAGGCAAAGCATAGCCATAGTAATCTGCTAGGTGTGTATATAGAATATGCTTTTAATGCAGTACCATACAGAGGCTGACTACAAGTTTCTAGTCTTTTCAAGTCACAAGGTACAAATCCAAGTCAAAGTCTGGATCACTGGTGTTCAAATCAAAGTATTTTTTTTATTTTGTCATCAAACTCATGACTAGGACCTGCCTCAAGTCTAGGTCATGTGATAGTGATAGAACACACTAGAGGCACAATATCACTTGTAGATATTACTAACTTGAACACAGAAATTAACAGGTTGTAACAACTCTGGGGCAGATTTTAAACCATTTAAGGGGTCAACGCAGTAATTGATTAAGGGGTAATAACTGAATAAATTGATGATGACATTAGTTAAGACAGGATTAAATCAGTGAAATACGCTGCAAACATCACTTGACCTCTATCAATATGTTTCAGTTCAGCTAAGCAACTGACCAGCTTTGCATTTCCCAGATACAGCTGTTAGTCTTTCCTTCTCACAGTAGTGGCCTGGGGGGCAGGGCAGGCAGCTGTCCAGGCTCTGGGTCATAGGCTCAGGGTTATAGTAGCCTCTTGGACATGGGAACTGGGTAGCATGTCTTGTGCCTGTAGAAAGTCCTCAGTGCATAATGCTGATAAAAACAGCTAACAAACATGCATCAGTGCCATAAAGGTATGTATACACCTTACTTAGACAAGGATGTGAAAAAGAAAATAGTATGCTACTGCATTCTGTGTCATACCATCAGGGCAATAGAAGCCAGGAGGGCATGGAAACTGTGTGTAGTTGCTGGAGCTCTCAGGGCAGTAGTATCCAGCAGGGCAGACGCTACACTTTATTTGGCCAGTAAGGCTGGTGTAGGTTCCTGCTGGGCAGGGAAGCGGTATAGCACTGCCTGCTGGGCAGTAATGCGCTTGAGGACAGAGTCCACCCTCGGTGCCAGAACCTGTGAAGCCATGTCACAAAACATTAAAAATTACACATACCATACCATGCCACTACAAATTGCTCATATCAATAGTCTTGACCCACTTCACCATACTTGAGATGAATAGACAGCTGTGTATGCTACAGTGTCCTTGTATCCAAATGATATGCCATGCTGATGCAAAGGGCTCATACCTGTGGAGGAGGTAGCTCCACTCGGACAGTAGAATCCCTCTTGACAGTGTCCAGACGGTCTGCTCAGGCCCACAGAGCCACAGAACTGCCCCGCAGGGCACAAACTGCAGCCTGAGCGCTCTGTGATATACAGACTATGAACGGATCAGAAGTTAGTTATCCATAATTCATTAAGCACATTAACGGTTAGTCAGATGAGTGTTACCTGCTTGAAAAGGTCCCCATTGGGCAGGGTAGAGGCAGACTGGTGCCCTCAGGACAGAAATGGCCAATAGGGCATGCTCCCCCTACCCCGGTACTAAAATTTCCATCGGGGTTCTTAAAATTTATGCCTGAAGAAGAGAGGATCACATATAAAGTCTTGATTGGCATATCATTCCCTTCGCAAAGCACTATCAAGGATGAGATTCCAACCACGATGTGGCAGATACAGCTTTTTTTTCTTAATGAGACAGATGAAACTAACTTGGCATACCTGCTAGACAAAAATACCCTGACTGGCAGGGACCAGTTGGTTCCACTAGTCCCCAGTCCTCACAGTACATTCCTTAAAATGATAGGTGGGTGTGATAAATACAATACCCAATGAATGCAATTAACACTGCCAAAGAAGTGAGTATAGCAGGGGCACTGTTCTCACCAGCTGAGCACAGTGAACACTGCTCTACTTGGCTCTGTCCTGCTTTGGGACTGTATGTGCCTGGGGGGCAGGGGAGGATGTCCTCCACAGTGCCCCCCAGGCAGTAATGCCCCTCTGGACACAGCTGGGCTTCTTCGCCTTCCAGACAGAGCCATCCAGGAGGACAGTCACTGCACTGTGCAGCACCTGCATGTACAGACAAAAAGTTTCAGTGATAATAGGCATAATAATATATGATTTTTATTGAAAATAAATACTAGTTTTATGGCCAAAATAAGATAATCACATTAATAAAATATGAATGCCACATAAAAGAAAACATCTGTACAACACAGTAACAAAATAGTGGAATGGAAACACAAACAACACAATGGAGCATCACGGAGCAAGCAGCAAGTGGTAACCATGAGAACTGGAAAATATCAGCATCTGTTACCTGCACTTGGCCATTGTGGATTCAATGTCTTTTTCAAGCACAACAGAAGCAATAAAGCTAAGAGGCATAGCACAGGAGCATGAGGTTTTATTTGAACCAACAATGGCATAGCTGCAGCCATTCAACCCCAGTGTGATGATCCTGAATGTGAGTGTGTGTAAATTAATATAAGAATGATGTGTACCTGTAGTGTTGGAGTAGGTGCCATCAGGGCAGTGCTGAGGTGAAGTGCAACCTTGTGGGCAAAAATATCCTGCTGGGCACCTGTTTCCCGTAACTCCATCTTCAGGTGTGGAGGATTTTGCACCACCAATGCAATAAAATCCTGAACAAGGAAGAAAAGTCAACTGCTTATACCCATTTCACCTAAACAATCATTTGCTTTATTAGTTTAAAGTTGCCTAACAGGCTGGGTTACAGGTAGCCTAATTTACCTGCAGCACATACTCCTGTGGGCTGAGTGAGACTAGTGCTGTTGCAGAACCAGCCTGCAGGGCAGGGCCAGCAGGCGGAGAGGTTTTGAGCACCAATCATGTTACTCCAGGTGCCAGGGGGGCAGGGGTACTGACGTGGGTGTCTGGTGCCTTCGGGGCAGTAATAACCCGCAGGACAAACATCTCCAGACCTGAAGTTCACCTGGAGAAAATTATGTCATAGGGATGTGAATCTTTGTCATCACAACAATTTGATTACTGTTCTTTAGAGAACGATTCAATGAATCATGAAATCTCACAAAATGCACAATGATTCAACATGATTTGATTATTTTGGTTTAGTTTTACAATAGTTTTTAAATTATATCATGATGACTAGAGGAACTGTTTAACACTTAGTCAAAAAAGCAACACATTTTGTTATACAAAGAATAATAATTATAATTATAATTCATATTGATCAATTTGATCAACCTTCAGATTATTGATTCTAATGATCAACTTTAGATTAATTTTCTAAACCAATGCATTTTAACACCCCAAGTATTTTCTATAGCATATTCTATGGATTATATTAGCATATGTAGCATATGCAGTGTGTAGCATATACGTATTTTATTGACTACTATTACAAAGAATGATAACTGATTGAAGAATGATAATGAATGATAAAAGAATGATAATTCAATTTTGATCAACTTTCAGATTATTGATTCTAATGATCAGTTTGATCAACCTTTGATTAATTTTCTAAACCGATGCAACACCCCTATAACTTTATGGATTATAAATGCAGTAGTTACTGGAGTTGCAGTGTTGGCTCCTCCACTGCAGAAGAAGCCAGGCTCACAGGGTCCCTGAGGGGCAGACAGGCCAGGAGAGTGACAGTATTTGCCAGCATCACATGGACCACAGTGCTGCACCTTCTCTGCTCCTCGATTAGCCATATAGGTACCCTTCGTATGAAAACAGATATACAGCAGTACCAGGAAAGGTTAGAGGTGCTCTTGCATGAGCTGAAATCTGTGATATAAACCAGACTAACTCTTAGAAGTCAAAGTTACCACCAGTGATAACAAAAGCATGCAATCATTTTATTTAAATTATTTCTCACTTGTAGCTCATACAAACAGAGATTTCCTGTCAAGAGTGTGGATAGATGTAATTCATTCAGTGCAATTCAATGCGATTCATTATGTGACCATGTAATTAACTCTGCACAGCAATATTCTATTACATATCTTTTACCTCTACACTTCAAAATTATGCTTCTTTAGCCACTTACAGGAGGACATGGATGTGCATTTGAAGCACCGGCCGGGCAGTAATGTCCTGGTGGGCAAAGGGGCTGCTGGGACAGGCCTGTCTGGTTGCACAGTCTACCTGGTTGGCACTCAATACATGAGCTTTGGCCTCTTCCCTAAATAATGTTAACATGAAGCAACAATTAAAATACAAAATGTATGATATTTAAAGCTTATTTTGTTAGTCAGTATTATTAAAGGATTTGTCTTACGGATTGAAATGTGCCCAGAGGGCAGGGCACAGCCTTTACAGCACCCTCTAGAGAATAGTGACCTTCTTCCACTTGATGCTGAATAGGAGATGCAGAGCTGCCAGTGCAGTAATACCCAGCAGAGCACAGGCCACTTGGAGAAGTTGAATTTGAGCCTAAACAGTAATAACTAACAAAAAAAAACACCCAAATGAACTTCAGGAGTCATGTAGCACCATTGCTCTGGTATAAAATGATTTGTGAATCATGATGTGAAGTAGTGTACTGGATTAGTTATTTATGTTGTACCCTGCAGGGCATCTGACACACTCCTTGGCCTGTCTAAGGCCAGTACTATTGCTGAAAGTGCCTGAGGGGCAGGGCTCTGGGTGTGCTGAGCCTGGTGGGCAGAAACTGCCTGCTGGACAAAGGCCTCCAGTCTGACCGTCATAAGGAGTCTACATTAGGATTAAAAAAAGGTCAATTTTATGTACACTGCTCCTCAAAAGTTTGGGGACACCCAGCTTTTTAATTAAATGAGCATGTTTTCTTTATCAAACTGCAAAAATTCAATACATTTAGGGAACATGTAGGTTTAAATATTTCCTCCTAATTTCAAAATGCCAAATCTGTATTGTACTGTTTATTACCATGTACAAGAATTTCAATACATTTCCCTGTATTTCCCAGTATTTACATGCAACTCACTTATTTCAGAAGCCATTAGCCAGAAAAAAATTTAAAAAATAAAATCTGCATGTAATATTACGTCACACCTTTGAGACTGGGAACACTACAGTTATGCTTATTAGAGTGGAAAATGAACAGTGTCTGAACAGTAAATGTTTGAGACAATAACAATCAAATAAAAAAACAAAACAATTATTTTATTTTTTTATAGCCAGCTGTCCCCAAACATTAACACGAAGGCTATATAAACTTAAAAAAACACCAATGTGAAATAAACATTTTTCTCAAAAGTGTTCTTACTGCACTAGTAGATCTTTGCGTGCAGTAGAATCCTCCCTCACAGTCTCCTGAAGGTTCTGTCTTGCCAACTCCAGTGCAGTACTTGCCCCCACCACAAGGGGTGCACTCTGATGCTTCACGCAAAGCTGGCCGAGAGCTGTAAGTGCCCTCCCCACACGGCTCTGGGGCAGAGCTTCCCTCAGGACAGTAAAAGCCCTGATATAAAACAGAATGATCTCTACATCCTGATGCATTTGACACATTTACACTGTGACTAAAATAGTGCCTTTGACGTATTTACCTCTGGGCACACTGAAGGTGTGTGTGTTGCCACATTGCCGCAATAATGTCTGGCTGGACATTTCACACAAGTGCCACCATCGTGCCCGTAGGACTCGTTTCTGAAGAAGCCTGATTCACACGGGAATGAAAGGGGATGTCCAGTGCCCATGGGACAATAATATCCATCAGGACAGCCACCAGTCTAAGAGCAAAAGGGCAATATCACACAATAAGCTCTACCGGTGTACATTAGAGAGCTTTTTAGTGACTAAGAAAAAGAAAAAGATAAAGCCTCACGTACAGGTTCAGTAATGGGCTGGTCTCGGGGCCTCTGTGAGAAACAGTACATTCCCACGGGACACACAGTGCAGTCTGAAGGGTCACGCAGACCTGGCTGTCGGCTATAGGTGCCATTGGGGCATGCTATAGGATTTGGATTCTAAGATAAGCAATGACAGAAAAGTAGAAAGATGAAACTAAAGCTGTCACCTACAAAGGATTTTCTTGGTCAGTCAAAGTGCCTAATTTTCTTTGAACTACAACAATAAATTAATCATCCCTCTTCAAAAACACTAAACCAAAAAAATTTACAAATTTCAAACACTTGCTGTATCGCTTTTCTTTTCATTACCCTGTACACTGCATGACTGGATAATATATTATAAAAAATGAAGCTGCATGATCTAAATATCAATTTTCAATCAATCTATCTATCTATCTATCTATCTATCTAT
>JBBPCZ010000001.1:20990659-21001096 GCA_037974445.1 Brycinus macrolepidotus
ATATATTCATGTACTTATATTTGTACATTTGTGTGTGTATAGAGACATATTATAATTCACTGGAAAAACAAACATACAAATACATAACTGCAATAGGTCAACTAACAAAAGAATTCTACAACTGATAAGTTAACAAGAAACACATATGTAACAAGTGCATGGGCAAACACTTACAACCCCACCCCCAGGGCAGTAGAAGCCTATAGGGCAGAGAATGGCTGAACGTTGGGGTTCTCGATCCAGACCCTGCGAGCACAGGAATCCTGCAGGGCAGACCATCACCCTCAGCATGGCCTCCTCACTGGTGGTCTCATCACTGCAATAGTGACCCGGCAGACACGGCAGACACTCGTCTGAACCCTCATCCTGAGACAGATTGAGCAGGTGTTATACACTCAGAAAATGCTGCAACATGCCACAGCAAAATGGAACAGTATATTGTATTTTACAGTACATTGTATGGATCAATGAAAACAATTGTAAGACATTTTGCCTGCATAATGTGGATAAATAATAATAAAAAAAGAATGATCTCATTTGTTTAGCGTCTTTCATACATATCTTTTGTTTTCCTCTAAGAATGCAAATCACTCATTAGAGACCAATCAAACCAAACATTTGATAGCCTTGTTTGGAATAAAGAAAAGATTAAGAATGGAGATGCCATTTATAATTGGAATATTCTCAGGTTTGTGTAATGTATTTGTATGCAACGTTTCCAGCAGATTATGTGCTTACAGAGTAGCTTCCAGTCCCACACACTCTGGGGTTGACCGTGGCTGAGTGAGGGCAGAAGTAGCCAGCTGGACACACCGAACAATCCTCTGGCCTCTGGCCTCCTTTAATCTGACGAAATGTTGTTCTGGACACAGAAAAGCAATGAAATCCAACTCTATCTTGGCCCCACCTACCTCTCTTTTGACACATAGTACAGTATGCCATACACTTACGGTGGGCAGGGCGTAGGTTTGGATGTGCCCTCCTTGCAGTAATAGCCTTCAGGACATACTACACAGTCTTCTTTTCCACCATTGCCCATCTTTGTGCTGTAGGTGCCTCTTGGGCAGGGGAATTGTGTGCCATACATTGTGCCTGAGAATGTATATGAGCATTTCAGTATCAAAAGAATCTATTACCGTGTTTCAGTATGATTGGGACACTATTTTCTCTGTCATAAGAAAACAAGATAACTTCACTGAGTTTTATTTCTTTACATTCGTCAACTGTCCTTTACATTGAACGGACATTTCATAATGGCTTGGGGGCAGAGCTCCCCTCAGGACAGTAAAAGCCCTGATATAAAACAAAGTCACCACTTCATCCTGATGCATTTGACAAATTTACACTGTGACTGAAATAGTGCCTTTGACGTACTTACCTCTGGGCACACTGAAGCGACTATAAAGGGATCTAATGTTTAAAACAGTCTTTTGTTGTCAAAAAAATATTTTGCAAAAATATCCTTAACAAAAAAAGGAAACAAATTAATAAATATAAAGGTAAAACCATGTCATTAACCATGTACTTGAACCATGCAATACTTCTCTATTTTTAGGAAGGATTAGGAACATTTTTCATTTGCAGTCTCCTAATTGTAGAGAGGTATGGCTTTCTAATGACAGTGATGTTATGTAGACTATGACTTGATCTAAAAAAAGAAATCAGAAAGCTACCTTCAGGGCAGTAGTGCCCCGAGATGCACCTTCCAGAGGGAGCCCCCACTCCAGCTAGGCAGTACCAGCCTCGGGGGCAGGGCCGACACTCACTCTCCGACTTTAAGCCACTGTGATCGCTCCATGTGCCTGCCAGACACTTGTGTTGGGTGGGGAACATGGTACCAGCTGGACAATAATGTCCAGCAAAGCATAGGAGTGGAGGCCTCTGGATGCCACCAGTGCCTGGGAGGCATAGAGTGGGGGGTTGGATTAGATCACTGGATTAAACCACTCATGGCTCGTAGAAAAATGACCTTATTCACACTGTGACCATTTTATTACACTGCACACAAGGAACAGGATAACTGTCCATCCAGGAAATACTGGAAAGTGTCTTTCCTGGTCCATTTTTCAGAGCTTTCAAAATGTTGATAGGGACACACCTCAAATTTGTGCAAGTAGCAATAAACAACATGGCAAATAAGATGAATACACTATGGCAGAAAGTAGACTGGTACCTCGCAGGCAGGCATAGCGTGCTGGACACTGCTGGCACTGAGATCGGTCGGTCAGGTCTGTCCGATTGCTCAGGGTTCCAGGTGGGCAAGCATTGGCAGGGTCATTAGGTCGTGCTGTGCCAGGTGGGCACACAAATCTGAAATGAGGGAAAACAATGCTTATTGTATTTCAGGGCTAATAACGGTTCATGCTAATTAGTGTAATCTAATTTTCATCATCACTTTATCTGGGAGAAAGTGGGTTCAGAGTGGGACTTACCCTGGCATGCAGTCAACATCAGGTGCCTTCAAGGCCACCTGTGTACAGGCCTTCCCTGGATAACACGGCCGACAGTCTGCCAGCACATCCTGTCCCTCCAAGGGGTTGAATGTGCCTGGTTGACAAGGCAAGGGGTCACTGGTCCCCTCTGGACAGTAGAAACCAGCTGGACACTTCAGACAGTCTTTTACACCTAGGAAGTTTATTAAAACACAACATATTGAATAGCAGAAGAGAGAATGAGGAATGGAACAGCTTATTACTGGCAATAGCAAAAGGATGTTGTAATATGTTTTATGAATTATTTCTTAACTTCAAGGGGAGAAAATCTGACAAAATGTCAAAACATTGGCCTTATCATCTAGAGATTATGATACGATGCTACAGCCATCTGTGGATATCCAAAGAGCATAATTAGAGTCATTCTCTCTGAGGGTTTAGGATGGCCTCCCTTTTCCCCAACACTCGGCACAAAGCTGGCCCCCAGAGACTTCTATTAGCTGACGTAACAGAATTGGCAGTTCACATTCACTTTCAGGCACATTGAGCCTTTAATTATGTTTCATTAGGCCTTAAAGAAGGCACAAGCTAACCTTCAGCCACCTATCATTGGTAACACTCTGCAATGGGAAACCTAGCTATGGTGGACCCGGGAGTGACTGAATTGGGGAGAAAATTTTGCAAAAATCCAAAAGAGGTACAAATTAGCTGATTCTAAATATTCAGTTGATACCACTTCTGTTCTACAGCAAAGAGGGGATATTGTATTTTGATATAAATTCAGTATATGTATTATTGTTTGTACAGTCTTGTTTGCAAAAAGAAAAACAAGACAGTGAAAAACAAACAAACAAACAAACAAATAAATAAACAAATAAACAATAACTATCCATGCACTTAAGTGTGTAATTAAATTTAAACAGCATGGCAAATTGATAAGCTGATTATTGAAAATGCTCTTACTTAGAGCCCCTTGGTGCGGTGTGAAGGTGCCTTGGGGGCACAAAACCTCTTCAACAGTGCCTGCTGGGCAGTATCTCCCACGAGCACAGAGCAGGCCTGGACCTGCAGAGCCTTACAAGGCAACAAAAGCAAAAGTGCTGTTCAAAAGATGTGCACAGGGAAAAAGAGCCTGTCTTTAAAACCATACAAATACAGAGTCATAATTATGTATACAGGGAAAACAAAATGGAGGAGAGAAAGAAAACTGACTGTTGAAGCAGTGGCAATGTCACAGAAAATCTAAACAGGAAAGTTTTCCATCCCCTCTACACCCCTGACCCACATCACACACACTCCGCTGCAAATAGCAGGCAAGGAAACAGTTGACGGCAGGAAACAAGAGCTTGTGCAAATGTAGTTTGTGTGGGTTTGGTTATATATATGTGTGTATGTATGCATATGTATGGCACATGTAGAACATGTATCTGGGACATATAGAACATATATCTGTAGATTTAAAGCAATTAATTGCAGTTGTTTTTACACAGCAAAAGCAATGTGTTAAATGGACTAATTCAAATGTATACATTACGTTAACATTATTAAAATATATTACATGAATGCAGTTATTGCCAAAAGTAAGTACGCTGCAAGATGTATTGTGTTTTCATGTGTAAATGAATAAAATGAAGTAAATTCAGTTCAGTGCTTTTTACAGTACACAATCAATATTTAAACAGAAATATCCATTTCCTGATCACTATTATACAAATTAGGCATGGAGCAAAAGCACTCAAGTGTATAAATGTAAAACTTTACCTGCAGGACAGTAGCGACCCTCTGAACACCTCTTGCAGGCTGCCCTACTTGTCTGGCCCAGTTGTCCTCCTGCAGTGCCGGCCGGGCAAGGTGATCCGTGTGGCACGGCGGTGCCCTCCTCACAGTAATAGCCTTGAGGGCACAGAAACTGAGAACTGGGCCTCCGGGAGGTGCCCTCCAAACAGTAAAACCCTGGGGACAATTATGCTAACATCAGCCGTGGCATTGTGTTTCACAGCACTTCATTTTACAGTGTTTCACTAAAATATACCTTCAAATATCATTTTATACTGTTATCGTTTGCCATATAAAAACCTTTACTTCTTTGGTTTTTAAGTATTTGTACATATTTTGGAAATGCTGCCTTTTACATTGTGAACTTTCTGATGAATAAATTAATAGAAATGGATTAAAATGGGTGGAGAAAATTGTCCAATTTGTATTATTTCATACATATAAGGGTTTGTTACAACAGTGGTGTTATGTTCCTTAAGCAGAAAGGAATGAGCCTACCTGCTGGGCAGATGGCGCAGTCTCGCTCTCTCTGCAAGCCCTCTTTAGGCCCATACGTTCCAGCTGGGCACTGAAAAGCAACACCTCCTACACAGTAATGTCCTGACAGAAAAACAGACTTGCCTTTAAGAGTCATGGTATTGAATACAAAGGATGAAACAGCTTCTATAAGTAATAGAATTGGAACCCACCAAGAGGACACACATCGCAGCCTGGACCCTCTCCGTCTCTGTGTGTGCCAGGTGGACAGGAGAGGGGCGTTTTATTTCTCTGGGCCAGCTGAAAGTCTGCCCTGCTCCTGGCCTGAACTGCTGTGCCTCTACATGCTACACTTCCATTGCAGCTCTTACACGAGCTCTGGCCTGACACTTCTGTATACAGCCCGAAAGGACACGGCAGCGGCCGGGTCATCCCTGCATAGGGGCAATAAGTGCCTACAGAGGAGGAAAGAAGTAAAATATCTCACTAACACAACACTGCATGCAAAGTGATCCAATCACACTACTTTGTGACTACTTCCACTGGCTCACTTAGCTTTTCTAAATGCTTTTAATTCTAAGTGAGTAATTTTAAGTGAGAATTTCTATCTTCTTTTGCAGTCAGAATAACCAGTGTTAATATATATCACATAACACATGTAGATATGTATTTGTGACAGTACTACTTTGAGAATAAAGTCAAGCTCCATCATCACTAATCAGCAATTATACTTTTGAGGGGTTTTTAAACCACCTTTGGCGCTGTCAGATAACTTTGCATACATTATGGTAAGCAAAATCTCTTCATACCAAGGGAGACATTTAGGTGCAAGTTGCAAAAGAACAGAAAAATAGAAAAAAAAATTAGGTCATAGCTATAGTTATTCGCAAAAGTTTGGGCTCCCTGACTACTTTTCATTGATTTTCTAAGTGATAATAAGTACACATCCTCTACAGAGAACGCACATATTTTAATATAAACTTACTGTTTATTTATTAACATATTGCGGTAAAAGCATGTGCATTTTTTCATTTGATGTTTTATTGTAATTATGTGCTAAATGCTATATTTAAGAAAATGTCATATTTAAGTTCCCTGTAGAAGATGTGTTAACTTATTATTTACTTCAACAGAATATGTCATTTGACCAGAGATGTTCAGACTTTTGCATACAGCTGCATATTACATTGACAACACTTCTTTATGTGTTTTCCTACTAAATTGAATAGTGATGGTGAAAAAATTTATGGCTGTTCTCAGACTTTTGATAGACATTGTATGTAATGAATCGTATCTGTTATCAGCCTTTAAAGGGCAGCATGAATTAAAGCTGGAAGGAGAGTAATCAGGGCTGGGTGAAACCAGGTGAAAGAAGGTGATCAAATACACTTAAGGTGATCAGATGCTCAGGATGCTCTGTAGGGGTGAATCTAGGAGAAAGCTAGTGATCAAATGGAGCTA
The DNA here is from genome assembly GCA_037974445.1 of Brycinus macrolepidotus. Taxonomy (NCBI): domain Eukaryota; kingdom Metazoa; phylum Chordata; class Actinopteri; order Characiformes; family Alestidae; genus Brycinus; species Brycinus macrolepidotus. The sequence goes on from JBBPCZ010000001.1 coordinate 20,996,806, forward strand.
AATTAATGATAAAGCAAAGATCTCCCTGCTTTACCTGCTGGGCACAGCTCACACTGCCCACTGCACAGAGTGGAGAAGTAGCCCTCAGGACACTGAGTGCACTCACTTCCGTTTAGGTTCGGTTCCTCTCCAGGTCCGCACTGAATGGGAGACACAGAAACACAGTTTTTCCATTATAATAGAGGGCAGGAAAGGGACATTACTGTCAAGGCTGTGTCAGTATCATAAAGGTATCATGAAACAATTTATGGTCAACATCTGCTGGTTTCAGCGTACCCTTTTTTGATATCCGTCCATGCAGGCAAAACCAAAGGGACAGGGCAGGCACTCAGTGTGCCCCTCAGGTGAGTACTGCCCACTCTGACATGATGCGAGACTGCCTGTTGCTCCATCACAGGAGAACCCAGCAGGACAGAGTCTGCAATCCACACCATCCTCTGTACTAATTAAACCTGGAGGACAGGACTAGAACATACAGAGATATTCAAGCTGCTGTTCTAAGCCTAATAGAGTTGGCAGATCAGATTCTTCTGGTACCAATACATATCAATAGATTGTTTGACCAAAAAAGCCTGCTAACATAAAAATTCCACAGGTTTACCAATATCAGCAAACATCCTGCCAGAGCGAGAAGCTTACTTTTCTAGCTCTAAATGCTTTCATGCTCTTATGTTTGTCCTCTCAGAGAGAGCAGCTTGCCTCTATTATAGAAATGTAGATTTAATTGGAAAAAAATTAAATGCATTGAAATCTAAGCTTTGTCATAAATATGACATACCACTAACATATTTGTGTGATGAGAGTGGATGCACAGCACCACTGCTGCCCAGCACCACTTTAATGAAGCATCAATTCCTATTTGAGTGCTAATGATGCCTGATAAATGTGAGTACATGTGTGAGTGAGTGAGTGAGTGAGTAATTAATTAATGAATTAATTCTGAGAAGGTCCACCCTAGCACTACTTCCTATCATTACATTATTTAAGACTCAGCAAGTATATGCTTTATTTGTCTTTTAGAAATTGGACAGAACTGATATTTGAGAACTGGCAGATATATCTCATTCGAAATTGAATCTATATCAAATTATATAGTAAAAATTACATTGGCTAATATTATATACTTGATCAGGCCTTGATTCTGAATTATAAATGCGTAGAGAAGGTACCTGACAGTCCTGTACGCTGCTTCTCCCTGGATAAAGATTATATGTACCTGGTGGGCATTTCCTGGGTGCAGATACATTGCCAAAGCAGCTGAGACAGAAGATAAACAAAAGATCCTAATATAACTGTGGCATAATGCAAAACACAGTCTATATTTCAAAGAAAAATGACTGCCAGTTACATAGTGTTTTACTTACTATTGTCCTGCAGGGCATTCAAGGCAAAGCCCTAAAGAGAAGTAGGATCCCTCAGGACACACTGTGACTTCTGTCAGATTACAGCGACTTATACACTCCAAACTATCTGCCTTTATGTCTGCTTCTGCTCCTGTAAATATTACACATTCTCACACATTATAAGGACATCAGGTACATAATACCACTGAAAATTTTTTTTGCACACACCTACTTAGAAAAAGTTTTTCCTTACTTCAAAATTTTCCACACTTTACAGATTTTGCATTGTTCAGCAAGTCAACGCTGTTGTCTATTTTAGCTTCCTTAAGGTACACACACACTAACCCCCCTTTACACACTTCTCTCAAGGAGCTTGACAAGGACCCATCAAATTTAAAATAGCATGAAATGTATTGATTTAATTTTTTTCTTAGGATCAAAAACCTTGTCTGATAAAGAGATTTCTGCTTGTAAATAACCTTTTAAAGTTTCAAACGAGTTTCCCATAGTGTACAGGTTCCTTACCAATTAAACGGTTCTATCTAGAACCATTACATTATTGTGGAGGCTCTTTGCAAAAATGGTTCTTCAAAAAATCAGTTCATTGGAAGATTTTTTAGGTACCGAAAGAAGGTTCTTCTATGATTTTGTGAAACCTTTAAGAATGTGTGGTCAAAATGGCCTTATGATTTTGGAAAATACATGTCAAATCAAAGGCTTGAAAACTATAACATGTTTACAGTAGCATGCAACATGCAGTGTTTTTGTTTGTTATTTTTGCAAATTATATTGAGAAAGAATGAAAGCAACAGAACTTCACACTGAGGCCTTAAAAATGTCTTGTCAGTTCAACCTAAAAAATAATTAGTGTAGTAAAAAACAGTTCAAGTTTTATTCAAGCTAAATGAACACTTTTAATGAAACAACACAGAGCAAACTTTTAGTTAAGAACTAAAGTAATACTTTACTCAGTTCAGACCTCTAAACTTAATCACCCTCCTCATTTTAACAGGTCACATCCATCCATCCATCCATTGATCCATCCATTGATCCATCCATAGATCCATTCATAGATCCATCCATCCATCCATCCATCCATCCATCCATCTATTCATTTTCAGAGCCATTTATTCTTAACCAGGGTCGCTGGTGATCCTGGAGCCTATCCCAGCGCTCACAGGCAGAGAAACACCCTGGACAGGTCACCAGTCCAGTACACCCTATAGGTTACAATGGTTCTTAATTGATGTTAATACAAAGTTTAATCAATGTCCATACATTTAACTGGTACTTTATATGGCATATATTACACAACTATATTCAAGAATTTCTCAGCACCATGCTGCAAGTGCCTACCTGATACCAGGACACCGTGAATCATCAGGTGTTTGCTCAAAACCTGGCAGAAGAGAAGGAGATCAAACCATCTGTACATGGCGAATAGCATTCAATAGCATGCTGGGCGCTTTCAGCATCGGAGCATTCTCCACTGTGCGAACCTGTGGTCCTGCTGGCTTTATCAGAAAACAAAGAGGCCTCAATAATTGAGAGTGAAATTCAAACCATGTAACCTGATTCCTGCTGTAGCCATTCAGACACTCGCTGGATTTGGAGGTGGACAGTGCTGCATCTAGAATGACCGACTTTTTCTATCTCAGCATGGATGCTGCAGGATCGAATCTATTTTTTAATCCTGTTATGTAACTGTATTTTATATTTCTATGGATGGGAGCACATGCATTGGGCCTCCGTTTTCTCCTGTTCCACAATATAACAATGCAACATTTACAACAAGGGGTTAAAAAAGGACAACTGAAAAACAAATGAAATGTAGAATGATGCACAAAAGACACAGAGGTGAACAGAGACAGAGACTCGTAAAGTGATGCGGGAAACATATGTTTTTTTGGGGGGGTTTGTGGAAAAAAGAGGTATGATGTTTCCTGTTTGTCTCTCGCCCACAACAGATGGCACTGCAAAGGTGCAGCATGGCTTATCTGCACTGCCTCTTCACAGACTCAAGTTTCCATTGCAACAATTAAGTGCAAAGCAACATTTAGCCAATTAATTAATCAAACTGAAGAAGAGGACACAACTGATTCATCACTTCATCTTATCAAAAGGCAAATGGAGTGCAGTTTACACACAGGTGACTTTATTTGAGGCCAGAAAATGCTTTATCATTTATACACTTAGTAATCATTCGCAAAAATGAACTAAACTGAAAAGTTACACATATTTCCAGGATGAAAAATTGGGCACATGCATCATTTCTTTGATAATTATTGTTCATGGATTATTTTGCCTTAATGACAAAGATGATTCTGTCAACTATTAGCCTCTTGAGTTACTTCAACCCATTCATCCACTAATAATGTGCTTCATGTCTATGAAGAACATATCATTAACACTCCAAGATGACAGCTGTGGGATGTCTATGTGTTCAACAGACAGAAAACTGGAACACTTCAACAGAAAATCACAAGTCCCTCTCAGAGTCCAAAAGGGCATAACAGCCTCTTTATCTCTGGGTGCGTAGGATGGTCCTCCTTTTCCCCCATCACTCAGCATAGTGTAACCAAGTTGGAGTTAATGTTCTCCTCCAAGCATGTTGATCTGTCTGATAATGTGGTAATTGTCCAATTCCAGCAACATTTCAAAAAGATGCATAGGGGTTTCTTGTGACTTGGTGGAAGCGTGTGCTATTTTTCAACCCCCAGAGTTAGTCGCTAGTGGATAAGTGTTGGAACAAAATCTAACGTGATTCAAACTTAACCAGCGGTACATGGTGCATGTACGTGTGTTAGTGAAGAAGGCTCATTGGGTCATGTTCTTTCTGTGTGAAAATGCAGAAGTGAAGCTTACCAAGATTTTCTGACAGGATTGATGCTATTTTTATAAAAACTCTACAATATAATATAAAAAGAACTGAACACTATACAAATTAT
>JBBPCZ010000001.1:21001196-21027447 GCA_037974445.1 Brycinus macrolepidotus
TATATAACTGTATTACATTTATTTATGTAGTTTTTGTATAGTGTGCATAAAGGTGTATAATCAAGTGGAATTTTTCCATTTGGGGAACTTATGTCAATTATGCAAGTGTACATTATGTTGAACAAATTCATGTATGCTGGCTTTGAATATGAAAGAACAAACAATGTGCCTAAATAAATCAACCCTTTGAATGGCCAGAACCTGTTGGTGTCCTCAAATATTTCTAATACACTTCAATAATAAGATGAACTAGATATAGAATAATACGTTGTAGGACGTAAAAAGCCTGTGATTTAATGAGCTAAATTCATACAACAATTACATTTTTTCTGAGACTTGCATTCATACGCTTTATCTATACCGGAACTTGAGACCACCGCACAGTATACAGAGCTGCATGAAGAAAATATGAGGATGTGGTAATATACACCATACAAATGCCAAAACTGATGTAATAATATTTAAAAAATGAATATGATATATCTCAGTATCCGTCAACCCACTTTTCATACATGAGGCGGCCAAATATTGTGTATTGTACCAGAACGTTTCACCACCCTACTCTCTTCTTATCATTTCCTGAGGGTAGGCGCTGACAAAAGTTGTTGAACCTCAAAAAGGAGGAGCTTCCTTTATTTTCAATCTCAACAAAGTGTTCACACATTCCATTAGTTCCTCTCAAGTCTAATCGTAAGAGACAGAAATAACAGAAAACTTGCATGAACGCCAAACCATGTTGTTTCTGTCTCAAGCTCTGCTGCTTCTGTTTGGAATCAAAGGTAATTACTTTTGGGCCTTGCTGCGCTTTTCTGGCGATTGTGTAATGCAACTGTATTGCTCAGTTCTTGTTTAATATACTTGGTTTTCACAGATGCTGTGTGTAGGAAGACTGCAGAAACACCAGAAGTTATTAAAGTGAGTCTAGGAAAACCTCTTACTTTAGACTGCACCTACAACTGCTCCTCTGGGTTTGTGCGTGGTTATTGGAAATGTGAAGATGCATGTGGAAACTATCTTTGGGAGGAGAATCACATCCACAGTGAAGACATGTGCACTGTAAGCTTGACCACTCAAAATCTGACCCTAGAGCAAACCCTGTACAACCTCTCATGTGTCTCTGAGAAGAATGATGACAAACACCTCCCTCTGAAGACAGAGCGCCTGATATCACTACAGATCCAAGGTAGGAGAAGATTGCTGATGTAAGTGATGAGATAGATGTTAAGGGTGTGTATTAATTAATTTATCATCCTTTTTGCAGTAGATAAGACCACTGCACCAGTGGACCCTCATATAGCGCCTTCGGGTAAGTCAGAATTGCACTGGCGTCAAGAGAAATATATTACCGTCATGTTTAGAGATATGGCTACAGTTCATTACCTTGAATTCAATAGTTTTAAATTACTTCCAACAGTGATCATTTAAAGGGGCAATTGCACAGGTTTTTTAATCTTTCTTCAGAATTTTGTCCATCTTTCAGATTGGTTTGATGTGCAGTGGGTCATGTCAAGAAACATACTCAGATTTTCTTTGCAGTGGAGGCAAACCAAGTCAAGTTTATTATACAGCAAATTATCATACACAAAGGTCCGGAATAAAATGTAAAAAATGGGACTAAAAAAAAAATTTAAATAGAAGAAATAAAAGAAATAAAAGAATACATAGAAAATCAATAAAAGAAGACTGAAAGTGCAATAGAAATGCTGATATTTAAAAGAAAGTGGAGGAGAATAGTGCGGTTTTTAGCAGCTTTTTAAAGCTACAGTTGGTGCAGATGTGACATTGATGGGCAGTCGGTTGGACAGCGTAGTAGATAAACACCATTTCACCAGGTTTCGTTTCAGCTCTATTCAGTACTAGCTGACCAGCTCCTACGGATCTAAGAGACCCACCAGGATTATAAACATCATGCATATCAGAGGTGAACTTAGGGCCAATCCATTAAGTGCCTTGTACACAGTGCGTAATGCTTTGAAATCAATTCTGTACCGAACTGGGACCCAGTGCAAGGACCTGAGAATTGGAGCGATGTGATCTCTTCTCTTTGTTTTGGTTAGAGCTCTGGCAGCAGCATTTTGGAAGAGCTGGAGCTGTCTAATGGACTTTAAAATGGGTAAAAACAGTTGTGGTGTATACAACCCAAACCAATTTTACTTACTGTCCAAAATTTCTGGTTAACTTTCATGTGCCTTCTGAATATTTAAATGTACTGTTGAAAGTAAGGTAGTAGTAAATTTAAAAAATCTCTATTTTGTCCTCATTTTGCATGTAGCTCTATGTCATAAAGGAATTCAAAATGTATATTTTAGGGCAAAAGATTTTCTTCAAGTCTATCACAAACAACGTAGGCACCATGAAGCACATTTGGAACTATTTTGTGTAGACTTTAAAAGACAACCTCACATATCAAACCACTCTGAATCACTGTGTTTATTTTTTGTTCAATTTTGAGTTTTGAAAAATCAGTGAAATTCCCCTTTAAACCCAATTTCATCCTGTAAAAATAAAGGTGTCAGAATTTTTTTTTTGCAGTAAAATCATTGAAGGACTGCCAACCTTTCAATGGGCAGTTCTTCAGAGAACATTTTTTGTAACAGAGATGAGTGTGAAAAAAATGTATAAAACATGAAGAACTTCTGGATAAAATAAAGGTTCTAGGGAGAACCCTTAAATTGGTTAAGAACCTTTATATCATGTGAAGTCTTTGGAAGGTTCTTTGCACTCACACATCTCTTTTTCATCTTGTTTTTTTGGGTAAGCTTCTGTGGAATTTTCACATCTCCAAAAAACCCTTTTTTGCACCTTTTTTAAGAATATAAGTGGAGATCTATGTAGCTACTTAGGAACCTTTATTTGTAGGAGTGTAGAATTTGGGCTTAAATAAGAAGGGTTCATTCAACTGATGATTTTAACAGCAAGTAGTACAATTTAAAACAGACTTTGAAGCAGAGCTCCAGATCTCAGTAGACTTTTTTCATCCTTTTTAGATGCGTCTTTGAAGGTGGTGATTCAAAGAAATGAGGAAAACAACCCTGTTGAAGCGATGTGGTCACAATCCATCAAAGTGCAAGTGGGGACCCAACTAAAATTGATATGTCTTTCTACTGGCAAACAATGCGAGGAGCAATGGATCAAGGATCAAGGAACCCTTTCTAAAGCAAGTCCTGGCCCACTGCTACAGTGGGATAAAATCATAGACGAGGATGGAGGAAGCTACACGTGTTATGCTGAACAGCATTGTACCAGCCAGAGGATCTCCATCAAAATAGAGGTCACTGAAGATGGTGAGTTGATCTTATACTTACTATTTGAAAATAAAAAATATGAACTTTATGGACATAACACACAGGAAAAAATAATATGACACCGTCTTTTCTAACACAGATGAATATGTCTGGGTCAGGGCCTTAGCAGCTATTGCATTGTCTGCAGTCGTTATACTTCTGATTCTGCTGATATACCTGTGTTACAAAAGGAAATACAGTTCATCAGATTCGGAGGATTCATGTGGTGTAATTTATGAAAAGTAAGGAAATCTTTTGTCATCACTAAATCCACATACATAACTGGTATACGTAAACATGTTCATGCTCCGCAATCAATAATAAACATGTATCAACATCTCAACTTTTTAAAGCACAAGAACCAAAAATGAAGCAATGGTCCTCAAGCCCCTAGTGCAAGGTGATTTTTTTCACTGTTGTGAAACATATTTTAAGCTCTTTACTCTTTGAATTATCACCCTCTCATAAGTTTATAAGTTTCAGAAGTCTCATGGCTTGTGTAATAGCAATAAGTGTAATAATAATCATATTATTCAATAATAGTCATTGAATAATAAGTATAATAAAACCTGCAGTTCGATGGGTTATGAAACTGGTTCAAATAGTTTTGTCTTTTAATAAACAACTGTTAAACTGGCCGGCTGTGCCACTGAGCTGGTTTTACTAAAGTGCTATTTCAACTTCTTTGATTCAGACTGCCAGAGTGATCATGAGGTCCCTTACGCTGACATTGTGATCTCTGTGAGAGGGTCCAGCTTTCCAGAGCTGACAGGCGTCCAAAACCAAGCCCCCCGGGATCAAAGACTCGTATGAAAAAATGAATTTACTGTTTTATGGACGTAATCACATGTGATTTAATTCTATACAGGTCTGTGAGAGAAGTTTACTTAGAGTTTTACTCCTTGTGTGTGTGTGTGTGTGTGTGTGCAGAGATGGAGGGAGGAGGCCTCAGGAGGATCTCGCCTGCATGCCTGCCGCTCAGCTGACAGACTGCATGTCCACGCCAGGGAAGTCAGTAGGAAATTAAGTACAACCTCAGAGTATGCCGTCATCACCTACTCTACAGAGGGGCTGAGTTAATTTGTTTCATTAGTTCAGTTGTTTTTATCATGGTGTGTTTCTTTCTTTCTTGTTGGTTCTTCAGTCCTGGAATTCATTTTATGATAAAATGTATATGTATTTACTATGATGGGTTTTTTGTTTGTTTGTTTGTTTTACTTTTTCATTTTTACTGAATTACAATTAAACAAACACTGCTTCTGCGCTGAGTTTGTTTTCCTTTTTTCTCTTCAATCTAAACCGCGGTATATTTGGTAGTTTGGCTCTCTTTACTTTCCGTAGTTGTGAAGGGCGTCATTCAGTTGCATAGCAACGCCTAACAACAACAACTGCAACAACAAATTGTCTTTCGTTCCGAACGGTGAGAGAAGAAATTCAACTTTAAATAACGTTTTATTTTCGTGCACTGTATGATATTATTTAAGAAGCTCAAAAGAAGATTCAGTCAAGCTTGTGTCATTATTTTAGCAAACCTTATAAACACCTACAGGCAGAGAGCAGTTCCTCAGAACCCACTAGAGCAGTTCATGTCTATAGTATATGGACAAAAGTATTGGGACACCTGACCATTACACCAATAGGGACTTTAATGACATTACATTCAAATACATAGACTTTAATATGTAGTTTGTCCCCCCTTTGCAGTTACAACAGCTTCCACTCTTCACTTAATTTTGGAGTGTTTCTATGGGAATTTGTGCCCATTCATTCTGTAGAGCATTTATGAGGTCAGGCACTGATGTTGGACGAGAAGGCCTGGCTCACAGTCTCCATTCCAGTTCATTCCAAAGGTGCTGGATGGGGTTGAGGTCAGGGCTCTGTGTGGGCCAGTCAAGTTCTTCCACACTGAACTGGAATAGAAAAGAACCTTCCCCAAACTGTGTCCACAAATTGGAAGCATGGCGTTGTCCAAAATCTCTTGGTATACTGAAGCATTAAGATTGCCCAAACCATGAACAACAGGTGTCCCAATACTTTTGTCCATATAGTGTATCTTCTGTAAAAAAAAAAAAAAAAAGATTAAATTTACAGAGAGAATTTACAGCTTTCACTGTAAAAAAAAAAAACATCACAAAGTAAGTCATCTGGGTTGATTAAAAATGCATTAAACTACTAATGGTAAGTTATCAGAACAATAATCATTTTTCCCCGTTTGTTAGCTTATTCTTTGAAATGTAAGTTGATCAGAATTACTAGTGCAGAAAACATATTGCAATTTGTTTACAATGTTGCTAAAGTATTGTTTGCCATGCTACAGGCTTAAAATATTAGTTAGCAAGTCTAACCAGAGAGTGAACAATGTAAGAAAACCGGCAATTGAGTTATCATTACTTTAGATAATTCACAGGTCTTAATTTAGCTATTGTAATGCATGGAAACCACTGACATTTTTATTTTTAGTTAATGCTGAATATTAAGACATTTAACCTAGCACATTGATTTGGCCTACATAGACTATTCATTTGTGGTGGTGGCCTAGTGGGTAGGATCCTTGCCTCTGGACCAAGAGGTCATAGGTTTGAATCCTACCTTCAGCATACCACCACTGGGTTCCTGGGCAAGACCCTTAACCCCAAGTTGCTCCAGGGAGACTGCCCCCTGTAGTTAGGGAATGGAAGTTGCTTTGGATAAAAGTGTTTGCTCAATGCCATAAATGTAATTTTTAATGGTTAATTGCTTGCATGCTGGCATTTCGACATTGGTGGTGATGTAGAATTTCATTCCCCACATTAAATATTCTGAGAATGAGAATAAATACCTGCTGTTGCTCAAAAACAGTGAAATGTCTTTTTAAAACAGTGAAATGTCAGTACTGTTGGGGTTCTGTATACGGGCAAAACACAAAGGGTTTTAGTACTCAGTGAAAACCTCTCAGGAGTTCTTACATTGTTCACAATCCCATGTCAGGGAAACAAGAATTTTCCTTGCTTAGTGAGTTTTCTGTATACATTGTTTAAGTTTCAAAACATACCATTCACTCACAATCTATATGGACCATATCTTCTTCTACTTTCGGTTGCTCCTCTGCATCTTCCTCTCTCACACCAACTGCCTGCATGTCCTCCTTCATCACATCCATAAACCTCCTACTAGGCCTTCCTCTTTTCCTCTTCCCTGGCAGCTCCAGCATCCTTTTCCCAACATACTCAGAGTCTCTCCTCAGCACATGTCCAAATCAATGCAATCTCGCCTCTCTGACTTTTCCTCCAAAAGGTCCAACTCAAGCTGTCTCTCTAATAAACTCATTCCTGATCCCGTCCATCCTCATCACTCCCAAACCAAATCTTAACATTTTCAACTCTGCCTTCTCCAGCTCTGTTTCCTGTCTTTTCGTCAGTGCCACTGTGCTCAAACCAAACAACATAGCTGGTCTCACTGCCGTCTTGTACACCTTCCCTTTTACTCTTGCTGGTACCTGCCTGTCACAAATCGCTCCTGCCGCTCTTCTCCACCCATACCACCCTGCCTGCACTCTCTTCTTCACCTCTCTTTCACACTTCTCGTTACTCTGGACTGTTGACCCCGAGTATTTGAACTCCTTCACCTTCGCCAGCTCTACTTCTTGCATTCTCACCATTCCACTGTCCTCCCTCTCATTCACGCACAGGTATTCTGTCTTAGTTCTACTGACCTTCATTCCTTTCCTTTCCAGAGCATATCTCTGCTCTCTACTCACGCTGCAGATGACAGTGTCATCTTCAAACATAATAGTCCATAGGGACTCCTGTCTAATTTTGTCTGTCAACCTGTCCATCACCATAGCAAACAAGAAAGGGATCAGAGCTGATCCTTGGTGTTAACCCATCCCCACCTTGAACGCATCAGTCACTCCTACCGCCGACCTCACTTCCGTCACACTGCCCTCATACATATGTTGTATCAATCTCACAGTCTTCTCTGCCTCTCCTGACTTTCTCATACAATACCACAACTCCTCCCTAGGCACCCTGTCTTATGCTTTCTCCATGTCCACAAAGACACAGTGCAATCCTTCTGACCTTCACTCTTTCCCGTAATTTCATGCTGTGGCTGATCAGCTTTATCCTTCTGTAGTTGCTACAGCTCTGCTCATCAAAAGGTGTTTTGAATTCACTGTTTTTTATGTAGCAAAAACATATTTCCATATATTCACCCATTCAGCACACAGCACTTTAGCCTTGCCCATTCATGTTCAAGTTACAAGCAGTGTTTCAGCCTGGACCACTTTAAGAATGAGGTACAATGCAGGGTAGCCAGTCAGAACAGAGATCTTATAGCAGTCTTAAAGGCACTTCCCAAGTCAGAAAATGTAAAAGTGAATTATGACTTGTTCTGGTACCTGAACTCAAAGGTTGTAAGTGACAGCTGTTATAAATGTGGGAAAAAATTAAATGCAAGAAACATGAGGCATATGAGCCACAATTTTAAAATTAAAAAGGCCTTTAGTCATCTTAAATGTATAAATTAACTGACATAACCCATGTGTTACTGAAATTTCTTTGTTTTTATAAATTGTATCAAGTGTTGAAAAAAAATGTCAGTGCCTTTTTCCAACACCAACCTTCGAGTTCCGCGTGGCTTTGGAAATATTCTGGAGGGCCTTGCCAGAGAAGTGCTGAGAGAGCAGCCTGAAGACATCCCTACCTTCGCTGCTGTGTACTTCGCAACACTTCTCGAACAAAGAGAGGGTAATTGTACTCTAAAAGCTGAAAATTTAATCTAGCAGTTAATCACTACTGTGCACAGTACTCCATCTTAAAGCAGCCGCTTGTCATTTTCTAACTTGAATAGATGAAACTCCTAGGTCATATTGGTTGTTAGACCCACGGTTCAGAGAAGTAGTCTATATAAGTGTGGTTATTTGTTGTTGTTGTTGTTGTTTGCTTATGTAGTGAAAATAAATTTTCTTTCCTCCAGAAAGTGGCATAGATCCAGCTGAATGGGGTGCCCGACTGGAAGACAGGTTCTACAATAATCATGCCTTCAAGGTAGTTTGCGTCAGTCCATAGACTAAAACAAATCCAAGTGGAAAGTTTCATTAATGAAAGAATCTTTATAATAATAATAATAATAATAATAATTGTGATAGTTGTTGTTGTTGTTGTTGTTGTTATTATTATTTCTTTTAACCAGGGCACAGCAAATCAAAGGAGCCTCAGCTCAGCTGAAGTAACTGTGAACGAGTGAGTCTGATTTCTCCTTGAAGAATTTATCAGATGAGAGAGGCAGCATCCATATGTTTTCAGATTAAAAAAAAGGAGAAATATATTCATTTTCATTTGCTTGTTTTGTTCAATATTGTTCAGCATTTCATAGCTTCATCTGAAGTGTAGCATGTTTCACATGGTGGGGAAATTAAGACACCCAGTTAAGCTTACTCTCCCCAGAAAAGATCCTTCATCGTGTGTGAGATAAGAAAGAGCTGCTACACAGGATTGATTATAATGCCAGAACAGAGATTCACATCTACAGTACAGTATCAGTAATTTATTACTGTGACAGTTGATTTGACTCTTTCTTTAATGTAGCCTAAGTCATGAGTCACCCTTAATTACCACTTAATTGTCCTTTTATATAAATGTCAACTTTCAGAGATAAAGTTGATGGGACTGAATCTTTAGAAAATGAAGATACAATTACCCAGCCAGCTCAGAACTCATCATCTTCACCTGAGACCCCTGAAGCCTCTAAAGACACAGAGGAGCTACAACCACAGCAAAGCAATGAGTTTGAAAATAAAGCAGGGGAAGAATTAGTTGAGACTGATCCTGAATCCACTACAGAAATTGCATACAGGGGAACTGCAGATGTTGATATATGTGCAGAAGAACTTCAAGAAATGGAAGGGATCAAGAAACAAGGGGAAACTGGCGATGTGGATGATGAAAAAGAAACAGAAGATAAAGATATCCATACAGCTGAACTTGAGGCTACACCAAAATCCTCATATCATGGTCTAGCTGATATAGATGTATGTGCTGAAGAGCTGCACTCTACTCTGCAGGATGTTGAACCTATATATGAAAACAATGAGGACAGCAGAGACTTGACTGATGTGAGCCTTACAGGAGTTTCAGAGAGCCCAGCACCTGTTGTCGGCGCAGAAGAATTGTCTGAATCTCAAGATGTTCTGGATACTCATGACACATTAACTCTGTCTGCTGCTGAGTCCCCAGTGCACATTGAGCAGGATTCTGCTAAAGAGCTAAATGACATCCCTGATAATGAAAAACCAGGTGCTCTCCCAGCGGAGGAAGAGGGGGAAGTTGATGACTTTTCTGAGGATGCTCAGAACACTCTCTCTGAAATGGCTGATACTTTGTTTGAAGAACGCGAAGGAGAAAATAGCAATGTTGAGATATTTGATTTAAATGAAGAAATGGAAAGAGTTAGTGTCCCAGAAGAGACAAACACACTTGAAATTAGTACAGATGAGGCAGAACTTGGGATTGAAAAGCAGGAAGTAAAGGACTCTTTTCCAGAAACGGAGGCCATGGATAAATCACTGTCCAGTCTGGGAAAGGTCAGTCTTGAAGACGGCAGCAACAGATCTAGTGCAGAGGTTGGACATTTTACTAATATACCATCTGAAGTTCTCAAAGAAAATGATGATGATTATGACTGTGTCAACAAAAGTGAAGTCATTGATGAAGGAGATAAGAGCGCTGATCATCATCATTGTGCCTCTGAGACAGGCATGGAAAATGAGGGTAGTGATAACAAGGAGGCTGGTCCTATGGACACAGATGCTTACATTCTTCAAACTAGCTTTGGTGCTTCCATGGAGGGTTCAGAAGGGATGATAACCAGTAACACTAGCGTCTCTGGGACTTCTGCTGAGGAGATGAAAGACAAAGACAAAAGAATATTTCAGCAGGATCAACCTGAGTTTAAAGACACCACTGGAAGTGAAAATCAAGGAGCTAATACCATGAATGAAATTGAGATGAGGGAAAATTTGTTTCATGGTATGACCACTCAAGAAGCTGAAGGAGCCTCTCATGATCCTGTTTCTGAGGAAACTCAGGAGGACATAGAAGAGCAACATGCTTCAGGTACACAAAGGCAGTTTGAGGAAACAGGGATAGATATAGACCAAGAAGAACAGTCTGACATCCAAAAGGACATCAGCTGGCTTGAAAGTGAGGACGAGGAGGTGGAGAACCCAGAAAGCAAGAGAGAACAACAGGTGAGAAAGAAAAATAAGATGAATATCGAATTTGAAAGCTTATTTTTGTTAAACAGAAAATGTTATGATGTAAGAGGCCCCCTTATTCTAGATTTAGGCCATTCCCATTTTTGTCCCAAGTTAGCATGTAAAAATAAAAACTTCAAGGACAAGTCTGATCAACAACGAGCCGCAGTGCCTCTATTCTGGTCTCCAGAGAAAGGTGATGGAAGATGCCCCTGAAATAGTTTAGCTTCTGGGTAACAGACTGTAGTGTTCAGATGCAGAGAATAAACTGTTAATCTACACCAGTGTTACGTAGCTCCTAATACAGATATCATTCTCAGTGAGCAGACATATCCCAATAATTCCTGTCTGAAAAATTCTGGGGTATCAGATACTGGCACCAAAATGTCAGGTATGTTTCTATATGGTTCTCGTAAAAGGAAATTTGGAGGAGTAAGATTTATGAGTGTGTTTCCATGGAAACATGTTACCAATCTTTATCTCAGGGTAGATTTGTTTAGATTTTACAGTATCTTAGTTCTCAGAAAGAGGCATTAATATCTGGTCATAAATGTCATGAACACCAAGCCCATCTTGACAGTTTATTTCTGTTCATTAAGTTCTGCAAGGGGTAATTAGATCTGTCCAGTGTTGTTTCTCTCTCTGCCCCCCCACTCTCTTTCTATCTGTCTCTCTCTCTCTTTCTCTCTCTCTCTCTCTCTGTAGCTCCCCCCATCACATGCCCCCCTTCTCTCTCTCTAATGTAGGTCACCTAATCTGACCTATATCATGTCCAATGACTTCTACATTTTAGGAAAAGCAGGAAATGATGTAGTTGCTATTTTAAGAAGCAATATTCATAGAAATCATCAATCTCTGACATGGCTGTAAAGTAATCTTCTCATCCTCTGAGATATTTTGAAAACTTCAACATGTTTAGTTTTCATACTCATACATTTAACATGGCAAAAGGCATTGAAATTATTTTGTTGTTTTTTTCCCCAGTTAAAAGGAAATTCCACAGATTTTTCAAAATGCAAAATTGCAAAATTCATTCAACAAACCAGCTTGTGGTTCATTAGATAGCACTGCAAGGTGATAGAAACCAGATGCCAGGAAAGACAAAAAGCCTTTATAAAAGCCTTTATAAAATGCCATTATATCTTCTAAGTTTTTAAATGTAATGTTGATAATAGTAAATTAGTGGTAAATTTGAAAAAAAGTGTTTTGAGAGCTTTTTTACTGCCTGTATATTCTTCTCAGAACTATTATAAAGCAACATCTTAGACATCAATCTGCATATTTATAACCATTTCATGTTTATTAGTTTTTATCAGGCAGATAAAATCAGTTGGAGTTAGTTCGGGCAAGCTGTAATGTTGTGGTACAACAGGGCTAAATGGATTAGATGTCGCATGTTGACAGAATGCTGTTCAGAAAGCTGTTCCTGAGGAGGAACAGTACTCAAAATATACAGAATCTACAGAGGACAGAATCTTGCTAGCAAATGGTAGCAGCTTTTTTCACCAGTGCTGGAAACATGTGAGGACTTCTTGTTTTTTTTTTTTAGTTTTGGCTTTGATTTTACTTTTTACTCAGTTTTATTTTACTTAATTTTGCCAGCATTGTGTTGTTGATGGCACTACTTTTTTTTTTTATTGGTGAGACCACTGTGAAACCTTGGAAATCAAGACAAATAGCCTACCACAGACATTGAGTAATTGTTGAGTTTTAATCAGCATAGTAGACTTTGTCATTTGTGAACGGCAAAAATCTCTTGGGCAGCTTTTCCAAAGATGCGTACGCTCTCTCTCTCTTTCTCTCTCCCTCCCTCCTTCTCCCTCTCTCTCTCCCTCTCCCTCTCTCTCTTTCTCTCTCTCTGTCTCTCCCTCCCTACTCTCTCCTCCCCTCCCTGTTTTCTTCTCCTTCCTTTCCACCCGCCCTCAGATTGAGAATAATAAGCATAGCTGAAAGAGAAACGTGCTTGTTCGAGACGCTCGCAGTGCCAAGAGGTTTACGACCCATTGCGATTAGTACAACACACGAACACGTTTGTTGTCATCTGCTATTGTGCGTCATGGATTGCCATATCGTAAGTACTGCCTACATTTTACACCAGCTACCCAAAAGAACACATTGAGATGTTGCAGATCTTAGTAGGAGTTCACAAAATTGTGTGTTGTGATTTGAATTTCCTACATATGCAGAATTTTACTGTAACTTTTGCCTCAAGTTTTCTTGATGAGCACGCCTGAAAGTACTCTTGGTAATGTCTGTGTGGCACAAGCTCAAGCGTAACTTCATTCCTTGTAAATGGGAGTGCAGGTGGCAGGTGGTTAGAGATCCTTATCTGCATGCCCACAAGGGACCTGCCCAATTCTAATTTGTGTTATTCGTACTGTCACAGTGGATCTTGCTTTAAAGAGCATGTGTATTTTTATCAAAGAAGTTGAGAAAAATTATATTCAGAAAGCTTTGCACAGGTGCAACTGGACACTTCAGCTTGTGTTTTCACAAGCTTGAAAAACTTGTAACCATATGTGTGTTGTGTCATTGTTTCTGGTCACTATATCTCCTTGAAACCAACTGTCGGAAAGCCTGAGCTAGATTATACAATGTAGGGATGTTTATTTAAAGACTGAAGTCTATATAACACCTCTGCCTTTGGCCAGAAAAAAATGTCAGGATGTTCGGGTAAACAGAAAAGGAACTGATTAATGCTTGGTTCAGTGGGTGGTCACACTCCTACACAGAGGGGTTTCACAGTGACATGTAGGCTACACTCTTCAACCTTACACAGGCTCTATTTCCAAACTGCCAGCCTCTGCCTCGCTGCCTTTACATGGGCTCAGTGGGAGAACGGCATGGATTCACACATTCAGCCTCAGTGTGATTGAGCCAAATCCCACCAACACACAGCCTAAAGACCAGGACAGCTGTGTGTCCTCCTTTTCTGTCAATTATACAGCATATGTTTTTCGCCCCATTAACAGTTAAGTAATTCTAGTTTAGCACCGTTAACAGTTAAATAATTCTAATCCTCTTGCTATAAATGGTCCCAAGTTTTACATCTTAATTACTATTTGATGCTCTGTTCTTCTTCTAATTTTTTAACAGTCTGGATTGTTTCCTCAAGTTTTTATTTTTTTAAATTCAGAACAGTTGATAGACCCTTCAAAGCCAACCATGTTACCATGCGTCGTCAAACATATGTGAGGCCAGGGTAGTGTCATTTCAGAATTATTTTTTAAAAATACAGTAAATACGCTACCAATGTCATGTTTTACATTTATTTTCAAGATATTTCTCATATTAAAATGGCAAAGAGGAAGTTTTAATCAATGTTCGTTTCATTTGTTAAACAGTGCTAATCACTGTTTCTTCAGCTAAAAAAGCGAATCCAGCGCTCCTGAGCCTCTAAACGGCTTCTGAAGCAATATAAACACCTGTTGCGCAACATTTCTGTAATAAAAGTTTAATGAAGATCACAATACTCTTTTTAAATCTCCCTGTTCAAGGATTAAACATTATATTGCAACACAAACACTCCAAAGGAGTACCCCATTTTGCTTTCTGTGATTAAAGCCTAATGTGTCTATGCACTAGATTACTAGAGCTAAATGCTGCTTATCTGACAAAACCAAACTCTCTGAATGCATCCGAGTGTGAACCTGACTATTAAATGATAGGGGAAACACTGAATCTGCTATAATTTTTTTTTTCATTGGAAGCCATTGATTTAGTCGCATGTAGTAAATCTAGGCTGTAAACAGGCAGATATAAAGCTGAGCACTCCATTTAGGTTGAAAAGGCTTAAGAAGGCTTGTGAATAGGCTAAACCCTTCACAGTGGTTTTTGAGGATAGGTTGTCAGAGATTGAAATCATTCTCATATCACTAGCGATTTGTTCATAAAGCCTCTGTTAGATCTCTAAGATGGTGGGTGTGAAGCCAACTGTAAACAGACTTTTCGAACATAATTATGTTTGAGTCAAGAACATGCAGTATCTTCTAAGATGACTTGGAGATCAGAAGATATGAAGATATGAGAGCTTCGACATCATTTCCCAAGCAAGGGGCAAGGCAGAAATCAATCAGCGCCTGTGCGTCATTGAAATGATGGCTGCTTGGATGTCTTGCTGAACAGGAGGAATGCAGCCACCCACAAGAGGAAGAGGACATCATGGACATCCCACTGGATGACCCAGAGGCCAACAAGGCAGCTGCCAAGATCCAGGCGGGCTTTCGTGGGCACATGACCCGGAAGAAGCTGAAGCCTGGCGATAAGCCTGGCGAGGAGGTGAGCAGCAGCGGTGAGGCCCTCAACGGCAGCCAGGGGGACACAGGTCAGTGTGTGCCCCCACTTCCCATAGACCATAGACCAGGGGTCGGAAATTCAGGCCTGGACGAGTCGGAGGCATACGCAGTTTGGTGAAATCACCGCTTAAACACACCTGACCAGATGCTGTTGGTGTGTTAGAACAGTGAAATCATCAAACTGCACTGGGTATCAGCCCTCCAGGGCTGGATTTGTTGACCCCTGCCATAGACCCTGGACCACTGTGAGCACAGTTACTCATCCAACTCCAAATCATGCTTTCTTTTTTTGGAGCACAGTTCAGTATGACACTTGATCCTGATTCCAGCACCTAAAATAAGATTTTGGCTGCAAGATTTGAAGCGGCGAAGGATCTGAAGTTTTTGGCCTAGATTCTTTATTGTTTTTCCAAGAACTGGCTCTGCACCCTCAAACATTTGAGTATCAGCTTGTGTTTCTTAGAGTCTGGGATTGAAAACTGCACAAACATACTCAAACGTGGTGAGGTATAATTACTCTAATTATCACTGTAAAAAAAAGAAACCATAGGAAAAAGGTTGCAAGATTAAAATCCATCAGGCATTTTTAATAAGATCTTTAGGCATAAATCAAGGCAAGACATGCTCAAGAAAACTTTTTAATCACTCATTGCTCAGGCTTGAGAAGTTCACGCAATTAAGATTCTTTTCATGCAGTGATTATTAATGAACATATAAGTGGTCTGTGATAATCATTAAAAAGAACAGCACTTGCAACCAGTATTACTGTTTCTGACAGAGTAAAAGTGATCAGAGAGGCAGTGCATCCACGAAGCGAAACCTCACATCTGCAAGCTTGTCTCAGTTTCAGCTGAGACATAAATCTCTCAAATCTAATTGCTATTGTGAGTGGCTGAAGCCTCCACACTCCTTGCAGAATATGAAAAGATCTCTTTTCTTTTCTTATCTAATTTCTCCTTGATGATGTGTTTATTATGCATGGAATCACACAGCTTTACAGATATGTAGGGTAGCCTCCTTCTGTAACTCAGCCGCCATCACTTCTAAACATTCAAAGGATCATCAAAAGAAATGCAGAAATTCCCTTTTGATGCAGCAGTAAAGTCAGCAGAGATAAAAAAAAAAAGAAAAAAGATCACACCTAATGTGGCATAAATGTTCCATGAGTGAGGATTTCTCTTACTGCAAGGCTTTTTTGAACTATCTGAACTTCTGTATTGGTGTCCTTTGATGAATCTGAGGAGAAAAACACAGAAAAAGCTGGTCATTTGATGTGGAAAGTGGGGCAGACAATGAGAGTGAGCGTGTCCTTCCAGTCCCTCACATCATCAGGCCTAGATTTCTCTCCTTCAGCTGTGCTGGTCTGCTGTACCCCACCTCTGAAGAGTGCTGGGGAATTTAGGCCTCTTTTCATCGAGCAACATCAACCCAGTTCTTGGTTGCTAAGCATTTTATGTATGGAGCTGTTATTTTTATCTTCAGGTGCATCTGCACCACTGAGATGAGGCTGAGGGAATGTCTAAGGAGGTACGGACCAAAATAAACCAATTATGGATGGGTGATATGGCCTTAAAAACATTCAGAAGTAATCAGGATAACATTTCTTGCTGTGTGCAAAATAATTTGAAACCAGCCTGTATCAAGGTATTAGTTTGGACATATATTTATAGTGTTTTGGCAGTAATTTCCTTCCACCAATTAGAAATCAGTACAGCAAAGACTTGATGTACAGATTTATGGATTTGTGCAACAAATCCATCAACACAGCAGTGTAAACTAGTGAGTTTAAAATACCTTATTATATAAGTGTTTCTGAGGATCCTTGACATTTTTTATGAAGTCTTACATAGATTTTAGAATGTTTTACTGAGTGCCTGTGGGCCAGGCTAAGAAGAGTTATTGTGCATATAACATAACTCAGAACAGTCATCCAATAAAAGAATCCAACTTTTGAAAGAAGTAGAGGGCAGAAGAACTAATAGCAAAGTCAAACACACTGAAAGGACTGCAAGAATAGAAAGAGCAAGTGGTGGAATTTGAGAAGACCACTAGGAACTACGGCGTATGTGATAAAGTGCAAATGAATATAGCAGTTTGTTAAATATACTATTTTGGCATTATTGTCAGAGCATCTGGGTGAGGAGGTGGGGTTGGGTTCAAAAAGTCATCTGGGAGTGGATATGGTATTATTTTTATTCATTCAAGTCTTCAAAGGGAATAACCAGCAATGAATTTGTGAAAACAATGTGCAGCAAACCCATATATTGAACCCTGTAGTCCTAATATGAACTTTCTATCAGTAATGATATATCTATAATAAATATTTTTTTTTTTTACAAATGGTTATCTTTTTTTTTTACATTTTTATTGTGAGTCAGTGTGTTAGTCAGTAATGCATTAACACTCTTGCCCTTTTACAGTTTTTTTTTTTACACTTTTTAAGACAAATGACAAATGACAAATAACCTTTCATCTGTTAGCCTTTCACCTATTTGCCTGTTGTGTGTTTGGACAGCAGGAGGATCAGAAGGAGTAGAGACAGACGACACATCCGTGCCAGAGCAGTGAGGATGCGTCACTCAGTGGACAGCACGATGACTTTTGGCCCTGTTCTTAGAAATGTACCTTTTTATGTAGAGAAAAGCAGTAGTCATAGGCTGACATATGAATGCTTGTTCTCTCTCTCTCTCTCTCTGTCTCACACACTCTCCTTCTCTCTTTTTTCTGCCACTTATCAAGTCTGGGGCAATAGTTGCCCCAAACCAGCATGCATTTGAATCTCACAGGCATGCACTTGATGCATCTGTACTCTTCCTGATTGTGTCCTAGTCCAGATGTTGGTGTGAAAGTGACAAGGAATGCCCATAGGATTTTAACACATATTGATCGAGTCAGATACCTAAGTAACTGTAGACTTGGAATTATGCATCATGGCTGTCTTTTGTATTCAGTATTTGCTTGAGAGATTGCTTTCATTATGTTGTATGTAGTATGTTCTTAGAATTTTTGTAGGTTCTTTAGGGAATTTCTTTTAGTGTTTAGCCAACGTCATACTTTGTGCAAATTATTGAAATATATTTCGTATTTATTGCTGTTGTTAATCTGATTTAACTTGTGTTGAAATTATTTGTTTGCCTTGCACCCTTTAATCTTTTTTTCTTCTCAGTCTGTAGAACCAGATGAAAAAAATGAAATCAGAGCTTCCAAATCAGCAATTAGCATGGCTGGATATCCTTCCTTTTTCTTTTCTTTTGAAATCATCAGAGTTACTGTATTTAAAGGAGTGTAAGAACATTGATTTGACTAGGAATGTAAGTTTTATCATAGACTGTAAAGATTGTTTTGCATGTACACAATTTAACAAAGCACTGTATCAGCAGCAAACCGAATAAAAGCTCTGAAATATGTTTTTCTGCATAGAGTATGATTTCATGCTGTTTGCAGAGGATCATTAGTCTTTTGATAGCCTTTCATGAGTGAAGTCAAAGCCTGAAAGCTAAGGCAGTTTGTTGGGTAGGAGGTGGCGGCTGAAATGTTAACCGACACATCAGTCCTGCTTGAGGATCTCGCGGGGGGGCTCCCAGCTGGAAGCCTGGCTAATGAGCCCAGTCAGTCATTTATCATGGTCAAATGAACTTTGGGCATCAGTCGTCACTTCTGTTCCTTACATACTACTGTTCAGGCTGTATCTGAATCTGCAATACTATTAACCTGTTTTCTCGCACCCTGAAAGGGAGAGTGTTACCTAAAGGGCTGGCTCCAGTAGCGTTTTACAGACTTTGAAAATTCTATGGTATTTTTAAAAATAGCTTTACATACAACATTACAAAAATAACAAAACATACCCTTAAAAATAACATTTGTGTTTTATAATTAACAATAATTTTAAGTGTTCATTGTTGCATACAAATGCATGCAGAGTATTAATGATAGGCACCGTATGTTCCTATAGAACCTGTGATTATAGATACAGCTTTTGTGAGTAATGCAGACGCCAAGGGTACAACAAATCAGATTTATCATTTTGTGTGTTTTTGCACATGTGGTTTTTGCACATGATTAGTGTAATTTTTCGCATATAAAAAAACACATCATGTGAAAGTTATGAGTATGTGAAAAATGTCACAAGATGGTGTTCACCTGAAAAGAAACATGTCACATGTCACATGCTTTTTTACCATTCGCATGATTCGCATTTGTTTACTGGCAAATATGGTGTTTTTGCACACTTCCGTTTTGTTTTATTTTATATATATATATATATTTATGATATTTTTGGAGCCGATAAGTATAAATATATTTACATATTATACCAACCTCTTATTGTAAAGTTTGCACATTTTTCTTGTCCTCTGATAATTGAAAATAATGACATAATTTTGTTGCATAATTTCCATAACTTTAGGCATCTTTTAACTTCAAATGTTTGGTCTATTAGCATTGCAGTTTTTGTGCTCTGTGGCACTGCAACATTACACCACCTATAGATATATCTTTTTTAAATATTTTACCACAGAATAACAAACAATATACTTCTCAAAGGTTTAAAAAAGTGTTTTATTGTTTAAGCTACGAATAAAAAAAACAAGCATCTGAATACCAAATATAGACCAACATAAATGAATACTCAAGTAATTATTTGGGTCAACCCAAGTTGATGATGTCCATCAGTTATGATGTCCATGGGTTTCTGTCAATGTTAAATGTGGAATTCCATCAGTTTTTCAAAAGGTCTACAAAGTTCATGTTGTTGTAAAGTCATTCTGAGAGGTTTGATGTGAAGCAGTTCACTGTAGAATAACTGCTGTAAACAATTCTGATTTCGTTTTGAGAATGGAGCATTTCACATCTATAATTTTGAAAAATTGGTGTCATCAACATTTGTAGAAAATGTGACACGTATAACCATTATGGGTCTTTCGAAAGAATCCTTTACAGACTAAACCACTATCATCATGTAATTAATGCTGTTAAATGACTTTTGATCTTAAATAGGAAAATGCCTTCAATTGTTCAGTAAGACAGGTAAGATAGGTGCTCTGTAACATTTTAACTTATTTCTTTGGAGGTCTGTGAAGGGGCTCAGACGTTATTGTGGATACACACTGCAAAAAATCTTAGCTGACAGAAATCTTATTTCAAGGTACTACATTGCTTATTTCAAGAAATCTTACGAAGTAATTTTTGCTCATCTCATTGGTAAATTTGTATATCTAATTTTCAATATTTTTTCTCTTGCGTTTTTTGTGGTGTACAAAACTTCTTTCCCTCTTATTTATTTATTTTTAATTAGATTGTCTTAATTAATAACCTGAGTAACTATTGTATTAGCTGGATGTGATTATTACTCTTCAAATCACTCGCGGCTCCAGCCACAATTTAGTCCACTGTTACAGACTGTAGACCTCCTGCTGCTGCACACATCCACCAACATCCATGCTGCCGTACGCTTCGCTGTTCAGATTCTGACCATAGGTTAACTGTTAGCCAGCTGTGAATCTGGTGGTGGACAGTTCCCAATACAGCTGCGACAGTGACATGGCAGTAGCAGCATGGCAGTGTGTGGGAGAGTGTTGCAGGCACAGTTGTGTTGCAGAGAGTTTTAAAAGCCAATTTCACTGCTGGGTTGGGAATAGTCCACCACTCAAATATGGTGAAAAAAGAGGTTCCACGGTCGACTGATTAATTCGAATATAGCTTGTTCACGTCAACAGATGGTCTCTAACTGTACACCTAAAAGTTCGGTGTTTCTAATGACATGGCTGGTAGGGGGATCCCCCCATTTATTCTGTAATGACAACGCTAATCATCTTGGAAATCATCTTCAAGTGCCAGAATTCTAAAAAATTTCACAGGAAGTGTCCATTATGGCAAACAGAATTGTAAAATGTAGAATAAGGAACACTTACCAATCTCTTTTTGTGAGAATGTATCCTACCCATTATTAACTTTTGTTTAAAAAGTAAAAGTAAAAAAATGAGCTTAATTTCCCATGACAAAGTATACTCACCCAACCATTACACACATCTTCTGTTAATTGGAATGTGCACTGCTGAGCACGATTAAACAAAGGCATATGGCACTTCATTGTGGGTGTATGACAAACGTGTCTCTGCAGGCTAACTGTAGATATTAGTATCGCTGTGTGAATCCCACTTCCCAAGATCTGCATAGCTTGATGCTGATATAATGTTGTTTGTTATCATGTTAAAATCAAAGATCAGAATTTAAATACCTGATGTCTTCCTAAAAAGAGGGATGTGATTCAAGGCCATCATCCAGATTCCCTTGCCCTGCACGGTAAAATAGGGTCTATAAATGGAATGGAATGGAATGTAAATAAGGTGATCTATGAATGTAATGTAAGCATATTCACCAAAAAATAATATTCACCAAAAATCTATGAATATTTACCAAAAATAAAATGCAGACATGCCTGCAGCTCATAGGGAGAAAGGCAAAGAAACACTCTGGACAGGTTGCCAGTCCACTGCAAACAAACACACCCATACAGTCACACCGAGGATTAAATTAGCACCTCCAATTAACCTGACCTGCATGTCTTTGGATTGTGGGAGGAAACCTTTTAGACTATGTTTATGAATTCCTAACCAACTTGTACTGAAGCCATCATATCCCCACACTGGCAAGTCAGCTGAACAGACAGGAAGGTAAATCAGTTCAGTTTATCAACCAGAGTCTAGATGAAGGCATGAGAAGCAATTCTTTAGACCTGAACTGACCCAAAATCCCTTAAACAAAAACTGGGAAAAAGCATTTGTCATCGTTGCCATGTTTATGGCTGATTTCTTCCCAAGGTAGAGAGATGAGCAGTGGAGATCATTGGCCGCCCACTCTGCCTCCTACATGCACAAGGCTCAGCAGCCTCTCTGAAGGAAAATCCTCACAATGAATCCTGTCATCAGCTCCAGGAGTTACAGGCTGCCATCAGCAATTTTTGCAGGTTGCCAATGGCAACCCAAAGCAACAAGATCTCTCTCTCTCTCTCTCTCTCTCTCTCTCTCTCTCTCTCTATCGAAAAGACTGCTGCCTGGGCGTCTTCTCCCCTCCATGTACATGTGATCTCAGCATATTAAAAATATGGTTCTAGGTGCTGAACCATGAAGAATATGTTTAAAAAATGAGTATAAACAAACAGTGACTTAATCTTGAGAGTGTGTGGTCTGCTTGAGGTACCGTGTGGCGTAAGGGAAACAGAATGCTCAATACATGCTGTGTATGAACTGTGTATTAAAGTTCTGCATTGATTTTAAGGCTGCATAGCTTTGTCCGACAGTAATTTCTGCCATCTTTCGCCCTCTAGTGGACATTAGGGTGTCTTACAGAAAAGCCAAATTAACTCATTATCGTCCATGTCTTTTTTCACCAGATTGAGATGGTGAAGGTTAGGAGGTTAGACATTTGACTCGATACATCATTTCAAGCTGTTTCTAATACAATGTCCTTAAGAGCCTAACGTGCTTGGAGGAGAACACTAATTGTCTAGCCTCGCACTGAGAGAGGAGGGAGAGGAGGCCAGTTATGCTGTTGGTTAAATTGCTCTTTGCCCTTGCACAAATCTGAAGAAAACCTTCAAATTAGTCAAAGCTAAAAGTAAATTTTTGTCACTTAATTAATCACATTAAACACTTACGGTCTTTTGGTCAACAAAACACTGGAAAATCAAAGTTCATCCATTCTACAAACATCCACAATACAAACTGTCGTCACACTGTCAAACATAGGAGAAAATTTGTTTCCAGGCTGTCTTTTGTTCTGGTCTGCACTTTAGACAAACCAGAACAAGTTCATTTTTTTCTTTTCCCACTTATTAAGCGTATAGAGGAGCAATGATAGTCTCAGATACAACAGATTAAAGGTCATAGTTTTATTTGTTTGAGGTGATTTATGTGGGCTTACTGTTCCCACCTGACCTCTCTTCATGCCCTGATGACTTTTTTACTTGACTGAGATCTTCTCAAGATGAGAAACACAGGCAGACTTTTAGTACAAAAGCCAAAGTCTGTGTTTGTGTGTGTGTGTGTGTGTGTGTGTGTGTTTGTGTGTGTGTGTGTGTGTGTGGCCCTGTGTGTGATTAGCTGAATAGGGGGCTCCTTAGCTGTGAATGGACCATATGCTCAGAAAAAAACGCTTTTGCAGCTTTGCTGTTCTGTAACTCTTTCTCACTTTTTATCTTCTGTTCACAAGCTTCCTAAATTGTGATATTGGACATTCTGCAAGCTCCCACGGCATTTATTCAAACACTTTCTCACCCTCTCAACACACTACTGTCAGTGAACGTCAGGGCAATGTCAGAAACAACAACAGCAGCAACAGTTTCAGCACAGTGACATCAGCTCTCAGACAGACATCATGTGATGGCAGTGGGAACAAGTGGTAGACACATGTCATGTCATGTTGGAAAAGTGTAAAAGTGATGCAACCTACTTTCAATTAGGCAGTAAAAGCTGGAGCTGTGACATTATGAGAGGAAGCAGGTTGGGGGCCAAGATTATTATTATTTCTTCACAATAATAATAAGTTTTTTCACAATGACACAAAAAACACACTCACACAAACATAATCTCATTTATGCTTGAGACAGAAATAAATCAGAGGGTGGTTAATCGTGTGTAATGATGTATAGTAATCATATATAACACTTGTAGACCCTTTAAAAGTGTTCTATATAGTAATGGAACAAGTGCTCTTAGAGAGAACATTAACCATGCAAAAATCATTTAAGCATGGTTGAATGTCTGCAGTTCTGTATATAAACATTGCCTTAACTAAAACACCCTTGAAGAACCCTTTAAGGGTTTAAAATTCTTTCTCTGCATTTTACCCATTCACCAAGTGAAGCAGTGAGCAGCCAGCAACAGAGGGCACCTCGGGAGCAGTGTGGGGGGCACGGTACCTTGCTCAAGAGCACCTCAGCAGTGCCATTAGCAGTCCTGGGATTCAAACCCACGGCCTTCTGATCACAGGGGTTACCAACTCCCTAACCTCTAGGCTACCAGCTACCCTGCAACTTAGCAGACACTTTTATCCAAAGCAACTTACAATTCTTACAATTCAGCTGTGTATCACAGCTGTACGTGAACGGAGTTTTAGACATTTTGCCCAAGGACTCTTATTGATGTAGTGTGGTGTGTCACTCATGGTAATAAGCGAACCCCACTCTCCTGCTGGGAAGGCAACAATGTTATCCACTACACTAACCAACAGCTACCAACTATTATGACAATGTTACACTAATAAGCATTATCTGTCATGACAACTCATGACAGTCTATAACATGTTTTTAGCATGGTTATGTCAATGTTATGTAGCATGGTTCCAGTAATGTATTTACTAAAATAAGTACTTATCAAATCAAAAGGCAACATATTTAATTAGATATAAACATTTCAAAATAAAAGTTCTCATTTTAAAAAGCAACGGCAAATTGAATCTCTAGTACAAAGCAACGTTTTCTTTCAGGTGTTTTAAATCTGTAGAAGAGTTTGTCCTATTAAATAGTTTTTTCCAACTCTCCCCTGAAGTTCGCAGAGTAATGCTCATTAGCCGGGGAGCAAACCATGTCCTCTGTGTCCGTTCAGAGGGGGCAGGCAGGGCTGGACTGATGAGGATGGGGCAGAGTTGGGGAGGCTTGTGTGGAGGGAGTGTTTTTCTCTAACAGCAGGTCTATTCATTCCAGGCTCTTGTTCTGAGGAGCTCACATGTGAACCCAAGGGCTCTACAGCTAGTTTTCTTTCATGTAGCTTTTATCTTCTGTAAGTGGGCCTAAGTTCTCACCCCACAGACCCTTATTAAGCATGATTCAGTTTCTCAGATCATATTTTTCACTTTGGTCTTGCTCCGTCATGGTTCTTTCATGGGTGTTTCAGCTATATGGGATGAATTTAGTTTAGAACAGTATGCTTAGATATATGGGACAGTGCTTCATGTGAAAAGTGAAACAGTGAAAATAGTACAGATGCAATGGCAAACCAGCTTATTCTGTCACAGCCCAGTGACTTATATAGAAAAGACACACACACACACACACACACCCACACACACATGTCACTGGATGAAGACAAACACACATAGAGGTGTCCCGGGAAAACAGATGAGCACTGTGTGGAACCTCAGACACACACACACACACACACACACACACACACACACAGCTACTCAGGCAGGGGTCCTGAGAGTGGGGTTCAGAGCAGGCACAGTCCGGTCTGGCAGGAAGCGTTGTGTATTCTCAGCAACGTGCCTGGAGTCGCCAAATCATGCTGATTGTGGGGGAGAGAAGCCCAGCGCTGCTCACAAAATGAAGGAGAGGCAGCCTTCCTCCAAAGAGGCAGCAGTTTCTTCACTTTTCCAAAAACTCTGCCTCCTCATCTTTCTCCTGGCAGGTAAGTCAAGAGCAGCAACAGACCCTCAGTACTTTATCAGAGTTAGAAAAAGGAAAGGGGAAATAAAAACTTTACTTCACATTTGTTGTATGATGCTTATTACTATCAGGAATTATTAACTTTAACCTACATGGATACTTTATCTACTAGACTATTGCTGATGGATTTTACATACCCATATTCTGAATTTTTCTTGAGTTTTATTTCTTTTCTTTTATAATGTTTGTGTGGGTTTATGTACCAAAAAATATTTTACAATATTAGACATTTTAATGTGACCATTTTCAACCTCTCTGTTTCCCCCAGAATTAAACTGACTCTTTTTGTTACTATCCCTTTAAGAATGATATATTGGAATGGTCTCTGTTCTGACTTGCATCTCATTCAAAAAGCAATTCAGGCTGAAACACTCCATGTAACTTCAGTGTGAATGGGTGAGGATAAACTGCTGTGGATCATACAGTCAAAATCTAGTTGACAGTGAATGCATTGTTTTTTGTAACATCATGAAAAACAATGTTTTTTATCTGATGTTGCAGCTGGGTAGGGGATAGTCCATTTTGAAACTTTAATACTGTTTACACATGTTAAAAATGTGAGAAAACTAGCAATTTTTCATTTTTCATTATATGGGCCCTTTAATGGATTCTGTGAAATTAACCTAATGACGATTCGATATGTTAACTGATCAGTTTGTGGAGAGGGGACTGTTTAGTTGCCGTTGTTGTTTGAGTTCAGCTCTACACAACTCTACACAATGCACTCAGAATGTTATGGATGGTGTGTTGGATATACTGTGGGTTAGGTGGAGGCTTTAGGGGAGAAAAAGCATGTTTGAGCAGGAGAACATTCAAGTTTAAGTTCAAGTTGGCTTTTATTGTCATCCATCCACACACACAGTAAATGATTGAATGAAATTAGGTGTCTTACAGTCCCAGGTGCAAGGACAGCACAAAAAAACAAACACACAACATACGACATAAAGACAAAAAAGTAAAACAAGACAGTATAACAAGTATCAGTGCAACAAAAATT
>JBBPCZ010000001.1:21028845-21040478 GCA_037974445.1 Brycinus macrolepidotus
GGCACATATGCCTAAGACTTCTACACAGTACTATATATATATATATATATATATATATATATATATGTATAGTGTGTGTGTGTGTGTGTGTGTGTGTGTGTGTGTGTGTATATATATACATATATGTATGTATATACTGTATGGACAAAATGTTTGGGACGCCTAAGAGCCTCCACTCTTCTTGGAAGGCTTTCCACAGCGCCTGATGCTGGACGAGAAGGCCTGGCTCGCAATCTTCATTCCAGTTCATCCCAAAGGTGTTGGATGGGGTTGAGGTCAGGGAACTGTGCGGGCCACTCAAGTTCTTCCACACTGAGCTAATCCACAAAGTTGGAAGTTGTCTGAAATGTCTTGGTATGCTAAAGCATTAAGATTGCCCTTCACTGGAAGGGCCTAGCCCAAACCCTGAAAAACAGTTGTGTCCCAATACTTTTGTCCATCTACTATATATATCTGATATAGTTTTACTTCTCTCAAACTGCATCCAGGTCATCAATAAGGTGGCACAGAGTTCATAAAGTGGTGAAGGGCACAGTGTGACTTACAATAAACTGTAAAAACTGAACAAAACTTCACATTTTAGCTGAATGCTGCAGGCAGCCATTTTACACAACAGGTGTGCTAATTTTGGATTACCTTTCACATCTATGCACATCACACTGGTGTATGGATGCTACAGATTACATTTGTTTCTGTTGCTTTGATTTTTAAATAACTGTGAAGTATTTTTTTTTTAAAACTGAAGTCATATGTTCGTAAATAGAAAAAACAGAAATCATTGTAATCTGCCATCCAACAGGAGTGCGCATAAAGAGGAGTCGGATTCTGGTGAGGAGTTTCACACTCCGCCCTGTAGGTTTTAAGTGTCTACTTGGCTGATTGACTCTGATAAGTGGAAAACTGCATTAGGTTTTTCACCAAAATATTTGTCTAAGAATATGCCTTCATTTCTGCAGTAAAAGTAAACTCACAAGCTGCAGTGTTTGCTGACTGGAGCCTTCGGTGGTTAACTTATGCATAGTTATGCATTATAAGTTATAAACATTTTAGATATATGTCATGAGATCATGTAGGCCTGAGAAAGATCTGGGGCCACAGTCATGAAACCATCCCAAAAAAAAACTTTTAAAGGATCTTAAGACAAACATTGAAAACTAAATGCCCTTCTTTGCGATCCTCAGAAAAAGCAAGATATTCTCAAATATACTCTTAAGGAAGTTTTAATATTAGTTTCCAAATCATTAGAAATAACAACAATATAGCCTGTCAACTTAAGTGTGTGCCCATGGTAGATTTAAGAAAACTTTTGGACTTATTCTTGAATTTACTCTTATGAGGAAATGTAAAAACATTATAAAGGTCTTTTTCATTCAGAAGATTTTACTGAATTTACTAAAAGACAGAATTCTTAAGGCTAAACAATCCCTTCACAAGCCTTTCATGTCAATTGACATAAGATCAGTACATAAAACCACAAAAAATGTTATAAGGGGACCTCAGGGAAAAAAAACCCAAGGAACATGTAGGATATGAGCTCTTTAACACTGCAACCATGGAAGGCTGACATGGGTGTAGGTGTTTTGTGAACATACAAAATGCTCTTTTTTTCATGGACCACATCTTACTGTCACAGTGCCCGTGTCCAGGCCGTTTGTGCATTTAGTGGCTTCCTCAGTACTGGAGCTCACCGAGTTCTTCACACTGAACTGCACTCATGAAAGCGGCACCAAGCCTACCTACAGCTGGCTGAAGGGTGGCAAGCCTTTGACCAACGACTCGCGTCTACTCCTGTCACAAAACCAGAAAGTGCTGACCATCTTGCGGGTCCTGATGTCAGACGATGATGTCTACAGCTGCTTGGTGGAGAATCCCATCAGCAACATGAAGAGCCTGCCTGTCAGACTCACTGTCTACAGTAGGTGCATTCTTTCCACCTTCACCGCCACAATAATGTCTACTCTTGGAGTTCTCTGAAGTCTGATACACTTCACTTAGCCAAGGCTACAAGGGGAACATGAGAAAGAAACACCTTCACACACAATGACTAGGCTTCTTCAAATCACTTGTAAATTCTAAGGGGTGAGATATTTTATGTTTATTTTGCTAGAGAGCAGGTTTGGGTGGTTTATTATAGTTCTGTAGATTCAAGAATTTAAGACATTTTAATACAAAACCTGACCTTAACAATATGTGTATTAGACTCCCTTAAGCACTGTAGCAGTTCTGATGAAAGGAGTCTCAAGCTGATTAAAATAGCCAAACTAAATGTGTTGAATGGTTGCTATGAAAATATTGCCAGAGCTGTAGATGTGCAGTGCTTTGCTGTTGTCATTAGAAGTAGTGCAGTGTGTTAGACAGGTTTGAATGAGCCACACTATATGTACAAATGTATTCGGACCCCTGACTGTTACAATAACAGGGACTTTAATGACATTGCATTCAAATACATAGAATTTAATATGGAGCTGGGCCCCCTTTGCAGTTATAACAGCTTCCACTCTTCTTGGAAGGCTTTCCACAAGATTTTGGAGTGTTTCTGTGGGAATTTGTGCTCATTCATTCTGTAGAGCATTTATGAGGTCAGGGACGGATGTTGGAGGAGAAGGCCTGGCACACAATCTCCGTTCCAGTTCATCCCAAAGGTGTTGGATGGGGTTGAGGTCAGGACTCAAGTTCTTCCACACTGGATTCATCCAACCATGTCTTTATGGACCTTGTGCACTGGGGCACAGTCATGCTGGGATAGAAAAGGTTCTTTTCCAAACTGTGTCCACAAAGTTGGAAGCATGTCCAAAATATCTTGGTATGCTGAAGAATTAAGATTGCCCTTCACTGGAAGTAAGGGGCCTAGCAATACTTTTATCCATATAGTGTATCAAAACATCTGTCACATTAAACATCACATTAGAGATCACTGAAATTACAAATTGTGTGAACTTTGGTAGGACATTTTCTAACACTTAAATGAAAACAAAAGCAATAATAATAAAGTTAAAGGCAGATGCTGATGTTGTGTAGCTTCACAGTGTAGGCTCGACAGTATGAGCATGAAGTTCAGTTTGCATTGCTGCTTGTTGTGATGTACGTGTTACAGCATCTTGTTACAGCATTACAGCATCTGGTTTAATGTTTATTTAAAGAGTTGTAAAAACAAACAATGCAAAGATAATATTCATTTGATGAAGTGAAATTTGAAATATCCAGAATGTGGATTTTATTGAACATATATGTGATACAACACTGGAAAACCAGAGAAGCACATTTAGCAGCATAATGATACTGCGCTTCTGTGCAGAAGAGAGCCATGTGAGATCTCATCTTACCCAACGCAATAAGTGTGGCAGCATAAACTCTTCTGCTGTACGAGTTGGGTTGAATTTAATACGCTGTACAGTTTAATCTGAACATACCGCTGTTAATCCTAGGGACTACAATCAGTACTACCTAATGTTATCCACTCGTACAATACCAGTTGATGATTGTCATGTAAAAGTTGCGTTAATCTAACTTTAATTTAATTTTAATTTACACATATTGTAAAGCAATACACACACACCCACACCAATGAATCAATCTACACACACACACACACACACACACACACACACACACACACACACACACACACCAGTCAGCCACAACATTAATACCATTTACAGGTGAAGAGAATAACATTGATTATCTCATTGCAATGCCATCTGTTAAGTGTTGGAAGCTGGAAAAATGGACAAGTGTATGGTCGTTGACAAGGGCCAAATTGTGATGCTTAGAAACAGCAGGTCTTGTGGGGTGTTCCCAGGATGTGGTGGTTAGTACCTACCAAAACCGGCGACAGAGTCATGGCTATCCAAGGCTCATTAATGTGTGTAGGGAGCAAAGGTTAGCCTGTCTGGTCCAATACTGTCTGTATTGTATGGTAGAAAGGTGTCAGTACACACACAGTTTATCACAGCTTGCTGTGTATGGGGCTGCGTTTACACAGACCAGTCAGAGTGTTCATGCTGACCCTGCCCGCCACCGAAAGCACCTATCATGTGCACATGAGCATCAGAACTGAACTATGGAGCAACAGAAGTAGGTGGCCTGGTCTGGCGAATTACTTTTAATTTTAAACCATGTGGATGACTGGGTGAGCGTGTCAAACTGACCGAGGCAGTGTGATGCTTTAGGAAAATGTTCTGCTGGGAAACCTTGGATCCAGGCATTCATTTGGATGTTATTTTGATGGTACCACTTACCTAAACATTGTTGCAGACCTAATACACCGCTTCATGGTAATTGTATTTCCCTAATGGCACCCTGACACACAGCAGACATTGTTCAGGAATTGTTTGAGGAACATGACAGAGTTCAAGGTGTTGACTTGGGCTCCAAATTCCCTAGATTTCAATCCAATCGAGCATCTGTGGGATGTGTTGGGCAAGCTAGTCCATGGAGACCCCACTTCGCATCTAACAGGACTTAAAGGATCTACTGCAAACAATTTGGTCCCAGATATCACAGCACACCTTCAGAGTTTGGAGTCCAAGCCTCAGTGGGTCAGAGTTCGTTTGGCAGCATGAGGTGACAATATCAGGCAGATGTTTAATGTGGGTGATTGTTGTGACTAACGTACCTAGGCTCTAAGTACATCTCCCAAACCTACCTATATTGTAAAATACATGCCTGTTTATGTGCAGTGATATGTCTTAATAAAGTAAAATACAGAATTACCCATTTCCCTCTCTGCCTTAAAGCAATTACATGACAAATCATAATTATTTAAATTGTGAAATTTGTATTTTTCCCTGAATTTGTATTTTTTCCTGATTTAATAGCTTATTATTAAGTCTTAATCTGTTTTTTCGCAGAAAACATGAAGGTGGGCTGATGGAATGGGCTGCAAAACACAGTACTACACTCTCTCCGTATTGTCCATCAGTTAGATAAGTCAAAGTGGTCAGGAGAAATCCAAACATGAGTTAGCTTACACCATTGCATCTCCACTTCCACTAGTGGGAGTATGTAGTGGAAGGTTTCAAAGAGAGTTAGATGAAAGGAGTGCAGCTGAGAGATCCTTTCCTCTGCTTCCATCACTGCTGCCACACAGTTCAGACACAGCACTGTGCCTCAGTGGGGTTCAGCATTCAGTCTGCACACTTTGCCCTTTAAAAATCCCCTGAGCGCCCCATTCATTCCAGCCCTCAGGAAACCTGGCAACCAAAGCAGACGTTTGGGTCTTGCTTGATGTTGACCTCTTCCATACTGTGGTCTGACTCTTCCGAGCACATGGCTATTGTTAAATGTTTAGAGTTTTTTGTAGTTTAGTAGTGGTGATATGATGTATCAGGAGCACTGAGTGTACCTAGGGAGTGATGTGTGTGCAGTTGCACATGTTTTCAGAACTAGAGAAGAGCTCCATGACAACAATTCTCCTGCTTTTCTTTCTTTTCGACAGGACGGAGTTCTCTCTACATCATCCTATCCACCGGTGGCATTTTCTTGCTCATTACCCTGGTGACCGTGTGTGCCTGCTGGAAGCCCTCCAAAAAGTACCTCTGCTCTTCTCACTTCTTCTCTTTGATGACTCTGTGGCGACCCTGAAGCAGAATAGTAATCAAACTGGCTGGGTCACATTAGACTACTTACAAGGACACATTTCTGTAGTGCTTCTGAGTGCTGGTAGACAAGCATTACACCAAAGAACAGTTTTATGTGAGTGATGTAACATCATACAATAGTTATTTCTGACAGCACGAGCTGATTGGTTGAGAAGTGTTCTACCCGTGGTGTGATTTGTGAGATCAGAACTTTATTTTCATACGCACTGTACCATTCCTCTGAGCACTGGTTGCTAGGTAAGGACTCACTTCACATTGCAGTTATGATGGGGGTTAGGGAGGACAGGATGTGGAAATACATATGGTGAAGACTTCATTGTAATGAAAACAAAATGTGAATGAGTTAAACTGGAAAGAAACACTGACTAAATAACTGGAAATTAGAAAACAACAAACTAGGAAACACTATTGGGATAAACATGAAGCTAGGGGGAAAATGCAAAGATGGCCAAGGAAAATACAGACAAAAGTGAGGTAAAGGCCACAGTGGACTGACAAGGAATTAACAAGACAGGGTATAAATACACAGGGGTAAAGGGAACAGCTGTGGCAGGACACGGTTGTAAATAGGCTGGTGAACACACTAATCAGAAGGTCAGGACAAGTGTGGAGCTCAGAACAAAAATGAAAACAGAAAGCACATGGAGCAGAAAAGTGCGAAGCAGAATGGGAAGTGACAGAGAGGGGAAAGCCAAACCAAGGAGTGCTGTTACAGATCCCCCAGAGCGTATTTTCCAAGACTTGGAAATGATCCGCCCCAGGAGCTGGTCTAGAGGAGGCATTATGGGCAGGAGGGAAGGAAAAACAGATGGATCAAGCGGAACAAGAAGAGTAGAATGTTGAGCAGAAAAATCAGGAATGGAGAAGAAAAGCAGAAGAAAACAGAGATGGACTAGGAAGTGTAGAAGGGACCGGAGGAGGTGTCAACAAGACCAAGGGCGGAGAAGGGTCTGAAAACAGAGAGGTGAACTGGACACTAGACTGGAAGCGGGGTTTGGCAGGGAAAGAAATGGAAGACTGAGAACAGGACTGAACGGGGTAGAAACAGAGGACTGTACTAAGGACTGGATAAGGAAATGAACATCAGACAAGATGGGAGGCTGGATATAGGGACAGACAGGAGACGTAACAAGACTGAACAGGGGACATGATACTGGGCAGAATGGGAGACATGATATGGGGACTGGAGACAGGACAGGAAAAAAAGACATGACAGGGACCTGGGGCATAACCGGGACACAAGCTGGTAAAACATTAACAACAGGAACTTGGGGTACGATGACAGGGACAGGGACCATGACAGGGACAATGATAATCACAGGGACAACAACATGGGTTGAGACAGACAGAGAAAGAGAAACTGGGATATGGACAAAGACTCCCAACAGGAATGGACACAGGAAAGGGTATATAAACAATATTAACATTGCAGACAGTGCACAACAGCAAGGGACCAGGGGACTCAGAGGCTATCAACAAAGTAACAGAGGACTAAGTAGTCAATGGCAGAGGACCCAAGAAGCTTGGAGGTCTTCAACAAAGGTATCAGAAGACTGGACGGTCAATGACTGGGGATCAGGAGGCTGAAAGGCTGATGACGGGGAGCTAGGAGGTTGGGCAGCCAACAACAGGGGACAAGGAGCTGGCAACATGGAAGAAGGAGACTGGGTAGCCGGCGACTTGGAACCAGAAGACCGGGGAGCAGGTGACTTGGAACTTTCTAGAGTAGCAGGAGGTGCTGGTGGTGACAAGGAACCTTTTGTAACAGCAGGGGGCTCTGGTGGCAACGAAGAGTTCTCTGGAGCAGCAGGATGCGCTTGGTGGTAACATGAAAACCTCAAGAACAGGGGGGGAACCCCCCAGAACTGCAGTAGGTGCCAACAGCAGCGTAAAGCTCTCCAGATCAACAGGAGGTGCTGGTGGCAATGAGGGCTCTCCAGAACAGAAAGAGATGCCACTGACAACAAGGAACCCTCTGGAACATGAATGAACACAAAGACAGGAGTATAAATTCACAAGGGTAAACAGAGAACAGCTGTGGCAGGGCAGGGTTACAAATAGACAGGTGAACATGCTAAACAGGAGGGTAGGACAAGGATGGAGCTTGGGACAAAAATGAAAACAGAAACCACATGGAACAGGAACATGATCAGGAATCCAAATATAAACAGAAAGCATGTGTTACACATAAACAAAAACTGGACATGACATTAAAGTGTTAAACAGAACAGGGAGGGAACAGAGAGGGGCAAAACCAGGACAGGAAGTACTGTCACAGCAGTGTACTCTATCACGAACAAAACAAAATGTAAATGCTTTATAATCTGTCACAAAATGAATATGAAATCTGGTAAAAACTGAAAATATGAGCTGAACTTGACACTGCAACTGTTTTGTAGCTCTGTCCTTAACATAAAATGGAACAAGAAACTGGCAGTTTTAAAACATATTTGATTCAGGGCTTCTTTGCAGTACTTTTTTTATTGTAGAACTTTTGTATAAAAGAAATTCAAAAGCAACTCAAGGTTGTACATCATCACAAATAACATTATGGCTGTGAAATAATGCAAAATAATGTTATTGTCATAAGATAAAAGTGTTCTAATTACTTGAAAATTGAAGTGATAGTCAAACGAGAACAACCGTGGGTCATCATTTGGCTAAGTTTGACCCATTTAAAAATGTTAATTCTACTGAATGAAGATCCACTTCATTAGATATAGATACTTTTACAGATCTGGGAGTTTGATCTATTTAGACCCTAAAAGCAGTTTTGGTTATCTAGACCTTAAAAGCAAGCTCATTTGTTAATCTGATTTCCTAGAAAAAGGCAACAGCCTGGCAGACAGAGCAGACAAAATGCAGAGGAGATGAACGGCAATCATGAAGGTAATGTTTAAACATTTCTACCGTGTTTCAAGAGAAGCTACACAAACATTCTCTTATGGGTTGTGTTGGTGGTTAAGTTGACTTTAAAAATTCATAAAACAAAATTAGCATTTTTTCTTCGCATTTGGAGTAATAAACCATATTGACATTTTAACACTAAATACTTTGCAGTTGAAGTTGATATTGTTCCAGGAAGGAATTACCACACTCGCAGAAAACCAGGTGGTTTGTATGTTCTGAAGGAAACAGTAAGTAAAACTCTTTTCTGGCATCAATTTTCTGTGTGACTGTGAAACCTCAGAACATAAACATTATCAACTTCAGTTTGGTTGACTCTGTTCGGTCCTTAAATGTTTGCAGGACTTTCCAGAAAGAGAAGACGAAGCCCCATGTAGCTACATCCACCCTTTGAATCCCCTCAGCCCACCATGCTATCCCAGCAGTTTCCCACCTCCTGCCCACTCTCAGGACACTTATGTTCACTCAGGAAGAAGATATCCCAGCACCCCTGTCCCTTCTCCCCCGACCACGCCTCATTCACCCACACCCTCCCCAACCCCACCTCCATCCTCTCCACCACACCTGAGAAGCTTATCTCGAAAACCCCGCCCACCTGCTGCCAGTCCCACTCCTTCACACTCAGAAGACCCACCCACTGCCCTGGAGACCAGCATTCACAGCCATATCTGAAATGGAGTGAGGGAGGGAAGTAGGGAGGGAGGCAGAGAGAGAGAGAAAATGAAAGAAAGAGAAAAAATGCATTGAAATTTATCTGTCTCAATTGTGCCATTAGTGGTAATGACATCAAAAACAGAAATTTCTTTCAAGTCACATGTAACAGATTATAGACAAAATAATGGAAATACCAGATGTATACTAATGACCTTTTTTTTTTTACTCACCACGGTTTGGTGGTCAGTCACCAGTATAATATATAAATTGTATATAATGTATATATAATATACATTGTATAGAATACTTTATGTAATATACAAAGTATAATATATAAAATGCTAAGGGATATTAAATACATACAGTTAATCATAATCCACCACATTATTTTGTGCAGCTTTTCTCAATTCGTTATGGTGCTTCTTTGACCCTATCTTTTCCATTAAAAAAATAACTATGGCTGTAGCATATTTTGTCCATTGCTTTCATCATTTTTCCTGGGTTTACATTAATCTGAATATGAAACTCATGTGATTTCCACACATATCTCATAGTACCAACTTCTCCACAACTGTAGCCTTCTGCTGTCGCTCTGGCTCTCACCTTCTCATTCGTACTGCTCTTGTGTTGTTAGTACCGTGAAGGCTCTTGAGAGGAACTGTAGCTTTCCGGTTTGGCTTTTGTTAGTTTGCTGTACATTGACTTAACTGTCTAGCGTAGTTTCCTGAAGGTGCTGAAAGTATGACTTTAAAAGCCATTTAAAAAGAGAGCTGCAATCACAATTTCTATCATAGCAGCAAACCGTGAGCGAGCAGCTGGGATTCAGCACTACTACAGATGCTTTAAAAAGTCAAACTAGGAAAATGCGGTTACTGCAATAAAAATATAGCTTGTTAATAATGTATTGTATGGAATTTGACAGCCCAGGCGTGGAAGAAAGTAACATTGTCTGGTGAGTCACATTTTATTCTTTTCTATCTGGAAGGATTTCTCCTGTGAGAAAGTCAAAGGAAATCTTCAGCCCACACTGCCTGCTCTCTGCTGTTCAGTGTGACACTGAGAGTGTTCCTGAAACTTGGTCCATTTTTACACCAGAAATGGCTCAAATCGGCTCTCTGCAGCAACTTATGACAAAAGACAGTCTTTCTTAACCTCATGCTTGCACATTGCCACGTTTCCATTATTTTGTCTGCTAACTATAGTTCAGAATTAAGAAGAGTCCAGAGTCCAGCAGTAACTCCACTATCTTCTGACTTTGTATATGGATTATTTGTTTATACTTCTCATTTTACATATGCTATTTGTACACTTCCGTTATCTAGATCATGTTTAACATCGGCATGACGTTTTATAATATAGATAAAACAACACTGTTTGCAGGCCATTTTATCATGATGGGTGGGATTGTATATAGATTTGTGTAAATATGTTGTAATATCTGTCCATATTACTGTGATCTTGTCATATTGTATTCACATCTGGAGGTCTTAAATTTTGATTTTTGTTATAATTTGTAAAGATAGAATCCAAGCAATAAAAAGTACATTTATGATGACTTTCATGTTCATCCTTATTGTTATTTTTGAGCATATTGTTAAGGAAAACAGACATATTATGGTTTTATTTCATAAACACATTGTACTACTGATAATGTTATTTTAAAATAATGCAATTCTTGAAAGGCCTGCTCCATTGAACCTTGCACTAGAACAGTGGGCCCCAGTTCTGGCTCTTAGGCCTTCAGGAGGGTATTTCACCAAGCAGGATTTCTCAGCATGATTGGATCGGTTTAGCTTAAGGATAACTTAGAAATCCTGTTTTGTGAAATGCCCCCTGCACCTGCACCTTCTAAAGTCATTTCACAAGATCAGTGAAAAATGGACATGCTCATTTTAACTGTGTAATATCAAGAAATCAAGAAAACACAGTTTTTGTCATATAGTTTCGATGACACAGTGCTCTTACAAAAAAAATTATACTTTGTTCAAAATTACATTGAAAAGTACAACCACACCACACTGAACTGTGGGTGGTCTTTGACAGGGTGAAATATTTTACACTACACTGGTTCCCAGTTAAGAAGGCTGGGCTTTCTAACAGTAAAAAAGTAAATTGCATTACAAAATAACATCCTTAAAAACTGTTTTATGTATTCATTTTGTGCAGCAGAGTGGATGTTACCAACACTTACCAACTTTTAAACGTGGCTTCTCTGAGGACTTAAAATATCACTTACTCTTCATCAGGTTTTTTTATGTACACGGCTTTTATGACCATGTTGTGTGGGAGGAGACAGATAAATGACATTTGTATTAAAATGTATGTTTTCATATACAGAAGAAAACTTTTATATTAATCATTTTTTCAACGACTGTCTATACCAGGGGTCACCAACGGGTGCCCCCAAGGACCACATGAGTAGCCCGCGGACCTGTTCTAAAAATAGCACAACTCACCAGTGAGCAGCGTCTA
>JBBPCZ010000001.1:21041741-21058070 GCA_037974445.1 Brycinus macrolepidotus
TCTGGTATTATAGTGATTTTATGACAGATTATTTCTCTGGGACGCAAAATGTACCGATTCCACGGAATGACCCATATGCTATTCTATACTTACTACTGATTAGATGTAGTGGGTGGTTCAGTGTGTGAATTATTTCATGAATAATGGAATTATTGGTGTATTTGTCTGCATGAAGTTGTTGGGTAAATAACACAATAAACCTTATAACCACAAAAGAAATGATTATTGATTATGAAAAGAATAGTATGGAAGGCATTCTTATATTACTGTAAGTACTCTCGTTCACATGCCGAGTATTGTCATGTATTTTATTTTAAAGAATGGGGAACTTCTAAATGGAAAGGCATGGATGTACACACTTTTTATAATCCTGGTCAAGGCACAGTTTGCTGCATAACTGTCCTTCATTCAGGTATTTCACTTAACACTGTAAAAATTAATATACCAGCACCCACAAGGAAATTTTGATCTCAGGTATTTAAACACTGGCTATTGTGTGATGTAGCTCATTACTTTGTGGGTGTAACTGATCTTCTTCATCTGCTCATCTTGTCACATCCAGGCAATCTCCAGTGAGTTCCTCTGTGGTTTCTTGGTGGATTTGACCTTGGGGAAGGCGTCGTCCACGGCGGGAGAGGAGCTCTTACTGTTCCTCCAGTCAGCTCAGTGAGCCAGCAGAATGGGGTCAGGCTCCTCGTCCTACGCCCCCAAAACCATCTACCTGGATGTGGATGGCAAAATGCAGAAGGTGCATTGTATCTTCCTTGGAGAGTTATTGCTCTTATGGTTCAGTCTTAAAGACTGTATCAGGAGGCATGATTCTAGTGGCATTTTAAGAATCCCCTTCATCATCTTCTACATTTATAACTTACAAACTGAACTATTCGAATTTTTAACGATCATTGACAAAAATGGCCTGATCAAACTTTTAACTCTTTAGAGCTAAAGGATTCCTAATTCTCGCAACCACGAACCTCACATAATTGTTTCTTATAAGATATTGAATGATTCATAGAAGTTACTGAATAATGAGTTTTAATATTACTGATAATAAACCTAGAATTGAAGGAGTTGAAATGATATGCCATAACACTAATTGCCATTAATGACACACCATAAATGCCGATTGTTATTAAGAAACTGTGCCCAGGCAGAATGTTTATTTTTATTTGGGAAATGTTGTAGCTCATCAGTTTTGAGCCTAAGTCATTAAGGTGAGGAACAACAGTTGGTTTTGAAGCACCACCACCAAAACCCGGCATGAGGTCCACAACACAAACACTGTATTTTTTATCCACTACCCAAAATAACAAGTGACCTTACACATCCTCTAATTCTAATATGTTCTAATATGTTATGTTGGTAAATAAGTGGTAAATCTTTAAAAAATAGAGGTTTTTTTGTACGACATTTACCTTACAAAATAGGCTTAAAAGTAATTTGAGTCCAGAGAGTAAAAATCTTCCTTAAGATTTCTGCCTAAATCTTATCTCAGAACCATCATAAAACAGTGTGTGAGGCTTCAGGTGAACTAGGTGTAATAAGTAACAACTCTGATTGCTCTAGAATGGAACAGTTTCTCTAGAATGGAGCCCTTCAAATCAAACCACTCTGGATGGCTTTGCTCACATCTTAGGTCTTAAATTAAGCAGAAACTTTGAAAAATGAGTGGAATTGCTCATTAAAAGCAAAAATCATAACCTTAGACTGTGATCTCTCTGTAGCAGGTTAGCTAGCAGGTTCTAAACTAACACTTTGTACTTTCAGAACATACATTTTGAAGATGATCTTTCAGTGGAGCTGTGTGTTTAAATCATTATTGATTTGTAATATATAGGTCACGAAGCGCACAGCCTATTGGAGAAAAAAAGCAGTGAAGGGCATGTGCAGGAACAGCAGTGAGCTGAGATTAAAAATAAAGCTGATGACGGCCTGTCCCACAGGTGTCAGTGGCATAATAGGCTGCAGTGACACCTGCTACTAGCATGCTCAGTTTGTGCCTCCACTGTCAGCTCTTCTCAGGTGTATTTCCCAAAGGAAAGGGCTGATAAGCTCTAAGTGACTGTGGTATTCCGCACGGAGGTCACACTTTGGCCTTCACACGCTGAATGTGGGAAACGCTAGCCAACATTTCCATAAAATCAATCAGCTGAATTTAAGTAATTTATTATTACTAGTGCATCCTTGTATACATGCAACAGTCATGCAATCAGTATTATTACATTGTTAGCATTTTAGATATAGATAACATCATTTACAGACTACATAGCATCCAGTCTTTTTTCAAAACCATTCAGAAACACATGCTGCCCTTTACATTGTGTGAACATTTTGTGATGAACAAACCAGTAGAAACAATCCCAAATTACTCGTACGCTCTGTTTACTACTCCGGTAGTGTTTCCATTTCAGAGATTTTTTTATGACAGCGTCAGTACACAACGGTTGTCTCTGTATGTCTGTAAAACACAAACAACCAGAGCCAAGTGTGTGC
This sequence comes from Brycinus macrolepidotus, assembly GCA_037974445.1. NCBI lineage: Eukaryota > Metazoa > Chordata > Actinopteri > Characiformes > Alestidae > Brycinus > Brycinus macrolepidotus. The sequence goes on from JBBPCZ010000001.1 coordinate 21,044,235, forward strand.
TGGAGGTGACATGTGTCCACTTTAAAATAGACGTGCTGGAGCTGAGTGAGCTGTCTCTTACACCTGCACACCATTGTCCCACGCTCCAGCCAACCAAGAAAGGCACTAATGAAAACGAAATAGCCTGTTTATCTTCAGGAATGATTATCTCATTAACAGCCCTTCACACCATCTAAGCTACATATGTTGCTCATTTATCATAATCAAGTGTATTTGTCGCGCAACATATTTGCAATTACGTATTTTCACATATTCACAGTTGAGCAGATTTCTGTGATGCTATTCTGTGATACTATTTATTATCAATTAACCATTTAAATATAATTAAGTAATTATGTAAATAATCAAATTGGTTAAGTATGTTCTGCAAAGAAAGACGTTTACATTTCATTGTCTATTGACAGGTTTGAGTCTGCACCTCTGACTATTTTTTTTAATGTCAATGTAAAACATGCAGTGTTGATTAAAAGTTAATATTGGACTACATCCAGTTACTAAAATACTTTTAAAATACAATTTTAAAGGAAAAGAGGAATTTGACAAGTTACATAATATTAACTAGAGGTGGCATGATACCACTTTTTCGTGTCTGATATGGATACTGATGCTCCAACCTCCAATACTCCAATACTTTTTCCCTCTCTTAAACAAGTAAACTATAAACATTTGTCTGGATGCCCTTTAAATCCTAAAAGCCTACTTGCTTCCTCTATAGTGCGCAAAATAAGATATAAAAATCAAATTTGTACACCCTTATAGTGCACAATTTGTCCATTATGGAATTCTGCATATGTGGTTTTATCACCAGTGGCTCTTTGTTAGACATATTATACACTGTTTGGGTGCAGGAGTCTGTATTTTAGTGCACTATGTAGGTAGTAAGGAGTCATTTGATACAGCATTGCTGCTCATCTGTTTCTCATGTCCTCTTTCTTTATGACATGTTGTTCAGCATTTAGTTTAGTTTTAGTATCGGCTCGGCACACACCTAATATAAAAATATGTTTTCTCACTGGGTGAGGGTTGGGGTTAAGGTAATTTTCTAATCAAACATTTTCACAGGCCACACTTTGGTTAAGTCTGGTTTAGAATATTCACTTTCAACAAAATTTCACTGCTTGTTTCACTGAACTATAAAAGAGCAAGTAATAAACAATTACAACATCTTTTATTATCAAAGACAACTTCAGAGGGTTAAGCTAACCCAAAATGTTTCTAACTTACAAATTAAAACACAGATAAAGACAGATAATGGCTGAACTGTCGCTTTTTCGTAGGTGCTGTTCAGTCGTCACTGCAGTCCATATGACATTAAAGAATTGCTGTGTTCCTCTTCTAACATCCCCAGGTTAGTTACTTGCATTTTTATTCACTTTAAACTCCCAGAACATCTGTTATTCTAAGATACACTGAATGCTTTGTTAAAAACACACACCTTCCACTTGGTGGTCAGTTTATGAGGTCCACTTGCATTATAATTTTACAATATATTGGTGTACTTTACAAAATTGCTGACTGTGTCCCAGGGGTAGAGAGTTGTCAGCCACTCTCTACCCCTTTCATCACTGGTCAGTTTTAGACCGCAGGGCCATTGTTGACCATATTGTATTTGGAGTGACAGTGACATTGTAGTATTTGTGGCACTGATGTGTGTCAAGTATTATTGGTGTGGCTAAAGTGTCATTGCTTTTTGAGTGTGGTCCTCCATTTATACAGCTAAGAGCAGTTCTGTGGTCATAAATTGACCACTGAAGGAGGGCTGGTGGGTAGCTAACACAAACTCTGCATCAACATATGGGCTACAGTCTTTACAGTCTTTACCATGAATATCTCCACTAATGTGGCCCAGTGTTTGTCAGAAATTTTTAGTTTGTCAGTCAGAACTGTGGTCCAGCTTGATATCAAAAGCCAAGTGAGAGGCATTAAGCGTGGGCATCTGTTGGCTGACATAACAGGACTGGCAGTTAGTGTTCTCCTCTAAGTACTTTCGCAGCAGTTCGAAAAGATGCAGTTGTACGTTTCACATGGCTCGGAGGGAGGACGTGCTAACTAGTGGGTGGAACTAGGCACTTAATTGGATACCAAATTTATTTAATTTGTGGACAAAAGCCAAGAAAATCTCTGAAATTTTCTGTGTCTTATGTCTCTCTACAGGAACACAGCTATAATGCTGGTGGACCCTGAGGGAGCTCTGGTGTCCATTGATCCCACTATGCCTACCAACTCTCCTAAGTAATTACATTATTGCATTACTGCCTTACTACCTAGCAATTTGTGTCTACTTATTTGAGTTGTTTTTTTGCATCTGCCTTGTAATAACTTTATTCATTTTAGCATTTTGTATAATTTCCCCATTATAGTTCCCTCTACAAAGTTGTTCCTCTATCCACTGGTCAGCTGGGAGGTAATGCACAGCATGTCCCATTTACCCACAGTGTTAATGGCTCTCATTTTATTTTTCCAATTGATATTTATTGCCCTGACTGACTGTTCCCTCACACTCTAGAGTGTTTAGAGACGATTAGCCCCGGCTGTGATTTACAACCTGTTTGCTTCCCTTCACAGAGAAGGAAGACATGTTTCAGAACGTGTTATCGCAGGTGGCAGAGCAGTTTAGCAGGTAATTGCTGTGTTTGTTTTCCCATATAGAGCACTCTAGTGTGCTCATGATTTCAGCACTTGTGTACTGGTTGCATGTTGAGAAAGCCTCTCTCCTTCCTAGGGCCTTCAGGATCAATGAACTGAAAACTGAAGTGACCAACAGACTGGCTATGTTGGAGAAGAGAGTGGAGTGTATGGATTCTGAACTCAGTTGTTGTCTTTGTGTACTTTTGTCAGGTGCATCTCTTTAGTCAGTGGTGTTCCTTTCTGATGGATATCTCGTGTTTATGGTTGTTTTTCTTCCCAGTGGAGGGCCTCAAGGTTGTGGAGATTGAGAAGTGCAAGAACGACCTGAAGAAGCTGAGAGATGAGATGACCTCCAGAGGAGGAGGAAGGTAAACGACTGAAGATGATCGCAATGACTTTTGTATTCATTCAGATCAATCCATCTCATTCTGATAACATGGAGCTTCTCAAAGTCTCAGTGACTCCACCCTTTCGTTTTCAGAGTGAACTGCCCATGTAAGTTCAGCTTCTCGGATGATGGAAAGAAACTAACTCCTAGACGCGACGTCCCCAGCTATCCAAAGGTACTTTGAATGTTTTGAATTAATCACATGTTCTGTGAAAAGAAAAAAATAATCTTCACACCCCTTTTTATCTCCTCAGTACACACTCTCTCAGGAGACGATTGAAGCTCTGAAGAAACCAACCTTTGATGTCTGGCACTGGGAGCACAATGAGGTGAGTGTGCCTCGAAGGAATGTAAATATTTAGACTTGCAATGATTTCTGGGTCACTTTGCACTATGGATATGCACTTTGTTTACCATGGATTGGTGCCCAGTAATTTGTGAATTTTCTGTGTGCTTCAGATGCTCAGTTGCTTGGAGTACATGTACCATGACTTAGGTCTGGTAAAGGAATTCAACATGAATCCCATTACTCTCAAACGCTGGCTGGTAAGAGCATTATTTTAACCCCTTGAACCCTTGAATAATTGTACAGTTATGAATCCTGATGTTTACTGTTCGGTGAAGCTAATATGCAACCTATGCTGACATGAGATTGAGAAACTGAAGTACAGGACCTTTGTTCTGTTTTCATGGGAGGCATTTTTTTGCAAGTACCATATTCATATATAGACCTGTGGGAAGTGGTCAGTCAGAATGATAGAGGGTAGCATGTTGGTGGAAAATGAGTCTTGTGGATGTCATGTAAATGTCATGTCATCTACGTTTACCTAATTTGTATTATCATTAAAATGCTGTGAGAATTTGGTTGTATTTGGTTCATTGGTTCATTTGGTGCCTTGTATTTACTGAAAATCTAACCCTAGCCTAGCCCTAATCCTAATCTTGAACCTTAACCCTAATCTTAACCGTAACCCTAACCTTAACCCTAACCCTAACTGGAAAACTATATAGAAAATAAAATGAAACGTTAACAAAATACCATTAGTATTTTGTTGGATGTTCACACCTGTTCATTCCCAGGTTCATTGTGCAACATTTGGGAGACTGAATAGGTAAGTGAAATAGGCCAATCAGGCCTGGAGGGTCAGAGGATCAGTCCAGTGGTTTATCCTCACTTTGCTCTCCTTCAGAAACTCCTTAGGTTGCTCAACAAGTTAAAATCTTAAAAAAAAAATCTATAAAAAAAAATATAAAAATAGGGAGTTAAAATATATCTTCTTAGATTAAAACCTTAAGCAGGAGTGACCAGGAGTCCAATAGCAATGCTTAACAAGCGCTGGCCCGTGCACTACCCTTAATTTTCCTACCCAACCCCGTAGTCTGATAGACTGCGAGGGGGAAAGTCATTGTATTTATCAAAAACCTAACCCTAACTCTAATCACTAACCCTCACCCTAACCTACACCCTGACTCTCACCCTCACCCTCACCCTCACCCTCACCCTAACCATCACCCTAACCCACACCTTCACCCTCACCCTCACCCTCACCCTAACCCTATCCCTAAAAACTTGTTGGACCACAAAATGATATTTCTGACCTAAGACAAGCTTCAAATAGTTGTTTTTCGGTAAAGAACCTAATTTTGAGAAAAACAGAGTAAAGAGCTGTAGTTTTTATTACTATATCCCAACACTGCTAGTGTCATCACTGAGGTACCCTTGAGCAAGGTACCGCCCCCACACACTGCTCCCTGGGTGCCCCTCATTGGTGGCAGCCCCCTGCTTCACTTGGTAAATGGGTTAAATGCAGAGGAAGAATTTCACACTGTTCACACTGTGTGCTGTGCTGTGGTGTGTTCACGTGTGCCTACAAGGGGTCACTTTACTTTAATTTACTTTCCTGCTTATTTGATGTTTCTTGCGCTGAAAACGTGATTCCAGCACTCCTTCAGCTTCAGAACGTAGGTTTCCATAATGAAAGTTCAGTAAAGATGACGAAACTCCTTGGTCTCCAAAATGACATTACTGACCTAAGACAAGATTCAAATAGTTGTTTTTCATAAAAGAACCTAATTTGAAGACAAACTGAGTAAAGAGCTGTAGTTTTCATTACTTTTCCTGTGTTCTGCTTTTTTGGTGTTTCTTGTGCTAAAAACGCATTAGTGAGGTTTAGTGAGGTCCTGATGTTGGATGATTAGTTCTGGTTCACAAACACCACTCCAACTCCTCCCAAAAGTACTGGATGGTGTTCCATCACTCCAGAGAATGTAGTTCCACTGCCCCACAGCCCAATGCTGGGGGGCTTTATACCACTCTAACTGTCAAATTGGGCACGGTGATATTAGGTTCATATGTAGCTTCTATGGAGCGCCCTGTTTAATTGTCAGAGCTTTTCTATGGAGATTATGCAAACTGTGTGTGCCCAGTTTAAACTGTGTCGACAACGGGTACACCCTCAAAGTAGCTGAACTAAAAGGAGTGTCTGGATACGTTCAGACACCAGGTGTAAGCTAGGTAGTTTCCAGTACAATTGAAAAAAGGTAGAACCATTTGGTTACAACATTGTTTGGATTATACTGTGCACATTGTATGAGACACAGCAAAAAAAAGTATTCCAGGAAGTGCTTTGTCCAAGTAAAAACACCTTGTGTGAACATCCTTGTGGGAAAAAAGTGATGACTGGGCTTATGGGTATAAATTTACAGGCCTTGCACAAACCCTATGATTACTGTATTTTTTTTTTAAGCTTGCTATTCAGGAGAATTACCGCAGTAACCCCTTCCACAATTTCCGCCATTGTTTCTGCGTGAGTCAGATGATGTATGGCATGATCCACCTCTGCAACCTTCAGGTGAGAACTCTCGCTTATATAATTCTTGATAGCGGCCTTGTAACAGAAACACGCTGACATAGTGTTTGTGGGGATGCAGTTTTGTCTGTATGCTTGGATGCCTTTGGTCCACAGGAAAAGCTCACACTGACAGACTTGGGCATTTTAATGACTGCTGCAGTATGCCATGACTTGGACCACCCTGGATACAATAACACGTAAGAATCACTTAATTCATTGTAAATTCATAAATCTGACTAAATACTGTACCGTAATTATTCACCAATCAGCCATAACATTAAAACCACAGGTTAACATTCACTCGTGACAATGACACCTGTCAATGGATGGGATATATTAAACAGCTAGTGAACTGTTCTTCAGTTCTTAAAGGATCTGACCAAATTTGACAGGGCAAAACAGGCTTAGAGCATCTCTAAAACTGCAGTTTGTGGGGTTTTCCCAGTATGCAGTGCATAATACCTGCCAAAAGTGGTCCAAAGAAGGACAATTGGTGAAACAGCAATATGGTGATTAGCCCAGGTCTCACTGATGTCCATGCAGAGCAAAGACTGATCCCACAGAAGAATTAATGTAGCTCAAATTGCTGAAAAAGTTAATGATGGCTATGACAGAAAGGTTTTAGAACACACAGGGCATTGCATATTTCTGTGTAACGGGCTGTATGGCTGCAGACCAGTCAAAAAGCCCATGCTGACTCCTGGCTACCTCTGAAAGCAGTCGCAAGGAAGATATGAGCATCAGAACTGGGCCTTGGACCAATACGTCATGTTGATGGCCAGGTGTGTGTGGGGATCACTCACTTGAGGAAGAGATGGCACCAGGATGCACAAGATGGGAGTAGGGCAAGCCAGTGGAGGCAGATAGCTCTGGTCAATGTTCTGCTGGGAAACTTTGGGTTTAGGCCATCACATGATGTTACTTTGACCACATAGACCAAACAAACATCTTTTTAGCAAGTATTAGTTCAGTGTTCCCTAATAGCAGTGGTCTCTTTCAGCAGAATAATACATCCAGCCACACTGCAAAATTGTTCAGGAACAGTTTGAGGATCATGACAAAGAGTTCAGACCTACACACACTACTCAGACCGACCTACATGATATTAGGCAGGTGGTCTTAATGTTATGACTGATTGGTGTCTATCTGTACAGCACGTAGTACCTATATTATTTACCAAACTACAGTAGTTAAAGAGGAATTCTACCAGTTTTTCCAAATGTCTGCATATCTCAGTCATTTAATTATTTTCTTAACAATTTCAGTTTGCATAAATTTTGAAGAATTAGTGAAATTCCCCTTTAAATATGCCAAGTCAGTGGATCATAGTCTCTGTGATTTCTTTGCCAGGTACCAGATAAATGCACGCACTGAACTTGCAGTTCGCTACAATGACATCTCTCCACTGGAGAACCATCACTGTGCTGTAGCTTTCCAAATCCTCGCTTTGCCCGAGTGCAACATCTTTGCCAATGTGGATTCTGAAACTTTTAAACAAATCCGTCAGGTTGGTCTATATATTTGTAGCAGTTTCACTTTTGGATCATATTCACACACTACATGTTTAGAACCAAGTTTGAAAGAAAAACTGCAAATAATATTCAAGAGAAATGTCTGCACTACCTAACTGATACCTAAGTGATACCTAACTGGAGATTTTCCTTCTTTTCTGTTTCTGGTAAGAATATATCAACATTTTGATTTGGTATCTTAAAAAATCTTGAAATGATTTGTTCTCTTCCTGGCAGGAATGGGTTTAAGTAGCTCTGTCATATCCATATTCAGATTCTCACCGTAATATGATCTAGAAGGGCTTGATTAGGAGCTCATAAACTGTTAAAAACAGGGACAGTTGTCAACAAAACCATGGAAACTAAAAATCATGCTTGCTTGTAGGAGGACTGTTTTTTTCTATAATTAGAAGAAATAATTAGGTAGGAGATATAGTCAATTATTTACAGTGTAAGTGTTCACTCGCAGGCAATCATCACACTGATTTTGGCCACTGACATGGCCAGACATGGAGAGATTCTGGACTCCTTCAAGCACAAAGTGGACAACTTTGACTTCACCAACGAGGAGCATGTGACCTGTGTACGTACTCCAAGCTGCAGGACATGTATCAGTGTTGAAAATAACAGTGTGATTGGAGCTCCTTTGGCCTTTCAGTCAATGTGGAGCCGGTGCTCAGTGTGAATGCACTTGCTAAATGATGAAAGGTGCAGATCTGTTGACCTAGTCCATGGAAGGCTTCTTTGTGTCTCCCCATGGTGTGTGTATGCAGCTGAAGATGGTCTTGATCAAGTGCTGTGACATTTCCAATGAGGTGAGGCCCACAGAAGTGGCCGAGCCATGGGTGGACTGTCTGTTGGAAGAGTATTTCATGCAGGTCAGTGTAGTCTGCTCTCATGCACTCTGGAGTGGTTTTATAGGTTGAGTCACTATTTATAAAGTCACAGCCCTGTGTGTTTCTCCTCAGAGCGACCGAGAGAAGTCTGAAGGTCTGCCTGTCGCTCCTTTTATGGACAGAGACAAAGTGACTAAGCCAACCGCCCAGATCGGCTTCATTAAGTTTGTCCTCATCCCCATGTTTGAAACAGTCATGAAGGTATGGATCAGGGCTTTATTGCTGTCTGTTAAACTCAAGCAAGCAGGAGGGTCTGGTATTTTGGTTGATGTTAGCAAGGGGTGGGCAATACCACATCCACAGTATGTACTACAATGTGCAGAAGTGAGTTCTCTGTAGTGTATCTTTACTAATTTTCACTTAGATAATCAACAAAAGCATTTCAGTTGACCAAGGGCACCCAACATTTTACATATAACTATCTTGTTTCTTTTAGTTTATTTTAAGTTTTTATTTACTTTTTTGACATAACTGCTTTCCTAATCCACTGAGTGTGTTTCAGCTTGTTAGACAACCCGAAAAACTAAAAATAACGTTATACGTAGTCAATATTGTAACAATGCCTTCATCTGCTTGCGTGGTAGTGAGAGTGTGGGTCTCCTGAGGTCATATGCATGTATGTGTGTGTGTGTGTGTGTGTGTGTGTGTGTGTGTGTTTGTGTGTGTGTGTGTGTGTGTGTGTGTTCAGCTCTTCCCACAGATTGAGGAAATCATGGTGCAGCCTCTGCGGGACTCACGGGATCATTATGAGGAGCTCAAGCAAATTGATGACGCTATGACCGAGGTAGACCCTTCTCTGCTACCGTCTTTCATATCCACTATCGCAGAGATGATATTTTGAAGCATCTACAATAACAATATTGTGTGTTGAATACCATGGTACACCTTGTAACTGAATATCTGCACATGTCTAATCACTTTTTATGGGCGTAAGTGATCTTGTTCTGTAGCCAAAGCTGTTGATCAAGACATTTTTAAGTAACATTAGCTCCTCCCGGACTGGGTAAGGTGCATTGTTATACAGTGGGTAAAGCCATTCACATATACATTTCACTATCTTTACAAAGTCATGGATTTGTGAATGGTCCTCTCTAGAAAGTGCAATTTAGGATCCTGGTGCCATTTTGCTAACCCGTGCTAACATAAAGATGTGTCTTTTGTTCAATGAGGCACAGAAGAAAAAAACAGAAAATATGTCATTAGGAGGGAAGAAGAAATAAGTTTTGCGGCAAGCCGAGCGCTACCGTGTAAGTAGAGGCTCACTGGCTATAGTGTGCTGAGTGCCTTTTGCTTCACCTCTAGTCTAGCTTTCAGGAAGCTCCCAGAATGTGCTTAGCTTATATGCAATAGAAAGACCACTTAGCTTCACTTTGTGACAGCATAATGTTTTTGAATGCGTCAGGAAAGTTATATGAACAATGCACTCTAATCAAGTCAAGCTTTTGTATTGCTAATCTATTCACTCCTACCAGAGAAGGTCCCCACAATGTGCGGTTTAATAAATAAATAATAATAATAATATAGGGTTTTTACATTATGGTCAAGAACTTTTTTCATACCTTTTTTTCTACCTTTTTAAAGTGATTCCCAAACTAGTCTTCAGAGACCCCCAGATTGTCCACATTTTTGCTCTATCCCTGTGTGTTTTGAATGTTTTGAGGGAGGGACCCCCAGACATTTCACATTTTTTCTCCACAGCAGTTTGAGAACCACTGTGAGAACCAAAAATGGTTGCTCCAAAGACTCTCTTAGGATTACATTTGACACTTTTATTTTTGAGAGTGCTGCTGTCACAAAGTGATGAATCTGATTTTCATATCAATTAATGCATTTACTCTTTTCTCCTTGTGCTGTGAACTAGCAGGAAACACTTGTGTGCTGTAGCTTCACTAACAGGTGAATGGTCACCAATCATGCTTGATCTTCCTCAGGGTTGTCTGTGGGCCATTTTGTGAGTGGTCATAGTCTTTGTTGAAGCTGAAAGATCACCTTATTGATACCAGCTCTCATTTTTGTCCCAGGGATCTTGCTTTCTGGCCCGTCTCCGCAGCGGGAACAGAGTTCCGGTCTGAGCCTTTGCTTAGAAGGTCCACTCTGAAGTCGAGGTGGTGTTGAAGATAGATTCTCCATGTGCTGAATCCAAAGATGCATCTGAGCTGCTCAGGCTTTTGGAACCTGGCCAAGGTTCCTACACGTAGCGGCAAGCTGTTAGACTGGAAGACAATAGATTCGTCTGATCATCTGTGTTTTTGTTTCTTCTATGCGGCCCCCTTGGGTGTTGTGGGCATATACGCCAGCATGGGTTTTTCTTCTTTTCTTTTCGTTTGTGTTCTCTTCTTCATTTTAGCATAGCATTTAGCATGCCCTGCATGGGGTAGTCTGCTAATTAGAGTTTACACTTACTGTTTATTCTACATGATATAGTCACTGCAGTTACCATTAAGGCCAAGTAGATGGCGGAAAATAAAGGGGATAGAGATTTCAAAATGCTTCTCGATCACGATGAAAAGGTGTGATTACTTTCCCAATTATCTCACCAAACTCTTGGCACATGTAAACCACTCAGTTTGGTGTTGGATAGAGTCCATTAATGAACACTCTGTTCCTATAAACCATGGGGAAGTATAATGACACTTGACAAATATGTTTGGATTCCAGCCTCTATTGCCTTCTGTATTTTGGCTTTGTTTTAATGTTGACTACAGCACAAAGTCCATCGCAGTGTGTTATGAATGATTAGTGAGTTGAAAAAAAAAAAGTTTCAAGTAGCATTCCCTTTTTATTTGATACAGAAGTGTGTTTACAAAATGTCATTAGGATCTTCTAATTACTGTAACTGGCTTTTTAAAAACATTATTTACTGTTGTCATTTGGATTTCTTCCCCATGATTCCTCAGGGTAGCGCAATAAAGTTTCTTAAATGAGTTCTTCCTCCAGCTTCTGCACAAGTAAAGCTGTGGTTTTGTTCATACACTCACCGATGAGAGCTTTTCCACCAGGAGACTGCAAGTGCCAGCTGCAAGGGTTTTTAACTACACCTCTCTCCCCGCTTCAACACACCTGTCCTGGGTGGGACCGTGTCTGTTAGGTTAGTACAGGGGTGGTTTGTTCCTTAGGGCAGTTGGACGATGCACCACCTAAGGGAGAAAGGGAGGGAGTTTTATACAGTGTTATGCTAGCTATGACTGTTCTACACAGTTTGTCCTGCCTTCGAATGTTATAGTCTAATCAACATTAGTTGTTTTCCATGGAGTACCATCCCTTTTGGGCAATTTCAGTTTGAAAATTGCCCAGATTGCTCTGAAAAGATTATGATGTGGCATTTTTTCTAACTACAGGCACTGCAGTGCAATCTAAATGGCCTCTGAGTGAGCTTGGACTTACATACTTTCATCTTACATAACCTGGTGTAGCTTCAGAAAAAAATCTTTGTGTTATGTTGCCATCTAGTGGTTACTAGTTGGATCGCTACATGACCAGAAAAAAACAAATTGCACAAAGCAATGTGACAAAGTTAACTAGCTGTTTTTTTACCCTTTGAACAGGTCACCTCAGCCATTATCACAACAAGTGGCCTTCCTGAGAGTGTTAGCTACTCTTCTTTTGGAGAACTACTTTTCTGCAGAGTTTAGTTTCATCCTGCATTCAACATGCTCTCCACCCCCTTACCTAACACTAAAGCTTGAACATAAAGTGCTAAGAAAAGCCTTTAGTTACTGTATTTTAGAAATGTTTAAACATTTTGTGTAGATTCTCTTAATTTTAAGAAACATTCTTCACATTACCACATCTCATTTAGATATGAGAAGAACCATCAAAAGATTGAAATGTTCCTTAGGGCAGTGGTTCACAAACTACTCCCCCCAAGATTTTCCAGATTTTTGCTCTATCCCAACCCACAATACCCAGGGATAAAAATGTGGACCATCTGGGGTCTCTTAGAACAGGTCTGAGAACCACTGCTTTAGGGAAGTGGCTCTTCTATGGCATTGCTGCAAAGAATCCTTTTTGCCACCTTTATTTTTAAGATCCATGGAAAACCTGAAACCGTGTAAGGCCTGCGGCTGAGCACCAGGCTGTGGATGTAGCTTGTTTGTTGTTCATGAAGACCACATTAGAACTTTCATGTAGCTCCAGGTTATGTGAGCTACTTGTTGAAACAGGACTTCTTCACGATAATTGTCACACTCACAGGTACCAATTAGCGAAACGAATGACTGCCGCAATGAAAGATGTTTCACTGACTTCATTTGGATGGTCTACAACCTCAACAGGATGGAGTGTGGTGCCATTACTCAGTTTATGGGTGGTATCCAATAAACAGGTCATGAAAGACATTGCAATGAGCTCACAACCTTTTGTGTCATCTGGGGAACTGCAAACATGACCTGACTGAAACGCTTCTGTTGCTGTTTTTTTTTTTTTTTGCTGCTGGGGTATAATTACTAACAGTCCCACCCATGGTCTTTAGTTGCGTGCAAAATATATTTACATCCACCTGAAGGAATTCTCATATAACAAATAATCAGCACTGGGGATGAAGAGGTGATGAGAAGATGAATATGCTGTCGTACAGAGTGCAAAATTTACATCATACAATGTAAATGCAATAGAGAGAAGCTGGTGTTTACTGAACGCAGTGTTACAAATGTGATTACGTTTTGGTAATGGTAAATGAGTGTGCATATCAGAACAAGCATAAAACATCACTTAGCATGACTGTGTCAATTAAAAATATGACTGACAAATATAAAACCTTCAGTGTGTTCCACAGGGTGGCAATATTACTCCAGCAGCATTTGCCGGCACACCTGCTCACATTTTCTACACACAAAGACATGAGAAACAGAGTTGGGTCAAACTGTATTTTTTTTATAGAAATAACAAATAAAAAAGGATCATTTAATTAAAAAAAGAGCTGAGTAAAAGATGTAGTATGTAAACAATGTTTTAAAATGTACTATTTGCTCCCCAGTCCACACTCTTTTCAAATTGGAACTGCAAAAACAGCCTGTTTAAACACATTAACGCATTTACATATATCCACCTATTCAGTCAATATTCACCTATTCAGTTTAGCCTCACCCATTCATGTGGAAGTCATAGAGTGTTTTCATTCCAAACTGCTTTTTGAAAAAGGTACAATACAGGACAGTAAACCATTTAGTTACACCACACACACACACACACACACACACACACACACCACATTTATATATGTAGATACAGAGTCATGTAAAAGACTTAGGACACCCTATGAAAGCCTGTGTGTTTTTGTAACATTGTTGGACATACAGATATTTAATCTCAATTGTAACGATACTGGGTGATTCAAGTTATATAACTAAACAATTAAAACTGAAGAAAAGACTTCTGTAAATTGTAATTCTACAAAAATGGTATTTCTGGTGGGGAATAAATCAGGACACCCCCACATTTATTCCCTCTTAAAATGGCTCAAATCACACACAGGTGGATCACATTAGGTGCACATGATTAGAACATCGTTACTCAGCATTTTGAAGGAGGCTTGCCCTATTTAAACCTCAGACATTTAGTTT
>JBBPCZ010000001.1:21059812-21087830 GCA_037974445.1 Brycinus macrolepidotus
GCTGAGTTCAGGCAGCTGTGGCTGCTTAAATGAGGTCTCTGGCGGCCTCTAGCGGCCGTGGGCCGGAACCGTGACAGTACCGACTAAGCCTGTTATTATTCGACAATTCTTTGTTTTTTGGACTTTGTGTGTACACTTGCCACTACCTTAATTCCCCACTGGAACTTCTGCTATTTAATAAACCTCTCTTCATGTCTTATCACATCGTCTGCAACTGTGTACGTACTCTGCACTGTGACACAATTGTTTCTTTTTGTTGGTGCTTGTTCAGGTAGGTGTGCTCTAGGATGAAGATGCTTTTCCATCAGAGTAACTTGGGCCAGTGTTAGTTTCTGGGCCACAATTGCAAGAATATTAGCAGTAGCATGCAGTGTAGGGTATGTTGTACAGGGCTTTTTTTGCAGTATAGTGTATAATACTCTTCATATCAGTATGCCATATTACCATTATGTACGGTGTGCGTGCAACAGGGCGTCACTAGACCTACTATCATTATGGGCTCAGCCAGTTGGGCCTATCCCAAGACTCACCTAATTTTCTTAGCCTTCCAATCACTATGTAGTGTTTTACTGTGCAAAGAGAACTCTTACTACATACAGAAATATTTGAACATAGCATTTAATTCACATTATTTGACAGATGCTTTTATCTAAATCAAATTCAAATATAGCAGTAGGACTCTTATTGGTTTAGCATGGTGTGTCACCCAGGGTGGGAGTCAAACACCACTCTCCTGCATGGAAGGGAGTGATGTTACTCACTACGCTAACCATATTGAAATTAATCTTGGTTGCATTCTGCATACTACTCACTATTTTTGGGAACAGTCAGTATGCAAGCTGTATGTTGTAGGCTATTTTGAGTAATGGAGTACTATTGGTGTAAAGTGAACACAACACGCGGTGGAGTTTAGGACCCTGGCGGTGCAACAGACAGCCTTTTACAAGGGTCTGGCTCCCCACATGAAGGATGAGTTAGCTGGACGTGAGCTCCCTGCTACCCTTGAGCAGTTGATCCAACTATGTATATGCATTGATCAGCGCATGAGCTCACGTCTGAGGCCAGGCCCTCGTACCCTGCTGCCACCCAACCAGCCCAGGACACCTCCTACACCTGCTCCAGCACCCATCGGTTCCCCACCTCGTCCCGTGGACCACTCAGGAGCAGGGGAACCCATGCAGCTAGGGCATGCCTCTCTGACCACAGAAAAGAGGGACAGATGTTACCGTGAAGACCTCTGCACCTACTGCGCTTCCTCCAAACACCACCGTGCGATCTGTCCCCTCCGGCTGGGAAACGGTGGGCAGGGTGGAGGAGATGGTGATGGAACCAGGTGAGTCACCATCTCCTCCACTCTGCCCACCATTTCCTGCCTCATGGTACAGGCTCACCTCCAGCTGGGCCATGAACAGGTCGAGGTCTCCGCCTTCCATGAGTACATACAGTTCACGATCACCTCTCCTCTCCACCCATCCTCCTCAGGCACCCCTGGCTTCAGAATCACGACCCCCTCATCTCTTGGACGCAGAACAAGATCCTCCAGTAGAGGCCGACCTGTCAGGAGCTCTGTCTCCGCTTGACGGCTGGGACATGCTCTAGGGAGTCCGAGGCCCCCAATGTCAGCCTGGAGGCCGTCCCCCACCAGTATCGTGACCAGGTGGAGGTTTTCAGTAAATATCGGGTTGTCGAACTTCCACCCCATTGACCCTACTACCTCGCCATTGACCTCCTGCCTGGCACGGTTCCACCCCACGGCCGCCTATTTTCCCTATTCCCTGAGGAACAGAAAGCCATGGAGGAGTACATGGCGGAGGGGCTTTGCCACGGGACCCTCAGACCCTCCACTTTTCCTGCCGCCGTGGTGTTCTTCTTCATTAAAAAGAAAGAAGGCGGCCTCTGACCCTGTGTCGACTATCAGGGGCTCAATAAGATTACCATTAAAAACCATTCACCTCTTCCACTCACCAACAACGCCCTGGACGCCCTCTCTGGTGCTTCCTTTTTCACCAAACTGGACCTACGGAGCGCATACAACCTCGTCCGCATCAGAGAGGCCAACGAGTCACTCCCACCGGTCACTATGAAAGTCTTGTAGTGCCCTTCGGCCTTTGAAATAGTCCCGCAGCATTACAGCAATTCATGAACAACGTGCTGTGGGACATGCTAGGCTGTTGGGTATTCGTATATCTGGATGACATTCTCATCTACTCTTCCTCCCTGTCTGAACACATCCAGCATGTGAGGGCGGTACTTAAGAGCCTGCTGACCCACCAACTGTACTGTAAGTTGGAAAAATGCGCTTTCCACCAGTGCTCCACCACATTCCTGGGGTTTGTCATCTCCTCCCGGGGTGTGGCCATGGACCCTCACAAGCTGGAAGCTGTGTGTAATTGGCCCCTACCTAAGACGCTTCAGCTGCTCCAGCGCTTTCTGGGGTTTGCAAATTTCTATCAATGCTTTATCCGGGGCTTCAGCGCAGTTGCCGTGCCTCTGACTGCTCTCACTCATCCCTCCAACCAGCTAAACTATTCATTGTAGAGGTGGACGCCTCGGATGTGGGCGTCGGGACTGTCCTCTCTCAGCGAGGTCTAGACCAGAAACTGCATCCTTGCAGTTTCTTCTCCAGAAAATTCAACCCCACCCAGCAGCGCTATGGTGTAGGGGATCGTGAACTGCTGGCCATCAAGTGGGCCCTGGAAGAGCGGCGTCACTGGCTCCAGGGCGGCAGTGAGCCATTTACGGTCTGGACGGACCATCAGAACCTTCTTACCACCCAGCAGACTAAACAACTCAACCCTCGACAGGCGTGGTGGGCACTGTTCTGTGAACAGTATAATTTCCATCTGTCCTACCCCATGCCTGGCCTTCCACCTTATCGCATCATAGCCCCCCTGCGTTGGAAACTGGAACACTGCATCCACCAGGCGCAGACCTTGGAGCCCGCTCTGGCCGACAACCCGCCCGGACAACTTTACGTGCCCACCACCCTACGACCGGGAAACCACCCCCAGACCAATGGTCAGACGGAGCGGACCAATCAACAACTGGAACTCTACTTTAGGTGCTTTGTTGCCGATTGTCAGCGCTCCTGGGCCTGCTCATCATTTGTGCGGAATTATCACAACCTTCACACCTACACTGCCACCGGTCTCAGCCCATGTGAAGTATGTTGCTGAGAGGTTTCCTCCATCCTCCAGGTCAACCACCGTTACACCCTACAACATCACCGTCGGCACCCTCCAGGACGATTGTTCCATGTAGGCGACAGGGTATGGCTTTCCACCCGCAATCTCAACCTCCACACCAAAGCCCGCAAACTCACTCCACGCTTCCTCAGACCCTACCGTGTCACGCATCGTATAAACCCTGTCACCTACCGGCTCCATATAAACTCCAAAATAAGAAATTCTTCAGCACTGGTCACAAGTCTAGCTCCAACCACAGTCCGCCACACTTAGTCCACCTAAGTAACTTCTTCAAATGGCCTCGACTGATTGTATCTTATGCATTAGTGTGGCAGATTGTGATCAGAACTGGAGTCCAGAATGCAGATTGGAGCTAATCTCTGTGGGACAGTAAATCTCCAGAAGGTGCGTTGGTGATTGCATTCAAAGGAAGATCAATAGTTCTGCAAGTTTATAGTCCTCTAAAAGGTGAAAAAGTGCTTTTGCTCAGCTGTAGTCAGTCACATGAATAATGATATCCTGTTCTGTGGATTAAACATAAAACACTGGTCAAGTCTATTCATACAGTGAGGATCTGGAGGAAGAAGAAGAGTGTCCAGTCATAGCCTACAAGATTAAGGAACTTAGCCTATGTGATGCATCAGTTTGTTCGTGGAAACTGAATGATTCTAAACTCACAGCTCACATAAGCAGTAGTTACACAATATACTGCAAATATTTTTGTGGCTCAAGGCATGTGTTTGCCCTCTACTTGCCTGTTGAAAATGGGCTATTTTAAGGAGTATAGCATGGCAACCACAACCACCTGAGGGACTGACATAGCAATTCAACAGCCCATTAAAAGCATTAGTTTTGTTCATTTGATAACCAAGTGCCTTGATTTTTAATGGAGGTGTCACTTTTGAAAGGATTTTTTTGTTGAAATGCTAGGTTAATGTCATTTTCAGAGACTATAGGACAGCTTCAATAAACTTACATCTAGAGTACAAAACACATATAGGCAAACGTTTTATATGGAGCCTAATGAATGGTTGTCTGGCCATGATTTGGAACTGTAACTTTTGCAACTGTTTTTTGGAACTGTTTTAACAGCATCACATGCTGTCACACGTAAAAAAATATTCAAAAAAATTTCATTTTAGTAAACCTTTAAATGATTCAAGTCTTTATAAAGAATATTAGTGCCATGCTGGTTGTGATGGTACTGACTGCATCATGCCATCAATTCATGCTTCTGGGAGGAAGCACCAACTGTTTAGGCAAAAACGTTTGTGCCAGATTCCATGTAGAAGCTTTTGTAGGCTTAGTAGGCTAGTTTGCGGAAGTGTACTAATTGATAATTGGACAGATATATGACTAAAGGGCCCGCAGTTCCCAAAGTACCATGAATGGAAAAAGGTAGAGTGATGGCTGTGGTAAGAGCTCCATACACAACTGTGCCGGCGATGAGCACACACTCAACTCCCCCCGGGGGAGCTCTCACTCACAAGTCCCCTGTCAGTAGATGTAATCGTTTTGAGACTGATGGATCAAGCCCCCTCCAGATGTGTGCAGTGCGAGGCCTATGAAAACCCAGCTCCAGTTCTGTAATTATGGAGAGACGCTGTCTCATACATAGCACTGTAAAGACAGAGTAGAAGAGGGGGAGCACCAGCCATTACGTTCACTTTGACCTCGCATAATAGGGAGATAAATGATGTGTCTGCCAGCGGTGTGTAAACGTGAGGTGTTCTTTCATCTTTCATTTTAGGGTTGGCATGAACGGGACTTGCATATGTCTGTGTGTGTGTGTGTGTGTGTGTGTGTGTGTGTGTGATTGTGTGTGTGTGTGTGTGTGAGGGGTGGGGGGAGATGGTAGGTAGTGCCTTGTCAGGATAGGTCCAAACATGTTTGTTTATTTTTGTAATCTAAAATACCTTCTTTTCTCCTCTCCACAATGGGAATTTCCACAGAGCAAGAATTTGGGAGTCCGTCTGGCGGCAGTGTAGGCATCTCCCGAGCAGCAGATGAGTTCAATTAGCACGCCAACCTTTCAAGCGGCTTTCTCTCTTCAAACATACACTTTCAGAGTGGAACCCTGGCTTTGTTGGAACAGTCCCATCTGGAAGCTGCTTGCCCAAGCTGGTGGGCAAACAAGAGACAGGGACAGAGCTAGAAAGCTAATAGACGGATGCTTTGAACCTTAGTACAGGAGAGTCGAGTCATTCCTGATTCCTCTCGAGACCTTTTGCCCCTTCTCTGCTTTCACAGACCATGAGAATAATAGGTGTAGCATTTTTCTGCCCCATTCTGAAGGCACGTGAGGTCTAATGCAGTTGTTACGGCTAGATGCAGTGGGGAATGTGATGTATTGTACATGTGCAGCGCAGATGCGCTCCTAACAGGGTTGAAGGGCTGAGGCAACATCAGATATTCTGTGACTCCTTATGCCTTGTTTTGCATTCACATATCAAAGACAATCATAGCATTCAAGCAGGAATTAAATCTTCTTTAAGAAGCTTTTGAGACAAGCCCATTTATCAAACCTCTCAGATTTGGAATTCTGATCTGGGGTCTGCGTACGCTTTTTCTCTTCTACTGAAGAGATGAGAAAGACTACATGAACAGATGAGACCTGGCCCTAGATCAGTGTTCCTACTTTGAGATGGAACTTAAGCCCTTTGGGACAGATTCATGGATGGTCTTTCTAAAGTTCCTCTGTTTAGTCTAGCATTAACTCCTGTCCTCCATTTGCGCCTGTGCTCCCAGGGCTGAAGCGCTCCAGCAGAAACACATATGTAAGAGGATATTCCTCCCTCCACACTGGAGCAGCCTCTCAGCACTGGAGCTCCGGATATTTCCACTACTTGGAAGCAGCACAAGTTCAGATCCAAGCCGACTTTCTATATAAACATCACAGTCTCTCTCTCACATCTCTCTTTTTCCTCTCTGGAAGAGTGATTAAAGCTCTCACCCACAAAGCACACAGTTTGGAGGAGAAGACTCATAAAGTTTAATCTACGTCACCCTTCCTCAGCACCATGTAGAGGAACAATTGTGCAATTTCAAGCAGTTCTCCAGAAAGATCTTCATGACTCAACTGTTCTGCTCAACTGAGTCAAAGAAAAATTGCACAAGACACTTAATTCCTTAACATACTGTCATGTAGCTGATGTAGGACCCATTCACCCTTTTCTGAGAGATGGTTAGGTCCTAGTGTGGCTGTAGATACTGCTGCTAGTATAAACACTTCCTCTATAAATCTTGTTGGTTTTTCTTAGCTCCAACACAAGCATACATCATTCTACCAGCAAAAATGAATATATTGGGGAGAACCCATCAACTGAACACCAAAGCCTTCCCAAGAAATAATGGTGATATTCGTATAATTAACCCTCATCCCAAAAGACACATTTTCACTTTAAAGGATCGTGTACAATTTATACTCCATGACATTTTGGGAAATTTAAGCTTCTTTGAACCCTTTGCATTCTGCAGAGCATAGGCCAATCTTAAATCCCACTGAACTGGGACAAAAGGACTTTGCGCTATAAATCCTTTGTACAAGGGTGGCATTCTTACACATTCTTTTAAAGAGAGGAATGTTGTATTAGGACCAACAGAGTCCAGCGCCTGGGTAACTAAAAAGTCTCACCCAAAAAGCAGAACAATAGTGTTGAAAAAGAAAAGGACTTCTCTGAATATTTTCTTGAATAAACTAAAGGTAGGCTTTCATAAACACATTACTTAGCACCATGTTGTGTCTTAAATGATAATGATTTTCCCCTCACCCAAAATGTAATTGATCAAATGTTTCCTCTTTAGTTTTGCACTGAAATCGAAAGGTTAAGGAAACAAGTAACAGGAGTTTATGAAGCTCAGATGAGGATTACAAACTCAAAACTAAAGTTAGAAGGACAGCTCGCTATCTGCATCAGTCTGGTTCCTCTTCTCTGACTGAAAGGGCCCTTTGTGCTGTTTTATTTATGATTTTCTGCGATGATTGAGGTAACAGTTACAGGAATGATACCTTGGTTGTGTTTAGAAGCCTAAATCAGTGGGTGGAAGGTGAGACTGGGTGACACCACAGGGATTTCCAGTGGTTGTATGATGTATTTGAGTAAAGCATGCTGGGTATTGTAGTGAGAGCATATTAATGAATGTAAACATGAAAACTGTCAAACTGCTGAGGCTGTATATGGAATTGTGTAAAATTAGCTGTTTTTGCTAACTGTTGCGTTAAAATCCAAAATATTACTTTAAAACTGTTCGCTAAAATATTACCTGGACCTCAGAGGAATTGTCCAGAGGATTTATCCACCGAACCACCTGCATTAGTGCTTGCAGGGTCTTCAAAATTATGGTGCCAATTCCAAGGTGGTAAGGGAGAAAACACAAACAAAGTCTTCATAAAGAGGTTAGACTGTCTGCCACCCTTTCATGGAGGTTGAGTCTCTATAAGCCCATGTTACATTCAAACTTTACACAGCAGTGAGATGTTAATCTCTGAATGAAGAAAAAGACACACAGGTTGATAAGGCTGCTGCTGAATATAATGAAACAGAAGCAGTTATGGGGCTCGTCAGTACACGTTCCGCTCAATGTATTTACCTCTTTACATGAGGGGTGTAACAATACAGACTATTCACGATTCAGTTTGATAGAAGATTCAGGGCTCACAGTTTGACACACTCATGATATATTCAACAAAGTAAGACTGAATAAATTTAGAGCTGGAATTCACACTGTACACTGAGGAAATTTTACATTTATTCACATTATGCATTTACATCCACTTACAAGAAAAAAAAAATCAATAATTTTAGTATTTAAAGCGTGCACAGGTGCACAGATAAAATACTGCCTGAAAGAGCAGTGGCAATGTGTTGGCAGAAGGACATTCATTTACTACTGACAGTGTACATCTAAATCCGAGACCTGTTGACACTAATAGTACAGTGTAGTGACATATTTTGTTTTGGACCTGTAATCCAGTACATTGAAAATGAGGCTCAGGCCCAGAACGTCAGCTTTAATTATTTAGGCCTGTAAGGGGTGAATCTTATCATAGTCCATAGTACCATGTACATCCCAGGAAGATGACTTTTTGTTAAATTTTGGTTTTTATGCTGCCATGAAGGGATGTACTTGGTCTGCATCAAAGTTTAGGTAGGTGGTACATGTCAAAGTGACATTCACATGAAACGTCTGACCAGAACGCCTTCTTCCATTGCTCCATGGTCCTATTCTGATGCTCATGTGTCCATTGTGTGAGCTGCCAGCAGTGGACAGGGGTTAGCATGGACACTCCGTGGATGTGCAGTCCCACACACAACAATCTGCAACGCACTGTGTGTTCTGACATCTTTCTGTCAGAGCCATCGTTAATCATTAAAGTTTTCTGTAATGTGTGCTACAGTAGTTCTACTGTGAGATCAAATAAGACAGGCTAGTCTTCATTTCCCAAGTCTATCAATGAGCCTTGGGTGCTCGGTTCATTGGTTGTCATTTCTTGGACCACTTTTGGTAAGTACTGACCACTGCATACTGGGAACACCCCACAAAACCTCCCAGTTGTCTGGCCATCACAATTCGGCCCTTGTCAAAGTCTCTCAGATCCTTACACTCACCCATTTTTCCTGATTCCCACACATCGACTTCAGTAACTGACTGTAACTGACTGTCACTTGCTGCCTAATATATCCCACTCCTTTAGAGGTGCCTTTATAACAAAATAATCAATGTTATTCACTTCACCTGTCAGTGGTTTTAATGCTATAGCTGAGTAGTGTATATCTGGTTTCTCATACATCCTCCCTGGAAGGGGTTAACAGAATTGTTAGAAGTACTAATTCCAAAGATCAAGATAACACACTTTGTGAAAGTGGGTGAAATGTACTGCAAGCAGAACGATGTGGAGCAATACGACTGAGAATTGAGAAATGTAAAATATGATGATAAAAAAAAAACCAACAGAGCAGAAAGTGAAATAGAAAATCTGTTGATTTGTTTGTGCTATGCTTTTTCAGCAGAGGGGTGATTTTTAACACAGTGCACAGCAGGTGTTAGAGAGCCACGCTTTGTCCCACCACAGACCAGTAACTCAGCCCTTTTATGGCTGTGGAAGTGTTTTAGTGGTCAGGGCATTGTGCTGCTGTAAAAAAGACACTGCTCCAGGCACAGCTCTGTGCATATATGAGTGTATATATATATATGTGTGTGTGTGTGTGTGTGTATGCGAAATTGTCTGGTACCTATATCACTTGAATATCTATTCAATCATGAACGTATACATAGTGACGAATCTGACCACAAGAAGACAAAAGGTACTTTACACTGGGAGTCTAGGATACAGTGCTGTACGGCAGTAACGGAAGACTTTTGAGATGTAAACAACTATGAATTAAAATCGTGCTGGTGCAGGCAGGAAACTAATATTAACCCATAAGTTTAACCTCCCCCTCCTAACACCACACCTATCATTGAGTGAAGATGCCTAGTTTCCTCAGAGACCCTCACTGATACCTGTTTCACTCAGAAATATGTCACAGTACTCTCCTAAAAATAAGGATTATTTTCGTGATGCCATATAAGTGTGTAAAGAGCCTTTTGTAAGATTCACATAATGTAACGATTTTGAAAAAAGCTTGAACTGATTAAAAAATCTTTAAATTGTGTGAAGGTTCATTATAGTTCTAAAAGAATCTTCACATTCTCACACTTTACAGGGTTCTTTAAGCAGCTAAAATTGTTAGGCTTTCCACAAGATTTTGGAGTGTTTTTTTTAATGGGAATTTGTGCCCGTTCATTCTGTAGAGCATTTATTAAGTCAGGCTCTGATGTTGGATGAGAAGTCCTGGCTCGCAATCTCCATTCCAGTTCATCCCAAAGGTGTTGGATGGGGTTGAGGTCAGGGCTCTGTGTGGGTCAGTCAAGTTCTTCCACACCGAACTCATGCAACCATGTCTTTACGGACCTTACTTTGTGCACTGGGGCACAGTCATGCTGGAATAGAAAAGGGCCTTCCTCAAACTGTGTTCACAAAGTTGGAAGCATGGCGTTGTCCAAAATCTCTTGGTATGCCTAAGCATTAAGATCACCTGAATTAAATAATTAAGAGGTATGCCCCAATACTTTTGTTCATATAGTATATTTACTTGAAATGGAATACTAGAAAAATTCTTATCTTTAAGCTTGTGAATTTGATAAGTACTATTAAAGAGTCAAAGAAAAAGGGATTAATTGCCGGTCTATTTCACTTCCCCCCTAGCTGGAAATACTTTGGTTTTACACGCCACAAAAGTAGCAACGTTTACCTGACCTCCTACCCTCCAATTTATCACCGTATTGACCCGAGTGGCAGGCCACCTGACACTGTTTGCTGAAGTTGTGTTTGCTCTTAACTCCAATGGAGCCCTGCTCCTCTACATGGTCCCTGTTCTGACTTTTCTCTGCGGTGGGCCTTTCTACCTGGGCCACCCAGTGAGAACCTCCTCACCTGGGAATTGCAGTGCTTTGGAGCAGCGGCTGCCATGCATCCTCCCATAGCGTGGTAATGCACAATTTAATGGGCCACTTTGATCACCCTAAACATCTCCAGATGTTGCTCTCTCAGTGTGTGGCACTTCCCCCCCTCCCCTGCACTGTCAGGCATCCCCTTAGGGCTGTAATAAAAGAAATTAAAAAAAAGTTCATTCAGGTTCTCTGAACTAGGTAGACAGCATAAATAATCTCTTAATATCTTTACAAATACACTGTCTAATTATTTTGTCATTATGTTTTGTGTTTTTCTTAATATGAATTTAATATAAAGGTATGAAACAAGCCACTGACTTACCCTATATTTTTATTTTGCTATAGTTATATTTTTGTTAATTTTAAAGGATTTCTAAGAACAGAATAGTATAGTTTTTTAATGATAAATATTAGTTAAGATAAATATAGGTACAATTAATATGCACAATACTGTGCAAAAGTGAGACACCCCCCCCCCCCTTTACTTATTTAATGTCTAGTCAAAACAAACTTTAAACTATTTTTCAGGGTCAGAAAAAAAACAGAAAACACTCAAATTTAACAGATGATTGGAATCCCCAGCAACTAAATATATATGAGATCAGATTTTTCAGTATTTAATGTGTCCACTCTTTGCCTTTATTACAGCTTCCATTCTTGTTGAGAGATTTGTTCTGCAGGGATATTTCTGCATGATTCTTGCAAACACCTCCAAAGTTCAGCTTTACTTTGTTGCATTTTCTGCTTCTAACATCTAAAAAATTCCAATTAAAAATGTAAACTCATCAGTCCATAAAACCTCCTCCAAATCTCAGACGTCCAACTGCTTTTCTCAGTTACGGCTTCTTGAACAGCTACACATCCTCTCAGACCCATGGAGTTGAATTGTCTTCTCACAGTGGAAGGATGGACAGCAACATCCTTCTGATTTTTTCAGATCTGAAGCAAGAGTGGAGGTTGACTTTCTCTCTCTGAGACGAAAAATGAAAACACTGGAGCGTTGAAGACGCTTGTGTAATTTTCGGTTAAATACATGTTTCCTGCTGTTTTGCTGTTTTTCTGACCCTGGAAAATGAATGGCTTAATGGCTGTTTTGACTGGAAATGAAATAAACAAGTGTGTATTTCAATCAAATCAAATCAAATCAAAACCTTTGATTTCAAATCAAATCAAAATAAATACAGACTCCAGATGAAAGACAATCACATGAAATGACATAGAAAAATACATAAATATAAACACATAAATTACATACAAAGGTACTATATATTTTTTAAAATAATACAACTAATTGTCCTACAAGGAGACAACTGTATCAGTGTTGGCATTACTGGGACTGGTAGCTTCAGATCCATTAAGTCGGCAAATAAATTTAGACACATTAATTCTTAGCTTCTCTTAAGTTACTTTCTCGTGGCATTATTATATGCAACTCAAAGTCTCTGCTTGTTTTTAACAATATTAACAACAATACAGTTGTTATTATTATTATTATTATTATTATTATGGTTATTTTTATTGTTGTTGTTGTTGTTATTATTATTGTTGTTGCTGTTGTTGTACTTGTTATTATTGGAATTGACTTTTTATCATTTATGATTTACAGTATAAATACCATAAAAGTAATGTAAAAATGATTAAAAACATACACTACCAGTCAAACAGTTTTGGCATGTTATTCACTTAATAATTACTGAAAATACACTCAATATTCTTTGCTAACAAATACATTTACAGTATGTTCACCATTTGAGTTCCTTTATTATAATTATAATTACAATTATAATGTGGATCACCAGACAAGTGTTAGATATTTAATGAGCTATTAATTGACAGCCAGTGGGATGAATCAGTTAACGAGTGCTTTTATAGTTAAAGGACAGAACATTGACTGGCAGTGTATGTCTTTATAATAGAGTATTCCCTGACTGTCTGATTGATTGACTGAGGCTGTGCTTGATGTGTGTGCTTGTCTGATTGACTGAGGTTGTGCTGGTTGTGTGTGTTTGTCTGACTGTCTGTTTGATTGACTGAGATTGTGCTGGTGGTGTGTGTTTGATTGACTGAGGTCGTGCGCGGTGTGTGTGTTTGTCTGACTAACTGTCTGAGATTGTACTGGTTGTGAGTGTTTGTCTGGTTGAGGTTGTGCTGGTTGTGTGTGTTAATCTGATTGACTGAGATTGTACTGGTTGTGTGTGTTTGTTTGATTGACTGAGGTTGTGCTGGTTGTGTGTGTTTGTCTGATTGACTGAGGTTGTGCTGGTTATATGTGTTTGATTGACTGAGATTGTGCTGGTTGTGTGTGTTTGTCTGTTTGACCGAGGCTGTGCTGGTTGTGCGTATTTGATTGACTGACGTTCAGCTGGTTGTGTGTGTTTTTCTGATCGACTGAGGTTGTGCTGGGTGTGTGTGTTTGTCTGATTGATTGAGGTTGTGCTGGTTGTATGTGTTTTTCTGAATGACTGACATTGTGCTGGTTGTGTGTGTTTCATTGACTGAGGTTGTGCGTGGTGTGTGTGTTTGTCTGACCGACTGTCTGAGATTGTACTGGTTGTGAGTGTTTGTCTGATTGAGGTTGTGCTGGTTGTGTGTGTTTGTTTGATTGACTGAGGTTGTGCTGGTTGTGTGTGTTTGTCTGATCGACTGAGGTTGTGCTGGTTGTGTGTGTTTGTCTGATCGACTGAGGTTGTGCTGGTTGTGTGTGTTTGTCTGACTGACTGAGGTTGTGCTGGTTGTGTGTGTTTATCTAATTGACTGAAGTTGTGCTGGTTGTGTGTGTTTATCTAATTGACTGAGGTTGTGCTGGTTGTGTGTGTTTGTATGATTGACTGAGATTGTGCTGGTTGTGTGTGTTTGTTTGATTGACTGAGGTTGTGCTGGTTGTCTGTGTTTGTCTGATTGACTGAGGTTGTGCTGGTTGTGTGTGTTTGATTGACAGATTGTGCTGGTTGTGTGTGTTTGCTTGACTGAGGCTGTGCTGGTTGTGCGTATTTGATTGACTGAGGTTGTGCTGGTTGTGTGTGTTTGTCTGATTGACTGAGGTTGTACTGGTTGTGTGTGCTTTTCTGATTGACTGAGGTTGTGCTGGTTGTGTGTGTTTGTCTGATTGACTGACATTGTGCTGGTCTTGTGTGTGTGTTTTTATGTGTCTGTGTCTTTAAGAGCTCCGCCGTGCCCCTAAAAGTTTGGAGGCCGTGGAGAGTGGAGCTGCACTCTGGATCATGAAGGAAGTGACGGGTCCTGGGTAAGAGCGTGCTGGGGGGTGGAGGAATAAAAAAGTGAGGGAGGGAGGAAAACAGAAAGTGAAGCCGAAGAGACTCGTGTGTGTGTATGAGAGAGAGAGAGAGAGAGAGAGAGAGAAGATCATGCTGAATGGAGTGTTTCTGCTGAAGCCCCGGCGCCCCCTCTCTCCTCGCGGACAGTGAGCAAAACGTCGCGCCTCAACTTCCAAAACTTTCAGGACTTCTGGTTCTCTCGCCTCTGTTGACAGAATGAACGCGCTTTCACTCCGAGGACATGGAGGAGGAAGGAGTGAGGAGAGCAGAGAGCAGCAGTGAGAGCATGACAGCAGTGTGTGTTCGGGTCAGGACATCGGTGCTGGAGGTGGACGTGTTGGAATGAGCCGGACCGGACCAGACTAGGCTTCCCTTCTGGACTATGTGTCTTCTCTGTCCGGCCGTCTGCTTCTGAAGCTTTGGGAGCACGTTTCAGATGTTGGTGTCACCTGGACCCCCTGTGCTGCTGCTGCTGGTCTGCTCCTTGCTCCCCCTCACACTCTGCTCCGAGCTGAAGGTGCGAGTCCGTCTGGCTGATGGACACATCACCCAGGAGGTGCTGGAGGCGGACAGCGAGCAGGACTCCATCACGCTGGAGTTCAAGCAGGCTGATGGGACGCTCATAACCTTCGTGGCTGATTTTAAGCAGGTAAGGAGGGACGAGCTTGGACTGGCCATTCTGCCCCTTCATGGCTTTTCTGGACTCAGATCTCCATCTGGTTAAATCGAGTAGTGATATTTTTATTTATTAATATCACAAAGCTGGTGTCCTGGTGGTTAGGGATCAGAAGGTCGTGTGTTTGAATCCCAGAACTGGCACTGGCATCGGCACCACTGAGGTACCCTTGAGCAAGATACCATCCCCACACACTGCTCCCCCGGCGCTGCGTCGCTGGTTGCCCAATGCTTCACTATGGGTGAATGGGTTAAATGCAGAGAAAGAAGTTCACACTGTTCACACTGTGCTGTGCCCTGTTCACACGTGACAATACGGGCCACTTTACTTTACTTTATTAACTCACAGTATTCTGCTCAAGCCACCACCTCTACTGTAAATAGAGTTTTTCTTCTTCTAGGCATGCATGACCGAGCTGTGAGTGGCTTTGTGGGAGTAGTGTTGGATTTCAGTAGCTGAGTACTGAGCCAGACTGTGATTTGAGCAGACTGGGTCCCATGGATTACTTCATATTGGATCATAGTTTGGCCAAAAAACCCCAGAGAGTCTCACTCTACAAGTCCACCAGGGCCCCACTGCTGTAAGGTTTGTCCAAAGAACTGGTGGCTTTAACTGCCTTTCAGCTGTGGCAGTGGACTAAGTCCTGTCACTCAGCTCACTTCAGTCACGTTTGAAATCGGTTGATCCCAGTCATTCAGCTGATTCAAATCCGCAGCTCGAAATCCAACTTGCCTTACTGTCACGTTGACCCCTACTGCTTCAAAGCCTATGTTTAACAACTGAGTGCAGATTCGTAATTGTATGTGATTAACAGCCCTCGTTCATGTGTTCCTAGAAACCTAACTCATGCTGGAAGTACTCAGTCAGCATGTTTGGATCGCTGCACTGACGCTGTCTAGGCCGGGACTTTGATTGCACATGGCAGGACTTTTCCTCCTTTTTTTCTTTTCTTTTCTTTTTTTTTTTTTTATCAGTTCCTCACAGAGGTCTGTCTCCATTCCCAGCACATGTGTTTCTCATCTATGTCACGCAGTATCTTGAGAATTTATGGAAAGTTGAATTAACTATGACTTCCAGCTGCCTTACTAGATTTATTGTACGCTCTTCTGCGAGTGCTTTTACTTTGGTGCCAGAAGATAGGCTTTCATGCAGACAGATACTGCTGCATGCGGTTATATGGATCAGGTCACCAGCCTAGGCTGGGGCTTTTGTGTAAACTTGCATAGAAATTTCCCTTTGAATACATCTCATGATATATATGTTTTTAATCAGACTGTGTGATTGAGAAATGGCAGAAACTCAATGCAGGCCTTATTGGAGAGAATAAGCTCTTTAATTTCTGCTGGGTCAGCTGAAATATTCCCGTAACCGCATTTGAAATTTGGTTGAATCCAGTAATTTGACGCAGTGTAATAGGTTGATATAGGAGGTATAAAGCAGTATTATTGAGAAACTGAGGTGGTTGGCATGATTGTAATCTCGTCGGGACTTTGTCCAGTTGGTTAGTCATTAACCATTGAAAGAACATAACAGGACTGAGTTGGCCTGATCTGTTTTGTCGAGCACAATCCCACAATCACGGATCATCTTTACAAGACTAGGAAGCGTTCAGCTTCAGACCCTTTAGCAGAATGTGGAAATTCCGTTTTGTCTTAGCAGGGGGCATCACTGGGATCTGATTTTGGCTGAGAACCAAGCTGAACTGGAACAAATTCAACGAAGCAGAGTCTTTTCTGGGTTTAAAGGGGCATTCTGGCCCTTTGTTGGAGTTTGTTGTGTTGTGTAGTACAGTATTCTGTTCCAGCCTTGTCAGTTTGAGAGTTCATGATTTTGTGCCTTTGTTTCATCCATCAGTGATCTCTCTCTACAATGCTAGGAGTTGATTGATATATTTTTCTGTGGTTGAAATTGATTATTAATGCTACCAACTGATACATGTTTGCAGTAAATTAAAAGATCTTGCTGTCAAAATTTTAAATAAAACAAACTCCGAAACAAAACTTCGTTGAAATGCTGAGTCAGTGACAGCTCAAGGACACACTTCGGTGATGTTAGTAGTAGTCATGGGTTGAGATTGAGAGTATGACTGGCCTTGATGAGTGATGTACAAGAAGTAACAGCCAACGGCTGCTTATAACATGTAAACATCAATTCATACGGGCGAGTACTGTTATGTTTGCATTATGGACGATAAAATAAGTTCCAGTTGCACTTGCACCAACATTACAAGTGCAACTGGAAGAGTTAAATAAACTGGATATAGTTAACATCACTGCAGCAAAGTGCATTATTCAGGCACATTCAGTGTAACTGGGAAGCTGCTAGGGCTGGCCTGAATTATTTAAATATTCGAGCATTCATTTGTTTTGTTGGTATTCATTTCTAAATTCAGTATTATGATAGTTTGTCTGTTTTTGTCAGTGTTAAAGAGAACATTTTACCATAAAACCAGGAGAACATGGCATTTACCTGGGAGACGTGATGTTAGGAAATACAAAAAACATCATGTCATACTTTGGTCATGTTAGCTATATGCGTTATCTAAAAGGGATTTCCTGCTTGTTAAAATGGAAAATCTCACTTTCAGGACTGTTGTTGCTCCACTGTAGGCGAGTGAGTAGATTTAGTAATGGTTACCATCATTTATCAATTTGGCTGGAGTGTCCCTTTAATGGGACCCTCTGTTCCTAATAGATGGGAGAAGGGCTTGGATGAAATCACAGATATTAGGACTGCAAGGTATATATGGTATATCTACCAACAAATCACTTTTTAATGTGTGGCAGTTGTATCTTGACCAGGCTCTGATATTTCCAACAAGAATTCTTTGAGAGATGCATATGAAGTATTTACGTGCTTTTAATGAATTACAATGCAGAGTTTTTATAAGTAATCCTAACATGATGTTTTGTTCATATCCTACCACATTACCAGGAAGTTATTTTACCACTCGCTAAGATCCTGTTATCCTTTGTTGATATGGTGGTGGGAATCTTGCCGACTAACTGCCTGCAGAAGGCCTACACCAACACTGCTTCTGCACAGGAGGTATTTTGGATCCATCAAAACAAAGGAGGTGTGTATAGGGAAACAGGCAATGATCACACGCAATAACATGAATGTACCAAGCTGGGAAGGGGAGAGTGTGAAAGCTCACACTTGCATTGTCTTAAGTCACCCTTTTATCTCTTTTTATAGCTGTATAGTGTTTCTAGGCTCTCTCTCTCTCTGCCCTTTGGCTGTTTAATATCTAGGCTGCCTTCAAAGAAAAGGCGGTTATGAAAAAAGCCCACACAGTAAGTAGTGATGAATGTGAATTGATTTATTTTACCCCACACCCACTGCTGTCTAAGGAGAAGAACATAGCGGTTGGCCTTTTGTGCATCTCCCCATTGGGATATCCTTGACCCGCTTGGCAGCGTCCCATCCCTTCTTTTTTCACTGAAACCGCATACAGTATCTCCCACTAACCTTGGCCATGGTGCTGGAAACGTGGTCATTTGTAGCTATGAATTTAACATTGCGTTATTGTTTTATTTCGTAACTACTCTGTGCCTTTTCTCTCTTCCAGTTTAGTTGTTGTCAGTTCTGCAGTTCCCAAGACAGAGCTAATTTGGAAGATGTGATTTCTTAAAGATGTGTGAGGCATGTTCCATCATCTTCTTGAGCCTCCAGCCGGAAATGTCAAGTGCTCCTATAACCTTGGAGAGTTTTAACCAGATGACATTCTAAGTTGCTGCACTTTGAAACAAAAAGGGGCCCAAATGATTGTTTGGAGCAATGCTATAGGACCATCGTTCCCTACTGTAGCCCTGGAACCCCCCCCCAACCCCGGTTCTGCACATTTTAGTAGTGTCTGTGCTCGCACTACTATTAGTTGGAACTCATCCAACTAATTGTTCTTGGAAGGAATACTCCAGGAATGTATATCCATTTTGTGATTTCTCTCTGGGTCTTTCTTTTACAGAGTTTCTTGGAACTTTATTGGATATATCGTTTTGAAACATTCTGATCTCCTGTTATGCCACTTTCTGTTCTGAGCGGTTTGAATCCTATTATTTGGTTCTACCAAGCGCAAATGCAACCAGTTGTGCTTGAATTGGACTACAGTTGATGCATGGTACGGCTTGGCTGCACTATTGTTTCATTGTTGACCGTGTAGCCTGAGGAGGGTTTGTCTCTGAAGACTCATGTGTGAGCACATCTTCACGGGCTCAGTGCCATAGTCCCGCTCTTGTTTGGGAACAGGAAACGTGGGCTGTGGTGTAACTGTCACATTCATCAGAGTAAACCCCTACACAAACATGTTTACTGCCTGAATGGTTGACTGTCTGGATTCGAGTTTTCCTGGCCTACCTCCTGCGTCACTTGCAGGAACTTGTCATGGTTTTTACGCACTGGTGTCACCTTTTCCGGGTAGCAAGTGTTCCCATTGTGTCTTTCTGCGATTCCAGGTGTGTGCACTTGGACTTGGGCAGTCCTACTTGTTTGTGTCAAGTCACGTGGGAACGGTGTGGCTTCAGCAGCAGCAACTGGCAGCTGCTCTTACGCCTCTAGTTAGTTTCACAGGCAGTGATGCAGCGGTTGTTCAAACAGATGATGTGGCTGGTTTGACCCTTCCCTCTATTGTTTTCAAAGACATTCCGAAGTGAAAGTGACATCAAATGAACTTTTATGCAATATCTTCGAATAGATACTGCAGGTTAAAGTGGGTGTTCTTGTCTGTTTTTTAGAAGCTGCATGCACGAAACTTGATGAAACGGCAACACTACAATGTTATTGTAGTGGTGGGCGGTTTGCAAAAATTCAGTTTACTTGTAGACATTTTCACAATTCACAGTATGTATCTTGATATTTTGTTGTTCTGAGATTTGATAAGACAGAATCCTCCAGTTGTTCCAGTAGCGTTTTTCACTCTTACTGACCACAGCGTTTTGTTTTTAGAGTACTTTCTGAAGAGTTTGATTTTGACTTAAAATTATATTTTATTTTATTCTTGTCTTTGTGTCTCTGTGTGTCTGCGCAGTCATTGGGTAAGCAATTTCCTCCAGGAAATTCTGATTGTGACTATATATACTAACTCTATTAAATAGAGCTAATAATGCTCTCTTTTTAGTGAAACAAAGTCGGTCAGTGTTGATACTGATGCTGTTCACTATATGTTCAGAAACTGTGGCATACATTGTGTGATAACTTAGAACGATGAGAAAATATTCACATTTGCACACTTAGATCAATTATGTAATTGAACATTTTTGTAATTTTTTTTTCCATATCACCCAACCTTAGCTTGAACATTCGAAACAGCAGTGTGTGTCAATTGTTGGCCTTTTTGCTAATCAGTTTGGTACAGACTCCTTTTCTCATCTGTTGTATCCATGACAGTATTCCCCCAGTGGACTGTCCCACAGCTTTTTGGACACAAACTGATTTTCTTTTTTCAGACTGGGGTCAAGCAGATGTGGGTCTTTTGAAGGCTACAGATAATGGAATGAACCCAGGTTCCCACAGGAATGAACACAGATGTGGCTAAGTGCACTGACTTGTGATTGGCAGCTCTATAACTATGTAACCCCCAGTGACAAAGCTGTGGCGTCGGATAGTCACTGTTGATTATGGTGACAATCAAGCACTGATGATTTTTTGAGTAGTCAAACTGAGAGTTTGAAAGAAGCCCAAACTAAATACTTGAACGGAATAATGAATTGTGCATAGATTTTACTTTAATAATACTTTACTGGTAAAGAAAAAAATGTTTAAAAAGGTGAAAAAAGGACAGGAAGATGCATATAAGTGGGTGATTTCATCAGAATTTGCTTCATGCTGTAAGAGAGACCAGTAGGTGAGTGTGAAATATGCATTATCAAACAAATTGCCAGTTAGTCATCATTAAATTGAAAATGTAGATGTTCAGATTTACCTTTTGAGATGGTGTAATTACCTTTCAGAATTGACTTGTCAAACAGCCCTACCATTCCCAGTGAGCTAAGTCTTGAAACTTTATTTAATACAATGTATTGAAGCTTGTATTTTTCCCCCAGAGAGCAAGATCTCCATCTAGTTCTTATCTTGTTATATTCTTTGGCTTGAGGCCAAGAATATTCATTGTGTAGATAGTTGTTATCATGTACGTTAAGTTTCATTTCATTTTCAGGGCAAGTTGTCCTCAGATGCCACGAAAGATGGAAGAAGCTCTGATCAGTATTCTGTCTGATTCATTGCTCAACACTGGAATTTTCTTCTGAACTGGGAGTTCCAGGTCAATGACCTAGAATTCATTGTGAAGCTAGTTCCTAAGATATAGTGTCTTTGTAAAAATGAAACCACATAATATCCCATATAGTTAGCAGAAATAGTGTTGTCCCGGGAGTTTAAAGTGCTCGTATCTATGCCTCCCCCACATACTGTTATCTCTCTCTTTCTTGTGCAATAGATTTTGGCTTGATAAGCAGTGTTGAAACATTGAGAGTGTGTGTGTGGCTATTACGAAATCTGCTTTAGGAGATTAATTTATCATTGAATAGTGTGAATATGTATGTTGAACTGATGCAGGCTAGGTGTTTTGCTGGATTTGAGATGGGGGTAGGTAGGGTTAATTAGCCGTGCCACATTGTGCACTGCTGTTGGGTGCCATGCTCATTTTTAGGGCTGTTTGGAGGAGGAGAGGTTGCAGTAAAGCAGAGCGGTCAATGTTCCATTGAGTTGGGAGCACAAACAGACAGCTGGTAGAGTGCAAACATGCTTCTAGCCTCACGCATTGGCGCTTCCTACAGCCACACAAGTAGAGGCCAAAGATCACACAGTACAAACAAAGGCCGGTGGATAGATGTCCTTTCTGACATCCCTCATTAAATATGACCTCTTGTTAGCCAAGTACCTATATCAGCACTTCCTCTGTGTGTTCTGTTGTATTCAGAGAAGTGGTTCTCAGTCTCCTTCCTGCACATTATGGTGTTTTCCCTGTTCTCCCACACCAATGACTCATGCGCTCATGACAGCTGTGTAATATTCTGTCAAACTGCATCAGGTATATTTGAACACATGCCAGTTTGAAGGACCGTGATTTAAAATCCCTTCACTAACTACAGTGGACTCCATCTCAAGGTTTTCTCAGGGTTTCTTAGTTTATTTTTGTCCAATGCAGTGAGTGGGAACATCACCTATTCTATATGGACAAAAGTATTGGGATGGCTGACCATTACACCAACTGGAACTTTAATGACATTGCATTCAAATAAATATACTTTAATATGGAGCTGGTCCCCCCCTTTGGAGCTACAAAAGCTTTCACTCTTCTAGGAAGGCTTTCCACAAGATTTTGGAGTGTTTTTGTGAGAATTTGTGCCTATTCATTCTGGAGAGGATTTAAGAGGTCAAATGCTGATGTTGAATGAGAAGTCCTGGCTCGCAATCTCCGTTCCAGTTCATCCCAAAGGTGTTGGATGGGTTGAGGTCAGGGCTCTGTGTGGTCCAGTCAAGTTCTTCCACACCGAACTCATCCAACCATGTCTTTATGGACCTTGCTTTGTGCACTGGGGCACAGTCATGCTGGAATAGAAAAGGGCCTTCCACAAGCTGTGTTCACAAAGCTGGAACCATGGCATTGTCCTTAATTTCTTGGAATGCTGAAGCATTAATATTGCCCTTCACTGGAAGTAAGGGGCCTAGCCCAAACCCTGTAAAACAGATGTGTCCCAATACTTTTGTCCATACAGTGTATATCATCTTCTCCTGGATGGTTTTAACTTTTGGTTGAAATTGCATGGCTAACAGTGAAATACTTTAATTTTTTGGGGGTTCCACTCAATAATCATAGTGTATTAAAAGAGGATTCCAACCCATGTAGTTATGTTATATTATGCAGTATTTTGTAGCTCAGACAACTTGGGCACTCCAACTTACTTAAAATAGAAGCCGTTGGGCAGTTACTGAAATCTGTCACATAAAGGTTTACAGAAGTGATTTAGCAACTGTCCGGAGGCTTCTATTATACATGTGCTTCGGGTTTTCCATTCTTTTCTAAGTATGGGGAAATGAGCTGGGATGATTGCCTGTGATAACTATCTGTCCGTTATGAATGCAGCAGATCGAGAGTAGGTTGAAAAACATTGGAGTATTCTGTAGTGTTAGAAGCTATTTGGTGTTCTAATCACCTATAGGAAACCTTCCTAGAACAGCATTATGAAGGTTTATGCTTTAACACGTTCGCTCCAGGTGTGAGAGCCTTTACATTCCTGGTGTAATTGGCCTCAACCCGTGCATTAATCGCCAGCTTGACCGGCCCAACCCCACCTTGTCCCTTTTGTTCGGGTTTGCCAGTCTTTACAGCAAGAGGTTAAAAGACTGCCGTGCACCTGTGCCTTTTCACTAGGCTGCCGGTGCAAACACCTCCACCCTGGCAGAACGAGCCATAATCCCCCTTCACTGTTAAGAGGGAAAAGTCAGGCAATTCTATTTTCTTAATTTCTGCATGAGCGTGAAGCCATCTCAACCATAAACCGGCAGAATATTTGCTCGCCTTGCAGTTTGTTTGCATTAGTGCTTGACTTACCTCTGCGGTTAGACTCCAGACTTCTCTTGGTTTGTATGGTAAAGCGCTTTCCAATGGCCACAGGGCCTTTGTACTTTTGCAGTGCAGGAATTTCTCTCTGATCTGTGCTCCGCTGGGTAAATTAAACGACAGCCTGATAAAGTATACCTGTACTCTGCCTCAGTGGTGGAGTAGAGCTGTGGCTCTACAGACTTCCTTGTGGTGCACTTTTGAATGAAGGACTGAGCAGGCCCCATCAAACAGACCTTCTCTATGAGGAGCCTGGAAATCAGAAAGTGCACTGAGCTCTCTGGAGACCTTTGACAGAAAGCTGCATTGTCCGTGATAAGGGGGATTCTGTGTCAGCAAAGCGAGGTGTTCACACTCCAAAGCCCAGTGCACACACTCCAGCTGCTGCTGACAGATGTTGTGTAAAAGGTAAAAGGTAGAGGTGTGGATATTTGCATATATGGGTATCTGAACTTATCCTAATATTGCTTTACATATTTGGAAAAAGGCATGTGCTGTTTGGCATAAGAAAGAGATAAATTGTACATTCTCTTGTCTTTTTTTGAAATTGTGCGCCATGTGCACAGCCTCCACAAGGAGGCTATTAACACTTCACATCAGTAAAAAGAGAGGAAACCTACACCCGAAACAATGCAAGTATTGTAGTTATAAATTTCTAATTAGATTATTTGTTGGGTACTGAAAATTGCATGTATGTAATTCCAAATTACACTAAGTATTATTATTCTTATTATAGGTGAATTTCGAGAATGCTTCTCCTCCTACAGTTTTTGAATATGGACATGGTTTCAGTGTGCTTGTATATAACTTTTTAAACGGTTAATCAGGGGCTGAGTTTAAAAAATCTATAGAGACAGAGAGAGGATGGTCGTATTGCCTTTAAAATATGTGTCGGAGAGAGAGTCTGTAACCTCACGGATATGGCGGCTGCAGAGCAACAAAACGTGTGAGAAACACAAATGCTGAGAAACAAACATGGAGCAAACATGGAGGACTCATAAACAGCCGCCCTTAACCATAAATGGCTTGGTAAGAGGCAGCGCATTCACGCCACATGGTAGTACAGCAGTAGAGCGCCAGGCACTGAATCAGAAGATCGGTGATTCGAATCCATGGTGCGAATAGAGTTTTTTGCCCATAAAAACAATGTTTGGGTGTCTCCATAGCAACCACACAATCACACCTTGCAGAAATGCATCTAGTTCAATATGAGCATCAAAGTAATTGCTAGATTACTTCATATGATCGGTAGCGTCAGGCCTATTCAACAGTGTCTCATTTAAACCCTGGAGGACTGATGTCTGGTACAGTTTTTTTTTTTTTTTTTCCCTACTCATACACACCCACTACACCTTGTAACCAACTGGTGAGCTTAATCTTATGTGTCTGAGCAGAAAATTCTCTAAACTGTGCTGGACACTGACTCTCTAGAACTGGATGACACCCTGTCATAGATGGTAATGCTGTGTTAGCTGCTAGGACTGGTTTTTTTTTTATTTTTTATTTTTTACCTCAAACATGACAATGGCAAAGTTTCAGGGACTGATGAAGAGGTATAACAAAGTTCTAAAGCCATTTATTGTTTTTTTTTCCCCCATTCAAAAAGAGTGTTTGAAAAAGCCTCTAATGTAACTTTGCAACTTTGTGTAGCAGTCCTGTACAGTATTTTGTTTTTTAATGTGAACAGCATGAACATAAAAGTCTTCAAATAACTTGAATGGTAAACAAGTGTCTAAATTCCCACTTTGGCTTTAATGTAGACAATGTTTGTACAATTTCTGCTGGAGGAACATAAAAAAAAAAAACAGGATCAAACACTGTGACATAAATAAGGTGGAGCACAGCAAGCTTTTTTAAAACATAGCTTTAATCTTGCACACCAGTGTATGTTTCCACGTGTTGAATAAAACTTCTGAAGGCTTGGCTGGATGCAAAAGCAAATATGTATAACCTAATAATGCCTGCACAAGTAAATAATTAAAGAAGCGCACTGCAACAGATGGCACAGAAGTGTCTTCTTTGACAAGATTATGAAAAAGAAGGCTGAAGGCCTTGAGTTTAGGATGGGTAATATTGGCTAATGTAATGAAAATAACCTGAAAATTCAGAACAGACAACAAAAAAAAACTTAAAAAAGGGAGAAAAAAGTGACATAAGGGGAGATGGCAATGCTCAGCTGTTTGGCATGGGGGGGAAATGTAGCACCCAGCATATACACCGATCTGCCATGACATTAAAACCACTGACAGGTGAAGTGAATAACATTGATTGTCTGGTTAAAGTCACACCTGTCAATGGGTGGGATTTATTAGGCAACAAGTGAACAGACAGTTCTTAAAACTGATGTGTTTTGGAAGCAGGAAAAATGGGTGAGCGTAAAGATGCGGGGTGGTGGTGGGTAGGATACTTGCCTCTGGACAGGGAAGTCATGGGTTCGAATCCTACCTTCAACATACCACTGCTGGGTTCCTGAGCAAGACCCTTAACCCCAGGTTGTTCCAGGGAGACTGTCACTTTGGATAAAAGCGTCTGCTAAATGCTGTAAATGTAATGTAAATGTAAGATCTGAGTGACTTTGACAAGAGTCAAATTTTGGTGGTTAGATGACCAGGTCAGAGAATCTTCAAAACGAATACTGATTGTTCTAAACTGAACTGTTTGTCTTGCATATAGCTGAGCCGCTGCGATAGCTAATCTTAGCATTTGTTAGAACCACAGTTAAACCACAGTTTCTGCTTGTGCAACTGTTTGCTACAAGTTTTTGAGTAATGTGAGCATACCATTAGTGTCTAAAGATTGTGACCGGGGGAACACTACTGCGGCGCATTGTAATATAATGCTTTTTTGTTGTACTCATTTTCTGTTTTTACAACAATGCAACAGTATATGTTTGTATTTGTGTGTGTTTTTGGCACACAAACCCATAAAAATGGAAAAAAAAAATGAAATAGTAGGAACATGTAGAATATGGGCCCTTTAAAAACATATTGGAGAATCAATGTTTTTAATCATTAAAGACTAGCCAAATGATTAATAGACCATATATTATGTAGCTCTACTCCAAAACCATGTCACCCTGGGCCTGGCCAGCCCTTTAGGAAATGCCTGATTTTGTTGTGCTATTATAGAATCCCTTTACCACAGTGAACTAAAACTAGGACTAATGCACAGTTAATTGCCCAGCACTGTTAAGTGTAATCCTGCTGAAAGGAATTTCACTTGAAAAAACCTTTTCAGCAGCAGGCTTGGCTGGCCTGTGAGAAAATGGCTCAGTATGTGTGAGGCTCATTAGAGTCTGATGAGCCGAGCCTGTATGGGACGTAGGCTTCGTGTGCTTCATGCTAGTGTGTGGAGTGGGTTGAAAGGCTCTAGCTCTAGTCATCTGTGTGCTGGACCTGTGGAGCAGTGGCCAGACTT
The DNA here is from genome assembly GCA_037974445.1 of Brycinus macrolepidotus. Lineage (NCBI taxonomy): Eukaryota > Metazoa > Chordata > Actinopteri > Characiformes > Alestidae > Brycinus > Brycinus macrolepidotus. The sequence continues at coordinate 21,086,420 of JBBPCZ010000001.1, forward strand.
TGCTCAGGCAAGCTTCCAGTCCCACAGACTCAGGGAAGTGCTTGGAGCCAACAGGAAATGTTCCACACACACACTGCTCCACTTCTCACTCCATTTGCAGCCTTATCAGCCCTCATGACTGCTGCGAAGGCGGCCCGCCTTGTGTGTTTGTGCAGCGAGACGGCACAGCATGTCCCAAAAGCATCGGGCGCACCTCTGCGTGCTCTGCTGTTGGTCCTCAGAAATGGTTGAGCTGCGTCGTTTTGATTCTGCTCACTGTCTCTGTAGCGATGAGCCTGAGCTTGACTGTTCCAGTCTTTGGTTTTAAAACGGCCTTGATATGCTAATCACACAGTTTCAAACACACTCACACACATGTGAATGCACACAGATTCTCCAGCAGGGCTGGGAAATACTCATTTTTTCACAACTAACATCTGGTATAAGACCTTATTTCTATTGTCCATCAAGAGATGTTTAATAGACCAGAGCTCAGGGGCCTAGTTTGTCTCTTTTAAAAATTCATGTTTTTTAATTTGGCATTCATTCATATCTTGCAGCTCCTGCTCATGGGGTGATGTGTTTGACTTTTTAAAGCTAACCATTTACTTTGCAATGAAACTTTCGGTTGTATTTGTCAAAAATCCTAAAATTACTAATGAGTTTAGCTTAGATTAAGTAAGTTTAGATTTGCTATGAATTTCCATTTCCAGAAGTGACAACAAATTTGTCTCTAGGAATGGCTATCAAAAGTCAGTACTTTTATGATACCAACTGAATTACTTCAGTACCACCAGGTATCGAACAACGCAGAAACTAAGCAGGTAGTCTTAGCATCTGTAAGCTAATAAGCATGCTGTTGTTTTTTCAGTCTAAATTGCTTTCTGTAAGCATATTAAGGTCAGTACTTGATTACTCAGCCACCCATCAGTAAATATATCCACTTCAGCACTTAACACTCAGTTGTGGTTTAAGCCACTTCCACTTTCCGTTTGTAATGTCAGCTAGATTACACAAAGACAAAAAACACAGATGATCTGTTGAAACAAAGTAGTTTAAAGCAGATAAATCACTAAAACATTGAGTTTTGAGAAAAAAGAAGTGCTATGGGATTTTTGACCGCCTGTTGTAAAGCTTGTGTGTGTGTGTGTGTGTGTGTGTGTGTAGCTGGTGAAAGAATGCCTTTGGGGTGGAGGACAGATCAGTCAATTAATGGCTAAAAATGGCAGATAATATTGTTGTAATATTGTTAATTGTGATTCTTGAATTGCCCAAGCTCATCCTTTAACACAGCACCCTGTTAGGCTTCGCACTGCTGATCTGCCTCTTTGTAATTGATAATAGAGAACAGTTTTATTTCTTGTGTGTGTGTGTGTGTGTGTGTGTGTGTGTGTGTGTGTGTGTGTGTGTGTGTGTGTGTGTGTGTGTGTGT
>JBBPCZ010000001.1:21109942-21128142 GCA_037974445.1 Brycinus macrolepidotus
ATGCATGTCTCTTATATGTCTCATGCTCAATGCATCAATGAATTGTGACGGCCTCCCTGATTGTGACTGCGAGTGGAGGAGATCCTCGTGGTAATTCGAACCCCATTTACAACACGTTTTGATCGATAATGAAATGCGTTTTGTAACTTTTTGACGCGCCCGCCCGCACCCACGATATTTTAAAAATGTCTGCTCTAAAACCGCCCGCACGGGCCGACCCGCGCGTCACTACTAAACAGTATGTAGCAGTGAAATTATTTTATTGTCTTGACCAAATGTTTATTGCTGATAGGCATGTGCTGCGCTTTTTTTTTTTTAAACAAGAGCACTGACCTTTACCAAGAGCAGTAAAGCTCCTCCAACAAAAACAGCATGAAAGTCACTACTAATACCTGCACTATACCTAAATAATGGCAAATCCTGCAAAAACTCCCCATGGCAATAATATTTTTGCAAGCGAGAGCATGAGGTTTTCCATTTAATGTTACCATCAAGCTAGCGGCATGTTTTTCACCATCACGTTGGGTCCAGTACTATAAAGCTCGAGTTTACACACAGACCTTGGATAGATGAAGGTTATAACAGATGTTTGAATTACCTTTTTACTTTGTATGTTCCAGTTTTACAGTGAATCCGTTAATAAATATTTGAATTCTGAGCCTAATTAAATGTTACCCCATCCAAAGTTCCTAAGGAAGGTGGTGTTCAATGTTCTTTGTGCTTTTTACTTCATACACAGCGAGTTTGTGACTGTAAACATGCATATCAGTGTGACTGAGTATGTTCTGCCTTCTCCATGCAGGGTGAGATTTGAGTTTCCTTTTTGAAGGGAAAAAGTCCCATGTCTTCTCCTCTTTCTGGTTTGCTGTGGCTGCACAGGCTGTGATTGTTTAGAAGCTCAGCTCAGAGGAGGGACCGTGTCATGTGATCAGAGAGTGACAGCATAGAGGGGGCTTGTGAAAGCAGAGCCGCTCACTGTCTCTAAAAAAACTGGTGAAAATGCAGCTCGTTTGACTAAACTGCAGTGACATCCACCATAATGTTACTGTGCATGTTTAATAGTGATGTATACTGTATTACCAAATACCAGCATATGTTTTGTATTGCCAGTCAAAACACACAATTGTTTCTACTTTAGATGCGGGGTGAACCTGTTCACACCTGACATGTGTCTTGGCTCATCTGATCTAAGGAATAAAAACATTGCAATGCATTGCCAACAAACACTAAATGTTTGTTTACACTTATAATGTTTATTTGAAAATAGTTTTTCGACATATTTTTAATTATGTAGTTTTAGTCTTTAAGTTTCTCTTTAATTAATTATAACTATATTGCACACATTTCAGGGGTTCATTTCACTGCACGTTGGACTTGTATAACTGTGTATGTGACAAATAAAGTATCTTGAATCTTGCCATTGACTTCTTGCATTGAAGTGAAGTGAAGTGAAGTTGAAGTGAAGTTAAGTTGAAGTTTATTGTCATATGTACAAAGTACAGCGTACAGAGCACAATGAAATTCTTACTTGAAAACCCCTCCCTTGCAGACAGAACATAAGACATGATACACAGAAGACATAGAAGACAAAGTGGTGCAGCAGCAATAAATACTAGTCACAGGCTAAGTTGCATAATGTGAATGTGAATGCATCTCCAGTGACCACGTTGGATAGCATTGCTTATGTAATTTATGCTGGATGCCGCACTCTCCCGCTGCATTGTGCTTGCTCATGTTGAGTCAAAATGTCAATTTATATCCCCTTCAGTGCATGTGTACACAGCTAATCAATCAGATGATCAGGGGTCGAGTATTGATCGGATGGTCAAGTTGCCTTTAAAATGTGTGTCAGAGAGAGAGAGTCTGTGACGTCATGGGTAAGGAGGCTGGAAAGGGAAAAAAGCGCAGAAACAGAAATGCAGAGGTAAAGTAAAGAAAGGGAATAAGGTGCAGAAACAGACACGTGCAGGAAAAAATGCGGTGAAAAACACACAGCAGACTTATGAACAGACTTCAAGACAGTAAAGCTCAGGTCACTTATTAAAAAAGAGATGTGGTACACTGTTTGTTGTGGTTTAATTAAAGATAATCAGCCCGTGAATGCTGCTACGCGTTGAGGCATCCTTACCTATAAATGACTTGGTAAGAGTCCCATAAAGCCGACGTTTGGGTGTCTCCAAACACTGTTTTTTTAGCCACCACACCATCAGACTTCACATTTTCTCATGGAAATGCGTCTAGTTTAATTCTGACATCAACTTCCAAATAGTATCAGAGTTGTCTAAGTTGATTATGAGGTTGATATGGACGGTACTTTGTTACATTAACATTAAGTTACATTTGTTGCATTAAGACGCTTTAGCATTCCCATTACGATGTTGTGTGGTCATATACATCCGTGATCACGTCCAAAGGTTGTTTCTGAGTTATTATTAAAATCAAAATGCGCATCAAAGTCGCATTAACAGTTATACTAATTTTTGATCACTTTTGTTCAGATCACCCAGGATGTATTTTAATGCAAGGGCCTTTGTCTTTATGTAATCACATGAGTAAGGGTTTGATTTAGTTATGGCTATCAAGTGGCCTTTACTCTTCTGTGTCATTACAGTGCTTTGATATTCCGATGAATGTCTAAAGGCCTGATGATTGGATTTCTGTTCAGTTGTGTGTTTCATATACAACACATGGAGATGCTGCACTCACCAGTATTGTGAATTTGTTGCTGCCTGCTTAGTTGTTTGCCGCTGACATGAGCTGTGGAAGTGAACTAACCATCTTTCTGCTAACTGCTGTGAAGATGAGCTTTACCTTGCCCTAATGTTGTATTCTCATCAAACTGCTGAGATAAAGATGGCTCACCCTGCTCTATTTAGTCCATTATGGAGGTGTTGAGATAACAGACTGTAGGAATGAGACCTTCTTGTGAGCTCTTGTGACCGTCTTGTCAGTTGTACTATCTGGTTATTTGTAAGCTTTATTTGCGATCTCTGTTGCAGCCATGCTGGGGTGTTTTAGGTTTACACACACACTTTGGCCACAGCGTAATCCAGACATGCTCTTAAGGAATTCAGCGAGATCAGCTGTGCTGTTGTGCCTAGTTAAATGGATCTGAATTAAAGGGGCACCTATAAGCCACTTAAAGTAAGTTGGTAATACCAATGTCACAGGCCTAAGACGATTATTGAATAAAAGCATGACTAACCCAGACCTGGTGTTCTTTGTTTTCTTGTGTTAAAAGTAGAGAGGGCTATTTGATAAAACAGCAGTGGTTTTTCTGAAGCTGTGGAAGATCTGTATATGAACACATTACCAGTTTCTCTATGAGACATCTTCCAACCTCCTATCCACCAAGTGCCTCTTCTTGGCAAAGGATTTTTTCCTTTTTATGTTATATACAGAAAAATTCAGACAGTAGTGAGTTTTGGTCTGTATTTTAGTTTGTTTTGGTCCGTGCTGTAGTGGGACCATTAAGTGATCATTTAGCAAATTACTTTAATGCTGTTTGCTTGTATTTCCTTTTTGATCCAGCAGTTTACAAGCATTTATAAGCACGTTAAAGGGTGAGCAGTGCATTGATTATCATTCCTTATCACTGTGTTGTTAGTGTGTCTGTATAAAATGAAAGGCAGAAAGTTGACCCTTGAAAACATTCTCAAATAGATTTTTAATAAAGGACCATGTTACTTGTCAACAAGACTCAAAATATCAGACATGAACCATTGATGTGTCCCCTCTAGCGTTTGTCTGATGGCGTTTATCGTACCATATGTGTTTCATGAATGAACATGCGATTGGTGTAATGTAATGGGTAACATCGCTGCCTTCTAAGCTGGTGCATCAATTAGTCCTTGGGCAAGACTCCTAACAGTACATTTGTCTATGTCTGTGATACACAAAAACTGTAGATCCCTTTGGATAAAAGTGTCTGCCAAATTATGTAATTGTAAATGAAGCTGCCACGATACGGTTATATATTAGTCATGCACTGTATTGTAATGGTGCAGTGAAAAATCACTGCAGTGCAAAAATGTGTTTATGCACTCTGATCATGTGCAGTGAGCATTCTATTAATTATGAAAGCTGATGCAGCCACCTGGCAGAAAACCAGCAGCTGTCAACAACCCAGTCCAGCATCTTCATGTCATAGATTATTCAAAGTTTGTCCTAAATATCATGGGAATGATTTGGGAATAAATATCTAACTGAAATGTTCAAGTTGTAATTATTTTCTACATATCAAGCTTTAAACCTGTATTGGTAATCTAAATAATATCAGACACACGTATAACTGCAAGAACGTAGCTGAAGCAGGTTAGAATGCTACAACACCACCAGTTATTTGGTTTAACCCTCTTATCTTTTAGACTTCATTCTTTTCAGTCAGTGGTGCAGCAGAAGAGAGAGAATTTAACTGGGACTTGTGTTGTTTCAAGCTGTAAGCTAGAAGAGCCAGCACCGCTGATACTGCAGGTTAGATTCAGAATCAGAAAACTTTATTGATCCTGGAGGAAATTGCATATGTTATGACTGCACAGTCACACAGAGCCACACAGACAAGAACAAAATAAAATATAAAGTCTAAAATAAAAGTTAAATAAAACCTCTGCAGAAATACTCTGTACAAAATGCACTATGCTGTATACACAAAATGCTGTGGTGTAAATACTAAAGATAACAAGTATACAAGTAATTTACTAGTAACATAAATAGTGGTTTGGAATTGTTCTCTGTACTGAGTCTGTTACTGCACATAATAGTGATAAGCAGTAGATTAGTAATATTAACATAAGTAGAGATATTTCACATGGTAAGATTATTGCACATAATAAGATATTGCATATAATGATAATGATTTAGCACCCAATCTTCTTCCACTGACATACCTGCAATTGACTTCAGGCCCTCAGTCGAGTTTTTATTTCACTCTTTCCTAATGTGATAACGATAAAAAAAAAAACACTGAAACGTTCAGCCCTAGCTGTATGTTTACACCTCTGCTGAACTGAACTGGTGTCTGCAGAAATGCCCCGCAGGCTTTGAGTGTGGGTTGCTGCAGCAGTTGCGTGTGATGAACTCCCTCTGACTATAGCCAAGTGATGATGAGAGTTTTAAACTCCACTTCCCTTCGACTTTGTCACCTCTTTTTTGTTTGGATTTCGAAAAAAACTGAAGCGGACAATCTAGCGTGAAGAAATGTACATCCCCGAGCCTTGTGAAGAGTGGGGATTGGGCTTATTGGAGCAGAAAGGGAAAATCTCCTCAGGCTCGCGACTGTGGCCCCACGCTCGTTTTCCCCCCTCGAACGCGCTCTGTGATGTCATTAGGAGGGGAGGGTCTGCTCAGGCTGGTGGCCTCGCTTTCCTTTCTGTATCTGACATAACCTTAACTGACACATCCTCATTCAATGACTTTTTCTTTCTTTGTCTCTCAGCCTCTCTCCTTCACCGACAGCACCCCTGCAAATGCTTCTGCCGTGGCTTGCCTAAACACACACACACACACACACACACACACACACACACACACACACACACACACACACACACACACACACACACACATACACCCATGCACATGCTTGTTCTGGTCTCGGTGGATGTTTTTGTTACTCAGTTATCACTGTTTAATGTGTTTTAACAGCTGATGCTGGGAGCAAATGTAGGCTCCTGGTGGTGCCAGTTGGTGCCTTCAGGACCATAAAGGCTATTCAGGGCTCTTCTAATTGCAGTTCACCAAACGGCACTGTTCACAGCTAGAAATGATCCAACCTTGATACCCCACTCTCTAGGATTTTATTTTCCCCATGTGCACGTTTCCAAGGATAATAGAGAAGCAACAAAGGGACCAAAAAAAGAATAATGTGATAAAAGTGGAGATAAATGTATTTAATTTGATTTGTTTTTCACTGATTTGGTTTCTTTGGCCGTTTGAATTTCAAACAGTAAATGTGATAGATGTTAATCAAATTGACTGTAAATGATAATGTGTCAGCTGAACATATAATCAGTTAAGAAGTTGCTAACTATTAATTCACCTTTTGCAAAATTAATGACTGACACGTCTCTCGCCCAGTCACACTTCTCTCTTAAAGCTATTTCTTCTGTTAAGCAAAGGGAAAATTCATATCAACTCCTCAAAACAAACGTTTGTATTTAATTAATCGGAACTATTACTTCCAAAAGAAGTGAAAGGATGTTACTGAGGAACATGCAGTTCAGACACCCTCTACCCTTATTATCTAAAGAGTGGTGCTGTTCCTGATGCTGGAAACGTTTTGCATAAAATTATGTGAAAGAACTGCATGTGCTAATACCCATTGTAATCTCACAAACAAATTACAGAACAATGTTAAAATGAGTTAACTACCTATGCTGGCTTTTCTTAATTTATAACTTAATAAATTAAGTGGGACTATACACTGCTTACATTTGCGATTGGAACGTTCTGTGTAAAACTAAATATTAATGCACCTGTACATGTCAAGTCAAATTTATTTTAAATAACACTTTTTACAAATGACATCGTTGCAAAGCAACAGCACAGAAAAGAGAAACTCCTACTCTATTGATCCCAGAGGAAATTGCTTATGCTACGACTGCACAGACACAGAGACACAAAGACAAGGATAATATAAAATATAGTTTAAAGTCAAAATAAAAGAAACCACTGGAGGAATTAAGACTCTAAAGGAGAACCCATCCTCCTCTGGTCTACAGATAGCAAGAGAGAATAAAAGAATATCACAATGGAGATAAGTAACAGTGTATATAAGATGGAAGTATATAGGCTTAACCACTAATGACCAGTAGAGTCTGTGATAAGCAGTAGTAGGATCAGTTGGGGTCTATAGTAGCAGCAGCAGCTTCTGTTGGAGTTTTTGTGAGTAGTAGTATGTTTTGGGTGTGGGCAGGTGATGTATAGTGGTTGAACCGGTCTGGAGGACAGGTGAGCAGGAGACACCAATTATGGTCAATCTGGTCTAAAGTCCAGGTGTCCAGGAAACCCTGATGGTTGATTGAGTTTAACGAGTGGGCAGCAGCTCCCTTCAGAGAAGATAGGAAGACTGTTCACTAGACAGGCATGAAAGAGGTGGGACGACGGCCTCAGCATCCCAGTTTACCTTAATTCTGTATGTTCATGAACTCCCAGATCTGCTCCTTGAGAACTGAGATTGCCTGAGTCCCAAATATTAAAAGCTGGAGGGCTTAATATGGAAAGGCTCTTCCCCTGCTTTGCTGTTATTCTGGGAATTAGTAAAAAGACAGCACCTTGCAATCTAAGTGTACGTGGAGATTTGTAATGGGAAATAAATTCACAGTGGTACTTAGGGTGGAGACTATTTAGGACCTTATACGTCAATAGTAGAATTTTATAATCCATACAGATGTTTAATGGAAGCCAGTGTAGTCTTGATAATTTCGGACTGATGTGGCCAAATTTCTTGGTTTTAGTAAGGACTCTAACTGCTGCATTCTAGACTTTTTGAAACTTGCTTAAGTTCATATTATAACATCCTGACAGCAGGGCCTTACAGTAATCCAGTCTTGAGGTAATAAAGGTGTGGACTGATTTGCACATGATTCTGCATCATTTGAGGGTGGTGCGTTTCTTAGCTTAGCAATATTTCACAGATGAAGAAAGGCTATTCTAGTAATATTATCTATAGGCACGTTGAAAGATGAAGAAAGATGAAAGAAAGAAAGATATAGACTAGCGAATATATAGCGACAATCAAATTTTTCACAGTTGATACAGGAGTAACCGAAAAACTAGCAAGGTCTTGCATTAAACATGACAGCTTGTTTCTGGCAGCTATTGGAATCAAAAGAAGGACCTCTGGAGATGAACTGGAGAAAGTTGTGACATTCAATCCTTTAATTCCAATCTTACTTAGGTTTGGCTGATACATGCAATTGTGTGTTGTCTGCATAGCAGTGAAAACTGATTCCATGTTTGTGGATAACCACAAACAGTGGCAGCATATGTAACGTAAATGGCAGAGGTCCTACAACAGCACCTTGAGGAACTCCATATTTTTCTTTTGTGTGTACTAATGTGTCTTAGTTCACACTTACAAGCAATAGGAATAGGGCTGTCACCCTGACCTCCAACCAGGTTTTCTACTCTGTCTCATAAAATAGTGGTCTGGGGTGTCACATGCCACACTAAGGTCAAGCAAGACCAGGAAAGATTCTTTACTAGGGCCGTTGCAGTGCTGTGATGAAATCCAGAATGAAATTTTCTTTTGTGATTCCTGTGCAGATATCAACAGGTATAAAGATTTCTTTAAAATCTTGGATGGTCTTCAACAATGTTTCGTTAGGTGGTACAGGTCAAAGGTAACATCCACATAAATGCTAGGATGCAGAATTTCATAGCAGAACATTGCCCAGAATGTCACACTTCCTCTGCAAGCTTGCCTTCGTCTCATCTTGCATTCTTGCATTCTTTTCTCCAGATACGCGCACACACACACACACACACACACACACACACACACACACAGCCGTCCATATGAAACAAAACAAAACATCATCAGATCAGGCCACCCTCTTCCATTTCTCCATGGTCCAGTTCTGATGCTCACATTCTCTTTGGTAATTTTGGTGGTGGACACGGGTCATCATGGACACACTGTCTGGTCTGCTGCAGCCATCTTTTGCAGCAAGCTTGTGCTGTGGAATCAGACCAGATGGACAAGCCTTCAATCTCCACATGAAGTGAGCTTTAGGCTCCCATGACTTTGTCACCTGTTCACCGGTTGTCCTTCAGTGGAAAACTTTTGTTACTAACCACTTCATATCGGGAACACCTCACCTGCTTTTTTGGCTAGACGACAGGGTCAGAGCATCTCCAGCACATTTTGGCTCTTATCAGAATTACTTACGTTTGCCCATTTTTCCAGCTTCCAGCAAATCAAATTGAAGATCTGACTGTTTTCTTGCTGCCTGATATGTCCTACATGGCAACTAGACAGTAAATTTATTCACTCAAAGTGTCAGTGGTTTCTACATCTAGAAACATCTAGAAATGTTGTTTGTCTCCATTATGTATGCATTAGTGCACAAAGACTGCTTCAGATCAGTGTTGGCTGAGCATTAAGGTACTCAAAGTGGATTGGGGGTGGTCTCTGGATATAAAGCTGTTAATCACATGCCTTTAGCAAAGCATACCGGAAAAGAGGCAGCCCTCTGAACTTAACATTTTACATCTCAACAATATATTCCTTCCAAAACTTATTCAAAGCTAGATAAAAATGGCGTCTGCTGTCAAATTGTCATCTGACAGCAATCTATTGTTAAAATTCTCAGTGAATTATGTTTATGTATGAAATCCATCTGTTTATCAATGTTTCCCCTTTAATAGAGACAAAACTGACTTATTTTTATTTTTTCCTAGGAATTAGTTGAAGCCCAGCCTTAATCAGCTTAAAATGATAATCTATATATGACAAGCAGTTAAATTGTAGCAGAAGTGTTTCTAATGAAATAGTATGAAATGTGATGGTTGGACTGTCAACAGACAGTAAGTGAGACAGAATGCGAGACAGAGGGCGTTTGAGATCTAATGAAACAGCCAGGTGGAATATAAAACTTAGAGTTACAGAGGACGAAATCAAAAACAGTTTGTTTTTTGTATTTGTTTGTTTTTGTCTTATTTTACTCCAGATAAGCCTGTTATCAGCTGAGCAAATGAGTAAACTGGCCAGCATGTTCTTGTCTACTATTTGATTTCAGCTGAAGTTGTTTTCCTTTGCTTGCTGTTAATCTTGATTGATAACCTTTTGTTAGTTATTGATTTCTAAATATACATTGATTAGTCATAACAATAAAACCATCTGGCCAAGACGTTTACAGCACATCATTTAAGTCCTGTAAGTTCTGAGGTGAAGTCTTCATGATTTGGACTAGATTCACACAGATTAGGAAGCCTTGTCAACACTTTTCTGTCATGTTCAAACCTTTACTGAACAATTCCGGCAGTGTGGCAGGGTGCCCGCTGTAAGAGGCCATGGCAGTTAGGGAATATCGTTGCCATGAAGGGGCATTGTGGGTGTTCAGCTATGTTTAAGTAGGTGGTACGTGTCGAAGTAACATGTACATGAATGCCAGGGCCAAAGGCATCACACTGCCTCTGTATGCAACAAGCTGCTATGCACGGTGTGTTCTGACACCAGATACTTACCGCTCCTCCGGGTCAGTCGTCCAGTCGTCCTTCCTTGGACCACTTTTGTTAGGTACTTACTAAAGATGGGCATTTTAAGCAAAAATACAACTCAATCACTGAGAACTATGGGACTATTCTGCGAAGATTGCACTATGGGTGCACAAAGAGAGAGAGAAAGACCCATTCACACCCTGCTTCGCCCCCCTGCTCCCCAGGGTGTGCACACCTTAATTCTTGTCATGAAATCCTTCCTTCCGACGGCCATCAGACTCTACAACTCCTCTCTCTGTCACACGTCCACACAATAATCTTTGCAGTAGCCTGTTGCTTCTTGTTGTATATTTTCTTTCCGGGTTAAATAACTCATTATGTGAAGGACTATGTGCATTATTTTTGCTACGATGTGCAACAGTCTACCATGAGCAATATTGTGCAATGTTCTTATCGGGTGTTAAAACATTATCATTATGTGCAATATCATGTGGCGTTTTCTAAATGGGTGCTGAATCACTTCATTACGTTCAGTATCTTACGTGCAATAGTCTTCACGTGCAATATTACTACCTGTCAGTATTACTTTTTTATTGCTTAATATTAATACTGATTCTCTACTAAGTGCAATAACTTACCCCAAACTATCATTTGTCATATAGTATTTATACTCAGCATTTCTGTGTATAGCATAGTGTATTTTAATATTGAGCTTTTTTTTCTTTTCTATAGCTTTTTTTTATTTAGATTTTATTTAGACTTTATATATTTTGTTGTTCTTGTCACTGTGTCCCTGTGTGTCTTTGCAGTCATTACATAAGCAATTTCCTCTGGGATCAATAAAATATTCTGATTCTGATTCTGATCTGGTGTTTAATGGCTGTTGGCAAACAGCTTTAAGGTGCATTACCTTCTGTCAATAGTGATGTATTGCTTACAACATGTCAGCCAAAATTAATTTTTTTAGGACAGTGCAGTAGTATCATTTGACTATTCGAATATCTGATCATTATGACCCATCCCTAGTACTAACCGCAAACCCTGCTGATGCTTTCAAACACTCATCTAGCCATCACAATTTGGCTTTTTGTCAAAGTTGCTCAGATCCTGTTTTTTTTTTTTTTTTGCAATTTTTCTGGCTTCCAACACATCGGCTTCAAGAACTGACTGTTCACTTGTTGCACAGTATATCCCACCTCTTGACAGGTTCTATTGTGAAGAGATAATCAGTGTTATTCACTTCACCTGTCGAATTACCCATACTCAACATCCAGGAAACTTCTTTGTTCACTCTCGCTTCCCAACGCGGTCTTTTTTCATTACTGTGAGGTTTGGTTAAGCTAAGTGTATTGGCACAGCAGCTGTGCTCTGACAGATTTGCAAACGTTGGTGAAAGGAAACCAATTTGGCCTAAGTGGTTGGTTTTTTCCTGCACGTCAGTAGAAGCCACGTTGAGAGTAACAGCTACAGCTGCTTTTGGAGCATGTGATGCACACATTGAAGCCAGATGAGGTCTCTTTGGGTTAGGCACGAGCTCACCAGCGATCATGTGGGACCACTGGATACACATTTAAAAAGTACTACGTTTTTTAAATAGATTTTTTTTATCTAAACATAGGCTGTCATGATCAAACTACGCAGACAGTCCACTACCTCACAATACAGCCTATGACAACCTCATTATCGTAATAATAATTGTAATAATCACAATAATTACGGGAACTTTTATCAGTTTGATATCACAATGATGTATTTTGAAAATAGCTGAAGCAAAAAAACTAATGTTTGTCCTTTTGTAAAAAGCAGCACTATGTTGGTAGTAATGCATATAAAATATAAACAGTAAAATCATCCTTATGAACAAAAAAAGCTCCATATATTCATGTACTCTCTGAGTAGTATAAATATAATATAGACCTTACCTCAATTAATACTGGAGCTAAGAACCTATAACATAACCCACTGCAACCCATACAGCGGAGCACTGCAAGCACTGTGACCTGTGAAGGTGCTCCAGAATAAAAAAAAAAAGCAGGAGATATGCTTGTTATTTCTTTAACTTTTTTTTTTATTCATAATTATGAATGTGTGTCAGCCACACGGTACAGTGCATGGTTATGGAAGTATGTGCTTTTATAAGTACTGCTATAATAATGCTAACTTTCCACTAGCTCTGTTTAGCTGTTATCAGGCTAATCGTTAAATACTGCCCGGTTCTAGCCTACACATAGAGTCATTCAGGTAACAAATTTTTTGCTTTGTATGTTTGACAAAATTGCTGCAATGGTATTTCAAGGGGTCCTCCATAATGTGCACATGTAATATTCCTGTATATCATAAAATTTTAGTTTTGAAACAATTTCCATAAATTAGCTTTGGGATTTGTTTACAGCTTTTATCATAAACAGGTCATTATAAAGCTGTGTTGGAAGGAAGTTAAAAATGTGCATTTTTTAAATTCCTTGTTTAGCCACGTGTTTTTGGTTATTTTAGCTGGTTTGGTGAACACACAGCCAAAGTCTTGTTCCACTGAGAGTGAAATCTTGTTCAGTATCAATAAGTTGATTTATCCCTGTGAATAGTGTTTAATACCAGTTTGTTTTGATATATAGGGATATGTCATAGCCGAAATGATAAACTGTTTAGCTAGCTTATCTGTGTTTTTTTTTTTTTTTACTTTATTCTCAGCTCTAAACCGTATTAACTTCGGGAAAATAGTTGCTAATTAATTGTATAATACTTGTGATCGCATCAGCAATCACGCTACTGTTCTTCTTAAATTTTATTTTTATTATTCTTTTTCTAGTTGAATTTGGTGCCTATTCACGTCAGACAGTTTTTGAAATATACGCATGGTTTCAATGTTAAAACACCTGTTAATATCCCCTGCAGAGTGTGTATATAAAATTTTTGATCGGTTGGGGCCGAGTATTGATCATTTTAAAAAAAAAAAAAAAAAATCTTTTTTTTTTTTTTTTTTTTGAGAGAGAGAGTCTCTGTGATGTCATGAATAAGGCAGCCACAACACAAACACGAAGAAACACAGAGGGGAAAATCACGAGGAAAAAAAAAAGGCACAGCAAAACACACAGCAGACTCTTAAACAGGCTTCAAGACACTAAAGTTCAGGTCAGTTATAAAAAAAGATGTGTGTTTGTTGTGGTTTAATTAAAAATAATCAGCCTGTGAATGCGGCCATATATGCTTTCAGCCGTCCTTAACTAAATGGCTTGGTAAGAGTCGGTGCGTTCACGCTCAAGCGCCAGACCCTGAATCAGAAGATCGCAAGTTCGATTCCATGGTGCGAGCACAAATTTTTTTTTTTTTTTTGCCAATAAAACCAAAGTTTGGGTGTCTCCAAACACCACGCCATCACATTTTCTCATGGAAATGTGTCTAGTTGATGATGTTACTTTAATAGTGAAGATGTGTGAATTAAATGTGGAAATCTGATGAAGTAGATTCTAGGTTAGTTAAATCAGGGAAATCTTTTGTTTTATTAGATGAGAAAGAGGCTAGAGTTTTGGAAGCTCCTTCAGAGCTCTTCTGTAAGAGCTGTGCTGATGGAGCAGCCAGGTATAGGCTGATATTCTTTTACAAAACAACACTGCTGCAAAGAGACTGATTCATATCTATTAGAGAAGATGCAGTAGCCCTTTTTGGATACTGCTACCAGGCTAATATTATTTAAAAGACTTCTTCACTTTTTTTGTAGAACCCCTTCACTTAAGATGATTACGTCAATGTAGGCAACCATGATCAGTCTACTCAAACACTACACCAAAGAAAGAAATACCCAGCTAACATGATATCACACATTGTGATGGTGTGCTCTTTCAGGGTAGATTGGAAAAACATTAATAGGTATAGAATCCTCACGTTATGCAGAGATTCTTTTTAACTTTAGAAGATTATTCTGAGGAGCCATACCATAAACTAATTGCTGTTTTTGGTTTAAGGGGGACTTTTAGGCATAAAGGCTTTGGTCTGTGTTTTTTTTTTTTTGTACTTCAATTTTTGTACTGCAGTTGTTCTTTATCTGTCTTTCATGATAATCACCAAATTGGGATTGCTCAACTTGGTTAAACACACAAAAACATTTAAAAGTGATCTGTCTCTTGGTTTTAGGATTTCTTTTTGCAGTGTCTGTAGGAGGTTTCTCTGACAGTGTTGTGAGCTCAGTGGTCAGTGCATCCCCCTTTCAGACTGTTTTGACTTGGTCCAGGCTTTTTTCCATAGTCACACAAAACCTCAATTGAGTGGTGGAACCTCCCCTCCAGGGTACTCCCTTTTCCACACTTCCTGTGCCCTGCAGACCACCCCCTCCCCCCAGCCTTCACTGGTCTCTGTCAGAACACTGGGTATACGTACGACTGGGAAGTCCACCCACATGTGTGCTGGAAAATGGAGTTGGTGTTTAGTACTGTGTATTTGTCCAACAGCCCATTTTCCACAGCAGCGCTGCAGCTTGTCAGGCTCCAGACCAGCCGAATTTACTGCTTACATGGATTTTATTGCATTTGGTACAAATCTTGTCATAGCTGTGTGCACTCACTTTTGCTGAGCATTAGCTGCAGATATATATGCAGTATATTAAATCTGCAAGGGTTCTGTCTCCACTGTTGACTGGCTGCCAGTTCGCTCAGTCTATTAGTTCGAGGTGTAAGTCACTAGATGATATCAGTATGAAATCATTGTACAGTACAATTCTTTTGCATTTTTTAAATATTTGCGATATTGTGTATTGTGATATAAAATATATTTTTGATTATGGTTGTGTAGTATGGTGAAGTATGTATATTAGTATTTTTCAGCTCACTGGCGATGAAGCCATGTCCTGAGGTTCATGCATTCTCTGTGAATATTTTTTTATTTTAATCAGTACCAACCTAAGTTTAACTAACCAGACTTTATTAAATTTACTTGACTGCCAACAAATGATATTGCAAAAACTAAAATATAGCAAAAAAAAAAAAAAAAAACACTTCATAACCATTCACTTTTTAACTACAGACTTACATGCATTTGTGATCTCTTGCTTCTTGGGACTGCAATTTTTCAGTAAGTCAGTAAGTTATGCTGGCGCTTAGCTAACCAGAGTTCTTCCTTCAAATGTGCCTCGTCACTGTGTATTCAGAGGGAAGAGAATAACAGACGTAAAAGGTATGATTATTAGCCACATAGCTTGTTTGTGCTTACTTTTCCATTTCTGCTCAGCTACAGACTTCAGGGGGAACACACCATGGAACTTATTACGTGCACACTCATAAACGGCCCATTCAGCTCCTTCTGACCGCTCTCAAAGGGATTCTGTGTCACCAGCGAGGGCTCTGATGCGGCCTAGAATGCTGTCTGAGACAGACTCTCACTCACTGGCTAAAGACTGACTATTGTTTTGAAGGTGCTTGTTCTTGTCTTTAGGTTCCTGCTTTTAGGTTTAATCAGTTATTATTTGAAACATTAGTGCTAATGATTTGAATCGTGGAATGATGTTCCTTGAAAATATTGGGCCCATGGTAGAGACATTTCTGTTTTTTGGGCTGCTGTTGTTTGTGCAGCTATTAAATGAACTTGTTTTCTTTTAGGAAGTGCAGTCCTGAGTGTGACTCAGCAGAGCCGACTGTCCCAAAATGACTTGTAGGCTAACTTTGAGAGAGAAAAATCTCCTCTCAGAATTGGTTAGTGATAGATGAGTGCACAGCTCAGTTGATCGAGAGCATTAGCTCTCCAACCTCCATTATGCCTCAGTATTCCAGGGTTTTCAGGCAGTCTTCCTCAAGGTCTACAAGGTCTAATGCCATGGTCTGCACTGTACTTGAGGCATGAGGAGCAGTGTCAGAGCTGGGCTATATGACTATTTATATATAGTTATAATAAATTACATGTCTTTTCTGAACACATTGTGATATAGTCAGTACTTAAAGAACACTGAACAACTTAATGTGTTTTTCTTTTTTTTTATACGAAAATAGCACAGTTAGTTCTGTTTAATTGGATGTAATATTTGTGGGTGTGGGTGTGGGTGTGTGTAAAATACATATATTTGACATACCAGATATAAAAAAAAAATGCATACTGTGATACCGTGTATCAAAAAATTTCTTCTTGTATCATAAAATTACATTTCTGCCATATCATCCATCACTTATTCATCTCCACGAGTTACAGTGTTGGAGGGATGGGGGGACGAAGGTGATATGAGTGTAAAAACCTTCATGTTGATTTTGTGCTATTCCATCCTGATTTATTTCAAAATGAGCAACTCAAACCTGTTCCGTTATGTTTGGATCTGTAGGCTGCTCGGCTAATTTAATATGATTTTTGATTCTGACCAGCTGGTGTTCTTCTGAAACAAACGTAGACAATAAAAACAAGCAAAGTCGAGTGACTGGTGCTGAAGTGATGGAAAATTGAACCTGTTGTGTGGTATTTAAAGCTATGGTGTGTTTGCTAACAATAGCTCAGTCAATAGGCTAAACATAGCACAAACCAGAGTACAGGTTAGGACTGGTGATCTGTTGACACGAGCGTAGACAATAGAAATTATTTTGAGCAACATCACGGTAAACCTAAAATAAAACCTGTTCTGTACATCTGTAGTGTATTTGCTAAGCTAACAGTAACTTAGTTAGCAGGCCAGGCATACACTAACTGATGCTAATTTGCTGATTTTTAATATGCATAAAATGACACATCAGGAGTTGGTGGCCAGGAAACCTAAAGGAACCTTACGTGAAGTAAGAAACATGTCAAGTGAAAGCATGCCACATTTTAAAAAAAATTCACCTCTTGACATATTGAAATGTGTCGGTTGCAGTGCTCCCTATAGACGAAATTTCACAAAATTTGGCATGCCTCTAAAGAACATGGTAGTGATGCAGTATGCCATAATGTCACAACATAGTGAGTAGTCAAACACCAGAAAAACAAATGAATCCTTTGAAAAAAATTGGTGAGGGGAAAAAATGGGTACAGCATGTCAAGACAATAGTCTTAACCAACTGGCTTTGTATATGCTAAAAACTACACTGCCTTTAGAAACCTTTAGAAAAATGCACTGTAACCACTCCGCTCCCCGGCCAGTGTTGATGTGGCTGCTGCTGTATATGAATAACAGCTGTATATGAATAACATGTTGTACTGAAGATTTGGTATTGCACTCATTAGAGAGGAAACCTGAGTATTTATGATGAGCTTCCAGATGATCAAACTTATAGCTATGAATAAAATATCTTATTGTCCTTGTTTTGCTTGTGAGTGCGTTCATGTAACTTTAACGTTGTAAAGTTGTTTTATTCCCTTCTTTTCACAGATTTCCCAAAAAAGCAAACAGGTAAGCGAGTTATTTGTAACAAAGGTCTTAGGATGCCATTTTTGACAGTAGGCCAGGTGGAGCTCATGGCAGGTCATTAGTGAGCACGCGCCATACAGTGGCCCTCAGTCAGGCACAGTCAGCCAGACCCACAAAGGGCCTCTTTTGCAGTGTAGGCCATCTCTCCCTCCTCCAGAGAACAGAGCACTCTTACACAACCAACCCCTAAGACAGAGCTTAGGAAGCAGGCCCAGGGCAGAGCAGAGAAGACTTGGGCAGGGTTAGGCTGGGCCTAATATTAAGAACATTTGGAGCGGTCTTCATTTCACCACACACACCTTCTGCCCTTCTTCACTGTGCAGGCAGCGCTTAGATTTCATAGCTGCTTTGGCTGGTCATCTTGCTCATCATCTCTTTAGCGTTATCCATTTGTGTAGTGGTCTGCCAAATGAATTAAATGAGCTCTAATCCCCCTCCTGTTGTCATCTGTGTTTGCAGAACCAGTAGTATTATCAGCAGAGACCATCCCCCTGACAAGAGGCCCAAAAGTGACAAGCCTTCTCCAGTACATGACTCTACATTTGACTCTACAGGTAAAAACAGTGGCCTCCTAGTTACCTGCTAATCTCTCTTTCCTCTCTCTGTCTTTATCTCTCTTGCTCTCTGTCTTTATCTCTCTCTGTCTCTCTCTCTCTCTCTCTTTCTCTTTCTTTCTCTCCCCCCCTCT
>JBBPCZ010000001.1:21128242-21138242 GCA_037974445.1 Brycinus macrolepidotus
TCTCTCTCTCTCTCTCTCTCTCTCTCTCTCTCTCTCTCTCTCTCTCTCTCTCTCTCTCTCTCTCTCACACACACACCACACACACACAGTGTGTATATATATATATGCACGCACGCACAACTTTATTTATTTAATTATGTGTTTGTCATTATATCGACCTGTATGTTAATTTTATTTGATGTTGTTTTTTTTTTTTTTTTTCCAGTTCATCCTAAATTTCAGTATCATAACAACTTTTAGCTGAACATAGCATACCCTTAGATATGTGTTCAGCAGAAAAATAATGCAGTGAATTAATATTATTTATTGTGGTTTTTATCTAATTGCTGCCTATTGTGGCCTGTTTTAAGGAAGTTTTTGATTTTGATCCAGCAGTTGTGGAGGGACAATTTTAATTCCTCTTAAAGTCTCTGCTGTTTCAATAAAGCTGATGGCTTATGTTAATTAGCTCTATGTTATGGGAGATGATAAATAATCGTAAATCTAGGAGTAATCTTTTAAATGTTCTGTGTATTTTATCAATAGACATGTTTGGTAGTTAGGTTTGCGTACTAGTAAAAGGCGATAATAGTAAATGGTATGTCTAAATCATCACACACTTGCTTCAAATTCAAGTTCTTTGTAGTAATCTAACCTCAACTGGGCATTTTATGTGGTCTGGCACTGTATAACACTATAAATCTATAAATATCTATACTCAGTTATCTATAAATATCTATGTCATTGTGAAGCCTGATTTTTGTCTGTGCTCTTGTCCATTTTCATTCATTTAACATGAAAAATCTCATAAGCAATTCTGTTTGATATTACTTAACAACTTATGTTACGGTAAAGAACTGTTAATACATGTTTGAGTATATGTTAGCATTTGTTAGCATTTTTCGGAGCCTGTGCTTATCCAGTTGCTGCTGAGGAGCTGGCTCAGGCAGTCGTATGATTCAGAGTTGCTGACCATAATCTATGCATATGTTCCTGGCCCTGTTTTGGCAGTCAGCAGACGTTATCACAGCTGGGGAAACCCTTTTTTTCCATCCATTACTGGGCAGCTGAAAAGAAAAACAAAAAAGCTTTTTGTATCGTCATTCATATTGTGGTTATGGTAATTAGAATGTGAATGTGCCAGTTACATTTTATGGTATTATTCACATTGTAAGTGGTTGAATGATAAAGGTTTTGCATGCATAACTGTCATAAACAGCTAGTTCAAAAGAATATGTGAGTGAAATGGGGGAAGATCAGCTTTTATTTTTCTTCAGAAGGGTTTGGGGCGGTACTTTTAATTGTGTGCAGTTATCTGCAAGTCTGAAAAATATTGTACCAGTCAATGTAGATTTTTGACTTTTCTCTGTGTAAAATGTTTTGGATAATCGTATGGCTGGCCTGAAAAGCATTTTAAAGGTTTTGAACACTCTGGCATTTCTGAACATCTTGCGTTAGTCAAAATACCTGCCCTACCGACCTGTAGTGTATTTTTACTTTACATGTATTGTTTTTTTTTCTGCTTGCACATATAAGTGAAATGTAACCTCTATAGAGTTCCAGACAAATCACTCTTTTGCACTGCTAATAGCATTTTAAACTTTTTAAATGATAAATTCCAAAAATATGATGGTCTTTGTGGCCTAGTAGTTGCAGAACAACTATATTGTTTATAGGCTTCTCTGAAACTAAAAGTAATTTTAAGCCTTTTGAGCCTGTGATAAAACTGTTTAATAATAAACGAGGAGAGAAAGAGTTCTTCGGAGTCGGAGGCAGTGTGGATCACCCACATGAACACTGTTTAAATTAAAAAATAAATTAATAAATAAATTGCTGCATCTCGTGCTTCTGGAGACGTCTAGTTCAGTTTTTTAGACAATGTTAATAATTACTTGTCCGGATAAACTTTAAAACAACATTCAAACCTTTCACTAGTGACTATCAGCTTTCCTTTAGTGGAGAATTCCAGGCGTTCAGAGTATGAAATGGTGCCTGAGTTTCTTTACAATGGTGGTGACAGAAACCAGAGATCATATCTATTTTTTTATTATACAAAACTACCAGTATATTTGTCTCTTCTGAATTTGTCATCTGATGTTGGTTATGCTAGAATAGTGGTAAAGCTGGAAAAACAATTCCTTTGAAAACTGTTTTTCCTTGTAACACCCTGCATGTACTTAACTGGCTTTTAAAAAAACATTTTATTCCCAAACCTTCTCAAAACCATTGTATTAGGTCTCTAGTATCAGACTGTTTGTAACCAGGTAGCTTTTAAAAGCATTTCACTCTTCAGATGTCTGGTTCCTTTTACTACCACTGTGAACGATTCTTCATAATTTCTTGTGAAGCGTCTCTCATCAGACCACTCTGAATGACTTTGTTCACATCTTAACCATTTAATTATGCAGAAACTATTGGAAGTCCGCAGAAATTGGTGGAAGTCCCCTTTACGCTATCTATTTATCTCATTGAGTTCAATGCCACTGATGTGTTTGGAGATCAGAATACATTGCGTGTACTCATTTCTCTCCGGCTGGACTGTCCTTTTCTCTTGATGCATGAGTCTAAACCACCCACCATTCAGTGTATTTTCCACTTAGTGCTCATTTTGTTCTCATTATTTCCTAACGAGTGTTGGCTGAATTCAAATCAAGGACTTCTGACCAAGAGCGTATAGATGGCACACGTGACTGTTGAGTAATTAATAATGACTCTAATAAAGAGCTGTTTCATCTACTGGCATGCAATATAGAGCTGGTAATTGCCATGCATGTCAAAATGGGCAGTAAAGTTGTCTTTGTCATGTGTAATTTCTGCCGTAGAGGTGAGACAAGAATAATGTACAATGAAGTGATAGAGTCCGCATGACGTTACTTTTCCTTGATCATCAATGATTTTGACTTTGGATGTCATGAGATACTGTCTGCTGCCCTAACTGAAAAACATTAAATGAAAAACGGCTTCTCTATTACACATTGGTTTACGATATTGTTACCCCTTTAAAGTCTAAAGACCTGTATGGGGCTCATCTTTTCACTTACTCGCTCTCAAAACGTACATATTGGGCTGAGCGTAGTTAGTTACTGAATAATTTATAGTGGTTGATGAACTCTGAAGTTTTCTAAAAATTACTAATGTGCCTGCAATATAAGGGAATTTAAAACAGCCACACTCATATTGCTCATATTGCTATTTTTCATTTATTTGCATTCTTTTCCCATTGTCATCTTATCATTTGTCTTTGTTTTGTCCGCTGTTTGTGATGTGCTGTGTTGCATTCCTCCATGGGGGGTGTGGGGTCAGAAGTGCTGGTACAGAAGAGTGAATGTGCAGTGGATGAAGGAACTCCTGAGTCCTGTGGTAAGATCTTCCTGCTTCTACTGGTCCTGGTGCTCCTCTGTCCCTACCCTTTCCTCTCTTTCCAAGCTCGCCACTGTTAAGTCACATCTATCTGAAGAGATTTTTCCTCAAATTACAACTCAACCTTTCCATTCAGTTTTTCATTTTTGCTCAAAAACTAGCTTGAATAGCTTAATTATGGCGCTAACATGGTCCACGTGTGCTAATGATACAGAGTGACTTTATTTCCGAGCCTCCAAAACATCATACTGGCAAACATTTTTTTGGTTTGTTTTGTTTTTTTTTGCTTTCCCTTAACTTCAGAAACAAAACCTTCTTCCTTAAAGTGTCAAATTGTTGGCAAGTATCTTTACAGCTGGCCTTGCCACAGGAGTTGGTGCTGGAATTGCTTAAGACAGTTGGGAGCAGTATATTCACATTTTCCCCATTCATGCTGCTCTATCTTTGGTTTAAATTGTATAAACAGCATTCACAGGCACATAGGACACTGTAGTTTAGGCTTAAGTGTTTTGCAGATCTCAAATCATGATAACCATAAAGCCTTTTGTGTATTTACAATTAGTGTGAAGAGTGTGTTGGCGAAAGGAAAAACATTAAAATGTGAAGGCCAGGGGGACTGAAAAGTTAAGGAACATAGTTGCTAGCATTTTATTTCCAGGTTTTGCTGGTGAGAGTGGGGGAAAATTAACTGTGCTGAAGACTTGCCCTTCATGACAGCAGCTTGCCACCCGTGATTTAGCTTAATAATAGCTTAATTTTTGAGCTACAATTATCAGGTCTTTTCATTTTCTTTCAAATATATAGAACATTTCAATATTCTGTAAGAAAAAGTGATGAGCAATGCAGAAGAGCAGAGGGAACAGCGTCTTTTTAACCACATGGTCAAACAAAGAGGGTTGTCAGAAAAAGACAAAAAGCACGCTCTCGATTACTCTGAGAAACTTTTACAGTAGAGACTATGGTAGCTAGCAATCTTCTGACCAATATGTTATGAAAATGTAATCTTGGCAGTAAGCTTTTACTTCTTTAAATATTAACTTTATGGAACTGTGTTTTCAAAACTAAATGACAAAACGAAATAAACATTCTTTTTACTTTTTACTGCAATCGTAAATATATTTGTAGTTACACCGAACAGCCTTAACATTAAAACCACCTGCTGAAGATTATGTAAGTCCCCCTTGTGACACCAGAATAGCTCTGACCCATCAAGGCATAGACTCCACAAAACCTCTGAAGGTGTGCTGTAGTATCATGCAACAGCACGTTAGCAACAGATCCTTTAAGTCTTGTAAGTTACGAGGTAAAGCCTCTATCACTCAGACGAGTTTCTTCAGCACATCCTGTAGGTGTTTGAACGGTTTTAGATGTGGAGAATCAGGAGGCCGTTTCAACACCTTGTTCAGGAATTGTTTGACGACCAAGACAAAGAGTTCAGTGTTTGTAGCATGGCAGGACGCATTATCCTGCTGAAAGAGACCACTCTCATTAGGGAATACTGTTGCCACAAAGGGGTGTACTTGGTTTCCAACATTGTTTAGGTAGGTGGTGCATGTCAAAGTGATATCTACATGAATGCCAGGATACACGGTTACCCAGCAGAACATTGCCCAGAGCGTCACACTGCCTCCACTGGCTTGCTGGTGCATCCTGATACCATTTCTTCCTCTGGTTAGCAACATGCTCACCCTGCCGTTGACAGGTGCCGATGTAAGAGAAAACCTAATTTGTCAGACCAGGCCACCTACTTGGATTACTCCATGGTTCAGTTCTGATGCTCACATGCCCATTGTAGGCGCGTTCAGTAGTAGGTAGAAGTTAACATGGACACTCTGACTGGTCTGCAGCTACGCAGCAATCTGTGATGCACTGTGTGTTCTGAGAACCCTTCTGTTATAGCAAACATTGATTTTGTCAGCAGTTTGTGCTACTATATCTCTTCTGAGGGATCTGATGAGACATGCTAGCTCTTCATGCACATCAGTGAGCCTTGGGCGCCCTGTCACCAGTTCGCCATTTTTCCTTCTTTGGACCGCTTTTGGTAGGGACTGACCACTGCGTCTTGGGAACACCGCACAAGACCTGCCATTTTGGAGATGCAACACATTAACTTCAAGAACTGACTGTGTACATCCTGCCTAATGAATTAAAGGGGCATTTGGCCGATGGCCTTATCCAGAGCGACTTACAATCATTAGTTACCGGGACAGTCCCCCTGGAGCAACTGAGGGTTAAGTGTCTTGCTCAAGGACACAATAGTAGAAAGTGGGGGTTTGAACCTGCAACTTTGTGTTCACTGGGTTCACAGACAAGTGTTTTACCCACTAATCTACTACCACAATGACTGGTGTAATTGTAATGAGATTCAGTGTTATTCATGTCAGTGGTTTTAACGTTATGGCTGATCCGTGTATTCTGTCGTTACATTGATTTACCAGCAAAAATGCGCGTACTCCTCATATAAATTTCCATTTCTGTCTTTTACACAGTACTGTATATTGCATATGCAATTCTGTATTAATCATCACCCTCTTAGTGTGACTGAATAAAAGATTGGCCATCTTTATTCAGGCAAAAAATAAAAATGTGGTAAAAAAAAATATGATAACTTGTAATTTAGGGGCATATTGCATTTCACACCGCCTGTGACAATAGTCCTACAGCGGCCAAAATTGTGATTTAAAGATTCAACTAAGATTAACAAACTTGAATTGCATAATCACTGTTTAAGACTTGCCTAAAGCATCTCACCTTTGGTAAAGACTTGAAGGCTAAGTGTTTTGTGCACACTTTTCATTTGGATATTTTGTTGTATGGTTTTCAGTGACATTTTAATCTCAGTTTATGTGGTATACCTGAAACCTGTTATTGTCAGAATATCCCGTACTGCATGTACTGACCTTACCAGCATGTGTACAAACAGCTCATAAATTCCTTTTGCAGTTATCAGTGAAGTTTGTAATTGGATTTGTTTGACTAAAACTGATGTGTTAATTTCACATTCCAGTTCTGTGTGGCACAAATTTTGTGCTTGTGCATTTTAATTCATGGATACATTGTTTCAGTATCCTTTTTTGTTTCAGTGCATTTCAGTTGAGTGATTCTTCTGATTCTACAGCCTTTTCTGTTTGCAGCAGAAGTTTTTAGTAGAAAATTTAGTAGGCTTGCAATGAAGACTGCCAGTCTTTCATAGTAACAATTTTGATAATCCAGCACTTTCATGAACAAGCTTTCCTTGCTGTTTAACTCTCTATCTCTCTCTCTCTCTCTCTCTCTCTCTCTCTCTCTTGCTCTCTCTTTCTCTCGCTCTCTCTCTCTCTCTTTCTCGCTCTCTCTCCCTCTCTCTCTCTCTCTCTCTCTCTGTCTTGCTCTCTCTCTCTGTCTCGCTCTTTGTCTTTCTCTCTCTATCTTTTTATGGATCTCTGTCACTCTCAGGACTGGTTCAGAGATGTGTGATCATTCCAAAAGATGATAACGGCTTTGGGTTAACTGTGAGTGGAGACAATCCTGTGTTTGTGCAACTCGTCAGAGAAGGTAGGTGACCGCCTTTCTTCTCTCTCTCTTTCCTCTCTCGCTGTGTCACTCTCTCTCACTCTTTCTCTCTCTCTCTCTCTCTCTCTCTCTCTCTCTCACTCTTTCTTTCTCCCTCTCTTTCTCTGTCTCTCTCTCCCCCCTCCCCCCCGTCTCTCTGTCTCTCTCCCCCCCCCCGTCTGTCTGTCTCTCGTTCTCTCTCTCTCTCTCTCTCTCTCTCTCTCTCTCTCACCCATCCCCGCTGCATTGGATAAGGGGATTGCCGTGCTTGTCTCTTGCGGCTGTGAACTGCACTGTACCCTCAGCACTGCAGCTCTGGGGCTGAAGGCTGATGTGGCTTGGCAGGAGGTCAGCACAGGAGCTGATGTGTTGTGAGCACTGCCAGTTAGAGGAGTCAGAGAAAACCCAGCACAGGGGGAGCAAAAGCAAAGCAATCGAGCGCAGTGGAGGATCTTTAGCCCTCGTGCCATGACAGCCAGCATTAACACGCTTTTTCCAAATCCATTCAATACTTAGACTTTCCCTTTATGTAACATGGCACATGGAGCACAGGGTCACATTGATTGTTGTCCCAGCCACTTTGGAACCAATTTAGGGGAGGGGAGGAAGGGAGTATTGTGATCCATTTTGTTTCCTGTTATGATACAGGTGTTGTTTAACATTCGCATGATGTGTGTTTGACACAGTGTTGTGTCCCCGATGTGGCAGGGACCAAGAATTTATGTGTATGTGTTTCTCTTTAATGACACACTCTAATCCTCCTCCCTGTAATGTTGTTCTCAGTGTTATCCCATAATCAGCAGTCTTTGCAGGGTGGAGCTTTCAGCCGCTCCTGCTCTTAACCCCTCATTGGGAATCGACTAGAATGTGATGTCCCTTTCCATCTCACTTAAGAACAGGGCCTTCACTGATGTGATTGCATTTCACAAAAGCATTTTTGTCAGTGAAAGAGATGGCAAAGAAATGTAATTATGAAGTCTGTGACCGACTCTCCTCTCCCTTTTAGATGGTGCTGCTATGCGTGCAGGGGTTCAGACTGGGGACAGGATCATTAAGGTAAGTGTATGATAGTATGCAACTGTTAAAACCGCCACCTGCTGGCCACAACTTTGCATAGCCACTCTTCCTGTGAAGTTTTGTGTTTATAGCTGCTGCATGTCAGATAAAGGGAGCCATTATCATCAGTGACGCTGTTAGCATTTGTGGACAATTTCTGGATGCATTTTTAATGTTTGGTAGTGATGATATATAGTTTGCAGAGGAGTTTAGATTTTGTAACTGTAGTTAATATTGTGTATGTGCACATGAAAGCATGTCATTTGACAGACAGCCAGTCATGTGTTATTGCTTATTAGAGAATTAATCTTTATTTCCTCAACTGAAATATTATTATTGTGTGATATTATGTGATTGATTCCACATAAGTTTTCAAACTGAAAAATCTGGCCTGAACAGGATTTGTGGGATCCACTTGCCTCAACAGGCTGTCCTTGAGTGATCAGAAGCTCAGCACTGACCTTTCCAAGAGCTGTTTATGAACTTAGCCTTTATTGGAGCAGGTTAGGCAGGCATCCTGAGTTGCCACTGTGATGGAGTGATCTGTTGTCGTAAGCTTGAGTTTATCTGGCTAAGCAATAAATGTGGCTTTGTGAACTGTACCCCGTGTCTTTTTTCTCTCCATTTTAGGTTAACGGAACCCTGGTGACACACTCTAACCACGTTGAAGTAGTGAAGTTAATCAAATGTGAGGTTCAGGTTTTTTTTGTGGTCTGAAATAAAGATGTAGCTTTATATATGTTCCATAAATTTCTAAAGCAACAGCCTAGTGATATGCACTGATGCTAAGCCTTTTCTCCCAATAGCGGGCTCCTATGTGGCCCTGACGGTATTGGGGCGGCCCCCTGGGTTGCCCCAGATCCCTCTCTCTGAGGTTGATTTGAATCTAGGGCCCGTAGATGGTCATGGAGCACCCTCAGTTTTGCCTCCTCACTCCCAGAGCATGGGCGACCGGGAGTATAAAGCCACAAAGCGCTCATCCTCTCCACTAACGACATGGGTAAGGACACAATCTGCTGAAATTGTTTAATACTATTTTTTTCCTGTTCCTCCTCAAACAATCACCCCATCACCCCTCTCATCATCTCCAGCCCGTTGGCTTGTTTACCTGCTGCCTAAACTTAAATGCCTTTTTGTGTCCATCAGGAGGAGAACAACACTGTACACAACTTAAAAGCAGACATCTTGCAGAGGATGCTGGCTAAAGAGCGTCAGGAGTTACAGGTCAGCATGTCACCATTGAATGGAGTCAAATTTGGGCTTATTCTGTGTAGCCACATTTCTAAAAAAATCGCTCTTTTGGATATGAATACGACTTTTCCTATTGTGGAAGAAACTGGCAACTATGGTGTAGCTGCAGATCATTGTCTGTCGTTTGCCAGACTCCTAATGAGTTCACAAAGAATTTGTTAATGAAGGGATGTATTACTGACTTAACTTGCACAGTTAGTTGAGATGGCTTATTGGGCTCTTGTTATAGATGTTAAACTCTAAGTAAAACATAGAAGACTAGATATTTTGGAACATGACATACAATTTGGCACATTTCTAGTATTTAATGAATTTCTAACCTTTTTATAGGAGATGAAGGAGGAATACAGCAGGAATCCCACGCCTAAACTACTGAGGGACATCCAGGAAGCCAAAAAACACATCCCACAACTGCAGGGCCAGCTCACCAAAACAACACAGGTACTGAGTTTCCCACAGTTCCTGCAAAATTCCACATGTTACCTTACTGATGCACAATACTGATGATCTGTCGACATGCTGTCATTTTTTTGGACAAACTTTGTAGGTATAATCTACATACTGACTGTGAAAATGTTTTCCCAGGATGGCCTGTATATGGGGGACAGTGAGGATGGTGGTGTGGTGGACAGTGACCAGGCCAACTCAGATGGGTTCTGGAACTCTGTAAGTCCATGCTGCGCTATGCTGGAAGGCTTAGCTATTGGGGATATATGATCTTTCTTTTAAAAATAATCTGCTTATGATGTATCATATAGAACGGAATTACTTTAATTCACTGTTTCCTAATTCACTGTGTTATTTGTGCTCTAACACACCTGAC
>JBBPCZ010000001.1:21143242-21149890 GCA_037974445.1 Brycinus macrolepidotus
TAGGGACACCCGAGGAGCAGTGTGTGGGGACGGTACCTTGCTCTAGGGTACCTCAGTGATGACACCAGCAGTCCTAGGATTTGAACCCACAACCATCTGATCACAAGGCCAAAGCCCTAACCACTAGGCCACCCAGCTGCCCCATCTGCAGCAGACCAAAACCTGACCCAAGTCTGAAAAATATTTGAGTGAAATCTATAAGTAGTCAGGTCCTTTTGGGTTCAGAAAAATATTTTAAGCTTTGTTAGCTTTCACCCACACCCTCCCTGTCCGTCTGTATGTAAAGCTAATTAGCACAAGACTGATTTGTTTGACTAGATTTTGTTCACCTATTCTGATTCTGTTTATGGCTGTTTGGCTTCTGAATGAAAACAATGTGCCTGCGTATGCTGACACTTTAGCCGTATCAGATTACAACGCTAATTGATTTCCATACAGTCACTTTTCCCTTTTGGTCTGAAAATTGTTTCCTCTTTAACAGAACCTAAAAGTAGCAGTGCCTGAATCCATCTCCTCTGAGCTTGGTAAGTTTGCGTTGAATTGTTTCATTTGAACAGGGAATTATGTGGAATAATAATAAATATTATAAGCTGAGGTTGTAATTAGTTGTTGTGGAGTCGTGGGTTTCTTGTTTGTCATACGTTTTTGATGTGTCTCTTGCCGGCGAGAGATTGTTCCCTACCCTGCAGCTTTTCCTGTTATGCAGATGTTTTGTGTTTGTGTGTTCCTTAAAACTACAGTCCAAATAATCATTTCGCAGCCCTCTGTGGAGGAGTCATAATTGTACTGGGTCTTGCAGTTCACATAATTACCATGTTAGCCTATTAGGAGTTTAATCATTCAGACTGCATGCCATACGAGCTGGAAGCATGGGACGTGTGCTTACAAAAAGTGAGACCAAATACTGAGTGTTCTTCACTTGTCCATAGAGCGGCGAAGGCCAGAACTGATTCCTGAGGACTTGCACAAACAGTTTGTTCAGACAATGCAGGACGCACTTCTTCCTGAAGTCCAGAGGATTCTGGAAGACTTTAGGTAAGAGCGTTGCCATACCCGTTGTCTTACCGTTGACCTACACTATATGGACAAAAGTATTGGGACACACCTCTTAATTATTGAATTCAGGCGTTTCAATCATACCCGTTGAAGGGCAATCTTAATGCCTCAGCATACCAAGACATTTTGCACAACTCCATGCTTCCAACTTTGTGGACATGGTTTGGAGAAGAACCTTTTCTATTCCAGCATGACTGTGCCCCATTGCACAAAGCAATGTCCATAAAGAGATGGCTGGATGAGTTTGGTGTGGAAGAACTTGACTGGCCCGCACAGGGCCCTGACCTCAACCTCATCCAACACCTTTGGGATGAACTGGAATGGAGATTGCAAGCCAGACCTTCTCATCCAACATCAGTGCCAGTAGTCCCAATACTTTAGTCCAAAAAGTGTGTTTTACTCCTTCAGTAATGAAAGTACTTCAAATTGTTTATGTCTGTGGTCATAAAGACAGAAGCGCAATATGGGACTGACCCTGGCTGATGGGGAACTGGCTCATCTGGACACAGGGCATGTCAGAGACAGCGCTGCTCTGGAGAGAGAAAGATCCTGTGCTGAGAACATCCTCTCCAAGATAGAAGACGTCCTGTAAGAGTCAATTATTTCTTCAGTGTACTAGTAGACTAGACTTGGGTGATATGACAATATATCCTGATAAACTGTTACAAGCAAAGAGTTTAACAAAGATTTTATCAGTCAGAAACTTGAGAGTGAGACAAACTTGAACATGGAGATAACAGACTAATAGGCTTATCTGAATTGTATACGATATGAAATGTCTCTCTATAGGTCTGTAGAAATGAACTTCACATGAAACCGGAAAACCTTGCTGAGCCGTCAGTCCTGAAAGAGATTTGTGTTGTTACTGTATTACACCAGTGATGGTACTTTTAACGATAGAACAGGAAATTGGCTTTGTCTGTAAATTATCAAAATACTTTGCGGAACACATCACTATTTTACTTACGCCAGTATCAACAAATCCTGTCACCTGTCTCTGTTTCTGAAAGAGGTTACTTTAACTCTTACGTTATGTTACTTTATGTTTGACCAGTCTTGAGCGCTGTATGCCACAGCCTTTTTGAAGCATTCATTGTATAATGGGGTGAAAATAGTTTACAATCTATTTTAAACCAAAAGCTGAAATTATTTTTATGAATAAACTAAAGATCTAACTTACTGAGATATAGCCAGTGGAAGTCAGTTGTCAGAATTCTCATTAGTAAGTTACATGACTGCTATTGGTTGCCATTAGGAAAGACAGGTGACCAGCAGAGGCTGCTGTGGGGTCTTGAAGAAGGGAAATTCCAACTACACGCTGTACTGGCCAAGCTTCAGTGCATGTGCAAGCTGAAAATAGGATGGCAAGTTTTAGCAATTATTGGTCGTAATGTCAGCACTGGACCAATAATAATAAGAAGAAATTCAAACAATAATAAAAAATAATGTAAAATAACAATCACTAATTTAACATGCATCTCTATGTGAAACACTGAACCTTCTTTTAATCGTTTATTGTTTAGCACAACCGTTTTGACTTGTGTGTAGCCTGACTTCAGAAAAACCACCTATGGTGTATCTCTCATGTCATGATATGCCATATTGTCCAACCCTAAAGATCCTTCTTAAAAACGACTCTTAGTCTTAACCTCCCTGTGTTTTGTGACAGACTGACATCGCAAGCCACAGAAGAAGATAAATGGTAAGGATAAACTTTTTCATGTCTCCCCTGCACAGGCACTATCCAGATTCCATTGTGATGACACTTTGTAATGAGCCAAACATCAAACACTATAGACTGAGTGTAAAATTAAAATCTGGAGTCGAAGGTGTTTACTTACACCTTAGTGTAGGATAATAAAGGCTGTAAATGAAGCACAGTTTGCGAAACAGCTCGGCGAGAGCCCCAGTCTTCATGCATCTATGCCTCCTCATTTAGAACAATCTCAAACATATTTGAGATGCCATCTGGCTCCACCATAGTCCATATGATTTATGAATGTACAGGACACGTGCAGGGCAAGAGAGACGAGCAGAGTGTGAGATTCTGACATATGGCAGAAGGCACAGTAAGGCAGGAGTGTTGTGGAGCAGAAGGAGGTGGCCACATGGAGCCTGCAATGCTCAACAGGCTTGAAGCTAGTGGAGTGTGCAGCCTAAATGAAGAAACTCCCCATCAGCATGCCTCATTTTCTAAGGGGTTTGCCAGGCTGGGCTTCTTTTTCTAAATTGTTGAGTAGTTAGGGGAAACAGAGGAGAATGCGTTGTGAAAAGGACTCTGTTGAATTTTTTCAGCTCCACGATACAGTATGTGATCTTCACCTACATGAAGCAGCTTGGCGTGAAGAGCAAGGAACCACGCAACTTGGAGTCCAAACGTGTGCGCATCAATTTTCTTCCCAAAATAAAGGTATGGCTTTTTTCTCCCTCCTTCTTTTACCCTTTTTTTTTTAATCGCCCAAAGTTTCACTTTTTTCCCCTGGATCTATGCAGAAGAGCAGCAAGCCGGAGAAGGAGGGAGAGGAGAAGGTGAAGAAGCCCCGTTTCAACATCCTGGGACCGCCACGTCGCCCCAGCCGTATCGATGCACCAGCCGGTAATCCTGATAACTCTCATTTTGCCTTTTTTCTCACAGACACAAACTGCTTATAGGTTTAGTGAAAACTGGTTTAAATTGCTTTGCTGGTTCTCCTTTGGTTCCCCGTCCTGGTTCTACAATAACCCTATCCTGCCCATTGTAGTTTCTGACTTCTCTACAACACCTACTTTAACTCAGGAAATGCATATTAGCTTATTAGCTGGTTTAGGTGTGTTATAGCAGGTAAACAGTGTGCATGAAAGTGGTTGGTTGGGAGCCACTGCTTTACATCTGAAAGCAGAATTACTAGTTTTTGGCATGTGTGTGTGTGTGTGTGTGTGTAAGTAGCAGGTCGTCTTGTCGACGGTGGCAAGCAGAGACCCCAGAAGCAGCTGTCCCAGCCAGTGATGGGGACATGCGAGCCGGTAGATGGTGTGCGTTTGCGTGGCAGCCAGTCAAGTGAGGGATCCGACCTCACTCAGAACCCCGCCTTCACTGCTGCTTCCCCCTGCGGTACCACTTACAGCCCTGCTTCAGACACAACCTTCAGAGACCCAGACTGTGGTAAGTACTGCACTTCTGACTGCAGATCGCTAGATCATCCCTTTATATCACCCTTTGCTACAGATGTGGGTGCTCCTGTTCTGGTTGTTGCAAGTACAGGCCCCATGCTGATTTAGTCATTGAAGTATCCAAGAGTATCCAAGTGTCCAAGAGTTAGTGAATGAGTATTATGTTGGCTACAATTAAAAAGTAAGGCTTGATATTTATTATATTAAGCTGATATTTGTTATATCATAGTGTTTTACCAAACTGTAAAGTGGGCTAATGTAATCCACATCACGGTGGAAGGTTTATCAGCAAACAAAGGCATACATTTTGAAGTATGTTTTGTTCAAACGCGGCCAATGGAAATCTTTTTTTTTCCCCCACTGGCAAGTCGTGTCAGATAAGGCTTGAATAAAGGAAGATATTCTCCGATGAGCTAAGACACTAACACTACAGCCAACAGGCACAGTAGTCGATGGTGATGATTTATGTGCTTCTACACAGGTATCTTTCTCCTCTGTGGTTTGCTTGTTGAGGTAAAGCTGAGACCAGAGGAATGTCTCTTTTGGTTCTAATGTACACCAACCAAATTCTATACAGCTGCGGTTCCCCATCCTGGTTTTGGAATAACCATTCATACTATAATGTTTTATTCTTCTGCCACACCCGCGTCAACTGAGGACATGATAATTAGCTGATAAGCTGGATCATGTGTGTTTGGAGCAGGGAAAACATTGAAATGTGCAGGACGGGTCTCCAGGAGCATGGTTGGGAGCCACTGCTCTACACCTAAAAGTAGAATTTACAATATTTGAATAGATAAATGGGGCACAGAGAAATATCACTTTTGATACTAGTTCAAACAGCCCGTAGTAGTGATGCAGGGGTCACAATTTTTTTGACCAGCAAAAACATTCTATAATCAACACCTAAAACCCAACTCAACCCACAGTGTTTCTGTAAGTTATTTATAAGTTAGTCGTAAGCCTGGTTTGTCACTTTTTGACCCTCCCACCAACACCCCCAAATTTGTCTAATTAGCTGTGACCCAAACCCACCTGAGCCACAGACTGACTAGCGCATCACTAGTAGTTGGCCTAGTCTCGTCTGCGCTATTTCTGCCTTCTCAATCACACCCTTGGGAACAGACGTGAAAGTACTAGTGACTTATAGTAGCAAAATATATAAACACACCTCATTGTAAATATAAACAAAGCTGTAACAGTTCTCTTGGTCTTACAGGAGTTTTCGACCTGTGTATTTTCTCGTTGACTTTCCCTGATTCAGTAGAATGAATACCGCAGTGCTGAATTTGTTAAAGTACTCAGGTACCTACACATTCCTTACTATACCGTGAGGCAACACTCTTGAAGATCTTGAGTTGGCTGTTCTCCAGGTGGGAGCCCACGACAGACTGAAGGTGTGCAGGCTGCAGAGGGTCTGGATGGCTCTTATCCTCCATGTGACTACATTCCCTACAGCCTGGAGCAGCTGGAAGAGGAGAGAGATGGAGACAGGTACACTGCCAAGATCCTCGTTCTGCTTCAGCATGCCAGTCAAAACTTTGTTCAGTCTTGTCTATCTGATGCTAATTTAATGCCATTATGCATTTGCAATCTCAGCCTGTACTGCACTAAAATAGATTATTCATTGGTAATTTAAACTCCTGTACTCCAATACATAAAACGGTGCATGATGTTCTGTGTGTGCGAAGTTGGCATAAATGTCCAGATGGTTTTGGTTGATTCTTTGTGCTTTTGCTACCTGTGTGTGAGAAGAATGAATAGATCTGTACTGTTTTCTAGACTCGTGGATGTGGGCACACCTAAGCTGAGCAGGAGGTACTGGCTGATGCCTGATCTTTTTTTTTTCTTTCCTTCAGTGTTTCATCCTTCAGTTGTCTCCAATGTGTCTGTCAGATACTCAGTAAACAAATCTAATTAGTTCATGGTCTGGGATTCATTATCACTTCTTATTCTGCCTCTTTTTTCTCCCTCATTTTCTCTATCTTTACATCTTCTGCTTTCTTGTTTCTCTTCCAGGCTGGAGGAGGTGCTAAGTGAGGATGATGGTAGTGGTGGCATTTACTCTGATGTGGATCCTACGAACTGGCAGCAGCTGGTGGGGCGTGAGATACTGGCTGGCCTGACTCCTCACGAGATCAAGAGACAGGAAGTCATTAACGGTAGGGTCTCACTACAGAACACTAGGATGTGATGATTCGCAAAGAGAACACAGAGTTGAGACTTGATGTCAAATTAGAATCTATCATAATACTTCATCATGAGAGACTCCAATTAAAAAAAAATCAGTTAAAATGAACATTTTCAGGTAATCAGCAGTTATTAATCCATGTAATATTGGCCATGTTTTAAATTCCACAGCTCACTTAGGCCATGTCCACACGTACACGGGTATTTCTGAAAACGGAGGTTTTTCTATGCGTTTTGGCCTTTCGTCCACAC
>JBBPCZ010000001.1:21159938-21180447 GCA_037974445.1 Brycinus macrolepidotus
GTGTGTGTGTGTGTGTGTGTGTGTGTGTGTGTGTGTGTGTGTGTGTGTGTGTGTGTGTGTGTGTGTGTGTGACACAGCAGGTTATATGGTTCTGGAGGGCTACGGCGGTTCTGGGGAGAGCAGTACTGATGACGATGTGCGGGTTGGTGTGATGGACCTGGGTTTGTCCCGTGGCTGTGCTGCTGACTCAGGCATCAGCCTCAGGTTTTCTTCGGCCTCTGTGGAAAGCACGTGCCGCATCAGCCGGCAGGTCCTCACACACCTACGCTCCCTGCAGGCCAACCTCAACCACCTCAAGGTTTGTCCACACACACAGCAGCTCTGCCTTAAGATGAAAGAAAAACTGTAAAAAGCATTGACAAGGGTATTAACTGTGGGCTGATTTTTCAGGAGGTGGAGAGCAGGTATTACAGCCTGTTACGGCAAAGGCAAGCAGACATTGGCGAGAACAGAGGTACCAGTACATTCAATTTTACATGAACATTCACATGTGAAAATGCAATAATAATGGTAACTACTAGGCTTGTGTAATCGTGGGCAGTGTACAGTCATCTAATCAGACTCCGTAGCCATCGCTAGTTGGAATTAGTATCTTGGGGGTAGTTGTAGAAGCTTTGTCTTTTGTTCACATCAAAGTAATTTACATGTTTTGTTAGGCATTCAGTGCAGCATGGCTTTATCTGTTTAACCATCATGGAAAAAAATGAGCTGCTGTTTACATTGATGTGGACACGGATTACACATTACAAGAAAAAAGAAAATAAAGATTATGGGACAGATATTACTTTTGCACACCTTAAAGCAATCAGTGTATTCTGATGTATTTTTAATGCTTAGGTTCACTTTACAATATGAGAACACAGTTTACAATGATATAGTAACAAAAACCTGTGAACATATGATCATGATTTCTCGTTTAATGTTTCATTTATCCTTCTTTATCACCACCCCAGATAAGAAATAGTGCTGTGGAAGTTCCTTGGCTCCAATATAACGGAGGGCACGTCACCAGCCTGTTCTGTGCTCCACTCTGCCCCCAGTCCGCCCTGCTAGCCTCTCAGCACCTCTGCCCAACACAGAGAGAGATTATGGAAAGAATGAGAGAGTGATGAAGTGAAAGCGGAGGTCCTTTGGAACCCCTGTCTGCGGAAGACTATCAGAGAAGATGGACGGTCCTCTCTCAGCCTTTCTTGTCCCTGCAGCATGTCCTGAGTCCAGCCAGGATGGGCTGTCCAGTCGTACCCTTTTCAGCAGCCCTAGCCAGACAAAAGCGAACAATGCCAAAATATACAATATATATATGTATAACTCAAGACAAGATGACAGAAAAGATTTTTAAGTAATGCTGTAAGAAGTTTTTTTGTTTTGTTTATTTTAAACCTTGGATGTATTTATTTTATTTCTTCCCAAAGTTGCTTGCATGCTTTTTATGGACCAAGCTCCTAGTTTGTTGCTTAACTAAACGGCTTGAGCATGTCAGGACTCTGCCAGGAACAGGGGCTTGGGTTTAACTTGGTGGGGCCTGTGTGTGGTGGGCAAATCCACAGCAGAAATCCTGTCCTCTCCCTGCCAGCTGGCCCCTTGGCACAGAATCTACACAGAACTCATATTTCTTCTTCCTCCCTCACAAGAGGACAACCAGAGCTCCAGCTGAGAATATGAAGAGAGCATGGACCCCCGAACACTCCTGATGTGCAGCACAGTGTAATAACTGCTGGACAAGCAGAATATATAACCATTGAGTTGGCTAGTGATGCAAAACGTGGAAATAAAAATGCAATGAAACACTTCTCGTGTAATTAGCAGTTGACTTTTTTCATGCAGTTTGGGATAAGGGAACAAGCTCAGTGATCAAAGCTTTTCATGCCCCATTGTGTCTGGATGTGTAGGATGCTACACTTATCATCAAGCGCCCACGAGCCTGTGACCTATAAATGCCAGCAAGCACAGACCATAGGGAAATTTGCAGCTTGCTGTCCCAGTTTAGGGTACAGTTTGTGTTATATCAGCATACTTGTTTTTGACAAAACATCCACCTGTGTGCCTAGAGTTTGCCTACAAACTTCACGACCAGCAGTTTGTTGGTGCCTGCTTGATTTGTTTGGTTGTGTCTTAGTTTATCTACCTTTTAAGCACAATTGCAACACAAGAGTATCTTCATGTATTTTATTACTATTAATGCTTATTTAATGCTACCATACATAATCTGCTTTGTCAGTGTTGGTTCTGTGGCAGGCCAGTAGGGGGCAGCCAGCTCCTGCTTTCTGCTGAGAAGCTGCTGGCAATACCCTGAAGGCTGAAATGACGAGTGGTTTGAGTTCAGTTTGTTTCTTCCTGAGGCTTACCTTATCAGAAGCAGTCATAGAAGCATGTACGGCACAAGCTTTGCTTTCCTGGTGAGAGCACATTACTTCTGTGCTTACTAGTGTTCAGAAGCGAAGTTCCTCCTCAAAAGCCTTGAAAAGGTGTTCATCAGTAAAATTCTCTTCAAGCCTTAGCCACAATTATTTTAAACATTTTTAGAGAAGGAGTGTGAGGAGCTGTGTAACCTCTGAATATCTGCAGCTGCTGTGACCCGGCTGTTCCTTGCTGCTTCCTTCTAAGACGGGCTGCAATTAAGAGGGGACAAGCAGAAAGGAGAGGATAATGGATTGTTGTATTCCCTACATGCATCTGCCAATTACTAAATTGAAGCTGGAAGGTGGAAGAGGACTGTGGTGTCACTTCTCTTTCCATCCCCCAGCAGGTCACCTAGACCTGGGCTGAAGCGTCACTGGTCACCGCTGATGCTTCTCTTTCCCTGAGGAGACTGTTCACACACATTTACATCTCCTTTGGAAATCAACTCTGAGAAGTCCTGTAGGTTGTTTGGGTGTGCTTTGGAATGTCCAAAGGTTTGGACTTAATTAACTTGAGTTATCTTTAATCTGTGAGTTAATCCTTGCCTAAAAACAGCGGATGCATTCACTATATTGTAAGCTGCTGGGAGCAAAGAGGGATAGTCATACATGTATACACACAAATATACATCAGTCTTTTATTCTGCCTTGTGTGAGCAGCAGTCTTCTGTTCTAAGGAGGCTTTGTGCAAACCTTGACTCATCGAATGCCATGTGTACCAGTGAGGCTTTTGTGCATTTACTCCTAATTTGAGCTTCAGTTTTCCCCTGAAGACAAGCTAATGCTTCCAGAATGTCACCCCACTGTTCTCCTGTGCTTATCCAAGTCATTTATCAGAAGTCTTTTAAATGAATGCATGTTTTCATTTGACTGTGTGAATCACATTTGAATGCATATAGGCTAAGAGATATCCTGCAGTTAGTGTTGCATTGAGTGTGTGTATGTGTACGTGTGTGTGTGCATGTGAGAGAGAGCACAGCTTACTATGTACGTTATTCGTTCATTACACTACCCATTTCAATCACTTACTGAGATCCACTTTTTCCTCAGATTTCCATTTGCATCTAAGGTCAATGATTTCCGCACATCAAGAGTTACCCTAATGGGCAAATAGTTCTTTGCATCTGTCTCTGGCATCAGTAGCAGTAATCAAGGAATATGGACTCATTCTGAGGCTTCACTATGGTTGACAGCATAAGAAAAACCTTGCATTCAGTTCTAAGTGATCATGAAGGAGAAAGAGAGCCTGAAGCAGCAGCCTAGTATTGGTGTCTTAGGAAACCTTGCACTGTATGGGGTGCAAAAACAGATCAAGTGTAAACAACATTTCAATATTTTAACAGATTGCATACCTCAGATTTGACAACACCTGAAGCAAAGTCATAGAAGAGAATATGGCCAATGATGTCAAATCAAACTATATTTCATTCAACAGAGCATTTATTTTTCAGAGTTACTTCCTTTCATAGCTAGATTTTTCCTGCTTTATACTCAATATCTGACTCTTCAAGATCATTCAGTTGTATTACAGAGCTGGACTAGAATGATGAAACTGCGTGCCATGTGAGAATGTGGCCCTGCTAATGTTTCTGCAAGTAATTAGCCTCTTGATATTGACTTGCCAGAGCAGAACATTCCTTCATGTGCTGCTGGAACATCACTCAGCTTTAATCATGTGGTAATAAACCTGCTCTTAATATAGAACAAATTAACACACAAAACTGGAGATCACTCGGACTGCTCAAGCAACACTTCCGAAGAACAGAGCTTGTGTTTATGCAACTCTTGACAGACTGCGTTGGACACATTTGATGAGCTCTGCAAGAGTGACTAGGTCCTCACCTGGTCTCATAATTGGTAATATCAAAACCTCTGAACTGGTGCCTATAGAAGAAGATCATCGATATTCTTAACTTAGGGTATTTATCATGAAATGTTCACATGGCTGGTGTTTTCTAAAAATAACAATAAAAATGCTATTAGAAGACCATGACGACATGCACAGGGAAACTGGTAAACCGCATTCACCTGGGAAATACTATGACTGCTGCCAGCATAACAGCAGTGGCATTGATTAGCTCTTAACCACTGAATGGAACAGGGATGAAGCTCTGCTCGGCCCCTCTGTTTTCCCTCTCCCCACTCTCATTGTGTTGATGTCACGACGGCCAGTCCGCAGGGATGTGTGTGCTGGATTCGGTCTTGCATGAATACGGCCTGGCGCGTTTTAGCACTTCTGTCTCCTGCAGGGTGCCAATGACATTGGCGTTCTTATTGAGCTGCTGTGAGAATGAGGCAGGGGCCTGGGGTTTAGCTGCTCTGCAGTTAACCGGCACCTTGCCCACGGGTAACGGTAAGAGCTGATCCCTGCGCCACTGTGAGAGAATGGGGCTAGGGATGAGATGACTACCTGCACAGACACTGCCTAGTTGCAGGCATTTCCATACGCTCAAACAGTGGGAGAAATCAATGACGCATCCTGTTGGCTGGACTCAGCGCTATGTAATTAGGGTAGAGAAAGCAAAGATGCTGTTTTTGTGTGTGTGTGTGTGTGTGTGTGTGTGTGTGTGTGTGTGTGTGTGTGTGTGTTTGTGTGTGTGTGTGTGTGTGTGTGTGTATGTTGAGAGCATAATTAAACACAAACTCAGACTGACCACCACGGTGAATCGTCCAGCCAGTCTCCCTTGACCAGGTCATGCTGGACCCACAAGCATGGCTAAAGTCCTGTGAAATTTGTGCAGTGTTAGATGTAAGGGTAACCTGCGCTGTCTTTTTGCCAGCCTTGTTCTCGTTACTTTCAAACCCCAAGTGGAGCACCACCCCGAGTTCACGGCCTGGTTCTCCTCCAAGGCCAGGCTGTAGTGTTTGTTGAGTCCAGTCATGACTTCATTGGTTCCTGCGACTCCATGCACATTTGAACAGGCTCCACGATATGCGTTGAGAAATAAGAGCGCTGATGTTTACTCAGTTGGGAGCTGTGAATTGTTCGCAGGCAACCTCAAAGATCGGGTGGCTTAATCCACCTGAAGCAGTGTCATGGAGCTCAGATCAATACCATCCCTATGCTATTGCCAACAGGCAGAGAGAATCTCCCAGGCCAGAGGAAGAGGTGGCTAAGAAGAGCCTGACTGGAATGAAAATGACTTTTGTGCCGTTTCCCGTAACCTCAGTGGGCTAGGCCTTTGAACCCAGTCGGCCTGCAATCCTCCTTGCTGCTATAAAACATTTGACAGCTGCCTGGCTTCTGAGGGGCAAAAAAAAAGAAAGAAACCCCATTTTGCAAGTGTGGGTTCTCTGCTCTTCTCAGCACAGGTCGGCAGCTTCGTGCCACCTGTGAAAAGTTCAGCATGTCTTTTGTACTCTGTTATTGTGTCAAGCTTTGTTTTTCCTTTTCATTCAATGTACGTCAACTTTTCTCAACATGGCTTTTCTACTGGAAAGTAAGAGATCAGCTTGTTCTGTATGTCATGGTATGGGCCCGGTTATGCATTTATTGTACGAAGAAAAAGTCACAACCTTCCAGATATGTTGGAGTGCTTCAGCCTACTAAATGCCATTGGATCTTATCACTTCCAGCTGAGACACTTCCCTTCCTTGTGGATGAATGATAGCCATGCACGCTGCTTATCCGAAAAGGTCTTATTAGGTAATGGCTGACCCTGAAGGAGCTTTCATCTCGGCCTCTTTAAGAGGGGACAAATTGATGGCTCCACTGGCCAAAGCGTAAGATGCAGTTGCCTGATTGCAAACGCTATTGGCTCAAATTCAATCCCCGAGAGAGGGGAAAAGTGCCTGTTTACTCTGGTTAGCCCCTAATAAAGCCAGGGCCTTTGATTGACACTCAGGTAGACCTTGAATAAAAACCAAGGGAGGATGAGGGGAAGCTGCAGTTACGGTGTACAGGCACCAACGGCGTGCTCAAACAAGGTTTTTAAAAATGGGATTTGTGTAGAGCCCCACAGTGGTGCAGTGGGTAGCGCTGTTGCCTCGTAACTCCAAGGTTGGGGGTTTGAATCTGGGTCCTGGCCTTGTGTGAGGAGTTTGCATGTTCTCCTCGTGGTGGCATGGGTGTCTTCCGGGGTGTCTGGTTTCCACCAAAGACACATGCGTCAGGTGAACTGATGTTTCTAAATTGACCGTAGGCGTGAGTGAATGGTGTGTGTGCCCTGCCCAGGGTGAGTCCCTGTCTCGTGCCCATTGGGATAGGCTTCATGACCCTAGTGAGGAATAAGCAGTTACAGAAAGTGAGCGAGAGGGATTTGTGTACTGGTCAGTAGGAAGCTGCTCTATTTTTTTAGTTGCATGTACTTTAATAAAGTATTTCTTGTATTCATAGTTTAACCGTGTCAGTAGTTTAAGTACTGATGTAAAAGTACAGGAAATGAGTCTACTAGTGTTACTGGAGTTTCTCCTTTTTGTCTTAAGTTTCATCCTCTTATGTTGGTGACAGCACCTGACCTGTATTGCTGTTGCTTACATCTCACATTTTCAGTGGAAGAATAGCACCTACTGAACTTGTCCACTGACGGATGACAGATGTAAGAAGCTCCATAGCTCTTTATTTTAATCCGTCCACCCAAGGCAGAAGTTTTTGGTTCTAAATGTTGTTAGTGTGTTTGTTCTTTTCTTTCATTGTTGTGGAGCTTTAGTTAGCCTCTGAGCTAGGCAGAGCTTATTTAACACAATTAAGGAAGTAGCTTCTCTTCTTTAGGATCTTTTGAAGATCTGCCAG
Source organism: Brycinus macrolepidotus (assembly GCA_037974445.1). Lineage (NCBI taxonomy): Eukaryota > Metazoa > Chordata > Actinopteri > Characiformes > Alestidae > Brycinus > Brycinus macrolepidotus. Next base: position 21,167,070 of record JBBPCZ010000001.1, read on the forward strand.
TGTTGGAGTCATTTTTTTGCCAATACAAGTTGCTTTGTGGTTTAGCTGTGTGTCAGGCGCCTGCCTCAGGGTTCTGCTTCGACATTTTCTTGGAAAGTGATATGTACTTTTTTCTGCCCATTTGCAAAGCGAGTCATTTATACCGTCTGCATTGTCTAATTGTGGGATGGTTTGTAATTTGTGCCTGAAAGGGCAGGGCTGTTGAAATGGAATGGCTGTCATTTTTGCGGCACCAAAAACACAAGGCCTTCTGTAGCTGAAGGCTGGTAGAGCGCCAGAGCCATTAGGCAGCTGTCTGTCTACGGGAAGACAGGGATCTATACTGCTGGCTACGGTGAAAAAAAAATGCAGCAACACAGCGAAGGCTCCAGAGAGTGGCCAGCACCTTCTGATTCATAGCTAATGAATATTTACCAGCCCTGTCCTGATCCGGGCCTGCTCAGGTTCACTGGCATACTGGAACTATTGAACCAGCCGTGACTGAATGTTGTAAATCACTCTCTGTACATGAGTTGACAGGGTTAGGGCTGGGCTTTTGTTGTGTGTGTGTGTGTGTGTGTGTGTGTGTGTGTGTGTGTGTGTGTGTGTGTGTGTGTGTGTGTGTGTGTGTTTAGGGCATGCAAAGGGAAAGCAGCATGGATAGGTTGGTGTTACGGCCGTGAAGAGACAGCAGCTCGCCCCACACGCGGACCATCAGGTGTGTGTTCCTGGCTCCATGTTAAAATGACAGTCCATGGAGGCCTTGTTGACTCAGTCAGCCGTGATGCTCTCTGCCCTCCTCTCTCTCAGATCTGTGCTCAGTCTGGAGAGAGGAAGCACTAGACAAGAATCTCCTCTCTAATATCAGCTGAGCCACACTGTCGCTTTGGCAAGTACTGTTCTATGATCAAGCCCTCACAGTGCAATTTAAAAAGCGATTTCCTGACAAGGCCGTCTCTGCCTGGTATTTTGGTGTTGAAGAGATCTGTTTTACAGATATGACGGCTTCCTCTTCTGTCTGATGTATTTTTCAAGGCAGACCCATTTGTGTCTGTCACATCTGGTCGGTGCCGCCATCCCTGCCCGTGGAATATTGTAATACGGTTCCGTTTATTGCTAACACCCTGCAGTCTGGCACATCTCAGTGTTTCATTCCGATACACTGTTTCTTTAAGAGCACACTCAATCAATAGTCTTGCATCAGTGCAGCCACCCACTGCTCTCTATTACTATGTAACCTATTTGTTGTTTATGTTTGGAATTATTCCACAATAATGAAGTGTTTTCAGTACTGTCATCAGCTCACACGCCCGCACCTACATGCCCACACTGACGCCCTCTGGATATGACAACCAATTTACAAACAAATCAACTTTATAGCTACGGAGCTCACGTTGAAGTTCGTAAGTCTAATGTAAAAGTGAAATAGGACAGTGCATAGTCTGCTTGGTGCGACTGATGAAGAAAATTTTACAGAGCTACTCAAGTCCTCAGTGTAACAGCTGTGTTCTGGATAAGGAGGGGAACATCTCTGCCTACTCACGATACACCAGACAGGAGATATTAATCAGCAGAAGAATCGACCAAATCACTCGTTGTCCATTAAGCACCAGTTTAAGGTCTCAGTTTGCACCAGATGTACGCATTATTCCCACTGCTATGCATGAGCTTAAAAAAACCCCCAAAAAACAACCTTTAAAGCCTGGCTGTCCTGGCAACCGTAGCTACAAAAGAATGCATTTGTGAGCGGACCGTGGATGGGTAGGTCTATTAGGCCTAAAAGCCTAATGAGCATATTGTTGGTTTGTCTTTTGTTCAGAGCATCAGTGATAGATCATACTCTGTGATCCCAAAATGTGGCTTCAGCAGTTAAGGGTCTACTTCATTTATGATATTCTGTAGTACAGTTCTGGATCAAGCTTTTGTCTAGGTCTTGTTGTAATGAAATGCCTTAACTACAGTTAATATTAAAGACTGTGTCTTGTTTGCACCCTGGGCCATGTTAGAAATGAATAAGCACTTCATCAAAAGGAATGTTGGATGCCATTATTGAACTAAGCGATCTTATTAAGCTAGCCCTCATTATGGTCAGGGACAGAGAATGCTAATATATCTGCTTAAACTAAGCACACAGGATGTATATAAAACCCACATTTGCCCCAACTACTCTGAGGGTGAGGAGACAATTTCCATAGAGCTACACCTGTATGACCAGACGAGCACAAGGCTAAACCTTGCAGTGGATGGGAATTTATGAGCTACTATTTGTGCATTAAATAATATTTAAGGGGGGGTGGATGCATATTTCCTCCATGTAACTGAAATCTGAACAGTCTGGCTACTTGCTTGTGTATATTGATTAATTGGACAGGCTTATGAGGGATGTGGACAAGCTCTCAACTGGCATTTTAGACGTCGGATATCACTTATGGGTTGGGCGATGCTGTCTTCTTTTCCACCCACATATCTGAAAGGGTGCTGTGTGCACCAATCCATTGTAATGACAAGGCGCATGATTGGTATGTGTTGGAGGAAAAGGTCACGGAGCTTGACATCTATTCCCCTTATTATCTAGGAGCGAAAATTGACTCTCTGCAACCAAATGTCAGGAAGGCATGGATAAGATCTGGCACCTGGAAGACTTCACTTGTTCCCTTAAGGCTACTTTGGAGAACTTCATAACAACTTAATGCCCAGCAGATTATCTCTTGCTGGGTTCACGGCAGTAGCACACCGCCATAATCCAGCACGGTGGATCTTCAGACCACGATTATGAACCCCTTTAGCCTGAATCCAGCCCTTTCTTTTTCTCGTAGACTTATTTAGTCCTTATGTAGCGATGCTGCAGCCTTGCTGATTCACAGGCGATTTCCCAGTCCTGCTGACACACTGTGTATGGAGTAGCCCTGGACCCGTCTGACTGTATGGGCTTTAGCCCGTGCATTAAAATTTCAATACAAGTTGTTACGGCCTAAGGCAGATGGAAACTGGCTTTCATTAACAATTCGCTGCCCCGGGTTGTGGTCTGGTGTTTGAGATATTGCTTGTTTGTTCCAATCAAGTCTGGTCTCTCTCAGTGCTTTATGAAGCTGTGGTGCTTCAGTGAATTTTACTGTGACAAGCATCCCATCATTGGGAGGAAAAGCTAATGGAAAAGCAGAGGGTAAGCGTTTCACACAGGTGAGGGGGGAGCTATCAAATTCCCGTCATGTCCTCATCTCATCTCATATATTTATTCAGGCGCACCCATAAAAAATTGAGGAGACAAAATGGCCAGCAGAAAATTGCTCTGTGTGTGCATACGACGATACAGACATCCCATATAATCCCCCCCCACCCCCCACACACACCCCCCCCAGAGATGGGACCTAAGAGGAGTAACAGGCATACTAAACACTCAGTGTTTTAACCGTGACCCCTCCTGTCTTCCTCAGTCTTCTGTCTTAATAAGACCCACGGGACTTCACACACACCAGATCATTCTCTCCTTCTCTGCTGATCCAGGTGCAGGCAGGTTGGGCATGGAGAGAGTGTCTTCTCTCTCTGGGGAGGGAGCTGAGTGTGACTCATGATTTGCCCATATTAGCATAGGAGCTCCGTTCTACACCACTAAAGCAGCGCGGCTCCGTGGCTCCACACACACCTGTGGTGCTGCACACGAAGCGCTGTGTCTCTCTCTCTCTCTCTCTCCCTCTCTCTCTCTCTCTCTCTCTCTCGCGCGCGCGCTCAGTCGTGCCCACGGCTGGCAGCAGACTGTCCGTGTGTTTCTGGAGGACACTTTTCCACGCAGCCTGACGGACTCAGCCCCACGGACACTTCCACGCAGCTCCAGAATGTGTCTTCCGGACAGCCGGCCCAAAGTCCCCGTGTGACGGGGGGGGGGGGGGGGTTTTGGCTCACGCGGCAGGAGTGGAAGGCTCGGCTCGCGCGGAGCTGCAGATCTTCCTCACCGTAGGACAGCAGGAGGAGGAGGAGGAGATCACTCCTTCATCTCTGGAGCGACGAAGTGAAGAAGGGTTTTTCTTCTTGTTCTTGTTCTTGCACTTGCACTTGGACTTGATCCGAGGGACGCGGTGGGCAGAGCGAGGGTCTCCAGACTGAGGGTCTCCGGACTGAGGGGCTTCTCTGCTGGGATGCGGATTTTCTCTCCACAGCTCGCGCTCGCCTCGCGTCTCTGGCGTCTCGGGGGGAAAAATACGCCCAGATTAACTGAAGAGCCCTGAAGAGTTTTCTTAGTTTTATTGTTTGTTTTTTGTTTGTTTGTGTTGTTTTTGACTGCTCGTGTCTCGTTATCGGTCCGTTCTCGTCTCTCCGCGGAGAAGACAGCCCGTCTCAGCAGCGCCTCTCTCTCCAGCCGGGGAAGAAGCGTTTCAGGGGAAAAAACAGAAAAAAACGGCTCGTAAAACACCACAGGTAAGACCACTCGCTAATTTACCAGCTTTTTTTCTGCTCGTTGTTTCTTCAGAAGGGCTGATGCTCGGGGGAAGTGTGTGTGTGTGTGTGTGTGTGTGTGTGTGTGTGTGTGTGTGTGTTGAGGAGGGGGGAGTTGTTGGTGGTGTAGGTTCTGAGAGTGGAAATGTGTTGTGGAGCACGGTACCGGACCGATGCTGGACTGGACTGGACAGTGATGCTGGACTGGTCTTGACGGAGCGATACTGGACTGGACGGAGCAGTGCTGGACTGGACGGAGTGATGCTGGACTGGACGAAACAATACTGGACTGGGCAGAGTGATGCTCGACTGGACAGAGTGGTGCTGGACTGGACAGAGCAATGCTGGACTGGGCAGAGTGATGCTCGACTGGACAGAGTGGTGCTGGACTGGACAGAGCAATGCTGGACTGGACTGGACGGAGCGATGCTGGACTGGACGAAGTGATGCTGGGCTGGACGGAGAAATGCTGGACTGGACTGGATGAAGTGATACTTGACTGGACTGGATGAAGTGATGCTGGATGTGACGGAGCGATGCTGGACTCGACGGAGCGATGCTAGACTGGATGGAGCTGCAGTAGTTGAGAAAAGTCCACCGCTCTGTTCACCCAGAGAGGCGGGTGGAGCTCGACTGGCCTGTAAAACAGACCCAGCTTCTGGACACTCTGCTGAACTCCGTTTCCCGCGGGTCGCTGACCCGTCTGCTCGGCCTGGTCGCCTCTGCTCGGAGCCCCGAGTCCCTCAATAAGGAGTGGTGCTTTTACTGGGAAAATGTGTCCTGTTCCGTAAAACACTTCTGCTTTGGGTTGGTGAGGAGGGTGATACACGGCCTAACGCGGTGCTTTACCCATCGGACTGGACCGGACCGGACCGGACTCGCCCGTACTGTTGGATGAGATGACTTGTTAGAGTGTCAATCTAACCACTTTACCTACTGATCTACATCACACTGCCTCGAGCGCGCAGCCCACGTGTGTGATCTCATCCTTAGCTGGCCAAAACGTGATCCTGTGTGTGTATGAGTATGTGTGTAAATGAGAGAGAGAGAGAGAGAGAGAGAGTGTGTGTGTGTGTGTGTGTGTGTGTGTGAGAGAGAGAGAGAGAGAGAGAGTGAGAGAGAGAGAAAGAGAGAGAGTGTGTGTGTGTGTGTGAGAGAGAGAGAGAGAGTGAGAAAGAGAGTGAGTGAGTTGAGTTTGTGTCTGTGTGTGAACATGTTTTCATGTATTCGTGGGGACCACGACGTTATAGGAACAGTTAGCTGGGGGGATGCTTCCCTCCCCTCTAAAAAAAAATGAGAGCTGAGGTATAAAAAATGAGAAAATAAGAGCTGAAGGAGTAATAAGGCAGCACTTAGCTACAGTACTAAGACAGATAAAAATACTCCTCTAACAAGGGAATACAAATATGTGTGTGTTTGTGTTCTAATTTATACATTTTGCACTTGACTAGTCCTCTTAATAAAAGACATTAAATAAGCAACACGGCTGAATTTTCTGGCATTAAGGTCATTGTTTGGCTTAGTTTTATTTAGTGTAATCGTTTAATGAAAATACTATTCAGAGGCGTGTGTGTGTGTGTGTGTGTGTGTGTGTGTGTGTCTCTCTGGGTGCATTTGGGTGTTGTCTGTGCACCCCCTGGTGGTGCCTAGATAGCCTTTATTTTCACATCTGTAGTCTTTGCACACACTTAAAGGTTTCTATATGTATGACTCATATTACTTAATTCTGTAGGTCTGTTTGGGGCATTTTATGGTTTAAGAGCTTTATGGTTCACCCCCTAAATATTTAATTAGTGTAGGACCAAGACTGAGTCAAATTATGGAGCTTACTTAACCGTTTTTTCCTCCCTTATGCCAGAGAGGGGGAAAGAAGTGTGTGTGTGTGTGTGTGTGTGTGTGTGTGTGTGTGTGTGTGTGTTTGGGAACAGTCGCACAGAGACTGTGACAGTCTTTCCTGGGTGCTGTCTGATAGTGCTGAAGGTTAATTATCATCTTTCCTGAGCCGTGTGGGGGAGAAGGGAGGTAGAGTCACCAGCCTTTTAACCAAGTCAGTTCAGTGAGCCTCACACAGCATTCAGTGGTGCTTAGTTTCTTTAGAAAACCTGAGCTTTTGCACATTTTGTTGGTCTGTGTGTGTGTTTGCCCTGACATCTTAGCTCTGCTTTAATTGGGGTGCATAATATATCGACAGCTGATATATTATTCACCAGTAAATGGGGAAATTTAATTATTAATTCTTTCCTACATTGGCCTGTAACTGGTGCACACACTGAGTACACACATAAAGTCACCAGTGGTGTGTGTTCCTATTCTTCTCAAACCCAGTGAAATGCACAGTGGATTATACTGCAGTCACACACAGAGGTATGCTGTACCAATAAGAATTCCTGGACTAGGCTCTTAACTCTGCTTTCTCATGCCCCTACCACACTTGACTGCTAAATAATGAAAAAACATGATCAGAATTGTCTTATTTAGCTGATGCCAACAGGCTGAACTAGCTGATCAAAAAGGCTGAAAAAGCTTCTCTGCATCATGGACAATCCCTCCCACCCCATGCACGCCTCCTTAATTGGCCATCGGAGCACGGACATTCTTTCTGTCTGGGGCTGTAATACTGTATAATTCCTCTCCGTACTGTAGGGGAACTTTTTAAGTTTTAAGTCATTATTCTGTTTTTGTGCAATATACTCAACTGTTTAAGCTGTAAATTGATTGAATGTTATCGAATGTTAATCTCATTATCATATCATCTGCTGCTATTTTCATCAGCTGCTATTTTATTGCATTTATTTTTATTGCATTTATTTTTATTGCATTAACACTAAGTCACTTTCATAAGTCATTCTTCACTACTGATCTGCTGGTACTCTAAATCTTTACATACAGCGGTGTCAGTGTTACACCGTTATTTTTTACACTAATGTTCTTGTCAATGTGTTGCATTATTGTTTATTGTGTTGCACTATTATTTAGTTTTTTTTTTTATTGTTCTATTCTTTCTTGTTGTAGTGAGCATGTTAATGGCATGTTAATCTTATCTTTTTTATGTAAAATTAAATATTGATCCATCTTTAGGGTTTTAACGTCCACTTCATGTATGGATAATATGGTGAAGTTCTTTTAAGTTGCAATAAAGTAGTTATCGGAATTTGGCTCTTCGCAATTAATGGCTTAGGCTCAGTGCAACGTGTCAACTTGATTGCAATTAATTAAGCTACCTGCGGTTATATTCCACAGAACATGAATTGGGTGTCTTCATCAGTTGAGTTAGAACAAGTACATGTAAATTAAAGAAAGCAGAAAGCACATTTATTTAGATATATCATGCATAGTATGAGAAAAAAAAAACTTCAAAGGTTTCATTTAGCAGCGTCCAACTTCGAATGAGTCAACCCTGAGAACCCAAAGGCCTCATTTTGTGAGTAGACTGGATTTTGTGCTTCAGAACTCATGAAATGCTTGATTTATAAACATGATATGAATGTCACAACAATTAGCACAACTCCTCTCTTGCTGTGGCGGGTTCTTCAAGGTGCAAGTAAGTATCTAGCAAGTAATCTGGCTCTAAAAACGATCCATATTAGTATGTCTCTGTTTCTGTTCCCCATAAACACCACATGGAGTGTAGTTTTTATCCAGAACTTTGCTTTGGGAGTCTGAGAGAATGTTGCAAGGGATCCAGAGTTCATCAAAGCTTCAGAGAAAACCAAGAGTTTCTCTGACACCTGAAGTGCACATCAATGTTTTATCACTACTAATGTTTCTAATGTTTTTTTAATCGTTTTATTCTGCAGTGAGTTTACCCATTAATAATCCTGAATATATCGAGTCACACAGACACGAATTTAGTGTGCTTGTGTTTATTTGTGTCTCAGATGGAGGGAGGAGGCTGCAGTTAGGTAACAGAGTTCCAGTTTAACAGTCAACTTTTTTAGCCCTGAGGGAAACTGGTGAGCTAAACTAAATAAAAAAAAAAAAGTAACTGAACTGATAAAATTCTAATACATAAGGTAAAATAAATTATGTTTTGCTTCATCTTTCAATTTCCATTGATTTCTAGTATTCTAACCAGCTGACAATAAATGTCTGAAAAAAATATTTATTTATTTAAAAAGTGCTTGTCTTGGCTCTGAGAAAAACATTCCTTGCAGAGTTTTAGCATTCAGCATAAATCCAAGAGAAGAGAAAATCAATATAAAAAACATAAGACACAGAAAGAACCACCATCAAAACTGAGTTTGGATCTGGAAAGACATCTGAACTGCCGACTTGCTTGTAAAAAAATGTTAATACAGTAGTTGCTCTACATTTGTTTAATATTATTTTATTGATACAACTGTAAAAAGGCAAAGATTGTCACAGATCTCCACATTTATAGGCCACTTTTAGACTGATTAATTGCTTAATGATCAGTTTGTGAGAATAATAAATTGTTTTTTGCAGCCTGAAAGCAGTGTGAGGATGTCTTGCATGTAGTCTTATTGAATTTGTTCAGGAAAAACACATCATAAACTGTGGCTGGCACATGTACATGAGAGTAGTTGTTTGTAGATGCCAGTTTATATCTGAGTTTGAGTTGTCTGTCATCGTTTTGGAGCTTGTAAGTTTAAGTGTTAACAGCAGAGACACAAGACAGCAATTCAGCAAAACTGACCACAATAGGCATTTACTTTAATTAGTCATACATTAAACAAATAAAAATAAAATAAAATAAATCGAAGTTATTTATGTTATTATATCTTCAGTTAAAACTGGTGATCATTACAGTCATAATTGCTATTAGTACTGACCAAGGTATGAATTATCGGTTATCATTATTGTGTATTCTTGTACTTATTGTACAAAGAGCTTTTTTATTTATTTATTTTTTTGGTAGAAATTCATTGCCTGTACCTGTACATGATTGTGGTTAAATGTGATTGTGGTGACATGTTCCAGGAGTGTGGGCAGGGCTTTAATGGAAATATATAAAGCACCAGACTTAAAGAAGTAGAACTAAAAGAAGCAAAATGGGTAAAAGCACACAGAAATCCTAACAAATTTAGCAGGCTGAGCGACTACCTGCTAGTGCATGCGGATATGATGTTACGAATGGCGTTCTCTGACAGAATACTGGAGTAAGATGCATGATCTCATCGAATGCTTGATCAGTTGATGGATATGACGTGGAGAGGCACAACTCCCTGATGTACTGAAGGTTAACTAGCCTGCTGTTGCTATCAGTCAGGATCTGAGAAAGCGGTCTCTGCAGAATTTAAACAAGGACATCATTCAGCACTTTGACCATCTCGGGCCACTGGTAGGACATTCGCCAGGTTGTGAAACTCTCACGAGACCCGGTCCTCCTGAAATGAACTCTGTGGGCATTTGTACAGAGCTAAAGTGAATAAGTAAATTGATCTGGAATGATAAGTGAATGGGAGATTTGGTTTCTTGTCATGCTCAGGGTACATGTCAATTGGTATGATGTGCAGAACTGTTTATGCTTGTTGATAACAGTCACTTCAAGTGACTTGTTTAAATCCCATGATGTATTGGGTTTTCCGTCTTGCAGTGAGAACCGCAGCACTGCTACAGGCTGCGTTCTCTTCCCCGAGCCTCGGGCATCGAAATCTAAATTCCACAGCTCAGTTAAATGGACAAAATGTCTGAGAGCATAAGCTATCTGTGTATATCCTGGGAGCTCAGTATTGATTGCGTGCAGACAGTAATGTTGGGCTACATATTTAACATCACTGCACTGTATCAGCCAGACACAGAGCAGCCGGTTCATCATGCTTAACAGTTATTGACACAAATCAACTTAGTCGAGGTGGACTCCCGAACATGGCCATTTCTTTGCTGTTTTCTTCCAGGCAGGCATAAATCCATCACCCTCATGCTGCTCATTTACCCTTATTGCTATGCAGCCTCACTTTATCATTCACAGGACAACAATCAAACACCCAGTGAATATTCTACTGTGCCATTCTGTAACTAAAGCTTTTGCATTAGAAATGCTAGAGGAGTAGGGGTTAGCTGTAAGATATGCTAATGAAGGTTCAGGTAGACATTTTTTTTTAACACATTTTGATCTGGGCCTAGCTTTGTGTATATGTCATCTATCTACTGGGAATGCTTAAAACCACCTCTTTCATGTTGGCTTTAAAGGATCCAGCTTGTCAAATGTTACACAGCAAAGTTTTCAGGGATATTAGCTTTCTTTGAGGTTTTTATTTTACTACAGGCCTCTGTGGATTATATTTAAGTTAACCGTTTTCCGTTCTTGTTTTATTTTTATGTCTGCACTTTGTAATGTGTTTTTGAAAGTCCGCCAGCGTTGCCATGGCAATCACTGCCACTTTGTGTCATTCCCCTGATAAACAGAATGGTAGGAAATTAATTTTTAATGGAATAATATTCCTATATAAATGCTTGTTGGGTGGCCTGGCCTTTAGGAAGTCACTCAGTTGTCCAGATCTAATATGTTCTGTGTTGCCAACTAGACCTGGGGAATGTGATTGTATTTATCGTTACTGAGATAAATAACATAATTTATAATACATACATGCATATTTTACATCACAATAATCCTTGCCGAGCATATCATGAGTATTATATTCACTAAAAGAGGGAATTAATTTTGCTCTTGTTAAATTTTTTTGTCCTTTGTAATTTTAAAACTTACTTGTGGTTTATTGGACTTCTTCATAGACTTCCTGCTGGCCCATATTCTTACTGTGGTCATAAGATCAATGAATGATTGGTACAGGTGTGTTGCGAGCTGAGTTAGAGCAAATACAAAAGTACTGGGACGCCTGACCATTACACCAACAGCGACTTTAATGACATTGCATTCAAATACATAGATACAAATAATATGGAGTTGGTCCCCCCTTTGCAGCTATAACAGCTTCCACTCTTCTAGGAAGGCTTTCCACAAGATTTTGGAGTGTTTCTCTGGGAATTTGTGCCCATTCATTCTGTAGAGCATTTAGGAGGTCAGGCGCTGATGTTGGACGAGAAGGTCTGGCTCGCAATCTCCGTTCCAGTTCATTCCAAAGGTGTTGGATATGGTTGGGGTCAGGGCTCTGTGCGGGCCAGTCAAGTTCTTCCACACCAGACTCATCCAGCCATGTCTTTATGGAGCTTGTTTTGTGCACTGGGGCACAGTCATGCTGGAATAGAAAAGGTTCTTCCCCAAACTGTGTCTACAAAGTTGGAAGCATGGCGTTGTCCAAAATGTCTTGGCATGCTGAAGCATTAATATTGCCCTTCACTGGAGGTAAAGGGCCTAGCCCAAACTCTGTAAAAAATTTTGTCCATATAGTTTTTGTGTTTTGAAGCAGCTATTTTTGAACATTTTTTCAACTGTTTCTAGGATTTCAGATGATATTAGCAATTCACAGAGACAGTTTACACCTTGCATTCACATACATTTTCAGTTATTGGATTGAATTCGGATTTCACTTGACCTGAAAAGCCAGGTGTAAACATACCAGATCTAGTATTTCCTGTGTTGCCAACTAGACCTGGGGAATGTGATTGTATTTATCATTACTGGGATAAATAACATAATTTATAATACATACATGCATATTATACATCACAATATTCACTAAAAAGGGAACAAATTTTGCTCTTGTTAAATTTTTTTGTCCTTTGTAATTTTAAAACTTACTTGTGGTTTATTGTGAAATCCATCATTTGTGAATGGAAACTATTGAGCACATCAGCATGCCATTACATATATGGAGGCGCGTCTGCTGAGCGCTGACTAGCAGGTGATAAATAAGGAAACGTAAGATGGGGGATGCATGAAGCTGGAGTAGACCCAAGCCACGTGCCTTCTTGTGCTGCAGAAAGCATCCTAGCCAAGCTTCAAGATTTATTTGTAAACAGGGAAACAAAAAAAAAGGAATGACGTCTTCGAGTAATGATTATAGAGATTGCTTAAGTAAAAAATCACATTACAGATTGAGGGATTTTACTTTCTTTTTGGAAACTTCCCCAGCGTTGTCGGCTGCAGAAGTGAGATGAAACAAGAGCTCCTAATTTGCTTCGTTTTTCATAGTGCTAGCAAAGGTTGGTGGAGCCGTGGGGGACACAGTCAGTGTCGTCTCAGCAGGCTGCTGTGTGAACCAAGCGGAAGTCATCATGATGAATAATCTAAAAAATGAGATGCAACGCAAGATTGTTTTGAGTGTGTAGGCTGGTTGACGTTAGATTTCTTTGCTCATGGTGAGAACTTGAGAAAAGACCCAAAATTGTGAAACCTAAAAGTGTTTGTGAAAGTCAACCCTGTGTTTAGTTTATGTCTCCAAGTGTTATGAGTAACTTGTTTTTGTTTTTTAGAGCCAGGAGGCCATGTTTTGGCTGCCATACACTGAAGCAGAATATCAGAACAGAAGCATCAAAGACAATAACAGATGCACATGTACACGACTGTTTTCCTCTGTCCCATCTTTGTCCTTTGGGTAAACTTGAACTTAGAACACAAAACTGAAAGTGATCTTCCCAGTGGAAGTGAGGTGTGGAATTGCTTTTATTGATTTTCATGATTCATAAAGAACAGTTAAAATATGAATAACGGAAAAAAGAAATACTTTTTAATAAATGATTTATTACTGCATGCCAAGGTACAGCTAAGCCTAGCAATCACATCAATCACTCTAAAGCTCATCAGGTGTCCCTCCACACCCAAAATGGCATTTATTTAAATACCTGTCATTTTAGTGTTGCCTCAACAGCATCCTTTCATGATATTCCACAGTGGCTGTTAGAACACACACACACACACACACACACACACACACACACACACACACACACACACACACACACATATATATATTTAAATTATATTTGCAATATTTTGTATTGTTGTTACACTTGGCTGTATGTGCAAGGTAGTGCTGTAGTTCTCGAGACCGGTCTTGGTCTCGAGACCAATTTTTTGTGGTCTCGGTCTTGTCTTGGTCTCGAC
>JBBPCZ010000001.1:21180547-21191947 GCA_037974445.1 Brycinus macrolepidotus
AAATCTGGGAGATTTTAAATGAGAGACATATGACATATGGACAATATAATTGAAAAGATAACATGAATTTGATGTAATGAGTAATGACACTTTACAGCAATGCCTTTTTTCTCTACAGTTGCTCTGAGTAATGTGATGTCGATTCTAGCCCTAGTCTGTTTTCGGTCTTGGTCTTGGTCTTGGTCTCGACCAGCCTTAGTCTTGGTCTCGCCTAGTGTGTCTTGGTCTTGGTCTTGGTCTTGGTACCCTCAAGTCTCGGCAGTGTCTTGGTCTTGACACCCTCCGGTCTCGGCAATGTCTTGGTCTCGGTTTAGGCAGTCTTGACTACAACACTAGTGCAAGGCACAGTAGGTGGGCCACACAGTTTTCATTTCCTATTCCTCGTTCCACTAATTTCTCCAGTTAGACAACCCTGAAAATAAGCTTTGCAGGAATCACTTGCTCCACACTACCTTCAGATTTTCTCCCTTTCTCTGTAGCCCTTCGCGGTCTTGAAGATCACTTTGAAATGGAAATGCATGTTTGTGTGTATCGATATGGTGAGTCAGTTCCAGGTAGAGCTGCTGTGCAGTGAAGTTTGGCTGACTGACTGTTCTCTCATGCAGTGGCCAGTATATGTTCCCCAGGCTTTATGGCTCCTCAGTTCTATAGCATTACCTGTCCTGGAGGTCCTTCCACACTGACTGGAACAAATGGGTAGTGACCGAGTCCGCAGCATGTGTGTTGTTAAGGAAGCTCGCCACCATAAACATGCTTCTCCTGCATGGATAGAGAAATCCATGGAAGACAAATGGTGCACATTTCTCAGGCAGGTCTCAGGAACTGCCGTGATTTGTCATGTTGCTAATGGGGGATGAACGGCCTGGTCCCTGGCCATTTGCTCCCAGCATGTCGGCCCTAGTGGAAACCGCCTGCCCCTCCTGACTGTGATAACTCTCATGCTGATTCCTCATACCAAAGTAACACCAAAAATCTCTTCTTTTCTTCCCTTCATTACAATACATCACTTACAGGCAGGCGCTCTAATACCTGCAAGACATCCAAAGCAGCGAAGAGGTGACTGCCGAAGCTTTCTAATTGGCCGCCCATGCGTGACATATGGAAGCTACCTGGGTGATTGACAGGGGCCGTGGAGAGAAGATCCCTTGTGGAATATTGGAATCTCCTGCTTCCTTTTTAATCACGCCGTTTGGCATTGCTGATAAGAGATTCTGCGATTAAGGTTCAAGGAGGACGTCCTTGCGCCGGGGCCAAGAGATTACTCCCCATGTCGAGGGGAGCGACTGAATCAGTATTCAGTAAGCAGGAACAGCCGGTTACATAGGCTAGCTTTAGCTCAGACCGTGTCCCCCCCTTCCACACATACACACACTCACACACACACACACATCCCTCTATATGCATTTCACTCATTTTTACAAGGTAATGATTCGACAGCCAGCCCATTTCCATACTGTACTGAGAGCTGATGACTATGATTCTCATTCTTTTAGTGTCTGTCTTAATGTTCCATGAAGTAATGAGTTGCACTAAATCATGATGTATCATTCAGAGCCTTCTATTAGTTGGCAAGATTGAAATGATATTGTTCATATTGGAGATGTGGTGAGATATATTGTGGCGGGAGCCATGTAAAGACTAAACACCTTTTATGAGGCTTTAATGTTTACCATAGCCAGAGTCTGTGATTTCTGTTGTCGGCTGTTGTGATAAAAATTATTTAAGTATATACCTGTCACCTTGAACACTGCGCAGCAACAGGAAAACCCAATTTGGCCTTGTCCGCTCAATCTGAGCTGCACGGGGCAGGGGAAATGGTTGTCCACTATCCGTTGTTATCTTTGGATAATAACACTGAAGTGATTGTGGTAACTCTTGAGTACCTTGAGGCACTTCATTTCAGTGTCTGTAATAACCTCTGTTCTCTGATGAGACCTTTTGTCTCTGCAGGTACTAGACACTCACTAACACTGGAATCACACATTAATAACCACTTTAGATGTATTATTCAACATTTCAAGTATTTGGGAGAACAAGTTGTTGTTGTACGGTACACGTTATAAGTTATAATAATTTGATCTCTTCAAGATTATGAAGCATTCTCTGAATTAATTGTATTATTTTGTTTTTAGTTTTTATCTTTGACTTTAAGAAATGTGTGCATATTATTCAATAGACACTTTGCAATCATTTATTTGTTTGTTTTGTGCAGTTCATAATTTAATCATTCATCTGCAACTATGTTATTATGTTAGTGGAATAATTAATTCCAAATGTTTTGGTACAAGTTGGCTGAGCTTTGTAGAGTATTTTGAAGACTGGCCTAATTAGAAATCACCATATGGTCATAAACCATGGCAGTTGCACTACTGCGGTGTTCTGTGTTTTGATAGCCCTGCTTAATATTACCAAACAATAAAAAGCAATGTTGAACTCTTTCATTTTGATGTCTGTTGTGAGGTGAGTTGCTTTAGTCCCTGGAAGCAGTCATTACACAGCTCTGTGAAGAGTGCTGTTGTGATTGCAGAGCAGTTCTTTCAAAGAGAGCAGGTGAAGAGGCATCCCTCCCCAGCGTAAGAAAGCAGATTGTTGAAGAAGAGGACTTGTGTATAATACCACTCACAGAGCCATCACTCAACTGCTAAATAGGTAAGATGTATTGGAGATGCTGCTCTGACATCAAAACTGTCAAAGTGACCCCACCCAGGGCCCCAACCCAATTCTGCTCAGTCTACTTGACCAGAACTCTACAAGAAGGTGAAGGAGGTGAGCTGCTTGGACAATAACACTGACCACTCACTAACTCCCCAATCAGCTGTTGGGTACCTCACAGTTTGGAGTAAGGAGTTCTATTTTAGTCCGTTTTTATCCGTTACCTGGTCTGTACTTTCTGAGCGCTCAAATGGGACTACATTGGATGGGAGCACACTGATGGATTCTCACTGACTAATGAGACCAGTGCTCTGGATCATAGCCTTTTGGAACCACCTCACACATTTCAAGCTAATACATCCCAACCATTAGCTCAGGCCGAGTTGTCTTTTCGAGGTAATGGTAATGATATTCTCTGGACTTGTTGCTTCACTGAGCTGGAAACCACCCTCCCATTTTGTTTTCAAACGCTTGTCAGTCATTTTCTTCAGTCATGTCAAAGAACTGCAGGGGCGTGACAATGTGGGATTTGCTCCCGTCAATCAAGGCTTTTCACAGCATGTATAGTGAATGACGCCAATCAGATTTACTCCATCGATTTTGTAGTAAAATTATGCTTTGCCCAGGTGTTCTTGTGGAACTGCTGTGATTGACAGTTGGAATTAGGATTAGCGTAGAGGCCCAAACCATGCTAAGTAAAAATTAGTTATTCTGATACTCCTGTCAATTAAAAAAGTCAGCACGTAAAAACAGGTAGGTAGGTCATGTCTGAAGCGCAATTAAGTGGTATTTGTCTCATTGTTCAGATATTCTGAAGATTCCATTACTAAAAAAAGGGAAACAATTGGAATGCATTCACTGCTGGTGAATGGAGAGGTAATAGATTTAACTAGGCGGCCATGATAAATATCATTTGAACAATGTAAAATGAAAATGCCATTCATTCCACAGGGAAAAAAATATGTATTATTTGGAAATGTGCACTGAGACGAAGATGAAGGTGGTAATTCAGAATCCTTATTCAGACATTTAATCAAACATGTTTGTGTGGAAGATGTGCACTTACACGTGCTATAATTTGACAAAAAAGAGACTTTTAATCTTTTCGGATCCACTCTTTTTAATACAGGCTAATAGTCAGCAGTGTTCAAATCAATGAATTTTTAAAAACATGTTTACTGGATGCATCTCTGCTGATTTCACTGCAAATAAAGTGTTTGGCTTGGTTTTTTTGATTTCATTATCTCAATGAAAATTCACTTCAGCATGAAAGAATTTTATCATCTTTTCTGAAGCACCATCTGAAAAGCTATTCATCATTGCCTTTGAAGAGCCCTGCTTGTGTGCTGGTGGTTGCTGGGAAGAAGAAGTGTATGAAATGTGCAGAACTACAGTAGGTTCTAATATGTAAACGCCATGATAGCTGGTCACGGCAACAAACTTAACACAGAGTCGGTAGGTGAAGGGCTGCATATAGCCCAGTTGTTGTTTTAAAGTGTTTTCTGCTGAAGACAATAGATGTTGCGTTTAATTTAATTGTGCTATAACAGCTAAGCAATTTACTGGTAAAAAATGTGCATTTAAATGGCTATAAATTAGTGGGCCTTGGCACTCGGGAGTTACCTGCAGCACAAGACTGCAAATCACAGTGACAGAAATCCAGGCATGGTGGACTGGTTTGCAGATGTAGTTACATAGTACAAAATCTCTCCTGCAATCTATCAAGAACAAGCGTGATTTTCCCCCCTCCTGAAGCATGACGCTAGGCATCGTACATCCTGATTATGTTAATCTTATTTTTCACGCATAGTTGAGTGATTCACAATAAAGAAGGTGCTGGCTGATAGTTGCTCTTATCATTTCATGGACGTTTGTCTGTCTCTGTTTTTCTACATGTAATCTATCCAGCAGGCCTTTGCAAGAGTGTGCTGACGCACCTGTGCATGAGTGATTGAGCTTGAGATCCTCTTTAGGTCCTCAGGGCTGATTGGCCCTCTTGGCACTCTTCTATTTGTCAGGAAGGCCATATCTGGGTGAGTTCTTTCCGCTCTTTCTTAGATTTGAGTTAGGAACGTCCCAGAGAGCAGAGGTTGTTACCTTAGACAAACAGCGAGAGGTGAGATAAGTGGGTAGCTCAAGGCAAGAGGCAAGTGCCTCCCTCCTTGCTCAGCAAACAGTGTCTCCAGTCCAGTGGCTGCGCTGTACCTCTGCCCTCCTCCCGTCTAACTGCCACATGCCTCACTAAACCCCATCCCAAAGTGCTCCACACCCAAACTGCCTGTGCCCCCTGTGGCCTATTATTTTATAAACTGAAAGCTCATAGTGCAGGGCACAGTGCTTAATCAGGACTGATTTATTTGTTTCAGAGTCTCTTTTGCATCCTTGGCAGAAATGGCATAGTTATCAGTCTTTACAGTGTCAGATTTACTCTGGTGAAATTTGCAAGCAATCCACGATTCAGAGTGCTGGCTGGCAGGCTGAAGCATGGGAGGCGGGCACAGGTGGGCAAACCCCCTTCATGGGTGGCTCAGTGAATGAGTTCCAGCCCATTCATAATCAGGCCTGTGGCTGGTGAGCCAAGCTGTTCCATAGGCTTCAGATTTTGATGACATCTGAACAGTGGCTTTTTACATTTTTTAATTTTTTTTTAATGTTTTTTGCACTGATCAAAAACTTTTCTTTTGTCTCGGTGGCACAAAGAGAGCATGTTTAGTCGTGATTAAACTGGATTTAGTGAAATGGTGTATGTGGAAAGTTTTTGATATTTGATATTTTTTTATATGCAGCAATATTTTGTTGTTCCAACTTATCGGACATTAGAAAAAATATATCATGGCATATTGATTATTGTGTATACATACCCTGCTAGTTGGAGATAATTCCAAGTTTTAAAAATCCTCAAAAAAAGTGACCTTCAATATAAAACTGGAACACCATTTTGGAAATTAGCCTTGTTTTTTTTTTTTGCCAGATAGTTGGTCTTATATCCTGTGGCAGTTTCTGAAACTTGGTTGGAGAGCAAGAACAACATGGTTAATGTTTGTCTCATGTCTGTTTCCCATTTCACATTCAGTTCAGTGCAGCAATTACTTTGATGATTTGAAAAGAAGACTTAACAAGACTTGTTATATTTATTATTTTGCAGTAATATCAGTAATATTGACTGATATATATGTAAATTACCTCTGTCTAGAATTGCCTGCTCTGTATTGGTCCTCAACGCTCTTTATAACTTACTCACGAATAGACACAGCCAACTACTGTGGACCGAAAAAGCAGATTTATGTAAATGTGCTTTTTTTTGTGACATCACCGAAACAGTTCATTCTAAACAGGCTGTATTTGCAGATGGATTCCACATAAAGGCCATCACATCTCAATGTGGTAATTTTATCAAATTTAAAATTTGGAAAAAAGCATAAATGACCGGTCTATAATTTTGAATAAAAAATATCATGAATAAATCATGCTTAGAAGGCAGTGAAGGTACAGTGGACGTAACTGTTTCCTGCAGCGTGTCCTGAGAAGGTCGTCGCAAGACTGAAAGGAATGGGTGAGGATCAATGGGGCCTTCTTGCTCACTTGAGTGTGCCATTGTGTTGGTAATTAAGCTAACAAGTCAAGTGTTAAAGAGGGGGAGGCCATGGAGGTTTAGTATTAACAGTTACCTCTCATATGTTCAGACTGCCTTAACTTTAAAAGAACGGGTTGTAGGGTGGGAGACGAGAGCCACGTGGCTGCTGTCATCTGCAGATTTGTATTGATCTAAGAGTGAAGGCCAGTGGAGACAGTGATTACTCAGACCCGCTGGCTGGTTCAAAGCGACCCTCTCCCACTGACCCTCCCCCATCTTCAGGTTCACACATCTACCTGTCAGTTGAATCTCTTCTTTAGGATTACATCATAATGCCAGACCCTTGTTTCTTAGACATGTTCCTCAACCCTAGTCCTGGAGTAGCCCCTGCCCTTAACATCTTAGTGTTTTCCTGCTCTATTGCACACACTTCAACAGGGGAAGCCCTTGCTAATTAGCTGATAAGTTGGACCAGGTGGTTTACTCCAAGGGTGCTCCCGGACCAGTTTTTTTTTAGATTTATGTAAGTGTGTATATAAGAAACCTCTTAATATTTACACAAATCTGACTCCAGTTTTTCATTAATATTTTGAACGAAGTAAGTATGTGATCTTCCAATATGAAATGTCTTTGTTAACAAAAGTATGTGATCTTCTGCTTTAAGTAAAGGTGTGACCTCTTTTAAGCAGGAGTGACTTCAGTTAAATGTTTTCTTTGAGTATTGATCAGTCCCACACATTGACGTTTTGATCCCATTTCTTCTCACAGAACTGCTTCATCTTAGTGATGTTGGGCCTTCCTGCGCCAAGCTTCAGGTCTTGTCACATTTCTACTGAAATAAGGTCTAGACTTTGACTCTAGACTTTGGTCTTTCAAGTATGCAACAGCACTCATTTTTTGGCAGACTGACTTGGATGTTTAGGGTTGCACGAATGGTCCATAATTTGCTGATACAAGGAAGAATTTACTGTGCCATCAAATGATGGCATGCTGCTCTATTCCAATGCAAAACGTCCCCAAACTACTGAACTGCTACCACCGTGTTTCACATTCAGGATGATGTTTTGGTGTTGGGACACATTGTGCACTTTTTTGACAAACTTATTTCATTCAGTCCATAACGTGCTTTATCAGTCCACAGAACATTATTCTAATAGTCTTCTGGCTCACCCAGGTTGTCTTTCGGAACCTTTAAACAGGCAGCAGTGGAAGGCAGTCATTTCCTCCTTGCTATCTTTCCATGCACACTATTTTTGTCAAGTGTTTGCCTGCTGGTGGACCCAGCAACACTGACAATAGCCAGTGCAAGCACAAGGGGCTCTTTGTTACTTCCCAGAATATTATACACCGTGCTTTTAGAGGGATTTTTGTTAAATGACCACTTCTGGAAGGTGACGGAGGTGTTGATTTTTAAATGTTGTACACTACTCTGCCTGACAGTCCAAACTCTTTAGAATTTGTTCTTTGTCCAAACTCTGGTGAAGTGCAAACTCTTTAGGATTTGTTCTGTAACCTCTTAAAGCCTGACAAGCATTAATAACTGTTTTTCTGAGATCCTTAGAATTTTTTTTTTGACTGAGGCATGGCATGTGTCCAGAAATATGTGTGGTTACTTTCGTAGTAAAGACTCAGGTTGAAGTTTTATAAATGGGGCAATGTCACTTGGACTTACATTTAATTGTCTTCCAAATGACTGAACCTTCTGACCCTCATTATCTCCTATACTGAACTGATAAGTCTAGGTTTTTGCCAAAAAAATATTTAATGTTGAGTAATTTTGTTCAGTAAATGGCTGAAAACTATTTAATTTTTTGTGCTATTTGTTTTATATATATACCGATCATCAAAAGGCACCTGCTTTTCACAATGGTTTTAATAAATGAGTATGCTTTCTGTCTCCATTTGTGACTTGAACTCGAAGTATTCATTAGAAAACTGTTTAGATCAAGCCATTTTCCTCTGCAAAAACTTTAGAACTGAAGCAACAGCAGACAGAAGTACTTCCCTGGGAATAGTGACTAGGGCATGATCGATATTAAAATTCACTGATTTTAAAGTTAACAATTGGATATGTCAATAATATTGACCAATAGTATATGTTTAAAATCCATCAGGTCACATCAGGTTTTAATTTGTCCTGCCTTACATCAGCCCTAATAAGACAAACCCCTTGTATTTAATCACCATGTTGTGGTGTTAGTATCAATTATTTTAGTCATTAATGGAGTGCTCGATGATATGATTAATATATATATGTAGGCTGTAACTGCAAACCTTTAATTTTATCTCATAAACATGAAATTTGTAACTACAAATATACATGAGTTTCTGGTATCGTGCAGGTGTAGGTTTCCTCTTTTTCAGTGATGGTCACAAAAGACTTGCGGATACCGTTTTTCATTTAAATGTGAATAGTGTAATTATGACAATGACAACCCTAGTCAGCAATCAGCAGTCCTCAAACATTTGGATATTTAAATTACTTTTAAGACAAAATATTTTTTTAGTATTTGCCTTTAACAATAAGTTGGACGAGAAAACTGTGCACTTAGACAAAACGTGCTTGTCATACTGAGGAAAACACTTTTATGAACATGATGATACTGAGTGTTACACATTGTACCTAAAGTATTCACAATTATCTGGTTTATACCTAAAGTATTCACAATTATCAGGTTTATGTAAAGACCTATGCATATATTTTTACTTATCTAAAGGTTACAGTAAAAATCAAATGTTACACGCAAAGGTGTCCTTTCCACCTTACTTTTGACAGGTTGTGTAATTTATACATGTACTTGTGCATATCTTGTCCATGCATTCATTCATTCAGCTTGGATTTATTAGTGTAAAGACATGGAGTGATCTGGTGTTCCTAACACAATGTAAGAAGGAGAGTTGTCTGCTAGTGGTTCTGTACTTCTTGTCTCACGTATTCACGAATAACATTACAGTCAATGTCATTAATATACACAGGTCACCTAGTCCTACAAAATCCACCCAGTCTGGATATTTTTCACGGCCCTTGCGCTTTCTATCCACGATCAATATAAATTACTTTGATTTAAGTGCCTCTCGATTTGTTAAATTATCTGGATAGAATACAAGAACTGCCATTAACATCAGACTGGTACAGATTGGTGCAGGGTCGGGAATTTTGTGCTTGGTGTTGGGCCTGTACTGGTCAGTTTTTTGTGTCCCAAATCGTATTTTGTCAACTCCATTAACCCTTAGAACGTGAGCGGCACAGATCCGGAAGCACAACAAATGGTAAATTATGGTCATATGGCAAAACAGCTCCTCATATGGAAGTTCCCCCGGTTTGTGCTGATGCTCGAGCTGCCAGAAGACATCCTGAGCTTTGTTTGGTGTTCCTGTGTCACGTAAAACCAAAGTTATTGTAATAATAATAACCGCTACTGGAGTTTTAAAAAAGAGGCAAACGCAAATGCCCATAAAGAGAAAAAATGGTCAAAATTCTTTTATTTTAGGTTTTAGAAACAAGCAGAAAAAAACACTGGATCTTTGAATGCGGGAAAACTTTCAGGATAGTCTTTTACCAAGTGGGTGGGGAAAAGCCGCAGAGGGAGGGGGTCCAGAGAGCGGCCGAGCGGCGGCGCGCCGAGCGAAAGAGCACCAAATGGCGAGCGTGTAGGAGAACGATAAACAACAAACACCGGTTTTAGACTGTTTTACACCATTTTTATTTGCTAAAATCAGATTTTACCAATATACTCTGACTTCTAAGGGTTAACCATGTAGTGACACACTGGTTAAATATCCATATACATTTGTGGGACAACTGCTACTGCAGCTGACAATTGTTGTTTGCTGGGCCCTGAGGGTGAAGCCTTTTCTTTCCCAGGCACAGAGAGGTTTTGGCATGCTTGTGCTGAATCAAGTTTTTGGTTTGATTTCCTGGAGTGCTCCTGTGAGAGGCGGGAGCTGAGGCCGACATAGCTTCAGCAGTGGGTGTTAAAACGCTGAACGTGCAGAAGGAATCTAGAGTGTGTTCAGAGGCTGCACACTTACGGACACATCCATGCAGTCATTCGACTTTTCATCTGAGCTCTTTGTGTGAGGTATGTGAAAGAGATTTTGGCGTTAAACTGTGGCTATGGGTCAGAAGCACCATGGCAGTGAGCCAGTGATGTGTCAAGACATATTTTCGTACTTTTCCAAGCACTGTGCTTGTACGTTATTCTAGATTTCATACTCAACCTCCTGCATCACTCATAAATTCTTTTTAGTGAATGAAGTAGGCCATGTTGTGTGAGTGGGCCCTTGCAGTTTTTTTAAGTGATGACTTGGTTTTGTCAATTGGATTTTTGTATTGCGCAGTGCAGTTTGATTTAGGCCATTGCTGATTGCTTTTGCTGTGGTCAGAAAGAATCAATTTTAACATTTTATTATTCCCACATTTCAAATGAGTATGTGTCATATAATATGACTCAGAGGGAAGAAAATTTGTCACTGAGTTAGAGTTTGGATTGTGCGAAGACAATGGATTGCTATCACCATCTATTTTATTTCCTATTTCATTTCCTTCAGTGGAAATGACCATTCATACTGTCAAATACTCTTGATCATCTGTCCTCTAAATAAATGTTTGGAACAAAATGGTTGGATTGTATGGTTTAGATATATGAAACCATTTTAATACTACAATGCATTATTCCTGCAACTCCCAAAGTTCCTTTGCACTATTTGCACTATGATTATTTTTGTTGAATTAATTAAAGCAATGCTAATTCTATCCTAAAGCTTAAATGCTACACATGCTGCACACCCTCTCCTCTTCAGTCTGTCTCTGTCACCCAAGGCCACTCTGTTCTAGTTTATTCATTTTTTGCCCATAAAACCAATGCTTTTGGCAGGCTGTTAAGTCTAATAAAGCTGCTTCCTTATTTGTGCTAGATTTCTGGCCACAGAATTGCGTGGTTGTAATTGCGATTTCCAGACTCAATAGTAGGATCTTACGACAAGCACATGAAGCCAGCGACTGTCTGTACTACACTGGCAACATACTAACCTGATCCAAAAACAGCAGCGTTAACATTCTTCAAGTCACTAGTTAATCAGAAGTCGTTATTAATGCTGCTGCTCAGGTAAAGAAATATGTTTTTATTAAATTAATGGCTATATATATATATAGCCATTAATTTAATAAAAAC
>JBBPCZ010000001.1:21220736-21230954 GCA_037974445.1 Brycinus macrolepidotus
CGATAAGGAATCGAATCGAAAAGAAGAATCGATAATGGCATCGACATCGATAATTTCTTAGCGATTCCCATCCCTAAATGTCTCAAGTAATAAATACAAAAAAACAAAAACAAAAGTAAGTGTAGTTATAAAGTGAGTTGTTCATAGTTCTGTACTTGAAAAGTGTTTGTAGTTCCTTAAACCTTCTTAAACCAACACTACATACTATGAAGTTGATAAGAAGTCCCAAATAGATCTGGTTGAAGAATGATTGCTTATGAATGAAGACTACAGCTAGACCCTAAATCACTGGCCTCTGCCGTACACTGCCACGTCACACTGTTAAACTACCTGTGCTAGACTTGAGATCTGAATTTAGTGCATATATAGGTTTGAAATAGATTAAGAATATTACTTTAGTCAAAACAAAAACACATTATATAAAAATTAAATCTGGGAAGTAATGTTGCCATTTACATTCTAGTGTCTGTATCTCATCCAAGCCATGTGGCTCGGGATTTTAACATGGTCCGCTTGCCCAGTTTATTTAATGATAGGGGAAACACTGACCACTGATAGAGACCATCTACATTTTTTGGAGATTCTTCATACTCACGCATCCATTGAGTCATCCATCAAAGATTCTTTAGGAAATCAGTTCATAAAATTAAACAGTCTCTTGCCACAAACCTCACCACAGGTCATAAGCCGTAAATGGTCCCTCCTCTGTGATGCTATTAAATACTGATTCAGAAACCACAGACACTTTTATCTATGTCTCTCAATGATGCTGTAGTGCTACTGTAAACACCGCAATACTTGCTGGTGAAACTCATTTAAATGTCTTTGATTAATTCTGATGGTTGAGTGATGTGCTGGGCTCGTTTTACCACAGCCTCCCAAGAGACGCCCTTCTGTGAGCAAAAGCCCTTTCTGCAGTTAGTCAGCATGGCTTTTATGGCAATTCTTGACACTGGACCGCCCACGTAAATTGCTCATATCCGCCCATTTAGCTCTCAACGAAGAGCCTTCCCACAAGGCCCCTCTCACTCACACCACCCCCGAGTGCTCCATTCATTATGGCTGTATTGATCCTCTGTTTCTTTCAAATTAATTTCCATTTTTCCCACTTTTGTTCCTCTTGAGTTCTCTGTGGTCAAAGGCTTAAAAGAGGCTGCGTTGCCTGCTTCTCCATCAATAAGCCGGAGAAATCAATCACTTGAGAGGGTCCAGCCAATGACGCCAATAATTAAAGCACTTGATGGAGCAGAAGTGCGAAATGAAGAGTGTGAGACTGCACCCAAACATACTGCATTAATCTCAAGCCTGCTGACATTTTGCTTTGTCACGTCCTCACCTCCATTTGCCTACAAATTGGATTCGCTACAGCTTCTAGATGAGAGATAGCAGAGGCGAAGGTTTTCGAAGGGTTTCAGGTTAACGTTTGAATTTGCGAGAGGCGATAAACATACATTGATCCTTAATGTAGCTCCCTGTGTCTCTCGTTGAGAAGTCACATGGTCTAGGGATGGCAGACTAAGTACAAACTCTCTTGCAGAACGGGATTGAACAGGAAATGATGCGGACATGCAGACAATACCTCCATGTGAGATATTGCATGTGGCAGTGCAATTTCCATCTCAAGTGGACCGCCTGCTCGGCCCACAGTTTAATTTTCACTTATGATTGAAAAAGATTTTCCAGTCCGCGTGGAAAGGCATTGCTCCGGGATCAGTTCACTAAATTTGGCACCTTCCTTGAGTCGTCTGCTAAGACACGTCGCAGCCCATATGATCCTGCCATTACTCGCTGATCCGGAGGAGAATACCTTGTCAGAGAAGGCACTGTACCGTTTGCAGCGTCCTGGTCTCCACCGGCTCCACTGTGACATTTGTCAGTGGCTTTTCAGTGGCACTAAAACAAGGTTGCCACATGGCAGTACATTGAATGACAGTCGGTTAAAAAAGGCTCAGAAGTAAACAAGAGGCCACATCTGGCCTCAGAGCGATGTGCCAGACACCTCGCCTTTACTCCCGGCAAATGAAAAGGGCTTCCACTGAGCACCGTGTGAGAACAAAAAAAAGAAGAAGAAGAAGAAGAA
This sequence comes from Brycinus macrolepidotus, assembly GCA_037974445.1. Lineage (NCBI taxonomy): Eukaryota > Metazoa > Chordata > Actinopteri > Characiformes > Alestidae > Brycinus > Brycinus macrolepidotus. The sequence goes on from JBBPCZ010000001.1 coordinate 21,222,817, forward strand.
GAGGAAAAAAAGACGACACGACAGCATCTCATTATCCACTAAATACCAGCAGATTAATTACAATGACAATGACAGATGGCTCATTACTGGTTCATCCAGAGAGGGTTCTAGGGGGAAAAAATACAGGTGCAAAACTGTTTCCATAGTGCCTGTATGGCACAAAGCCATTAAAATTTATCATTCGACATGGTTCTGTGGCTCTGAAGGTTTTTAATAGTTGCAATGAGAGCCATTTATATGTTCCTCATTGTAAAAGCCTCAGTGCAAAGTGCAAATCCAGAGTCAAGTGAATTACTGTTATAGGTATCATTCGCTGTTTTAGGCATGCTGATTTGATAAATTAGTGATATCATGAGATTTATGCCAATACAGCATTTAATCCAGTCCCACCAGGATCAACCACACATGTTGTGTGATTGTTTCAAATCTATCAAAGCTTTATACAGCCAACCGAAAATCAGATGCTACTGTTGGAATTTACATACTGAAGTCTAAAAGGAAAGGGTTTTCTATATTTTATATCTAGAATGTGTAATAAAACATAATCAAGAATGTCTTTCCTGTTTTTTCTTGATTCAACAAAGTGTTCTCTAAAAGCATATTCTAATCCGTAAACTATAAAACCAAAAACAATATCTGCAAACCATACAGGAAACTATAATGCAGTTGCATGTAATGGTTTTAAATTTAAATATGTGTTTATATAATAAAATAGTAATTAAAAGCTTCCAAACAGTTATTTCTCAGGACATTTCAAACATGCTTTCTGTTTTCTTTTCTAGTCAAATGTGCACAGCTTGTTGTCAATTATTACAAAACAGAATTCTTGCTTAATATGAAACTGATACTTTTTGTTGCAGTTGCAGTAAAACTAAAAAGTATAAAAAAAAAACTAAATCTTTTCAGTTATAATGGATCATACACTTGTAGGCTTCAAAGGCACCCCTGTGCCATATTTTACTAGTGCGGGTACTTGGAAAACAGCAGAATCCCACAGTGTGGTCCAAATGGCATAAATAAAGTCTACATCTGGCAGTTTAAAGGGAGAAGCCTCACAGCAAGCCAAGCTTAAGAACTACAAACTACTTGTTCAAAGGACCTTTAAAAACAGACCTCATAGAAGGGATCAACCAGTAAACATTTTGTTCCTAGCATTCTTTGCGGTTTTATTACTCTGAAATCTAGAATTTGAATTAGGGCTGTACAATATTGTCTATTAACCATTTTTTCGAGATTGATCTCTGCAATACTGCAGAAGGCTACAATACACAAATGAACCTCAAACGAATCAGTGTTGACTAGTGACAGGGTGACCAATAACATCTCCAAGTAAATGTTACTGAGTGAATTTATGAGTCAGGGTATTCATATATAACACACCACAGCATGGTGCAAAATTGTTCTCTATATTTAACCCATTAACCAAGTGAAGCAGTGGGCAGCCACCAGTACGGCACCCAGGGAGCAGTGTGCAGTGACGGTACCTTGCTCAAGAGTGCCTCAGTGGTGCCACCAGCAGTCCTGGGATTTAAACCCACAACCTTCCAATCACAGGGGCAACTCCCTAACCACCAGCTGCCCTGATGTTTATGTGATACAAAGTCAATTTTCTGGGGTAAATCTTTAACCATAAAGGGTAAAGGAGGTATTTGGCTGACGCTCTTATCCAGAGCAACACCATCAGTCCCCCTGGAGCAAATGAGGGTTAAGTGTCTTGCTGAAGCACACAATGGTAGAAAGTGGGGATTCGAACCTGCAACTTTGCGGTCATCGCGTTCACAGGCAAGTGTTTTACCCACTAGGCTACTACCTACTACTTACTGCTGTAGACTGAATAAGGAGGTATATGTAAATGTGTTGGTTTTGTGACAATTTGAAAATGGGCTGTTTTTGCAGCTTTGTTTCCATATATGGACTGTATGGATAGAGGATAGAGCACAGAATGTACTTTTGAAACTTTTCTTTCTTTTATTTTGAAAGAATATTTGCATACTTTTTGCTTTTTTGATATCAGAACTCTTTAATATATTGAAAGGTGTCACAATTTCAATATGTATCAGTATTCTAATATTTAGTCCAAGTCGCGCAGCTCTAATTTGAATCCACTCTCTTTAACATGTCATAACTTGTAAAAATACATCAATGTTTCCTGTCAAAATGTGAAAACTGCTTGAATTGAATTTGCTTGATTCCAAATAATATTGATTCTTTGTATTGCATGTTGATATGAAGTTATGCTGCTCTCAACCAGGCTGGGTTAAGCAAATGGCATCAACATGGCTACGCACACAGTCAACAGTGATAAAGTGCCACTCCTCTATAATTGAATGACTTTTGCTTTAATTCAAACAACACACAGACACAACAACTGGTTACAAGGGAAATATGTCATGGACATTACATTTTTTACACATATCAGTATCTCTAGCTGACTGACTTATTGCTAACAGTGCTCTCTTCTTTTTTCCCCACTTTGCAGCTCTAGCATGTGGAGGTTGAAATTAGCATAATTTCAAGCTCTTACTTCCCATTTCAGATCAAGTGCCAGTTGTAACTGGGAAAATTTCTACAGCTTGTGTGTTGATACATTGTATTGCAGTGATTAAGAGGCAATAAAATGATTTAAATAAAATAAAAGTGATCAAATCGATCAGTTATCACATCCCCAGTCACTGTGGTGGAGATCTTGCGACAGTGTTTTGCTTCCGTGTTTTGTGGCAGGGAAGGGCGGTGAATGCTAGGTGTGATTCATGTTCAGCTTTAGGTGAAAAATTTAAACCCTTAAAAATACAGAACTGGAAAGGTCAGCTCACTTCTGCGTTGACATTTTTATGGCACACGGAGCAATTTTTCAATATCAATTTACCCGGCTGTCATGCTCTCCTGTCCTCAGTGGCCCCTCCTGCATGTGTGTTTGCCTGTCACTGCAGTACACTCCGCTGCACCACCCATTGATTTTGTCGCACATTATCCTTGATAGAAGACACACGCCTGTGTGAATCATGAGAACAGGAAGTATTGCTGAACACAGACTTGTGTGATATATGTCAGTAGCAATGGTGGGTCGTTCGCAGAGGAGATCCTCTAAACTTGTGCTGTGATGCCTTTTAATACCAGCACTGAGCCTTTAAGCCATGACACAAAGAAGAAGCCTCATCTTTCAAGAGCACTTCTTTTCAATGCCTTTTCCTCTCCTAGATAGCCACTCACTCATGCAGTGTATTTCAGGTGCTTCTGAAGCTTCCTTGTGTCCTGATAGGAGTAGAAACCCAAAGAGCAACTTTTGACCGAAAGCCCATCTCTCCATCCATCTTTCACACGGGTGAACCACTCGGTGCGCTGCTTTTCCTTAAGCAACTGAAACTGTAATTCAAAATACGACAGATGACAGGCTAAGGGCAAGTGATTGCTCCATCTGGTAAGGAGATGACAGAGAAAGGAGGGCTGGAGTCATCGTGACCAACGTGATGGTGGGCAGCCGAGGACTGAGCTTGGGGGTGACTCAGTATCGCACGTTCAGCCTCGTCAACAATGTGGCATTTGATCCGAATGCTCTGGTCGTGACAGGCAAGACTTTCACCAGGAATCTAAAGGAAAAAAAATAACAGAAAAAAAACTCCATGAAGATAGAAAGGTCACAAGCAAAGAAATATCTATATTTATAATAGCGATAGCTGCTGGTGGTCTGAACAGAATTGGGTAGAGGGTAGAAAAGAATATTCTCAGCTGCAAATCCAGCCTTGACTTTTTGTGCATACTGCGATGGACTGCCTATGGTATTTTCAGTGGACCCCCACATCCTTTTTGAAAAGTCCATTCATTTCACTTTGGATTTTTGACTTTTCGCCTCAGAGGGTGGTGCTCTTAGTTGCCGTGGAAAAAGTATTGCTTTAAAACTGAATTACTGGCGTGGCACTGTACAGTGTGGCTTAGCTCCTCAGAGGACTGATACATTAGTAGAATGTCTAGACACAGCCAATTCATCATGATCAGGCTCAGATTTGGGTGATTGTGCTCTCATCACTTGGGATATAAGGTTAATTGGAAGTACCATGTTCACTGAGAGTGGTCCCTTTTGTCTTTAGGGATGCAGGGCAGTTTTTCATGATGATCTGTTCCTCATAGCCTGCTAGCTGTCAGAAATGAAAAATAAATACTCAGAATTGCATGATCAGAGATGAGAGCCGCTTGGAAGGCAGCAAAAGAACAAATATTTGAAGATGTGCTCAGGCATTACTCTTCCCTGACTCTCCCACCTGCTCTGCTGCAGTGTACTTTGTATCCGTGTCCATCTGCTGTTGATGAATGAGACCGTTGGCAAATGAGACTGTGTGATGAAAGTCGCTATTGACTTTGATCAATTCTAACAGTAGGAGCATAAACTGTATTCCTTTAATGTGCCCTTCCTAGAGCATGAACTGGTTTAAAACCGATCGAAGAACGGTTTGTATGCGCCAGCTTATGGAGGCCGTGCTTTGAGATTGATTTGGACTTTTCTGCTGGACGCCATTTCACGCTGCTCCTCCCATAGCTCGAAATCTAAATTAACCATCCAGTTAGAGCGTTAATATAATCAGGACTAATTCTTCATGATGGGGCCAAAGATTAAACTCTCATTAGTCGGTCACTGTTGGTTGAACCCCTGCCATTATCAAATATGGCTGGAAGCTTGGCCTGACCTTAAAGGAGGAGCAGCATGGGCGTAATTCGGTGGACATCTTGACCTGACCAGAACCACAAGTCTGGCTTCTTTGTGCCATTTTGCTAGCAGTCACATTCCATTCATCTGCTCTGGTGCCAGCAGTTACACAAGCTTTGATTTCACACTATTAAGGGCTGCCATGAGGGCCGCACATCTGCAGAAAGTGCAGGGCTCTTCCATAGTCACCTTACCAGCCTCACTCTCTGAGAATTTTTTTCCTACTCTCCTAACATGAGCTTTCTGGGTGTGTCTTTCCAAGGTCAGAGACGCTTTTGACCTCCAAACTAACACTAAATGCTTTGTCTTTGTGTCTGCCTTTTGAAATGTCTTTCGATTTCTGTTCTCTTACGACAGTGTCTGCCTTGTACCAACAGTGACTTGTGGAGAAATTTGCAAGATCTGTAGACGCCTAAAAGATGCAGAGTGCCTGTGATGCAGACAGATCTCTTAGTATGGAGAATGGGTTTCAAGCAGTTCTCAAACGTATTCATACTATTTAATTATCATGAGTCTCTCTGCAGAGAGCTAAGAGGCTGTTTCAGTGGTTTTTGACCGTATTTTGTCCTTCAGATCATCCTTCATTTGATGGATTCTTGTAAGATTTCCCATTATCACTGGATTAAGTGCAGATTGCAGACATTGTACATGCACAGCGTTTAGATGGTTGCATAATTCAGTTCTGTCATGGTTGCACAACCCTACAATTAATAGCGCCAATACAATACAAAGATTATAATGTCAAGGTGTGTTCCTGCCTTGTCTCCATTTGAATCATTCAGCTGTTGGGACCTAAATGGAGCTTCTGTGATGTTTGAAATGAAATCTCATAAATAGCATTCTTAATTTGATGGGCTTTTCTTAGGCTCATATTTCTAAACCTTTTGGAATTTTAAAATTCTGTAGTAGCAACTTATATGAACATTTTTATGACTAATACCACTTTTAAGGAGCTGAAAATTTCAGTAAACAATGAAATCAATAATGTGATTTAATTAGGTCAAAAAAGTAAATGTACACCAACTGTTTCAGGTAAACAGTGCATTACTGATGGATTAATGACAGTCATTTATATGCAGTGAACTGCTGAATCTAACAGTCAGTTCTCAGTAGTTATGTTTCTTTAGCTAAAACAGCAGACACTCATAATAATGCAGAATTCAAGTTTCCTCTGTTATTCATTTTAGTGCAGTGAAGGCGCTGAGCTTCCCAGCATTCTAAGTGGTTTTGTAGGCAGTCATCTTTTTTATTTTTCATCAGTTGTCTGTATGGAGAGGCTTCCTGTGTTTTCCTCCAGCTGAAGGTTATCTTCATCTTTTTTCTAACATCTAGTAATTCTCATGCTTTGTTATATTTGTTCTGTTTTTCTTACAGTAAATAATTCACTAATACAGAAACAGTATTTCTGCCACTAGCATCAATGTTGGCCAATATTATCAGCCTTCCGACATATATTAGCCGTTCCTTAACATGAGAAACCAATTAACAGTGCAGTAACATTTCAAGATCTATGTATAATCACATTTTCTTCTGCCTTTTCTTTACTTTCAACATTTTTGCTGCTGTTGGAAATGTGTATGTGTGTGTGTGTGTGTGTGTGTGTGTGTGTGTGTATGTGTGTGTTGAGAGACTGTCATTATTCTCTGCTCACACACAGCTCTTTGAGAATGGGTCTCTGCTCTGCTGCATGTGATACTACCTTTGATCTCTTCCCCACAATCAGTATTTCCTCCTCCACCTCATCTTGGCACCACTCGCTCTGTTCTGCAATCAGTCTTGTTTTAGCCGTTCTTTGGGAATCCAGGAGAAAGACCAAATAAGGAGGTGTGTAAATAGGATAAAGTGGGATTATGGTCATTTTTGAGGAATGCGCTTTGTTTGCCTTGTGAGACTGGTATTTATTGTGTGTGTGTGTGTGTTTGTGTGCATGTATGTGTGAACTCATAGAGCCTGGGGAGTGGTTGATGTGATGGTCTGACCACAGGAGTGAAAGAGAGAGAGAGAGAGAGAGAGAGGTGAGGAGAGGTCATTAGTTCTAGCTGCATTGTCAGCTCCTGTAGACTGATTGCCCAGAGAGAACTCACTCACCTGCTCCTTAATCAACTTGTCACATTCATTTTTCCTTTAACTTCCATTTGTTTAGATTCATCATCATCAATTACACTGGTTATACGCTGGCCGACATGATCATCTGTTCATTTTAATTTCTGCTGGAACGTTGTCCAAATAAAAGTTCACCAGTTTTCAGCAGTTCTAGATAGACTTTAAGGCCTGTGGCTCTAAATGACTCCCACTCACGCATTTTCTGACTCTGCCCTGCGTCTGCTGCAATTGCAAATAGGGTCAAATGAAAAAGTGCAATGGCAATTTGAGTGTTATGACCAATTCCAATTTTGAGGAGCCAACATTTCTAATAGTAATGTCAGCCTCTATAATTTAATACGGTAAAAAAAAAAGAAGCAGCTGTAGTTAAACATTGTATTAGTCACATAAGTGAGCATATTTCAGTGCGTATATTTTTTAAACCCGAATAAATGTCATGAGGAGGCAGAGGTTGCTTTCTGTTAATTAGCTCTTATTGTTCTCTTCAGAAGTTAATTGATGTACTCATGTTAATTGTTAGATTTTAATGCATTTTGTATTGTATTATTTATTTTTCTATTTAATTGTTAATGCATAATTTTAAAGTCCATGTCATGGAAAATGATAATTTCCTAGCGTTTGTGTGAAGGTTGAAGCATTTCCTCCCAAAAAGTCCTTATGGGAACAGGAGGTAAGGAGCAGCAAAAACTGAATTTAATTTATTGACTTCGTCGTTTTTGTTATGTCACCAAAATCACTGCACTTATAAACATCTGCCTGTTAAGTCTGAAGCAGTTTAGCCTTATCCATTCATGCTGGTTACAAGGAGTGTTTCAGGTTGGGCTCTTTACAAACTATTTACTGTAATTTGGTTGCTGATGCATTACTGACTGTACATCACTACAATAGATAAACCAAATTTTGTTTCTTCACATTTGTCAGGTAATATGTTCTGCATGATTTGTTTAAGGTAAACAATGCTTTTTAAACGAATATGACTATTGATTGTTAACTGTGAATTGTCAGATACAATTCAATAATTTAGTACTCAAATATAGCACAAAGCCTTGATGTTATGTATTCAGATTTATCAGTTCAGTCGTTTTGCAAGTTTCAGACACATGGATTCCACAGCCATCCACGGTCAGGAGTCCAAGAGAACAATATACACTAGTACCCCGCATAACGAACGCAATCCGTTCCAGCAGCGTGTTCGTTATGCGGGAAGTTCGTTATAAGAAACACAATTTCCCGTAGACTTCTAAGGGAGATCGTGTAACCCGTTCCAGGTCGCCGCGAAAAATCGAGAAAATTATTAAAAAATGAAGACACAACACTTTTAATGAGGGGAAAACAC
>JBBPCZ010000001.1:21231054-21292269 GCA_037974445.1 Brycinus macrolepidotus
ACTCCTGATTCAGTTTCTGATGGGATGAAACAGAGCTCACACATGCACACACCATGCACTTAACATCACTATTTTAATTGTTGCAACTGTAAAATAATGTAAGAGTGTTGTGTAGTTTAACATTTCCAGGGTATAATAAATTGTTTACATGTATAATTTTAAAATTTTCTCCACACTTTTTTTTCTTTGGAATTTTTAATCAAGTGTGGTCAATAGTGTATAAAACAATAGTGACATGCACATTTTACACAGACACACTCCTACAAATTGCAAAAGCAATAACCAGAAAAAAAAAAGATGCGGTCTCAAATTTTTTTCCATGGCTGTATGGGCTGTCATGACAAGTTGTATCCTTTGACTTAACAATTTTATAATATTATAGATTCTGTCAAGTCTATTACCTGTAACCTAGCATGTGACTTAATATGTTATGACGGCTAATCAGATGTTGCAGGGTTTAAGTAAATTGTTACTTCAGTATTTATAGAGACAGGCAAGAAATCGTTAGTTCTTAATAAGTGAAGGATTTTCTTTATATCAGAGATTCATTATAATAGAAGTCAAGCCACTAAATACCAATGATTTATCTGTGGGCATCTTGCTCATTTTGATCCTGCTGATACTGACAGGACTTCAATGCTGAAAGATTCAATTGGCCAACAGATATATTGGTTGGGTTCTCGTGTACAATGAAACATTGAGTTTTTCCTTTCATTGATTCCTTTTCACCTGATGTGATGGGAATAAATGGATAGCATTTCTGAAATATGCATGGTACAATAATGAAGAATCACGTATTGGTTTGTTGACCTGTGTGATTATCTCCTTGACCAAACTCTAATGTCTTTGTGTCTTCCAAAACTGTTTGGCTAATGTTGTCAGTGTGAGTTTCACTGAGACTGATGAAACACCAGAGTGGCTGCAGTGGAAACACGATCACTTAGATCATTACACCACGATGCTGCGTTTAATGTGATTATTTTGGGTCAGTGACTGTGGCCTCTGGGTCCCTTTGGTGTTTAGCACTGGCTGTATGGCAGAGAGCAGTAGAGGCATCTCTCGAAAATGAATCAAATTCTTGGACTGGACAAGACCATTTGTCTAATGTAGAGCGAGCCACACTTTTAGGACAGAATGCAGGCCAGAGTGGCAGAGATACTGAGATGAAAATAGCCACTCTCATTTTCACAAAGAGAATGGGCTTATTTCAGTCTCCATTAAGGCTGCGTTATACTGGAACTAAATTATGACTCTTTGTGAAGTTAGTATGAGTTGAGAGAAGTTTGAATGGAGCTAAGGTTAAGTTGAAATGGACTTTGCAAAGTTTGAATGTCAAGAATATACATATTTAATGTTTTTGCAAATTCCACAAGAAAGGATGGCTGACGTACATGCACAGCTACTGTTTAATGTCAAGACAACTTCGCTTTTATTTCTTTTCTATTGATTATCCTATGAGTCATGCGCTGTATGTGGTATTTTAATGTTATAAAAATGTAGCACCTGTAGCATTTGAATGCTGTGCTGGGTTTGTTTTACTCCGTACAGATATAGCTGCTTCTTTTTATTTATGCTGAAGAGTGCTTGGGAAAAGGAAGACAGCGTTCATGCAGTGTGGCGTTTTGGTTGGATTTGGTGCTTGCACTGTGTGCAAAATTACTGCAAGGTTGGCAAAAAAAGGAATGGCTTTTGTTCTGTGAGTAAAATTGATTGGTGTTACGACGCAAGGGACCAGGGCTTGCCAGTGTAAATGCTTAATTGACATTTTCACTGTGCAGTCAACATTATTACTCTCCAAGGACAAACAGCGATGACTGAAATGTCCTGCTATCCTATCCTTTCTATTCAACTGCCGCTGTCATTATTTCAGTCATCCATTCCTGGCATTACGGCTTCATTTTTATTTACTATCTCATTATTTTCATCATATTAACATTTTTCTATTATTAATATCTCATTATTACCGCTCATGTTAAGTTATAGGTAGATTACATCATGAGTATGACCTTAGTTTTATGCTGACCTTAGTTTTATGCATTTCTTACCATTTGTGACAATTTACACAAAAAACATGACTTGACACATATTTTGAGGGGGATGACACAAAAAACATCAATATGTGCAAATTTATGTATTTTTCTACATGAAATATGTATTCCCACAGTTATTTTATTCGAAATTGTGCAGACGTCTGGGGATTTTGATGGTTTAAGGTTTATTTTTGGTTAAAATGTGAGATAAACCGTGATGCCTGAACTCCATTCCTTACCAGGTAATCTTTTGAGCTTACAATACCTACGTCTCTGATAATCTATGCGTGTAGTGGTCTCTTACATATCTAATGGTTTGCTTCACTATTGACTGTAAATGATGAGGCGGTCCCTTGGTAAGTGTAGCTGCATATATGCTGTTGCAGATACCCAGATAACCAGGGTCTGTCTAAAGGTGTTTTGTCATTATCACTTTAGAGTGATCGATAGATTTGTCAACCGACCAAATCATGCTCTGCCCACACATGCGTTCTTTTGTAGCTACTATGAGGTTGGACAAGCTTCATAAAATGTTTGCAAAAATCCCATTCAGCTCATTTTGTATGTCAAAATATGTACATTGACAGTTAGGAGAGGTCAATGTGATCATATTTGATCAATACTATGGTACACAATAAGCTTTCCTGAGCATTTTGTGAATATTGTCCGTACTCGAATAATACTGAGGAGCTGCAGGTTTCACTATAAAGAAATAATCAGTCCTTTAACTTACTGGAATTCAGCATTCGATAATCATTTATTCGCAACATTTGCTATGAATTTTGCTGTTCCTAACTGTCAAAGCTTAAAAAAATGAAATACCTTGATAGTCATGTATTATGAAAAAAACCATTGTATGAGATTTTTACCGTACTGTCCACCTGTATTTACAATGCATTGCTGGTTTCAAATAATATGCATTTAATGGCTGCTGTAACCACAAGGTTGAAGCAACATTTTACCCACCAGTTTTTGTATTACTGGGAACTGACCTACTTCTTTATTTGAGCGAGTTCAGTATGCTTGCATCGGGGAAAATAAAACTACACTGTCCATAAACTGTGCAGACCCCTCCTATATAGACATGAACAGACATTTGACCTTGGGAGCTGGGCATTTCACAAACAGCAAAAGCTTCAAATGACTTTTATTTATTTGAGTCTGAAAGATTACACTGTTAGGACAGATCAAGTGTAGTTTTATTTCTTTGTCTGTTTGTTTGTTTGTTTAGCTACAACAAAATAGTCCAGCATTTTAAACTAGAAAATCTTATGTGATGACTAAATCTAAATGACTAAATCTTATGTGATAACTTATGTGATGACTAAGATTACTACAATTTGTCATTTGGTTGATTTGTTTTTGCCAACATGCTTAGCCAACCTTGCAGCACATAAAAAGAGCTTTCTGTGGTACTGAAGAATATTTTATGCTGAAAACCAGAAGAAAGCACAGATAACATCATGATTTGTGGTTCATCTTTGATAGAAAGGCTAGAGATGCTGAAAATGTTGTTCACACACCCGACAGAAGATAACAATACAGCCCACGGGAAAGCAGCACATCCTTTGGAAGTTGCTGCATTTTTCTCAATATATCACGGATAATGGATGCCAACGGGGACTTGTGCAACAGGGCATAACATGGAGAGCGGCACAGGTGCATTTGTCGCTGGCAGGAAAAGTTGAGTTGGCAAGTTGGCACAGAAACATGTGTGGGTGAGAGTGAATAGCCTATCTTGGTTTCAGCTAAGAAGAGTGTGGAGTAATCAGGCACTTTTCTTAGCATTAGCTATTGTAGTATCTGTAGTATAAATCTCACATGGTGGAAAAGAACTTTGTTTTACTTAGTCCACTTTTGTTCTCTTCTTTTTTAATATTTTGGCTCCCCATGGGTGGACATGCTGATTAGAGATTGATGCTCATAGAGTATCATTCAAAAGATTGGACACATCTGACTGAATGTACACCGATCAGCCATGACATTAATATTGTGTATGCCCCCCTTGTGCTGCCCAAACAGCTCTGGCTTTTCAAGGTATGGACTCCACAAGACTTCTGAGTCTGTGCTGTGGAATTAGGCACCAAGACATTAGCAGCAGATCTCTTAAATCCTGTAAATTGCAAGTTGGATCCTCCATAAGTCTAATAAGGAATAGTTTGTCTAGCACATCCCACAGATGCTTGATCAGATTGAGATTTTGGAGGTCAATTTTGGAGGAATTTGGAGGTCAATTCAAGACCTTGAACTTTTTATCATTGTCCTCAAACCTTTCCTGAACTAATTTTGTGATGTGGCAGTATCCTGATGAAAGAGGCCACTGTCATTAGGAAATACCACTGCAGTTAAGGAGTGTACTTGGTCTGCAACAGTTTTTAAGTAAATGGTGCATGTCAATCACATGATTCACATTGCCCAGAGCATCTTCTTCCAGTAGTTTATCCTGGTGCCATCCGTTCCCCAGGTAAGCAATGCTCACACACCATCCACGAGGTGTAAAAGAAAAGATGATTCATCAGACCAGGCCACCTTTCAGTGGTGGACAGGGGTCAGCATTAGTACTCTGACTGGTCTGGGACTACCTAAACAGAGCAAGCTAAAATGCACTGTGTGCTCTGACACCTTTCTATCACAGCCAAAATGAACTTCTTCAGCAATATATTAGTGAGCCTTGGGTGCCCATGACCGTGTTGCTGGTTCCCTGTTTGTCATTTTTTGGACCACTTTTGGTAGGTATTAACCACTGCATACCAGGAATACCCCACCAGACCTGCTGTTTTGGAGATGCACTGACTGGGTCTTGCCATTACAGTTTGGCTCTTGTAAAAGATGCTTGTCCATTTTACCCCTTTTCAACATATCAACTTCAAGAAGTACCTGTTCACTTGCTGTCTAATTTATCCAACCCGTTGACATGTGCCATCGTAACGAAAGGAGCAGTGTTATTTGCTTGACCTGTCAGTAGTTTTAATGTTATGGCTGATCAGCTTATGTCTATCATAATCTTAAAGACATTTTGATCTAAAAGATTATGCTTAAATGCTCGAAATTCGTTCCCAGGACAAATCTAAATAATAAGTTTAATGCCTGTGTATATTTTTCCAAAACAATTTTTAAAGGTTCATATGATGGAACTCCTTTTAAGTGAAAGAGTTTGATGTAGCATGTAAACACTTTCACTATATATTGCTCAATCCCTACCCCATAATGTCCATATGTGTAAATTAAGTTCCAAAGCTTTTTTTGTGATGTCGATGCATTTCCAGCACATCTCCATATATCCATTTGTTTTTGTTTTGTTTTTACAGCAGGTTAGCTCCACTTATTCTTGCTTAAGTTTTAAGGAGTGTTTCAGTCTAGACTACTTTTTTGAATTAGGCACAATACAGGGCAGCCAGTCAGAGATGATTTACATATATCAGTCTTAAAGGGAATCCTAAGGAACCAAGTGGTTGGAAAAAGGTCCTCTACAAATGAATTTTGACTGAATTAATGAATGATGGTGAGTAAACCCACAGAAACACTATAGGTAGAGCTCATGGAAAAATACACTAAAGGAAAAATGTTGGATATGGGCCCTTTAATGACCCCTATCCCCCAAAATTAATTTATGAAAGCCAGCAAGGTCTCACCTTATGTGTATCTTCTACAAGTTTGTTTGAAAAGCATCTCAGGTTACTCTTCCTGCAACTTCTTTCAAGAATCTGTTACATAAAATAGATTTAATTTCTTTTAACAGTTTTTGGATTGCTGCATGCATGATTTTGTGATTAGGGTGCCCTTTTGTGTCCCACTAAGATTATATTCATAAATATGTACAAAACGTTATGGTAAAAGACATTTTAAAAACAGGTAAAGTTATGTTACCTAAATTACAGACTGAAAACAAATTGTTCATTTAAAAATATAGTTTAAATAAGTCAGTACATTATACATAATGTTAACCACACTTTATGTTGTTGCAAATTCTATGCAAAAAAAAAAAAGTTATACATTTAATCCGCTGTCAGGATTAAAGAACTTCTATAAATGAGATTCTACTCCTGAAATATTTTTTCTTCCAATAGTGCATGGCCTCTTAGATTTAGTGTCCAAAAATTATGAAAAAATACATAAATATGTGCATTTGTTATTATAATTTGATATTATCATTTGAATTGAATGTATTAAAAGAGAGGTACAAAACCTAAATGGCACTCCTAATTGTAGAGTCAACTGCATCCAACTTATACCTAATACGAAAAACCTTCCATGTTCATTAGCACTGCAATTCTGTCATTCTTTCACTGTGCTTTTCATAAGTGATGTCTCATCCCGTATTATAATTCATTTTCTTTTCCCGGATCATATTATCATGAACAGGTTCCACTAACTATCCAGAAAAAAAAACAGTCATAAAGTATGTGCAGATGACTATCCAGGATCAGCACTTACTGACTGTCCGGGTCAAGCAACTTATCATGCTACCTAATAAATGTGTGTTTCTGTTTTAATTGTGTGAATGTGTTCTGAAAGGATGCTCCTAAAAATCAATCAAAATGTAATATGGACTGAATACAGGTTCTTCATTTGTGTATTCTGATTATGTATTCTCAGTATGTAATTCCATTACATTCCATCCCTGGATACATTTCAATGCCGAAATTACTAATGCAGTTATTTTAGTACCTTGTCCTGGTATACCAGTGTCCTGCACATTTTGATGGCTTTTCTGCTCTAACACATCCACTTCAACTCAGGAAGGATGTGTTGATTATCTAGTTAGTTGGATCAGGTGTGTTAGAACAGGGACAACAGTGTTCTATATGTTCAATATGACCGGTAGGGGTAGTTCAGGACCAGAGTTGCTCTAATGAATGTGATCTAATCATTTTAACAAGAGCTTCATGACTTGTGCCTGAATTTTAAATCACACACAACTATATTAAAGACATAGTACAGCATAACGCTCTAATCCTAGCTGATATTTGAATATCACCAGAAAAGACTCTTTTTTTGTCATCATAACTTCATGATTATTTGATCACAAACTTGAAAGAAGCAAAGAGGTATGTGTCTCTAACTGGAGTGCAGTACATGTTGAATTATGAAGAGTAACACCAGTATAAATATTGAATTTATAAACTTTTTTAAGTATGTTCTGATGCTCTTTAATTGACCCCCCCTTGCTGTCTTTCTGCTTGTGAAGTCTGCTCCAGCAGAGTGTTTCCCTCCCTCTTCCTTGTTTCTATCCTTCCCACTGTGTATCTGCCCTTGGTATCAGTGCTGAATGTAGTATATCGGCGGAGTGTAGACTTCCTTTCTTATCTTTCCCTGCCATATCACGCCCTCACGACTTGCTGCAGCTCTGCATCGCCTCAGGAGTCCATCTCTCCAGTCTCTCCCCTCGCACAGTGGCATGACGACGTTAATTGAACGCTGATACTGGAACCGCCGCTCTACTGCTGCGAAACAGCTCCTTCAAGGCGCCAAGCGGTCGACCTCACTTAACAGAACGGGCCGCGTTTGAGTAAAAACCCTTTGTTGGAACGCCAGTCATAGAAGGGGAAAACTGTAAAACTGCGAAATTGATATGAATTTACACTCTGAAGAGCCGACAGTTACGTGATGAGATGAATAGTCTAGGGTTTTCATCATTGCTGATAGGCAGATGAAATTCAGTCCCAGTGTGAAGTTAGTTTAAAAGGTATCACAAAAATTTGAGGTGGCTGAAGTACTGCTTGAGGACAGAGCCTAAGAATGACTATTAGTATGAGAGGAAGTGCATGCCCTACATGTGCTTTCATCTGTGCCCCAGACTTAACGGCTTTCTGTGATCTGGTGGCAACATTACGCTTTGGTGCAAAAGTGTAGTTTTCAGTCGACTTTAACAACAAGCCTTTGCACACATGTGTATCAGAATAGTTGGTACACATGTCTATGACCTCCAGACCCTGCTTCTTTTAAGATATATACAAGAAACTTACCTCAAGGATGGACTGCTGGAAAAGCTCTGCAACCTTGGCTTGCTATGGGTATCAGGCCCTCAGATCATGGCGTTGCCAAGGTAGGAGACATCGCAAGCAGTGCTCAAGGAAGCGGAAGTGCAGCAAATGGCCCATGGTGGGCTAAAAGGTACTGCTAGCTGGCCAGCCATCCCATCCATCCTACTTGCCAATGTTTGCTCCCTGGATAATTAACTGGATTACATCCGACTCCAGAGAACTACCCAATATGATTTTCGAAACTGCTGTGGTTTTGTTTTTAGACATGGCTCAGCAACAGCGTTTCAGACACAGCTACCCAGATCAGCAACATGCTAACATTCCACTCCGACAGAAATGCTGCTCTGACTGGCAAATCATGAGGTGCTTGTTTGTGTACATCAGCTCTGACTGGTGTATGAACTCTGTGCTGGTTTCTAGTTACTGCTCACAGCTGCTGGAGTTTGTGCCTGTTAGAGTAGACCATTTTATTTACAGCGGGAATTCACCACCGTGCTCGTAGTCGCAGTGTACATACCACCCAGTGTTAACACTTTCAACGTGCTGGCTGATCTTTACAGAGCCATCAGTGAGCTTCAAAACTTTCACTCAGGTAGACTGGTTATTGTCGCCAGACATTTTGATCCCATGGCTGATGTGAGGTCAACCCACAGAAAGCTGCCGGATCAGACAGCACTCCTGATCGTGTACTCAGAGCATGTGCGGCAGATGTTCTTACAGGCATTTTCAATGTCTCTCTGAGCATCACCGTCATCCAAACATGCTTCAAAGCTACCACCATCATCCCTGTGCCAAAGAAGTCCCGTCACACTCACACCCATCGTCATGAAGTGCTTCGGGAAGCTTGTCATGAGGCACATAAAAGCACAGCGTCCCCCCTCCCTGGATCCCATGAGGTTTACATTATCGTCCCTACCGCTCAACGGATGATGCCATCACCACCACCTTTCACCTGGCCCTCATAGACCTGTATTAAAAGGACACTTATGTGAGAATGCTGTTCCTAGACTTCAGTTTAGGATTCAACAGCATCATTCCTCAGCATCTGATTTCAACAGCCTGTTGAAATCAGGAGGGAACAATGTGACTCTCCACTGAACATTAGTGGATTGCAGAGAACCTCACTTGGACCCTCAGCACCAGCTCACCAAGAAGGTCCAGCAGTGTCTCTACTTCCTGCAGAGACTGAGCAGAGTGCATTCATGTACATACTGAACTGTTCAAACTTATACCCCATCTGCCACTGTAAATACCCTTCTACTTATTATATACTACACATTCTCTGTCCTGCTGCTGGTATTATTGGCACAAGTTTCATTGTTTATTGCTATCCACCTCTATTCTGCATTTTTTGCACACCTAGCGGTGGTAGAATACAGTATCTGTCATGATACTCTATTCATTCAAATATCGACTGCACTAAATGTTGTCCTGTTGTTTTGTTACTCTTGTGTTTTTTGTTTCTTGCACTCTCTCTCTCTTGCTCTCTTTGCACTCTATGTATTTTGTCCTGTCTGCACTTGTGTAGTCTTGTGGCGTTTCTGTTTTTGTTCTTGTGTAGCACCACGGTCCTGCAGGAACTCTGTTTCGTTTCACTGTTTGCTCTGTATATGACTGAAATGACAATAAATACTTGATTTGACTTGAACTGTAGCGATGAAAATGGTAAGGCGTGTAAAATACTGGCTTTTTGTGGCCCAGCAGCTTGTTTAAAACAACTTTTTAAATTGGCTTTTAGTGCTAGAATTCTTCGGGTAATGATGTTTCCTGCATTAAACTGGTAAAAAATAAAGCTGAATTTCACATGTTTCCACCTCTGATTTCATGTGTGTCATGTATGTTGCAACCTGTGCACCTGTGGCTTCCCTGATTTCTCTATCACTCACTCCCAAGGAAATTTTGTTTATTTGATTATTTTATATATTGTTTTATGTAATATTTTAAACTACAACTGTTCTGTGAGAAGCTATATTTCTCTGCCATATTGAGCTGTTTGAGCACTTTCCATCCAGAAAGACTGTAGAGGAAGTGGCTGAAAGAGTATTCAGCAAAAACGGGCCAACATCTTGCACCTCAGAGCTCTTTGTTGCTCACGATTTCTGTGCACCTTTTACTGTACTGAGCTCCAAGGTGAAGCAGAGCCTCAAACCCCACTACATGCGAGTACACAGGCGCCGTTGCAGCTGGAGGATGTCCTTATGCTGTTTGTTCAACTTTGTCAGCAGCTTCTTAGCAGCAACTAAAAGATAAGTGATAACTTTTGTGGCTGATACTAAATGCATTTCTTCTTTCCTTGGCTTTTCTTCATGCATTCTACGTGTTCAAAAACTGAATCTTCATGTGGAGGATCCAGAAAACCGACTTAATGTGAAAAGACGACTAAACCTATGATAGTAGTCATGAAAAGTACTGTCTCCGATGTTATCCACAATACTGAGGCAAGAGCAGAGTCTTTAGAGCAGGTTTATTTTTGAAGTCGAGAGAAGAGCCTGTAACTGCTGTATCCAGAATTATTATCAGAACAGAACCTGTTGGGTTGCTTACAGATCCGGGGCAGCTGGAGAGCTCTCCAGGGCAGACAGTGCAAGAACAAGACAGAAGCCAGTTAGCCGACCAATCCAATTTTTGATCTGATGTATATTTGCTGTCCCAGCCAAGGTCCACAAACAGGATCTCTGGCTCGAGCTGCGAAGCTTGTTCCACACTGTCAGCAAGTTTTTAGCACATCAGAAGCTTGCCTTCGATTCAGATAAGTGCCAGCCTCCTCAGCCTGTGCTTGGGAGATTATTAGGACAATGTTGAACTGTGGCTGCAGCCCTGGTGCTCCATAATTAGAAATCTGACCATGTTTGAGTTCACAAATTCCCTTTTCAATGGCTGCACTCAGGGGCATCGCTCAGCTTTGTGAAGGCTGATTAAATTCCAGTCACTGATTCGGTGGTTAAGGCAGTGTGAGTTAAATTCATAGAGCCCTTTCTCTCTGATGGCTGTCTCTCTTTCCGAGGCCCGAGCTTTAATCAGGAGAAGAAGGTTCAGAGGGATGGCTCAGGATGGCCTGCCACATCACTCGTGCCCTTTAGTCTTTTCCTTAGCCAGATACAAGGACTCTTGAGCCATCTGAATTTGAATCCATGGGCTTGTCCATGTCTCACTAGCTCTTTTTCTGTCAAAGTACCACAAAATGCTCCATATCATTCGGTCATGGTCGACATTACCAATTTCGCTCTACTGGAGAGCTTCAGAGGTGCGTCAGCCGACACACTGCACAGTCACAGGCAGAACAATCGATCAAAGCTCTTGTTTATTTCTTTGCCCTACCACATTATGGGACAAATTTGTGCACGATAATAACTGAAAGTAACAGATAGAGGAGTTTGCAGCAGTTTCGTACAAGCGCAATGCGACGCTTTGTCCTTTGCCGATTGTACTGGCAAAGGTGAAAGAGCTGTGTAATTTTGTGGCATTTACACTGCATTTGAATTAGCACAATTAAATTACGTCTCTTATTGTTATTTGGTGCCTCTGATCATTAATTTAATGTGTTTTCAGTGTGATTCTGTATATTTGCTTCAATATTTGCAGTTTCCAAAGTATTCAGTTTCAGATGTTTTTCTTTTGAGAAATGTAATGAAACGCGGAATGTCAAACAGTGCAGTCTGAAAACAATTCTTTTTAAAAACACTCACAGGCACTTTTCCAATAATCTGCACCTCAGTGAGTTGAGATGTGCGGCTCACCGGGCCGGAGATTGTTTTGCCTACTGTTGTGCCTCTCCAAGAAACTATCAAGGCCTTGCACCTTTAGTAGCGCTTTACTCAAGTTGCTATATTCAGGGTAATAATTGCTTTAGTGACGTACTGAAGAATTAAAAGGGTTTTCTTACTCTCCAAAACACTGTTAGGCTGCTAGACTACATGCCTGACTGTCTTGCTTGTCCAAGTGGCCCTGCAGCCAGTCACTCTCACCTCCTTGCTGTCTACTTACTGGACTGCTTGTCTGGCCCTCTCAGTCTCAGCATATGGCCGAAGGCTTCTAGTGGACAGTTTGCCCTTAGTGAATTATGAAAGAAGGAGTCCTTTTCTGCAAGCATAAGAAGCATTTGCAAGAACATGAAATACGTTTGCAGTATCGTTGCTGGGCTGTTTCAGCTTCAATTCTTGTTGAACTGACATGGCAGTTTCTTGGGGCGTTGTTGTTTGCAGTGCTTTATCACTGAGCCAGTAGCACAGATTGCATCATGAAATGAATCTCATAGGCAGGGTACATTTCACAATGTCTTCCGTTTATCTCTATGGGTTATTTACACTTGCAAACTTACTTTAGCATGAACAGATGATTACTTGAACTTGGCACTGTAACAGAAATCACAGCTCAGCCATTTTAGTGGTGTTTTGATTTACCTCCTGCTGTCTGATGGGATACCTACACAACTGTGACAGGCATATTCCACTTGTCTTGCTAGAGTGCTTGGACGTACAGAAGGCTGTGCAAAAGTCTAACGCAAATTGGTTAAAGCCATTTATGTCTTTCTACCAGCAATAACACATGTTAATCTCATAGATCATCATAAATGCAAACAAACAAGAAAGGCTAAAAGTAAAAAAGTCAATTTTTTCCCTGAAAACATTGTAAGATATTTGTAAAAAATTGACATTTATAAGATGATAAGAAGAAGACAGATTTGGTTCCAGACTTCTCCTCGATGCCCCCAGCCTTTTCATGGAATTGTGAAATTCCATGAGCAGCACACCTGATTTAATCTAATGAAGTACTGGTTAAGCCAAACCATTTTTGACAATTAACACAGAGTTCCAAGCACTGTGGTCATCTTTATAGTTTGCTTTGAGACTGGGCCTCCATGTTGGGTGAAATAGTAGAAATGTTATCCTCCCATGTGAACGGTCTACAGAGAAAAAGAAAGCTTTTCTTTCAAAAAGACTTATTAAACATTCAAATGGGAAAGGTCCCTTGTAAAGTGGATCATTGCACCAGACTGCTGGTCCAGAAGGTAACTGTGCATTTTATATTGAATGGCGTCCAAATCCACACCGTGGTACACAGGCTGATTCTGTTTTAAAAGCCAAAAGTTTCCAGAAAGCGAAGCATCTAGGGACAGGACTGGGTTGGTCCTCAGCCTTTACCAGCCTGTGAAAACCAGTTTCCCTCGCCTCGCTGTAGACAGCACAAGTAGCCAAGGCTGCTGAATGAGACAATCAGTTCAATCAGGGCGAGACTGGGGGCAGCCTCTTATAAATCACACCTAGCGCTGAGCTGCCAAATACTGCACTCATCAGCCTCACACTAGGGTATCCGAGGGCCAGATACCAAGAAACCAGGTCTACATATTCATTCGCTGACTCCTGTTATGGACCAGTGCTTGACCCGCCTCCATTACCAATGCAGAAGACTTGGCATGGTTCTTCAGAGGTCACAGGTCAAAATAGCGCACACAGTTTATCTTTGTATCTTCTGGGGAAATCATGATGGAGTGAAGCAGTGGCATGTGAGTCATGATGTATATTGACCAGTATGCATGTTTATATTTGTCTAGTATTCAATATGCACTCTTGAAATGTTCCAGATATGTTTCTTTGGAGCATTGCCAAACACTTTTGGTAATGGTAACATGCCAATAGATGATTCTCAACGAATGATTTTTGTCAACAAGATGTGTGTGAGGTTTTTTAAGGCTTAAAGAACTCCTCAAACTAGGAGCTGCATATGACCCATCGTATATTTACAATTTATTCTTAAATACGGCCCACATATCTTTTATTCTTTTTTTCCAGCAGTGAAATAATCATCTAATGGGTTGATTTGGTTTACCCACCAGACACTTAACTAACATAAGCTATATTAAATCAGCTGGGACTGATACATTTTTTGTTAAAAAAACAAAAACACGAGAAAAAAAAACAAAAAAAAAAACAGATTACTGCATGGAACCATTCAAACTAAAACCTGATGAATGCTACACACTGAGTAATTAACTTAGCTCTTGCTCTAATTAAGACTGATCTGCCTTCATACAGTTATTCACGACACAGCAGTAGACACAGCCGAGAATTTAACCGACCTGCTTTCGTGCACTTGCTTTCAGTAGGAATGCCAGTGCTGTCACATTGTGTCCCATATAATTTAATTGAACACTAACATTTTATCATTAATGTATTACTATTTTCATTCTTAAGTTTTATTATTATTATTATTATTATTATTATTATTATTATTATTATTATTATTATTATTCCTGTTTTTGGTGCCACTTCTCATCGGAGCCTGTATTGAATTTTGTTAAAATTCCAATGTCAAAATGTCCATTAATATCTGGTGCAATGGCAATGTTTTCAGATTTTTGATCAATTGATCAGGGGCTGAGTATTGATCATCTAAAAATCGATCTCTGTGATGTGTTGGTAGAGAGAGCTGACGGTCGAGTCGCCTTCAAAACGTGTGTTGGAAAGAGAGTCTGTAATGTCACGGCTTAGGGGGCCAGAAAGGGACAAAACATGGAGAAACACAAATGCAGAGAAACAAACGAAGAGCAAAACACACAGCAGACTTCAAGACGCTTAAGTTCAGGGCAGTTATTAAAAAAGAACCTATGTCACTGTTTGTTGTTATTTAATTAAAAATTATCAGCACATGCGGCTATGCATTCAGCCATCCTTAACCATAAATGGCTTGGTAAGAGAGAGTGAGTTAACCCTTCCTTGCTGGTTCAGTGGTAAGGCACTGGCAGAATCGACGGCAAATCCACGGTGTGAGTAGATCTGTTTCTCTAACGCAAACTTCTTTGCCCATAAAACCAATGTTTGGGTGTCTCCAAAACTGGTTTTATAACAACCATGCAATCGCATTATTATTACTATTATTATTACTACTACTACTACTACTAGTATGGATTGAAATGCCAGACAAATTGACAAAAAAATATGGAATACATTTTTCCTAGTGGCCTCCAAGTAGTTTGAATTTGAGGCCTGGGATGTAAAGATTCAATTGCAAAAGGTTTCTTTTGGAACTACATGTCCAAGCCTTGAACCATTTAGGAACCTTTGTTTTTTAAGAGTGTGTGGGGGCACGGATTTGCATTTTTCATTTGCTTTCACTTGTCGCTCTGGTGATTCTATCTCGGTCGCTATGGTGGTGCTTATGTAGCCCATTAAATTGATGGTGTTTTCTCAAATGAACAGTTCATTCGTTGCTGGCGATGCTACTGTGCACTGTTTGAACTTTGAGCATGTGATGTTTGTTTTCCAATCCATTGCCTGATTGAATCAGTCAAGACTTCATTTGGGTGGGGGAAAATCAATTACTGTCAGCCGATCTGCAATCGAGACAGTCAAATTAGTCCTAGGACCTTGGAAATTGAAGATGGCCATTGCCACCCTCTACTTCGTACAGACCAGATACTTATCTCTGAGATGCATATGTCCCGCTTCACCTTGAGTCGGTTCTGCGCTCAGCCTGTCACATGGTAATCAGAGGGTGCGATGGTTATGCGTCACTTTAGAACATGGAGGATGACATCTCAAGGGGGGAAGGAATCATTAGTATTGAGTGACATGCGCCACAAAGCAACAATAAGCTTTGCTCTCACTTAGCAGGTGAAGGAGTCCAAGGTCGAATTGAGATCTGATGCTATTTCTGTGCACCCTGGAGGTTTAGATGTAACAGAAGTGTTATGGAAATAAAATAAGTTGATATACTGCTGTTGTTTCCATATTTTCTGCTTTGTTTTTATGTCAGCTGAATTTAGCAGTTAGATTCACGGATGTGGCCTTTGTCTGTTCATTTATTTACATCTTCGTGGATGTCACACTTCATTGTGGCCTAGGTAATGTAACGTACATAACATATTTGTTAGTAGCCCTCACTTTGTAGCCTATTAGGCTTCAATTTGCTTCAAGCCTTGTCCTAGATATGTACTTGAGGTTTTGCAGCGCACCGTCATCAGTCACAGATCTCTGGATTGCTCTATGCGTTCATTAATAATACGAGAATTAAATTGGCACGATGGCCTCGGCCCAAACTTTGCTCAAGGCTGTCCAGGTTGGATGAGGTGCTCTGTGGTCTTCTTCACTGGCCATCAGTCCGCTGTCAGACAGAGGTTTATTAGCCTCCTCATGCTCCCTGGAGCGCGGGTCTGCTTGTGTAATCAGAGTCCGGGACAGCCCCCGCACAAAGGCACGAAGCGGAACTGATAGATAAGCTACAGCGGCGGGCGCGTAATGATCAGAGGCTGTCTGAATGAGTTTACCGCATACACAGGGGCTCTAATGAAAGAGCCTAATGCCATCAGCAGAATATGAAGATGAATTATTGTCCTGTAACGCTCAAAGAAAGTGTTAATTGAGGCACCTCTTGCTGTGAGAAGGTCTTTGATTGTTGACACAGCTCTTAGCTTGAGGATATATTTAAAATGCTCTTTGCAGTCTAAGAATGAAAAGATTTCATAGTGCACACCAAGCCTCTTTGGCGAGTGGCTTGTGTGATTTAACTGTGGAATTGTGAAGCAAACATCTGAGCCTCATTCTACTGGCAATTCATTATCGTCATGACTCTGGCCATTATCATGGTCATGGTCATTGTCATTGTTCTTATCACCATCATGATTGTCTTCTTCATTATGCAGACATCATCATAACCCACATTTTCCATATTGTTGTCATTTCCACCATCACCATCATCACAATTTGCCTCATCTTTCAAATGACCAAAGCCATTAGTATGGCCTACCTAACCTTTCTTTAGCTATGCTGTCTTTTTCATGGACCCATACCATACATGCTGTAATGCTGATGCTGAAAATATGTGGATTTCAGCTATTTGGGTTAACATTTCGCCTCAAGGTTGAAAACAGCCCCGACTAGCAGTCACTGGAAAAAAAATGTTTTGAAGGAATTTGGGCTAACTGTCAGGAGGAATTGTTTGTACGTAGAGATATTTTGTGTAAACACAAAACTGTGTTTTAATGTGAAAGTAAGGTTCGTAAAACAAAAATGGGGCCTACAAAGGCAGTGTATGCTTATATAAAGGTTTCAGCTAACTTTTGAATATCTTGGTCATTTAGGTGTCCCTGCACTTAATGGATTTTAATGCTAATCACAAGGTGAATATTTTCCCTGCACTGACACACACTCCTGGAAGCTTGAGTACAGGATGATGTGATGCTCCCTGGCAAGCTGCTAAAGAGGGATTAAAGAAGGATTTTCTTTTTAAACACATAGTAGATATTGACGTCAACTTCCAAACGTATGTACAATAAACAATAAAAGGAATAGTATATATTTTCATTCCTTGTTTTGTCTTATTCTTCTCTATTCTCCTCTTTTGTTCTGTATTTATTCTGACAGTTTTTTTTTTCCAGAACCTGCACTTTTCAGAGTGGTTTTGCTTTGTGACTGTTAAAGAGGCAGTTTCTGCAATTATTGAAATAGACATGCTTGACAGTTCTGTAGGCTACAGCATATACAGTACAGGTACATTCAGTTACCTGAACATGTAGCGGATGTTCAGTTACATGCCAAAGTGCATGTTTTGTCAAATTACACGTTTTGTTGTTCACGTCCTCTACATATTTACTGTGTATACACCATTTTTTTCTGCATCTTTTAGTGCACAGTTTCTATATACTTGCTGAGTTTAACATATTGGAAAAAATAAAATATAAAATGTGCCATAGCTTTTCCAGAGGCCAGATTTCTTTCCTATTTTGTTAAATACAGTCAGTAAACAGGAGTTGCATTAAAAATGTGCAGAAGCGTGCATCCTGTGGAGGATTTGTACTTATTTTTACATAGAAAATCAACAAAATCAATAACGTCATTTGTCCAAAGATGCTGCCTTGTGCCTGCAGTTGGTGTTGGTTTCTGAGTGGTAATGAGCAGGGTAGACTGAGTCCACGAACTTGTGGGGAAAATCCCCCATCGGCACAGTCGTCTTCATCACTGTCATCTTCGTAATCATCTCTCTCTCTCTTTCTCTCTCTAGGCTCTGTTAGATCTGCAACTGCAGATACTGTGTGCTTGTCTTTGAACCACACTCCAGAGAATGGCATTTGAGTAAACTGTCTGAAGGGGATCTTTGCCCGGATCTTGCCCAGATGAGTTGCTTTGGGTGTAACGAGCGTAAACAGAAATGATGACACGTGTCTAACAGCTCGCTCATTCAGAAGATTGAGGAGACATTGTGCTAAGGTCTAGGGTCTGATCAATATCTAAAATATTGCAGTAGTTTGGGACTCTAACAGGTTTATATTAACAATTGTTTACAAACTGATACGATTGTCAGTGGTGAAATTTCTTAAACTCCAATTCACAGTAGAAACTTAATATGTCTTAAATAATAATCATCTTCCCAGAAATCTTTAAACTGCCTACCACAGAAAGATCTTATTGTGCTGTAATTTGTTTCCCCATGCTAGAAGTGACACATTTTACATGTTTTTTTTTTGTTATTTTAACCATGATACTGTTTTGTGGTCAGATTTACCATTTCTGCCTGTATTAGAAGGATGAAAGCGTGTGTTTGGGGGGGGGGAGACTGGCAGTTTGTTAGTCTCTTTAAGGCTAGAATAAAAGCTTGATGTCATTGTCCTACTACCATCTCAAAGCTAACATACCTAATGTTAATCATATACTGGGTGTTATGCATGTGTTTTGCTGTCTTGTTTGATCATGGTTGCAGCAGAACGCAAGTCATGTACCTCAATTAGTTTTTGTATCTTTTAAGATGTATCCCAGTAAAACTCTCGCATACACAATCAGTGCGAGTACCTGTGTGCTTTCTAGCGGTATCAAAGTAAATCTTCAAGAATGCTCCTCCTGTGGCATTCAAGGAAGCCGAAAACGAATCGACAGCAGAATCGACGGCATGCTTGCTGATGAAAACTATCCACCCAGAGCACTTCAATGCAGCAATTCCTTCTTCCGCTCCACAAAACTGCAGACGTCTGCTTAAGGCATCGTTCGCGTTAGAATTCCCTCTCCACACACACATACACACACACTTTTTTTGGCTCACCTCAGCTGAACCCCACTGTATCCCTCTTCTTGGCCTAGTCTGTGTGTTAGGTGGGCATTATGGCTGAACTGTAATTTTCAATAACCATCATATATTACCTAATGCTCCATTTTAAATCTGAATAATATTAAGAATCAAAAGAATATCATGACTTTTTTTAATCAATCTCCTCTTTTTCTGAGATGTTGCCCTTTGAAAATAGCTCACTTACTAACATTCCTAACCGTCCCTGCCGGTTTGTGCTGTTTTGAGTGAGTGGTTAGACTTCTTCTACCTGCCCGTCTAGTGTACCATTGCCACCTAGTGTACTGACATAGCAGTTGTTCAAAGTTTGAGTCTTTGCTGCTATCACCAGAAGCAGAACAGCATATTCATTTTATTGAATGTTACGATTCTGATAATCGTCTTCTATCGACTTTTTCACTGAGGCCCACTGGGTGCTGCTAATCTCCGAGCAGATCGTTCTCAGAGCGGCGGTGTGGGTCTGAGGGAGCTGCTGACGGCCCAGCTGCTGCTGAGTCTGATTTAAGGCTGTTCCTGCAGGAAGCTGCTGCTCTGCACTCCACGCACGTCTCACCTGCAGGCCCACAGGAAGTGCCACTGCCATTCAGCAGCACCAGGCTTAAACGACACTGTTCTGTCCTGCACCAAGCTGGCACTCATCCACCCCTCTCCCTCCCTCTTTCTTGATCCCCCGTCTGTCTCTCTTTCTTCATACTCTCTCTCACTTGCCATGTCTCTGTTTTGTATACCTCACTGTCTTTCTTCCTCTCACACAATTTATTTATTTTTCGTTCTTCGTTTGGCTTTCTCCGCTTCATTCTCTCTCTGTCTCTCTCTCATTCTCTCTGTCTCTCATTCTCTCACTCTATCTCTCTCATTCTCTCTCTCTCTTTTTTTCTCTCTATACTGTTTTATTCTTCTTCTCTTTATCTTCTCTTTATCTCCCTTGCTCATACACTTGGACTCTCTCTCTCATTTCTGTCTTCTTTTGTGTCTCTCCCTTTCATACTCCTTGTCTTTTTCTGCACTTCATTCTCAGTTTTTTCACTGTTTTTTCATTTCTTTCCCCATGCACACCTTTTCTATCTCTATATCTTTCATATTTGCTTTTTCACTTTCTTTCTCACCTCACATGTAACTGTTATTTCTCTCTCTCTGTCTTACTTCCTCTTTCAATCTGTCTCTTTCCACATCATACACTCCTCATCTCTCTGTCTGTCTCTCTCTCTCCCTCCCTCCCTCCCTCCTTCTCTCTGTCTTGCCCTCCCCCACCCCACCTCCCCCCATCACTTAGTACTTTCCTTTCAGAGGCACTTCATTGAGCACCCCTTCCTGTCCCACCACACTGTGATGAATTACTGTCCCCTGTGGTTTATAAAGCCCAGTGAGCCACTGATCTGTCGCTGCTGATGCCGCGTGTTGCCTGTCATAACATTCCTTCATGCCTTCTCATTTATTGGTTTTGCTGGTCTCTAGGGTTTTTAATGAAGCTGCTTTTCACAGAGTGCTCAATATAATCTTACTCTTTACTCAATATAAAAGTGTTGACTGCTAATAACTCGATACAAATTTCCCAAGACGTGTTTATTCCCAGGTTTTGATTGATGTACGGGAGCAGACAGGCTTTAGTAGACATTCTCAGATTTACTGATTCCACCGCTGTGTGGAATTACAGTCATGGCTGGAGCATGATTGTGATTGTGTTGTCCCAGTGTCTCAGCAGTGACACAGTACAATGTGTCTTCATTAGTGGAGAAAATGAAATGAGTGTGTGCATAATATGGCGCCACTGAACACGTACGCAGCCTTTTCCCAGCCGCTGTAGGCATCCAAGCCCAGATCTGCTGACGCACAGGCTTTCTGAGATTGATCTGTGCTACCTGTCAGTCCCTTTTTCTCTTCACTGGTCTGATCAAGCCAGCTGTTCATCAAGGATATGTTTACATTTGATCAGCATTAGCTGCTAGTGTTAGCCACTGCCGACATTCGATGATGACAGCATTCCAGCATTACTTATCTATAGTATTTATACCCAACATTTGTGTAGATAGCACAGTGTATTTCAGTGTGACTGTGCAGTCATAACATAAGCAATTTCCTCTGGGATCAATAAAGTTTTCTGATTCTGATTCTTGTGTGTGTGCGCGTGCGTATGAGTGTACACTGATCAGCTATAATGTTAAAACCACCTGTAATATTGTGTAGGTCCCTTCGTGCCACCAAAGCAACTCTGACTTGTTGAGGCATGGACTCCACAAGACCTCTGAAGGCACTGAGTTATCTGACATTAGCATCAGATCCTTTAAGTTGTGAGGTGGGGCCTCCATGGATTGAACTACTTTGTCCAGAACATCCCATAGTTGCTCAATCACATTGAAATCTGGGGAATTTTGAGTCAACCCTTTGAACTCTTGGTCAGGTTCCTCAAACCATTCCTGAACAATGTTTGCAGTGTGGCAGGACGTATTATCTTGCTAAAAAAGACCACTGCCATCAGGTAACACCATTTCCACAAATGGGTGAACTTGCTCTGCAATAATGTTTAGGTAGGTGGTATAGGTCAAAATAATATTCGCATGAATGCCAAGACCCAAAGTTTCCCAGAGCATCACACTACCTCCTCTCATAGAGGCATCCTGGTGCTATCTCTGATCCCAAGGGACGCTACACATACGCACCTGGCCGTTCACATGATGTAAAAGAAAATATGATATATAAAATATCAGACCAAACCACCTTCTTGCATTACTCCATGGACAAGTTCTGATGCACATGTGCACCTTATAGGAGGCTTTGGTGGTGCACAGGGGTCAGCATGCACTGTATGTTTATACCACTTTCTATCATAGCCAGTATTAACTTTTAAGACCAGACAGGGTAGCCACATTCCCCAGGTGCATCAGTGAGACTTGGGCACCCATTGCCCTGCTGTTTTGGAGATGACTCAGTCGTCTAGCCATCACAATTTGGTCCTTGTCAGATTAGCTCACCCATTTTCGCTCGCCCATTTTCCCGGCTTTCAGCACATCTGCTTCAAGAACTAATTGTTTACTTGCTGCCCCAATTAGGCACACTCCAATACTTGTACTCATCACAGTCTAGGGTCAAAACAGAGGCACACAGGCAGCAACACAAAAAGCAAATCCATTATAGGAAAACGAGGCAGAAGCAAGGGTCAAAAACACAGAAACTCCATTCGAAAAACACGGCTCAGAAATTGCACTTTGCAAGGAGCAAAGTCTAAGTGAGAGGTACATTCACATGAGTTAATGGGTCCAGAAACTGGCTGCTGGTATGTGTGATAAAAAGAGGGTACAGCCAGGCTACAGCTGGAGTTTCCCCAAAAGGGGGTCACATTGTGACATTTATCTTTGAAACTTCTACACAGTATTTAATGCGGTACACTGGAGTCACACACTTGTGTTGTTGACAGAATTTAGCAGAATTTAACTCCACAAGGCCCACGCTTGTGAGAAGAAAAATAAAATCAATTCAAGAGAGGACAGATTAGCACATCTAAAAGAATATTTCTGTTTATTCTGCTGACTAACATGTTCTGCTTGTAAAAATAGAGTTTTAGGATCAATCAAGCGAGCACTAACATCTTGTTATTGGTTTTCAGCACCGCACAGAATGAAATTGGTGCAGTATGGAAACTGAGGATGTTTGGGATGTTGTTGGAAAGCAGTGCTTCATATTTAAAACTGTATAAGAAACATCTTGAACTCAGGTCAGTTTTGGACTCAAAACTTGATGTGGTTATGGTTGTTGGCAGGACAGAAAGTTCTGATCATGGGTTGTATTCAGACTAAGTTTTCAGGCCCAATTAAGGCTCTAGTCTAGGTCAGTTGTGTGGTGTTTTGAACTAGAAATTTAGTGTTGTGTTATATTATTTGACGCTTGATAAACCTATCCGCAGTTACCAGAATCTTTGTGGAATTCGGAAATCTGATCTACTTGTCATGAAATGTACACACTGGCTTTTCTAAATCAGATCTGTTTCACGCTTAGGGGAAATTTGGATTCAGGCCACTTTAACATGAAGTAATGTAACTGCAGCCCATGTAACCTGTGCGTGACCTCCACACTCCACTGGCATGAACATTTCCTGCTCTCTCTGTGCGCAGGTCGATGGCAGGACGGATGCATTGTACCGTACTGTAGTGTAGCATGGGCGCTAGTAACTCATCCGGCCATATCCACCCAGCTCAGCTGGCTATGCTGAGGATGAGGACTGAATTCGAATGGCTTTATCGGTCCCCTGCAGCTGGCTTTGGCTTTCTTCCCCCCTTTACCCCCCTGCAAGTTCTCTTGCCTCCTGCGCATTGAATTGAATTTGCCTCTTCAATTGGGGTCATGGCACAGGCTGATAGTAAACTGTATTCCTCCGTAACTGGAGGGCTAGCCGCCGGCGGGCGTCAGGGCTGCCAGCCCACAGCAGATTGACTGCAGGTCTCAATGCAGCCCGGGATCCATTCTACCACAACTTATTGTACTGTTCTATGAATTAAGAATGAAGATTGATGACACTGCCAAATGTCAGGGAGAATTGGCTCAGATCCCATGCATGGTCCTTATGCCTTTCTAGTTTGCAAACACAATGTAAGACGTTTATTTTGGGGTTGTCAATGTCAATAGTATCAGGAATTGAGTATCATATTGATTGTTTTGTCTATTAATTGGAAAAAAAGATTGCACACACTTTTTAGCATTGGTACTCCTTTGGCATTCCAATGCCACTTTCGAGTATATTGGTAATTTAGTAAGTTAGCAATTATTTTTGAATATTATTTCAGTAATCTGGGCCTTGGAAAGGCCAAATGATAAAAATGATTGCAATCTTTAAAACTGTGCCAAAGTCCTTTTTAAAAAAGTCTTGTGCCAAAGTCCTGATGAAAATTCCATCATCTGCAAAACCTTTTCTTCAACATAAAATCTGCTTTAATGAGGCTTCATCTGCTCCATGGCTGTTTTTTGTGCTGTTGCTCAAATGTGTGTTTGAGGAAGAACCTGCGAGGCTGAGTGAGAGTAGGATGCCGTTGCTGGTGTTTTTGACAGCTGGGGCTGCTGAGGAAAAATCAAAACAGTGCCTGGCAGCAACCATGAAACAACCAAAACACTGGAAATGAGCTGAGGAGTCTCTGTGGTTCTCTCTGTGTTCAAATCAGCCTGCTGTTTGAGCAGCGACCACCTGCATGCCTGTAGACACTGATTAGTCAGATATGGTAGTAAATATACCAGTTGGGGGTGTCACTTTAAGAGTTGCAGATTGCAGTTAATTTATGTTACTGACCAAATGATCATGGACCAAAACATTGCATGTCATTCAGTAAAAAAATAACCCACCTATCTCACCCATCACATTTGTGCAAATGAAGGTGAGTCCATTTTGAAAATGTCGACAAAATATTAGCATGGTTACATACATGTCAACGAGAACCCAACCAATACTGCACCACTCGTCTTTATAAAGCATTCGTTCCAAAATGTTTAGCCCTTCACGTAAAGAAGACGACAAAAATCAAGTTGAAATAGGAAAGCATAGAAGAACAACACCAGCAAACTTAAAACATAAACTGTCAATCATACTAGACTAAAGCATATTGCCATGGTGGGCAATATCAGTTTATACCATGTATACAGTGTATTCATATAGTTTGTCATGTAGCAAGTTATTATAGCTATTCTTGATTATGTTTTTTTTTCAGCCTTTTGGCGTGCAGGGCCTCAGAGAGCTCATTCAAGTCATCCTGTTGGTTGATCTGGCCATGTGGTATGCATATTAATATTTATATATTTTGCAAGTTTGCACCTTCAATAAAAGGTTTGAGGTAGAGGTATGCAGAGAAATTGTATGACTGTTGGACAGGAGGAAACTCTGAGGACCTGGGCTAGAATTCAGAGAGGCTAGAAGAATGCCCCCTTTTTGGTGAACACAGATAGGATTGAGGATCAGGGAAGAGATGGGGAGGCTGTGGGGTGTGAAAACTTCATCAGAGGAAACAGAAGGTAGAGAGGGGAATTTATAAGAACTTAGATAAGGGAATTTTAGTCATTCATTCATTCATTTTGTGTAACCGCTTAATCCTTACTAGGGTTGCAGGTACCCGGAGCCTAGGGGCGCAAGGCGGGGAGTCACCCTGGGCGGGGTGCCAGCCCACCGCAGGGCACACACACACACACACCATTCACTCACAGCTACGGTCAATTAGAAACCCCAATTCACCTGACACGCATGTCTTTGGACTGTGGGACCCCGGAGGAAACCCACGCCAACACGAGGAGAACATGCAAACTCCACACACACAAGGCCAGGACCCAGATTCAAACCCCCAACCCTGGAGATGTGAGGCAACAGTGCTACCCACAGTGACACCGTGGGGCTACTTTAGGCATTGTTTAAATTTTTTTATTTTCAGTACAGGGGCTGAGGTATAATAGGTACTGTGAATAGAGTCAGATTTTCAGATTTTCTGCTATGAGAAATGCTTGCGATGACAGACATACTGACATAAACTGGAATGGTTTTCACTAAAATAGGTATTCCTAAAACAGACGACAATAGAAATAAGAGAAAATCGGCTGCACTGTATACACTGTGTCTCACTGTGATTCCTTGTTAATGTTAAATTTACCTTCACCAGGTGCTGGAGTCCTGTTTGGACAAGTTGACTTTGATCAAATATAAGGACAAAGTAAATGCTGGCACTTGTTTTTCTGGAATTTGTGTATCATTGCTCCCCTACATGAAGAGAGTTTATAGTTATAGTCAATATTGGACTAACTTTTGAAATTGCTTTGGTGACCTTGATGCACTCTTTGGACTCTTAAGTTTGCACTCTCCTGTTTGGTGAACTGCAGAATGAAACCACTGCACCGTCCTGAGGGTAGTTTTAATGATCAAATCCTTGACTGCTCATAGACGTTCAGCTTGGTATTAATCAAATATCAAACACACAACATCCCCCGAATACTGAGCATCTTTCCAAAACAGGAGCCAGTAGGCCCGTTTTAATTCTGCATGGCCTTGTCTCTGAGACTTGCTCAAATTCAATTGCGAATGATTTGAAAATTTTTATGAGGCTATATTTTAAGATGACGTTTGCTCTGTGCTAATTGTGTATCATTTTAAACCATGCCCTAAAGCAGCTCATGGAATGGTGCTCACTCTGAATCATGCATAAACCATTTGATCATATTTGTCAAGCAAAACAGTCCTGTTCCAGTAATTGCTGATTTCATCTTAATACAGCATGAGAAATGGGTAATTGTGATCACTAAGCTGCTTTAAAAACTCTTAATTCTTATCAAGAGTAATGTCTAATGCGATCATAAATGTTATTTGTCCTGATAATGAGATTTCTCCATTACAACTGTTAACTCTCAGCATTTTCTTTTCTACAAGCTAATGAATATGCCTGTTTTGTGTCTGTCTTAAACTGCTGGATTTTGATAAATTATTTGGCCTGTAGCATTCACAAAAGAAATGTCATTCATATTCAGCAGTTTCCAGAGCGTTAGCGGCTGACACCAGTGGAGTTTCTTACTAATCGCAGGACTGCCTGCTAAAATTAAAGACTCTTGTTCTAAAGCAGGCTTTGGGATGTTAACGATGGACTTTTATTAAGTTAATGACAAGATTAATAAGATTCATAAATTTGACATGGCTACCCTCAACAAAAGCAGAGGAAAATTCTGTGAACACATAGCTTGTGTTTCACTTGGTTAGTTCTCCGGAGCCATTATATTAGGGGGGGCGTGCCCCCCTTTTTTAAAAATCATTCATTTCGTCCTCCCACTTATCCACCCATCAGTAGGGTTGCCAACCGTTCCGTGAAATACGGAATTGTTCCATATTTGAAAGATAAAAGACGTGTTCCGTATTGAAGTGATACGGAACGCACTTTGTTCTGGATTTTTGCAAAACCATGACAGAAAAATTACAGATTAGTCTACTAATGATGATTCTGTGATTTGTATGAGGGAAACAAGCAGCGTGTGCACCCCCCCTTAAAACACAACGCTACAGCTAGCAACCCAAACACCCTCCCCACCCCCCACCCCAGGTCCAGACCCCCCACAAGTGTATCCCCCCCACATTAAAAATCCGTCTGACGCTACTTTTCGTCCACCATCAACAAAACACCTCGTAATGGAATGTCTTGTGGAAAAATAGTGCTGTCAGAAAAGTGCTTGAAAGAGTTCTGTTCCATGAAAAAATTACGGCCATCTCTGTTTCGAAGCACCTGCTTTTATTTAAATTGCAGGAGTAACAGTACAATGTCAATTACATCATTCATCATGAGCCTCTCAGTTCAGAATGACCAGGTATCAATAGATTAATTTGTCAGGAGCAAATAAAATACCGCATGTTATAAATGTGATGTATTGTGGCTTGTTTGGCCTTTGATTTAGTAAATTACTAAATCATGGACATTGAGGACAAATTCTGACATTTTTTTAAATCAATTGCATGTATTGTGTGTACTTTATGAATATGTTATAAATATGCTGAGTGTTAAGTGCCATTTCCATGCTAAATAGAACTACAATGTTACTTTCTGCCTGCTGCACTGTTTAAAGTGGAATCAGAAGTTCTAGTAGGAGGATTAACCTGGAGCGCTATAACTTACATCTGTAGTGCTCTTTCCCGGCATGAAACCATACTGCTGCTCACTGATCATCACATCTCTTCTTGACCGAGCTTCCACCACTCTTTACCATAACTTCATGCTGTGGCTGATCAACTTTATCCCACTGTAGTTACTACAGCTCTGCACATCACCCTTTTTCTAGAAAAAACTTGGTTCCAGTACACGTTTCAACTCCCCAGTTTGGTCAAAAACTCCACTGCCATCTCTTCTAAACACCTCCAAGCCTCCACAGTTATGCCATCTGGACCAGCAGCCTTTCCATTTTTCATCCTCTTCATAGCTGTCCTTACTTCCTTCTTGCTAATCCTCTGCCCTTCCTGATTCACTATCTCCACATCCTCCAGCCTTCACTCTCGCTCATGCTCCTCATTCATTAGTCCCTCAAAGTACTCCTTCCATCTGCTCCACACTCTCTCCCTGCCTGTTAGTACATTTCCATTGTTATCTTTTACCACCCTAACCTGCTGCACATCCTTCCCAGCTCGGTCCCTCTGCCTAGCCAATCGATACAGCTCCTTTTCTGCCTCCTTTGTGTCCAACCTCTCATACAACTCACCTTTGCCACTTCTCTCTTTACCTTACAGTTCATCTCATTATACCCCTGTCTACTTTCTTCATCTCTCTGACTATCCCACTTCTTCTTCGCCAACTTGTTCTTCGCCAGCCTCTTCCTGTGGATAGTGTCCTGTACTTCCCCATTCCACCACCAGTTTTCCTTGTCCTCTTTCCTCTGTCCAGATGTCACCCCTAGCACCTTTCTAGCAGTCTTCCTTACTACTTCCGCAGAAGCTGCCCAACTATCTGGCAACTCTTCACTGCTACCCAGTGCCTGTCTTAACTCCTCCCTCAACTCCACCTCACAGTCCTCCTTCTTCGACCTCCACCACTTGATCCTTGGCTCACTGTCCTCCTCTTTTTGACCTCCAGATTCATTTTACAGACCAACATCCTCCCTCTCCAGTCGCAACTTTGCAGTCTCCAATCTCCTTCAGACTCACACTCCTACATAGGATATAATCCACCTGTGTGCTTCTTCCTCCACTCTTATATGTCACCCTGTGCTCCTCCCTCGTCTTAAAATACGTGTTCACCACAGCTATTTCCATCCTCTTTGCAAAATCCACTACCATCTGACTTTCTGCATTCATCTCCTTGACACCACACCTACCCTTCACCTCCTCATCACCCCTGTTCCCTTAACCAACATGTCCATTAAAGTCTGCTCCAATCACAACTCTCTCTCCCTTGGGTACACTCTCCACTACTTCATCCAGCACACTCCAGAATCCTTCTTTCTCATCCATCTCACACTCATATGCACTAATAACATTCAGCATCACACCTTCAGTTTCTAAATTCACACTCATCACTCTGTCTGACACTCTTTTCACCTTCAGAACACTCCTAACATACTCTTCCATCACAACACCACCTACCCCATATCTCCTCTCATCCACCCCATGATAGAACAATTTGCAACCTCCTCCAATACACCTGGCCTTACTTCCCTTCCACCTGGTCTCCTGCATGCACAATATATCAACCTTCCTTCTCCATCATATCAGCTGACAACATTCAAAGTCCCCACCCTCACTTCTACTCTCCTACTCTTCCTTCTCTCTTCCTGCCTCCAGACACGCCGCCTTCTTCTTCGGCTAACAGTACTGGTTGCGGTCATTGTTAACCTGGGCCTCGACCAATCCGGTGTGGGAAATTTTCTAGTTGTCCGCATATTAGACTTGGCAAAGTTTTACACCAGATGCCCTCCCTGACGTAACCCTCCCCATTTACCTAGGGTTGGGACCGGCACCAAGAAATACACTGGCTTGTGCACCTCTAGTGGCTGGGTTCTCTCGTGTCTTGTTGTTTTAGTTTCATTTCATTTATCCAGAGGGTACAATCTAATACATCTTACTGTTATTTTGTCCTTGCATTTTAAAAACCCAGCCTTATATATGTATAGATTTTTTGGAAAAAAATGGTTTCACCCAGTAACATGCCAGATTGATGCAACATTTTCTCTGTGGTCTTGTTGAACATCTTCAGAGTGCACTGACTTTCTTGCAGTATATTATGCGGTACACCTCCTTTAATTTCTCCCTCCATGGTCTCACTTTAAAGTGGCATCTCCGCTCTAGTTTGTCCGACCCCGGCCTGCTGGCTGAGGGAGCTGATTTTTGTCTTCCATGAATGTGCAATGAATGCTGAACTGCTGCAGTGAGTCTGATGTAAATGGGTAATGGTGAGAGAGAGAGAGAGGTCTCCTCAAGGCAAAGCCGTGGCAGATCATACTATAGATTCAGCTGCCCTGCCTCAGCGCTCTCTCTTTCTCTTTCTCTCTCTCTTACTGACTCTCTCGCTCTTTTACTCTCTGTTTCTCTCACCCTTTTATTCTCTCTCTCTCTCTTTTACTCTCTCTGTCTCTCTCACCACTTTACTCTCTGTCTCTCACTTTCTCTGTCTTTTACTCTCTCTGTCTCTCTCACCACTTTACTCTCTGTCTCTCGCTCTCTCTGTCTTTTACTCTCTGTCTTTTACTCTCTCTGTCTCTCTCTCTTTTGCTCTCTGTCTTTGTCTCTCTTTTGCTCTCTCTTTTGCTCCCTGTCTCTCTCTTTTACTCTCTGTCTTTCTCTCTATTTTCCCTCTCTGTCTCTCTTTTCTCACTCTCTATTTAACTATCTCTGTCTTTCTATCTTTCATTCTCTCTGTCTCTCTCTCTTTTACTCTCACTGTCTTTCTTTCTAACTCTCTTTCTGTTCTGTATCTTCTTTTTCCTGTATTTTGTGTTCTCTTTTCTGTCTTGTTCTGTATTTTTTTTCTCTGTTTCTGTGCACTTTCTTTTTTTTCTGTTATTCTCTCTTCGTCTTTTCTCTATTCTTCCATTTCTTTCTTTCTTTCTTTCTTTCCTTCTTTCTTTCTTTCTTTCTCTCTGCCTCTCTGTTTCTCTGTTTATGTCTCTCTTATTCTCTCTCTCTCTCTCTCTCTCTCTCCCTCTCTCTCTCTCTCTCTCTCTCTCACACGCTCAGTCTGGCATAAGTGGGCTAGGATATTCATTTGATGCGTCATTTCTGCGAGGTCCCTAGACAGATCCATACCTTTAATCTTCCCCAATTACTTAAAGACAAATTAGAGCCTTCGGAGTCAGAACAAAAAGCTTTGAAAACTGCAGTCTTTCGCTGGTTTATCTCCACCATCCTCCTCGCCGCAAACCCGAGGAGATTTGAACGCACCCCAGGTTATAATATTCCATTTACAATGAAATAATCAGATGGAAGGACCTCTTTGATTTTTATTAGAGATCTGAAATATTTCCCAGACAATTACACCCCCCCTCAACCCGGATTGTAGTTCACTGTCTTCATGGGCTGTACAGTGTGTGCTTTGTGGGGTTTGTGAATGGCTGTTGTTACATGGCGTGTGTACTCTTTCATGCGATGATTAACAAGGTGGGCACAAACAGCGCTATAATCTCAGGGGCTGTGATCTCCTCCAGGGGAAGTCACAGGTGCTTAGAGTTGTGGATACACAAGTGATTTCTGTAGTGGTGTCAGATAATTGAGGTTAACAATCTCAACAATCTCAATTCCAATCCAAAATAAACCTTGCAACAGAGAAACAAACACTCCTCATTCTGCTCAACGAAGGATGATGTTTTAGGTTGTCCTCACATAGTTTCAGCTTCAGAGGCTCTTTGCATTGACCGTCTGATATTTATTTGCCATAACTGTGGGAATTTTGGCAGGTTCACTCTCATTGGTTAGCTGCGCAGCCATGTGTATGTCTTTCTGTGCAGCATTTTGAGGGGAAACACACTCATCATACCAAATACCAACTGATCAGCATTATAATCAGCAGTGTTCTGAGCTTTTCAGCAAGATATAATCAGTGGTTTAAAAAAGTTAATCATGCTTGTCTGTAAAAATTATTTGGTTAAAGAAGTAAGCAAAGTGTGGCAACTCCCTAACCACTAGGCCACCACCTGCCCATTTCCAATGTTAACCTCTGTTATTTCTTCACACTGGATGTACAATGATATGCCTTACATGCAAAAACCAAATCTTCCCTCCTACTAGGCCAAATAAAGGTCTTTCAGAGTTTGATAGAAAAAGGCAGAAGCATAGCAGATTATCTATGCAGATATGGTTGTTATTAAAGTGGATACTGGTAGGCTGTTTCATGATCTGGATTTTGTGGATATAATACCATTGTATCATGTAGCTACAAGACTGGGCGAAAGTCAAAGGTAGCCTTGAACATTGTTTAAAACTCAACAGTGTGGTTTTGCATGTGAACACACTATACAACATTTGAATAAATTAGAGCTGGCTCAAGTTACGAATTTGTTTGCCATTCATTGTTTGTTTATGTTGGTTATATGTGGGTCTTTGTTTTCATATTTAGTATTTGATAGGCCATCCTTAAAACAGAGTTCTCTAACATTCTTCCTGACATGTTTTTTTTAAAGATAAAAGCTTATTTATCAGTGTTTTAAATAAAACATTTTTTCACAAAAGCCAGGGGGTGTTTACTCGAAGGACATGATATTAGGACCTAAAAAATCATCATATTCAGATGGAAAAACACATGTAGGTATGTATTTTTTTTATATGTCTGATACATATGGAATGCATTGTTTTATTCCAAATATATTGCAAATGTACTAGAGTACATAAAAAAATGTGTTTTTGGCCATTATCAGACATTTTCAAATTCATTTATACTTATAAATATAAATATACTTATAAAAATACTTTACATGTATTTCCTTTCCCTATGGCTACCCAGGTAGTGTTAGATAAATCTAACACAGCCAAATTCCCCCTCTCTCTTCTGAAAACTAGAAGTGAGATAAGCTGAAGTGAAAGATACTAAAATGACAGACATTTAAACGATTTTTTCAAGCTTTAGTTGGCTTTTTATTTCCAGTTCCACCTTGAATTGGAACTTATTTTTCATTCCACTTAAATGCTGCAGTGTTATGTTCTGATTGCTGCACCATTTAAGGTGTAGCGGAAAAATTCCAGCAAGTTAATGGTTACAAACCAGGAGCATTCTGAACGAGCACAGTGAAACATAAACATGTTTCGGTAAAGAATCTTTTGGTAAAGCATCCAACCGACACTGAAAATATGTCTTTATACAAAGATTTAAAGAGATGTATGCTCTAAAATTACTTAAGCATCGCTGCTATCTAGCTCAAAAAAGTTGAATCAGACTCATGCGTCTCCTTATCTGAATGTTAATAGTCAAAAACTATTTTCAGAAAAAAAACTGTAAAACAATCAAGTGAACACACAAATCATGGTTAAATAGCAGTTAACAGGATTGGTTTCTGAGAATGATTATTTGGATACTCATTCAGAAACACAGAGTATTTGAAGCCTGAGAAATGCTATTTGGGCCATCCCTAGAATAAATACACATAAATACTGTAGAAGTGTGTTTTCACACATTTGTAAATGTGGCAGAATGAAAGTTATCAGATCGAAATGGTACAAAGCCACTTTTTCTTTTCCTGTACCAACATTAAAACGTAAAGCTGACAGTGATCTGATACTTTGTCTCTAGAAAACACTAAGCTTTAGATTTTCTTAAAGCCTACATTTTTTAAGATTTTAATTGAAGCGCTAGTAACAGTAGATTTGTACATGACATGGCACAGTAGGAGTGGGTGATATTTCAGTATGAGTGGGTGAGATTTGGATTGAATCAGATTCATTTTTTCCTTCTACACACTGACCTAGCATTTCGTTCTGATATTGGCTCACTGCGATACCTGGTGACATTGCCAACTATAATGTTTATCAGCATGCATGTGTTTAACAACCCAATTATGGGACTAAAATCTATTTCTTAAAATAAAAATCCTCTGATTATCTGCTAAAAGAAATCGTGCTATGCTGTTTACCTGACCATTTGAATCATCAAGTAAGGGCTGATATCCGCCAGTGACTGTATTATTAGTGTGCGTGTGCACCAATCAAATAGAACATTAATACCCACTGACAGGTGAAGTGAATAACATTGATTATCTCATTACAACGCCACCTGTCAAGGGGTGGGAGATATTAGGCAGCAAGTTAGCAGTCAGTTCTTGAAGTTGCTGTGTTGGAAGGGGCAAGCGTAAGGATCTTATGATGGCTAGATAACTGTGTCAGAGCATCTCCAAAACAGCAGATCTTGTGGGGTGTTTCTATTATGCAGTGTTTTGTGTCTACCAGAAGTGGTCCAAGGAAGGGAAGGACAACCGGTGAACCAGCAACAGGTTCATGGGCCCCCAAGGCTCACTGATGCACATAGGTAGCAAAGGCTGGCCCATCTGGTCTGATCCCACAGAGGAGCTACTGTAGCATAAATAGCTGAAAAAGTCAGTGCTGGCTGTGACAGAAAGGTGTCAGAACACACAGTGGATTGCATCTTCCTGTGTATGGGGCTGTGTAGCTACAGACCAGTCGGAGTGCCCATGCTGACCCTTGTCCACTGCTAAAAGTGCCTGCAATGAGCATTTGAACATCAGAACTGGACTATGAAGCAGTTGAAGAAGGTGGCCTGATCTGATGAATAACTTTTTCACTGTGTGGACGGCCGGGTGTGTGTGCACACCAGGATGCACTATGGGAAGAAGGCAAGCCGGTGGAGATGCTCTTGGCAATGTTCTGCTGGGAACCCTTTGGGAGCTGCCATTCATTACTTTAACATATACCAGTCAATGCATTCATTGATACAATTTCATTTGCATACTTGTGAGGACCAAGTTCTTTCTAGCATGTCAGTACTATGCAGCTGTAAGAAGGTCACAGTAATAACAAAACCTCGTATCTCCAACAGAGTAATATTTCAGGATAATGGACGTTTTCTTTTAAGCAATTTTGGACCTTTTCAGTTCAGCGTCAAATTTTGACCGAGAGTAAAGGGCACCTGGCGTTTATGTCAGTAAAAGAAAGGCATGTATTAGCCGTGTGTTAATTGAGTACCCAGGAAAGTAAAACTACTGAGTTGAGTAGCCGGCGTGCGTGTCAAAAGGTTTTATTAAAGAAGCAGAATGACTGTCATGTCTAATTATTTAATTAAGAAAAAAATGCCCAATTGTGTTGAGAGTGCCTTTAGAATGCTAATCAGTGCCAAAGTATCTCCATCCTGAGCACATGAGACGGATCCATTAGCAACCCTCAGGAATCACAGTTAAGGTGAAGCTTTGAAGTTTAGCATCTCTCTGAAGTTAATCAAATTATAGGTCACATCCTACCCGTCACAATAGGACCTGGATGGCAAAAATAGAACATCCAAAAAAACAAGGCAGCATAAATTTTCATACTAATTGAAGTGGAGGGTTGGTGGGATTTGATTTTATTCTTCTGTCATGTATTTCATTATATTACTGAGTGGCATCTGGTTAACACTTACAATCTGCCCTAAATTTGAGTAAGTTTGAGATGGCAAGTTAACTGTACAGGAAATGATGAATGCAGTGGTTTTACTGCAGTGCTGATTAGATTTGTGTTTTGATCCTGGACTGCCTTTTCAATGAGTCACAATACAGGGTCAGCTAGTTTAAACTACTGAATAAATGTAAATGACCTCTATTCTGACCGATGCCTAGTGGGAGCACAGATCATTTACATATTGTCACTGTTGGAACAAAACAAAATTTGAAAATGTCAAATCTCTTGTGTCACCCTGAGACTAGAAGTGTC
Source organism: Brycinus macrolepidotus (assembly GCA_037974445.1). Lineage (NCBI taxonomy): Eukaryota > Metazoa > Chordata > Actinopteri > Characiformes > Alestidae > Brycinus > Brycinus macrolepidotus. Next base: position 21,266,448 of record JBBPCZ010000001.1, read on the forward strand.
ATACTAGAAATATTCTAAAATGACTTGTTATGTTGACCCTTACTGGAAGTTTAGAATGTTTATTGTTCTTCTCATATAATGCTGTGTGTTTGGAGATGCGGAGTTTTGCTTTGACAGTAACGATATATTAGTCTGAAAGGTTGGGTTTCTCTCTCTCTCTCCTTCTATATATATATATATACATACACACGAACACACACACACACACACACACACACACACACACATACATATGGCCCCTTTAATGCTACACTCAATAGTTATGACTAATATGCTTGAACTTGCACATTTTGACTACACAGTTAAAATCCTTCTTACGCAAGCATGAGATGGAAGACAGAAAAGAAATGGACTTTTCTGTTGCCCTTTGGAGGTAGCAATAATATGGCAAAAACCAGTCTGACATTTTCATATAAATGCATGCACTTACAGCATACTGGTTATGTAATAACTAAGTGGTAGGTAAATACGCTGGAGTCTTACAATAGTGTGACTGAAGTGTGGAATATATTCATTGGTTTGTTGCTCTGCGCCAGTGCCAAGGCATCTTTTGGACAGCTTAACGCCTGGACCGGTTGCTCAACCCAAGGCTTAACAGCATGGCAGGAGACCAGCACACACCACGGAGGTGATATCAGTTTAAAGGAAAGAAAATGCGTAAATGAGCCATGGGTAATTAAACTTTGTGGCTTGTTTCATATGCTATTTGCCACTGACTTCCTCTACTTGGCTAATTCCTGTAATGTATGCTGAGAGCTGGAGATATGGGCCATCGCTTTCGGAGCAGAGCACTCCAGCTGCCAGGTGAACCTGGCTTAATGGTGGGGCAGAGTCTGGCCTCAGGCATAGGACATAGTTATTCAAATATACAGCTACTCAAACTCATTTAATTTTGGCATTTGTATTTAAATACAGCATGTGTAGTAGGGCTTCACAATAAAAACGTTAAAATTATCATGAGATTGGACTGTTATCACAGAATGCTGCAATATACAAATTAGCTGTCTAACCAATCCCAGTGTTTTACTGTGTGCTGTGCGCATCCATTAAATCACAGTTCATGTGTTTATGAGTGCTTTGAATTAAGGTATCATGTAATCCAACAAAAATATATTATGCTGGTTACAGCAATGCAGCACACCCTTAACCTTCTCAAATGACTGATTCACCAGTGCATTTTGTAATGCATTTCAAGGTGAATCACATTTGTAATATGGGAGATACGAGCGGCAACCGGTGGTGGGGGGATACAACCTTTCTCGCTTTACGTTTTACACATGCTTATCATCTATGCGTAACAAATAAACATCTTTGAAACCGATGTTTTCAGCGAATCATTTTTTACTTGAGTGAAAAAATTACAACACAGAAGAATGTCAGATTTGGCGTGAGATTTCTTTCTTGAGAGTGAGAGCATGAGATTGAGGCTGAATGCGTGACTGTCACGCCAGATGTGTGAGAGTTGGCAACCCTGTAACATGTCTTATGCTAGGTGCAGGTAATAAGCATATATTGGGTTTTTTTGTTCATAACAGTTAAAAGAAAAGAAAAAAAAAGTGGCATTTGGCAGACGCCCTTATCCAGAGCGACGTACAATCATTAGTTACAGGGACAGTCCCCCTGTAGCAACTGAGGGTTAAGTGTCGTGCTCAAGGACACAGTGGTAGAAAGTGGGGGTGTGAACCTGCAATTTTGTGGTCATCGGGTTCATAGGTAAGTGTTTTAGCCACTAGGGTACTACCACCCCAAAAATTTTGTTCTCTGCATTTAACCTATTCACCCAAGTGAAGCAGTGGACAGCCAGTAACCCCGCGCCTAGGTTGCGGTGTGTGGGGACAGTACCTTGCTCAAGGGTACCTCAGTGGTGCCACTGGCAGTCCTGAGATTCGAACCCATGGCCTTCTACTCGCAGGGGCAACTCCCTAACCACCAGGTCACCAAAGAGGGTGTAAAGTAGTCCTTTATGTTCACGCATAAACACACCACAGCACAGCACACTGTGTGAACAATGTGAAATTCTTTCTCTTCATTGAACCCATTTACTACGTGAAGAAGTGGGCTGCCACCAACGGGGGTGCCCGGGGAGCAGTGTGTGGGGACGGTTCCTAGCTCATGGGTACCTCAGTGGTACCACTAGCAGTCCAGAGATTCTAACCACTAGACCACTAGCTGCCCCTGTAAGAGTGTAAAGCTACAGTCTCAGAATTATTAAAAGTGATAAATACATTCTAATTGAGCCACTTTGGTCCATTCTTATGCAAAGGTTTGAACACCCCCTTTCAAATTTCGTGTTTTGTCAATCTTCGATATGAAAATGACTTTCTCTGGAGGGAGCAATATGTTACATTTAAACTTGAGGATTCTGACTTTTAAGCCTTGCTTTCTACTTGTCATTCAAGTACTAAAAATGTAGCAGGTACCAAAGATGCTTATAATCTCCGTCCCTGCTTCCCACAGGCCTGTTCCGTTAGCTGTAGACGGGTGGCTGGGCTGAGTGTGCAGGGACCCTGTGATGTGGAGCGCTGTGTAGAAGCCGAGTGGCTGTAGCTCAACCCGCCACTGCTGCCAGAGACCAAGATGGAGTAAAGCCTCCTGCCTCCGGAGATCAAAGGTATGTGATGTGATGTGATGTGCTGCAATCAGCCTTCTTACAGCTGCCTCCTCCAATCGGATCACCATATTCCAGGGAGGGGCAGGCTCACGCCCCACATTTGTTCCTTCCCATATGTGGTGGACGGCCATTAGGCACTGTTGAATATTTATGATTGCAGCAAAGAGGTGGCTGTGCTTAATTGTGCTTTGGACGTCTGGGTCTTTCGAGGCTGGGCAGGTAATGACAGACATTAAACAATGGCGCTGTGCTCCAGCGTGTACCTCTCTGGTGTTTAGAAAGCTGCCATGTTAGCCGTGCCAAGACGCAGGAGAGGGGCTAGATTAATTGTGGCGATAACTGTAGCACAGATTTATGGCTGGAGGCGAGAGAAGGGAAGAGAGACAGTGGAGAAAAGTACCTTAAGGCAAGCGTACCTTACTTGTGAATAAAGCAGCTGATGGCAGCCATTGCTGACATAGGAGTCCCTTTATAGTAAGAGCTAGTACATTTACTCCCTGATGAAAAGTTTCACAACAGGGCCCTCCTCACATTTATAGACAAAACCACAGTTAGCATACTAAACAGATAAGGTGAAAATAAGTCTCCTTCTATGTCTGCTCGTATTGTTTTGATAGAATTAAAAATGCATTGTCTCGAATTTTCTTCCAACTATTTTCAAAGACTACAGTTTTATAAAGTTGTGCTTATGTTAGGCTGATGATAACACAGGCATAGCAAATCAGTTTTCAAGCTTAAGAAACTGCACAGTTTTCCCCTTTACCCAATCAATGTCAATGTTAATGTCCATGCCAGCTACAAGGCTAATGTTACTGTAATGGAAGCATAGACTGTTAACAGACTCTTATCTGTTATCTGAACAGAGGTAGAGACAAAAGTCAAGCTTCAGGATGCTGCTATTTTTAGCTATGTGACATTTGTTTCTCAATTATTCTAGATAATTTTATACGTATGCCATACAGTGCCTGAAACCACATAAGCAAGTCTATGACTTTGACACACAATTTAGGCATGCAGTGTGCATGATGCCATTGACATATTATAAATGTCCATTATTTGTCAGCTACTTTAGAACTGCGGCTCCACTCATGGACGCTGGAATATGTTTTAAGCACCATTTAAATGTTGTACACAATGACATTATTTAAAATGATTTGTTTCATTTGAATATTTTTGTCACAATGTGCTGTGGTGTGGCATGAGATTACAGTGTACACATATAATTGTCAAGTAGCTGATGCTGCTCTCTTCTTTTGAATGAATTTTCTGCAAACAAGCTCAGACACAACCAGACATATTGTTGGTACGTGATATGGTAACTGATTGTGTCACGCCAGTCGTCACACATTAAGATTTAACACTCGAGTGCACATTCAGCTGGAGACATAACGCTTGAAGAAACAATATTCAAATGTATTAAAATGGACAGTGTTACAATTATGATTAATTTGTAGGTTTAAAAAACAATATTAGACCCTTGACCAGAACAGACCTGCATCGCTTGCTTTGCAGCTCAAAGCAGTCAACAGCAAAGGAAGCGATTTGGCTCGCTGTAATGAAAATCGCTCACAGGGCACAGGTGTAGATTTTGAAAATATATAAATAACCCATAATATAAAATGCATAATTCACCCAAAGCAAATCAAACATATGTATTTACTACTACTGTTGTTTAGGTTTGTTTGTTTGTTTATTTATTTATTTATTGATATTAAGGGGGAAAATAAAATATGAGAAAAATGTAGAATATGAGCCCTTTAACATTCCTATTATCTCTGGGGTTAATTTGACCCTGTTTTATTATTAGTGGAACTAAATAAATGATTTACGCCCTTTGTTCATATTTAATGACTTCCGTCAACCGGTTACCATTAAATTAACTCGACGATATGTTTTTTAATTTTCTGCAGATATTTGGCTGCAACGGTGTTCTTTGGGGTCAGTTTGAGCCTGGGCTGTTTTAACTGTAGAGAACATATAAGAAATATCAGCATTTTACACACGTTTGTTTTGGATGATACTGAGGTCACCATGACATGACATTTCATAATCTTCACAAAGCTCCCCTCTGCTTTAGGGACCTGACAAAATGTTTGAAATGGTGTTTGCTTTTCCTGGGTTCAGATTGACCCTGATCATAATACAGTACATGTTTCTCTTCTTGATAATAGAAATTGTTTTTCTTTCTAAATGTTATTATATGCTACAGAAATCTGTACTACAAATAATGTAAAGACATTAAAACACCCAGAAGGTCTTTCTTTCAAATATTAAGTCAGTCAGTGAGATTATGTGGTGATTTACATATTTCCATTGCCATGTAATAGGTATTCTGGATGTACGGGGATATATAAGAGAGTTTTTAGGTAAGCCTAACAGGAGGGCTACGGCAGGTTTGTAGTACAACAGCGTTATTGATATTTTCCTGACTTGAGAAGGCAAGAGACTGGGAAGACCTCAGCTTGCATACTGAAGCACTTTTCAAACAATAATACAGTTGTGACATAATGTAGTAAAGCTGAGTTGTTATCCAATATTGTAAGCCTACAAGCTACGAGCAAGTAGGCCTTACCTCGTAACAGACTGTGACCACATTAGCTTCAACAACTGTTGGCTGACATAACACATAATCCTCCATTCTTGCTGGTTCTGGCATGCCATGATGCCTCAGTATTTTTAGCTTTTGTGGCAGAATGTTCATTTGATCAGTTTTGCCTCTTTTGTGAGTTTAACGATGGATCATGGCTTGTCATGGCAGATCTGCAGTAGGGAGCTTTTCCTCATTTAGTTGCTTTTGAACATCAAAGTGCTTCACAGAATATATTTTGTGGCTTTCAGGGTGACCCCAATGAGAGCTGGACTCTGATGCATTTGCAGAATCTGCCCATCACTCGTGGCCCTGACCATGCTCCCAATGTCATATAGCCCAATGGCACATCTCTGAATACCCAAACACTCATACTCTTAGAATATCTCAGCCTTGAATGTAGAGTAAAAAGCTTTCTACTTTTTCCTTCATGTCACGCCAATGAAATCAAGAGAGGAAACTGTTGATTTAGCAGTGCAGGACGAGTTATATTGGAAAAGTCAGGTATTTATTGGAAAATGGGAGCGCACAGAGAGAATATGAAAAAAGCCTGAGATCATTGCAAGGCCTCTCAGTGGCCACCTGCTGTTCTGAGAAAGAGAGAGAGAGAGAGAGAGGAATACATCAGAGCGACCAGCATATCTCATAAGATCAGGGTATGATAAGAATTCCGCCAAAAACATAGTTCTGCTCGAGCCAGATAATACAACACTGTTTTAAATAGTTTGAAACAGATACTCTGCAAACCCCATTACTGGAAACTCTGTAACTTTTTGAAAACTGCATTGTTAGATATTTGTGACAAGGCTTGACTTGTAATGCAATAATGTGCTTTACTTATGATGCAGATCTTTGTGCAAGGACAGCATAATTGGCTTTCACTCAAGAAGCTGGCCAGTCCTTCCAAGGTTACAAAATAATTGCTCTGCTAATGCAAGCCCTTTCTAAATCTGTGTCAGTTACAATCAAATGAAAAAGGACAGCTTTATTTCATTCCTATGGCAAAACCTGAGCATGAAAAAGGGAATAATGAAATACAATTGACAAATGCAGGGCTGTGAAAATATATTTTGAGCATGCTTACAAGACTTCCCGTAACTAAAAATATGGGAGTTGTATGATGAACTCACTGTGATAACTATGTGTGGAGGGGTCAAGTTAGGCTAAATGATTGATTCACAAAGCACAAAACTGACAAATATCAGAAACTGTGGGGTTGAGGTAAGAGAATATGGTAGAAGTGACTATAGGCGGCAGAACTGATGAACTTGACAAAGCAAGATATTTGTCAGTCACCTTTATTAGTAGTTATCTAGCAGTTATAAATCACGTCAATAAAGGTGAGGCTGTGGGCGGGCGCCACTGTTTGGCCACTGCATAATTCCATCTGTTTTATTTTATAGATTTGATGTATTCGGTCCTGAGAAAATGACCTAAGAAAACTGTGTTTTAAAATACAGTTTTGTGTTAATTGTAGTTATACCTGGTTTGGCTAAACAAAGCTTCATTAAGTTATATCGGGTGTGCTGTTTTTGGAACTGGTACAAATCCACGCAAAGACCTCAAGGGCGTCAAGGAGAAATCTGGAACAAAGCGTATGTTCTTCTAACCAGCCAACATATCAATTCACTCTGGATTCACTCTTGTTTGACCAGAGCTGTGTGGTTAGTTGATCCAATATTTGTCGGACTGTGTTTTGAAGATGCCCAGCTGTTTTTTTTTGCCGCGGTCGGGGAATACAGAATGTGTATCCTTTTTCTTTTCCTTTCCTCGCCAGTGCTTTGAAGGTGCGCCTGCAGACACCTGCCCTCACCTCTCTATTGGAGATATTAAATTAAGGGTAGTTTATTGTTTGATGTGTCTTTCTCAGAGGAAGCACAAAGCTCTCCAGTGAAGCGTGGCAGTGCGGTTATTTGAGGATGAATCCTGAGGCATTATCCTTTCCGACATTGTTTCCTACTACCACTTTGTGCACCGTCATCACACATATTCACTAACCAGCAAGATTCTCAGGTTCTGAAGTAACCCTGAGAAGGATAGAGTTATTACGGTCCTTTGGCTTGGCTATTTAAACGTAACTGTATAATTGCATGAGTAATGGCATAATTGCATGAATTATGTTTAAGTTCAGTTTACATTCTGTACTGACAGGTTATGACATTCTTTCACACTGTTTCAGTGTTGATGAAAAAAAGGACAGATTACAGTAAGCCTTCACATTGTGAAATTTAGACCATGTATATATATGAAGCCAAAATGGAGAAACTCATGTTACCAGATTAAATTAAGTAAAATGCCCCCTTATAGACACTAGCAGTCTTCAGATTCAAACCCACAACCTTCTGATTGCAGGGGCAGCTCCCTAACCACTAGGCCACCAGCTGCCCCAGCTGAAATTTAAAACAGTTTGTTATTGTAGTTTTTTTCACCCAGTTTGACACTGAGCCATATAAACTCCATTATTACTCATCCATGTATCTGTTTAAAGGCGATGATAAATAATATTGTGCTGTTATCTTAGTTATGCCATTTGGATAACCTGCTTTAGACAGTGCGCTCATCACTTGATTCACTCTTATTATTTCAGTACTTGTACTACATTTAAAGGCTGGTTTTTAGTTTTATTGTTATTACTCTGTTGAAATATTACTCTGTTAATTATTTTGACCAAACCATCACTCCCTGTTAGAGGACGATTCTCCCTCTTTTTTCCCATTTAGACAAATGTACTTGATTCAGTAATGGGGTACAGTAAGGGAACTGGGAACGTATCTGTCAGTCGTGTTCAGGAAAGTAAGCGCAGAAAATCTACCATTTACAACAAAATACAGACATGAAAATAAATCAAACACGGCAATATAACATTTTAACCTTAGTTTATCAACCAGATCTCTCTTTGCAGTGAAAAAAAAAATGTTGATCTTTTGAGAGATGTTTCTCAGAGCGCAGTGAGGTGAGTGAGACTTTTTCCCCGCAGCATTTTGTTGTTTCTAATTATTTCCTGCCACAAATCTAGAAATCAGTCATTTGCAGCCACAAAACCAAATATATCAAACCGTATCATACATTGTCAGCTTCACAGGGCAGCTTTCAGATATAAAATCAGTGATTGATTGTGTACGATATTAAAGTTGTAGTCTTCATTATATTTTTATTTGAAATTGGAATGGGCCGACTGGAAAGGGTTAATTATATCAGACATCTGTATAATTATTACTATCGTTTTATTGTCCGGCCCTAGATGCACGAGTGTGTGCGAATGGCTGGGAAACATCAAATTTGGCTCCAGTGAGCTATTCAGGACAAAGTGCAGGAGTAACCTTTGTGCTAAATATAGGGCGAGAGCATGCTTTATGTTCATCACTGGCATTTGGTTTTGGGGAGGTGTCTAATGAAATCAACTGAGTTTATATTACAAAGCCATCATACTTCTAGAGGTGATATATCTTCGTGAAAAGTTTGTGTCACAAATTGCAGGAGTTGTATCCAGCGTCACTGTCTCTGATAACCCACTAAAATGTCTTGACAAATAGCAAGATGGCTATCTTATATTTATGAACCTGCCTCAAAATTTCATTAGAATATGACGGGAAATACAATAGACACAAATCACACTGCTTTCCTTTCAAGCCTGCTCTGCTCTCACATCTTCTTTTTCTGCTTTTTTGCACAAATAGACCTATTGAAAATGAGAGTAATTTTTGCAGAGGTGTGTGTTGTGGACTGTGAATGAGCTCCTTCCTACAGGCGGTGTGTTGTTGGCTGGGGTAAGTGAAGCTGCAGGCTGGCCGTGCTGAAGTGGCTGAAGGGCTGCTGGGACCCGGATCTCTGGTAGAAAAATAGTTGCTGAGGGGTGAACATGGTGACCTCTGCAAAATGTTCCATTTTTAGTTCATTAGAAGCCTAGAACATTGTAACTGCATTAGTGTAACTGCATAATCCCTATCATAAGACTGGGAATGATGTAATCATTTTATTGGAATACCTAAAATCAACAAAATGATTGATTTTGATCAATATCAGAGGCACTTTTTTGCCCAAACCTACTAAAGAATCTATTTGTGTCACTGACTGAATGCTAAGGTCTTATTTCCAAATGAGTTGTCTGATTGATATGGAATGGTGTGAAGAAGTGCGAAGGTACGTAAAGGTGATGTATTTTATTATTAGTCACTTTTACGTAGTGACAGATTAAGCCTATGTCAATATGATTTAAATATATTGCACCTGTTTTTGAAAGTGTGGTAGCTCTTGCATCCCATGCGGTGCTTTTCTTTCAACATCCGGCATAGCCATGCTTCATGGGCAGGTTGAGAAGACAGTGCAGTGTGTGAAAAAGCTACTTGCCTGGGCCCAATGAGTGACAGCTCGTTATCAGTTGCCCTGCTGGCTGATCAAAGTTGAAAGAGGGTCAGGCTGAATTAAAGAGCAGCTAATTAAAATGTCCTGGGTACAAGCGCGAACTGCTTCCTTTATCTGCTCCCTCGCTGGCTGCCTGCACTGTGCGCCTGCTTAATAAAAGGCACGGGTGCAGCTTCCAAGTTCAACAGCATCGGATGGAACATTATGCTACCTCCCAGTCCTCCACGCTCTGGGCCCTTTTCTCGTCGATGTCGAGAAGGCCATTCAGTGAACACGGATGAAACCCAGCCAGTCATGGCCTTTTCCAGAGGCATCTCTTTCGCCGGCTGTTAGAAAAGACAAATAGAGTTCAGTACCGGAGATTCACTTATTCCTACATGTCAGTCTCCTAGGACTTTTGCTGAGGCTTTCATTTGCGGCCTGTTGATACGCCCTGCCCTCTCTTAAAAACATGACATGTAACCACTACCCTGGTTTATATAAAGCCATCCCTCGTCATTCAGCTTCAGGTCAACCCCATGAATCCCAATAACCTCCAAGATATTCCAGGAGGAGTTCACCAGCCTAAGTGGAAAAGACAAACAAGATATTGATGCGGAAAGTGCAGAGCAGACGCAAGTGAAGTACAGAAGGCTAGGCCGTGTTGAGTATGTCCCAAGGAAGGAATGGTTATTTTAACAATCATCTGGGCAGAAATAAGGAGAGATCTCTTTTATTGTCATTCTTATGCGCATGGTAACCTTGGTTGACCTAAAATTCCTTCTCCAAGTAAGTCCAAAAGATAAATGTAAATATGGATCTGTATCAAGAAGAGCATAGTCCATAACCATTAAAAGTGCCATACATACTGCAGGGCATGGAATGGTGGTGACTGATGGCCGGTGTAATCACTCTGGGAGTATTGGAAAACTGTTTTGTCGAGACAGACTTAAAATGCACTCTCCTTTACAAGTGGGAGTGGCAAATTGGCAAGCAGCCTCATAGATATGCAGCTGACTCTCACAGCCTCTGTTTTGGAATGGAGGAGAAGAGGATACAAAAGGAGCGACATAGCCAGCCTTCTTTTTTTTTTACAGACTTATGTTTTGGCACCTATTACTGAGACAGCAATCAGTCCAAACAAATGAACAATCGAGCACTTGCCAATTTAGCTTATTTGAATTATTCAGTGATTCTCTGGAAATATTTAGATTGTCAGCTTTGTTTTTTTCCTCTCTGGACTTCAGGATTTTTAATAAAATGTATCTCAGTGAGTACAACCACTATAAGCCTTTGTATATTGATGATTTCACTGAAAGATTTTTTGAAGGGTTTTGTGAAAGGGTTTTTTTTTACTGAATGACAAATAAAATAGACCTTCCAGTAGTCAACTGTAGCCTCTTGTGAAGAAAAAATAAAAAAAATTGAAAGTCAGAAATCTTAAGATCTTATCACAGGGTCTTCACTGAGATATCCTTTTCCTTCCCTGCACATTGTGATAGTCAAGGTCAACAGAGACACTGATTTGGAGAGAGAATAGATGCTGAGATATGTAGCCGACACACAGTATGTTGGGTTCGATTCTCATCTTCTCTTATTGTTATTCCCTTTTGAGCTGCTTGCTCTGGAAGAGCTGCTCAGGTTGGAGAGCACCAGAGGTAGAGGACCTGAGGGGGAGTAATAAAATGCTGGATCAGCCCTGGAGACCATTACCTCAGAGAGAGGGCAGTGATTGATGAGGGCAATCTTGGTGGCTAGGCGAGGCGTCAGCATCGAGCCCTAGGATTTGGACAGATACAAGTCTTTCCATCTTAACCTAGATGGCCTCTGAAGAACTTTCATTTTTTAACTTCTTTTTTTCTTTTTTGACAATCAGTGACATGCTCTGAGTGGTTTTACTATGACAAAAGTTATTACCTTGCATCAATTATTGTTAAGATTTTTTTTTTAACTGAACATAGTCTAGTACCATGTGAAGCCGGTGGGTCCTGTGCAGCCCATTCAATTTTCCTGATAAAGGTTGTAGCTACCCAAAGATAGCGAGGTTCTAAAAAGAAAATGCTTGATGACAGAATGCTGTTTTAGAAGACATTCACCAAGAGGAATCCTTGAGTGAAAGTGGACACGTCTAATATCGCAGCAATTCAGTATGTGAGCAAACCAGCCCTGACACTGAAATACATCATTTTACTTCACCTCTTAAAGTCTGATTACCTGCCACTTGCTCCTGAAATTCATAAATCAAGGTTTGGGCCTTTGCATTATGACTTGGCTGAGGTCCGGAGAGGAGTGAAAGATACAGGTGCAGTAGCTCACAGTGGACAGGCCATGAAGTCTGGTGATGAGAGGGTCATATCTTTGCACGACCCAGACGCACAGTAGTCTGTAGTTTATTGTTTTCGGATGTTTCAGGTTTTCCTCCCTCTTAGCATGCAGCCCTAGCCTCACTCCTGCTTGCCTGCCTGCTTGCCTGTGGCAAGCCCAGCCCAAAAAACAGGGCAGATGCTGATCAAGGTTTGATGAATGGCCTTACCCCACCTTCACCTTGCATTTCCAGCACCTTTAAACGCACCGTAGGGGCTTTCACTTCTCAAGTCCCACCCATGACACCTTTTTGATCACCAGATAATGACTTACCTCGGAAAACTCTATTCACAGAGTGAATTTACCCTTGCCAGTAAATTTTGTGTACCATCGCTTTGTCATTACCTTGAGGAAAGGGGTTGTTGAAGTAGAGCTGGATGGGAAATATGCTGGCTGTAAATGTATGACTAGCTGTTCTTACTCTAAGCAGGTGAACCCGGATGTCTGTGTGCATGTTTTGTTTCTACAGCATGCCTGAATCATCCAGCCAAAAGAGGTTGCAGTGGTTAATTATCACACACTGCTAATCAGGAGGTTGCAGATTCCTGCCCTGAGGAGGACATCATTGAATTTTGGCCTGGTCCTGGAAAACCGCCAGTATTGATGCTCTTCAAGTGTGGACAATTAATCCCAATATGCAATTAGGAGAAAGCTGCTGTCAGTTTTAGGTTGTGGTTACAGTTTAGGAACCCTTATAAGCTTCATTTCCTAACTGCAATAGATGCAAAAGCTTGAGCCAACCCAGCAGAGATTTGTAAACACAAGCAAATTACAATTAGAAATAAGAACTGTCAGTTAACAAAGGGAGGTCTTGTTAAGAGTTGGAGTACGGTTTGGAAACATGTTACTAGTTGTGGGTAAAATTTGCACCTCCAGTCTCTAGAGAAACAAGATGTTTTCTTCATTTTGACTGAATTCTGTCCCTCCATATCTCGGCCAGCATGATCATATCCCTTTATGTCTTCTGTATTCTTTCCCCCGCATTATCAAATTGAATAATTCAATCTAACAGGCACACTGGCTTCAGTGGTGACACGGCAATCAGATTAGGGGAACAGCAGGCAGTGGAAATCAGGAATATTGCTTTGTGTGGAATGTTCTCAGGCTGAGGTAATGCATCGCTCTGGGCTCAGATGAGAGCTCTGCCAGGCACTGTAGATGCTGTGTCCTTGGAAGTAAAAGACCCCAGCATAATGCAGAGCACGGAATTTGCCACCCTGCACATCTGTCAGGCTACACTGCTCAAGATGTTGGCCCATTGGAAAAGACGGAGTGGGAAATTTGAATATATCATGTTATCATATGGCATCTGGCACATGTTGAAGCACGGACTGTCTATTATGTTGACAGGACTATTTTCACTACTTTTTTTTTTTTTTTACTGAAATTACCGAATGGATTTTATAGTATGGCAAACTATAAGGATGCATGGTAATGGCACCGAAGACTCTTGCCAAAATTTGCTCCTTTTATTAAAGCCTAACAGTGTCTGCTTATCTGCCTACCAGACGGTTCTTGCAGCGTGCCCTTTTTTTAGAGAATATATTATGACCTAGTCGAAATGGGAAGCCCTTGACAGTGCAAATCTTGTCTGGGAAACTGGCCCCATTAGCATAAAGCTGATATAAACAGTGAAGCCTGTTTTAGCAGACCCTGCTTTTGGTTTAGAATAAGAACCCTTATGGTGATATAAGGTGTAAAAGAAAGTGTATGTGATGTCTTTTTACGATGCTGCCTGTAAGTAATTCACTGGCTCTATGCACCAACGCATTGGACATTTGAGGCTAGAGTGCAGAATGCTAGCTTTAATTTGAGGGTGTTTAAATCTGCATTGGCTGGACCAGCATTTTTCATAGATAGTCCTCCTGTTTTAGGGGACCATAAGTACTTGGACAAATGAACATGCTGTGCTATAGATAGTGATTAAAGCTGAGATGCATTAAGCCCTTAAACTGCAGACCTATTATATGAATATTAATCTTAAGGCTTTTTATTAATTAACTACTGAAGTATTGGGTAACTACTAAATCTGTAGTGTAAATAAAGTAAATCCATAAATCTGTAGTGTAGATCTGCAGATTTAAATTGCAGTACATAATATAGAACACAAAATGTATTTTTTACTGAGGTTTATGAAAAAAAATAAATGGACAGAATGCACTAGCAACACGGTAGTGCCACAAGCTTATGAAAAATAGTAAACAGTAAACAATCTTATTTCAATGTATCTTTTGCAGAGACAAACTATTTAAAAATAACAGGAGGAAAAATCCCCTGGGATGAAATCCAATACATTGCTTGTTTATATGCTGTTTTTGCAGTTACTGTTTGGGATTCTCTGATTTCGAGATGATAAATAGCCATTTATGAAATCTTGATCCACCTGGATTAACATCACAGAGAAATGTAACACTTATTTGTAGAATGTTACCGATGTAGTGATTTTTCTGGTATCGAAAGTGGCCATTCTGTCATACGTAAACATACCACAGCACGAAATTCTTTCTCTGCATTTAAACCTATTCACCAAGAGAAGCAGCGGCCAGTCAGGAACACAGTCACAGGGCAAACACCCTAACCACTAGGCCACCAGCTGCCCCATGTGGTTAACACTTAAAGATTCTGTCCTCTTATAAATACTATAAATGTATCATCAAATATGGATTTGAAATATCACTCAATCTGAAGTTCACAAAACATTTAAGAAAATATCTTCTAATACTATGATTGTGCATCCTGAGTTACTGTTTTTATTGTTACTGTTTACAGGCTGTCTGTAATTGCTCTAAACTTATTATTGTAGAAGTCATGATATCTATGATATAATCAGAAAAGCATAATATAATATAATTAATGAAAATGATGATAAGGATAAGACTGGGTTCCCCGGTGTCTGCTGGCAGTGGGCATACAGTGGGCATGATAGAAAAGTGTTGCCCAGTGTCCAACAAACAGCAACTTGAGCTAATAAAATGCTCTGATCTCTTTATACTATGTGTCTCTGGTCCTTTCATTGTGCCTCCTTATCTTGTGTGTCGAGAGAGAGAGAGAGAAAGAGAGAGAGAGAGAGAGAGAGAGAGAGAGAGAGAGACAGACAGAGAGAGAGAGTCAGAGAGAGAGAGAGACAGAAAGAGAAAGTGAGAGAGAGATGGTGAGAGAGAGAGACAGAGAGAGAAAGAGACAGAGAGAGAAAGAGACAGAGAGAAAGAGAGAGAGAGAGAGACAGACAGAGGGCGAGAGACAGAAAGAGAAAGTGAGAGAGAGATAGTGAGAGAGAGAGACAGAGAGAGAGAGAGACAGACAGAGAGCGAGAGACAGAGGGAGAAACAGAGAGAGAGAGAAAGAGAGAGGGAGAGACAGAAAGAGAGAGAGAGGGAGAGAGACAGAAAGAGAGAGAGAGAGAAAGACAGACAGAAAGAGTGAAAGAGAGAGAGAGAGAGATAGTGAGAGAGAGAGACAGAGAGAGAGAGAGATCGCTAACATGAGGCTACCTGAGCTTGCAGGTTCTTTACTTCCTTCTGCATTTCTAACCTATGGAATCAGAGACGCTCATGCCGAGCGCTCCACAGAGAACCATACAGCTCCACAGAAGCTGCACCGCACAAAGAAGCACCTGCATTAATCATAGTCAGGTTCTATTTGTATGCCACTGAGAGAGACCGACAGGGAGAATGAAGGAGTGAGTGAATAAGTTTGTTTGTTTGTTCAGCGGCGACAGAGGCTCCAGCAGGACGCTTTTAGGGTCTGGCAAGGGAAGTGCTAGGCCCTGCAGTCTGCTTACACTGCTGGTGTTGATTAGTCCAGAACAGAATGGGAAAGATGCGTTCCGACAGCACCGAGTCCACAGATGTGGACTGTGTGTGTGAGTGCTGCGCTAGCAGTTGTCACAAAATGACCCTGCTGTCAACATGGTGTGGTGCCATTCCACTAGGGGCCAGCCATGTGGAAGAATGCCCCACCAAACGCTACGCACACACATACGCAGCTGTGTACCACTGACTTTATGCTTTTTTTTAAGTCCTTTGAGGTATGTTGTAGCTAAATACTGCAATGCTGGGAAGTGGTGGTGCTGAGGGTACTGCAACATTCCAAACATTCAAGATCGTTTAAATGCAAAAATAAAATAAATAAATAAACAAACAAACTGTATGCTTCAAAAATGATAGTGAGTTGGATCAGTGAGCTTCAAATGCTATCACAATGTAAAACAAAGTTGTTGTTTTTTGTTAACTTACTTTTAGAAGTTCAGTTAACTATTAGGGCAGCCTGGAAACTAACCTGTTAACACTCAGCACTGTTTTCTATGTGTACCTTGACTATGGGCGTGACACATGATAAAATACTTAAAACAACATATTTCAACAGTCTGATTGGCCATATCCCATTGAAACATCCTTCTCATTTATAAAGAGAGCTTTATCTAAAGCAGACCCTTATAATCACACACCTTCTTTCCCTGTATTTAACCCATTCACCAAGTGAAGCAGCACCTTGTTCAAGGGTACCTCGGTGAAGACACCAGCGGTGTTGGGATTCAAACCCACAACTTTCTGATTGCAGGGGCAACACCCTAACCACTAGGCCACCGGCTGCCACAGTATTATGTAGATGTTTATGTAGAGCTGTATTGTCTTCTCTTGCTCAATTTTGTCAGCATCTTCTCTCCACTATATATGATCCTCCCAAGAGATGTTATATTTAGTAAATTAACCAAACAATTCAAAGTGGGCGAAAATATGTGTTAATATTTGGTGTGACTTTACATAAGCTGCTTAAATGTTTCAGCAAAGTCTTCATCTAAAAAGCTTAACACTGCATTCAAGTTATATTCAGTCTATAATCAAATCCAACTGTGCATTAAAAGTATATCTGCATTATTCAGGTGAAGATTTGTTTTCACTGACAGGTGTTACTTCTATTTTTTCAGGTAATAGCCATATTTTGGTCCGGAAATGTCTGTACAATGTCAGAATTCATTTGTAATTCTCGTGATGTGGATATTGTGCCCCAAAAGAGAGAAAAAAAAACTAAACAAACAAACTCACGCACACACACACACAATGCCGATGCGAGGCTCTATAGGCCGTGTCATGCAGAAGCTGAATCGATGACTCATCTTCATTTTACGATATTCTGTACCGTGTCGACATTATGCATTAATCGATAACTCCTAGCAACACTTTTGTTATGTGTAAGAGAGGCTCGTTGTAACATTTTATTCTTTTTATTTATGGCATTATCAGTGTGTGACTGCATACTTTCCAAAAAGATCGATTTATGAAAACATCAGCTTTAAACATACAGGCTGACTTTTCTTCTTCTTTCTTTTCTTTTTTTTTCAGGCTGACTTCATTATAGATTAAACAGTGCATCTTCCCTATAACCTCTCCCTGCCCATGCCTTCGACTGATAATCAGACTTCACATAAACGCAGTGCGCAGATGAAATGGCTAAAGCATGCACTGCAGCAGTTTGTCTTTGCTGTGAACTTGAACTCTAGACAGATTGAATATATATCACCCACACGGAAGTCAGAAACAATGAAAGCTAGGACTGAAACGGAAAGGGAAGGAGAAGTCAGATGTCAGAGTTAGCGAGGTAGCATAAAGCAGCACAATACGGGTGCTACAGATCTTTTTTTTTTTTTTTCTGACTCAGGAAGATTAGTTTCAGAAAGCCGCCATGGACACCACATCCAAGGAAATGAATCCTACATTATTTATGCTCTGTGTGAATTTTTGATGCCCAAACATGGCTATAGAGACATCTTTTGTCTTCTTTTATTAAGTGTCACCCATGGAGCACCTTAATAGATGGAAACGTCCCCTATAGCTGCAAAAGCGTGTGGGCTCTTCCTAAGGTTCTCGGGATACCGCAAAGATGGACAATTACTTTATGAGTTGGTTTGTCCGCCAGCCAGGGAACATCGGCATCCTACCGCCTCAGCACTTCTGAGTCCTCTCGAACGTAAAACAGTCTGACTTTATTTCCAAAAGCAAGCACGGATGGGTATATTACATTTCCAGGGCTCGTATATCTTTTTAGGGTGCAGTTCCATTTTATGCTCTTTCAATACTCTATTTGAAACTTTTAAGTGTTTCTAGAACTTGTCCCACTTTACTGGGCTGGTAATGCCTCAGGTCTGCATTGCTGTGGGCACCCTGCTGCTCCAGTTAGCATTCCCCCACAGCTGAGGGTGATTCAGCCTGCAGTCTCCAATTCCAGGCGCCAGTTCAGGCAGATGCGTTTACGTGATAAATCGAAGCGGTGCATGTTTGAAAAGAAGGCAGCACATATTTTACATCACTAACTTTTATCTGATGCATCGCAGTTCGCATTTAACAACACAGTGGTTGAAGGGGTTATCATCATTCAATAATGTTACATGAATATGACAGATAGGTTGCCAGATACTTCCCCCACACACTATTTGAGCATCAAAAACCTGCCATTTAGCTTCCATCTCATTCGCTTAACTGCTTCTCCTTGCCATGCCGTAGCCATGCAGTCGTGTGAATGTATCAATTGATTCAATGACTGTGCTGAAAATGAAATGATTGTGAACGTGTCATTTATTTTTATCCCTTTCTGTATTACTCAGCTGCTGATTGTTGCCAGCGTTGTTACAGCTGTGAAGCTACTTGCTTCAGACAGTCCTCATAAGTCGTTTGTTGTTTAGTTAGAACCCGTTAGTGACTGATGGCTAATTATACCCGTGGTGTTTGTAATTTTAATGAATGCTTTTTATTATTAATTGAAATCGCAACCTAACAGTCAGAATCATTTTCTCGGATGGAATATCTGAGACAGGCTTATTAATATTTATCATCTAGTTATGAAAACTTGTTTCTCCCAGTACAAACTACGCGCTACAGTCAGTTTTGACATGTTGAATGATCTCCATCTATCGGAGGGAAATATTGTGAATATCACTCTGCAAATGACTCAGAGATGGAAGACCAATTGCTGTGTAATTATGTGCCCTCCTTGCTCAAATATTGAGATTGATTTTTAACAGCTAGTCCCTCACCCTTCTGTTTTTGCCTTTATTTACACACGAATATTTGTCAGCAGCTCAGGAGGCTTAGCTGAAACTAGTCTCTTCCAGTAGTCATTAAAAAGATGATGAAGCTGCCTCAAAAGGTCAACAATTAATTAAGTCTATGCTGTGATTCGTGATCAATTAACCTCGTGGTCCTTATTAATATTGTTAGTGCAAAGGGCAAAAGGAGCACAACTGCACATTCACTCCGAAATGCCATGCCCTAGCGTGTTGACTCAGGCAAAATGCCATGGTGCTTTATGTTGACTCTTGCTAGACATGCTCAGATTGTTAACAATCACCAGCCAGGCAGCTAAAAACAGAGTTTGGAGTTTGGAGTAGTCCAACAAAGAGAGAACCGTTGGAGAGATGTCAAATACTGAGATTGCAAAGTGACTGCACACACAGTGCTGCCTTCATCTTCGGAGGGGGAGCTCATAGGATGTAAAAACGCAGACTTTACCAGCTGATATTTCAATGCATAAGTGAAAAGCAAAAAGGCAAACGCGTTCCATACAGAGCAGTATGGGCAAACACTCCCACGTAATCTGCGAGCGCGCTATTTGAAGTCACACTTCAAATAGATGCCCTGTTCCGCTCTCAATCCGTTTTTTTTTCCCACACACAACGGCCTGGCTTCTTCTCAGAAGGCGCCTCGGATGCATTCCCAAGCGGACTGGTTGGGATGTTGTGAAGGGAGGGAAGATACCCACACACAGATCCCCTTGTAGCAGTGCGCAGGTTCATGTGTGCGATTCTAGCTCGCTGCGCTGCTAACTCCGGGACACCTTCACCTTCAATTCACCTTCTGAAGAACAGCTGTGATGTTCAGGAACGTACAAAAGTGCACCAAAATGTTTACATAATCCACCTGAGTGCCGCAGCTGTCCTGAAACAACACTTATTCTTATCTATCTTAGTCAAGAGTGCTGTTTTTTTTGCTTTTCGTTATTTTATTTTTTATTTTTTTTAATTTTTTTGAAGGCAAAGTTTCTTTGTGTCTGGAGGGAATTCACAGGAATATGTGGGGTTATTTTCAGCATTTAGTGGTAGTGAGTTTGAAGCATGCTTTTGTGCATTGCTACGATAAGGTAACAAAATTAAATGAGGCATTTGAAAATGCCTCTTTGCCTCCTCCTTCTGAAAAATCTTCTTTTTTTTTTAAAGAATTTTGTGAGTTACATTTTTGACAGTCAAAATGTTTGGTTTACTGCTTCATAGTTTTCCCAGCAGTGCTTATTGCTGTTTAGTGAGTTTTCCTATTGAAGTGAATGTAATGCTATGATTGTTCAAATTATTTTGATGACTTGACACTTTGAATAGGTGCTTTATTCCTTCGTTCTATCAGAAATCACTTTTGTGTCCACTAGTCAACCAATTGCCTGTAAATACTGATGTTTTTCTCCCCTGGCTGAGCTGAACGTTAGCCTGTATTGAAAGATCATGTAATGACTTTACTAATCATGGACTGAGCACATGAGATATATGCAAAAGTCTTTCTAAGGAAAGGAAAATAATAAGCATCATTTCTCACGTTCCAGTGGATCCTGTGGTCTGAGGGTGTATGTTGGTTGTTTGTTTGTTAGTTCGTTTGTTAGCTTATTTGTTTATAAGGAGTCAGTGTCACCTTTATTGTGGAAGACCTCATACTTGCTCAGTGGGTGTGGGGAGGGTGGCCCTTTCGGCCCAGCCATGTCTGCATTTCTTCTCTTACTTTCTTTGTGTTTTCACGTGTGCCCATGTGAACACATGAATATACATGCATAGATACACAGATATACATTATCTTTGAAAGGTTTGGATTTCATAAGAATTGCTGGTACTTTTTCATTTATGGTACCTGTCTGCACTGTGTAAGTAATAAGTTAAACAAAAAGTATACTCAGACTCTTTATTCAAGGGTTCTAGGAAGACAAGGTTGTTTAAATAATAACCAATGCACTGCATTTTTTACAGAAATTTCTTATGATAAGGTATCGAGATTTGATCACTGCTGTTTAAATGTAAGCCATTCTGGATGTTACATTTATTATATTTTCAGTCTCAGTGTTTTCAGTGTCATTATGAAATCATCTACATGCAATTTTTCTAATTTTTTTACAACCTCCTATAAATTAGTTCAAATTATGTTGCATCTCCAACATATTTCTTTGTACACTATTAAAAACAGTGATTCCATACTTCTGAACTGTAGTGTACAAACACACGTGTACACTGACGTGATCACACTCAAGAATACATTGTCAGCTTGTGGGATTGTTCACTCCGTCACCCCTCAGCGTCCTCTAAGCACATCATAACTGTTACTGCCATCATTACTGTTATTGTCTCTGTTACTGTTACCATCATTGCTGTTCCAAGTCAATTAATTTCAGTTCCACTACTTTGTATAGCGCTTTTTATAACAGACATAATTGCGAATCAGCTTTACGGGGTCAAGGCAACTGACAAGATGAGCTAGTTAAGAGTGACAGCCATATGATAGAAAATTCTTATTATACTTGGCCATGGTCAAATGATTTGTTTTGATGATTTTCTAAGGGAAAATAAGTACATATCCTCCACATAAAACTATAAAACACACTTTAACTTATTGTGAAAATATTATCTGTGTGAGAGTGTGTGTGTGTGTGTGCCTGTTTTTGCCAAGCACAGCAAATAAAATGAAATACGCTATAGTACACTGCAATGTGCTACTTTTTTCACTAAAAGTAACAGAAAATGGCGTTATACATATTTAAATGTGTTCCCTATAGAGGAAGTGTTCTTATTTTACTTTAGAAAATTAACCACACATTATTCGTTGGTGTGTAGACTTCTGCATATGTTTTTGTACCAGAATGTAAATAGAATGAAGTGTTACACATTGTGTATATTTTCTATATATATTTATTCTTGTGTAAGAAAAACATCCTAAGAGCTCATCCTCCACTGCTCCCTACTGTGTTGTGAAATTATGCAGCAATATAGACCCTAAAAATGCTTTAAATGCTTAAAGCTGAGGCGTGTAAATTGGAGTACTAGCACTGCATGAAAAACAAAGATGTTTTCTCACGCCCTGCTGCAAGCTGGAGCAACCTCAAAGGACCGCAGCTCTCCCTCCCATAACCTCAGATACAGGGTTATCACACATCTGCCTCGTGATTTTTTTATAAACTTCAAGCACTACAACTTTCTGTACTAACAGCCGTCTCCGCAGTGGTAGGGGAGCATCCAGAGGCGTAAAGGCGTGTATGACACGGCATAGTTACATACAGTAGTAATGTGATCAGCAGAGGAAATACAGCTAAAGTTCAGTAAAGGTCATAAAAGAGTTTAGTGTAGATAAGGGCTTGGTTATTCCAATATTTAATCTGGAGTCATATTAGTATTTGTTTACCTGATTGGCTATTAGAATTACACCTGTAGTTAGGAAGGAGTGGGTACAGCAATACTTAAAAATAAAGGGAAAAAAAGATATAAAGAGTTTTATCTTGTGTCTTTTAATAAAAACCTTTTACTGAGCATTGTCAAGAATGGCAACATCTAAGGGGAGCTAAATGGAAACATCTTTAATTCAGTGCAGTTTAATTAAACTTTAATTATCTCTGCAGGTATTTTTAAGCTGCCACAAACATGTATAATATTTTAAGCCAGAGACTAAAACATTGTACAGTGTAAGTCCAGTCTGTGAGTTTTCATTTTGTCAGTCAACTGGTAGCATGTTAAAACATACCCACCTAACAGTTCAGATCACTCCTAGTGATACCTTCAGTATTTGATTCATAACATTATCAAATATTTTCTTGTTGGAATATTCAGATATTATTATTTTTAAATCTGATCCCCATCCTTAATTGAGATTTATTGGGTATTGGATATACACCAGGCAGCCACAACATTAAAACAGCTGTCAGGTGAAGTGATTAGCATTGATTATCTCGTTATCTGTCAAGGGGAGGTGTCACGTAACCTAGGCTCCACGGAGACAGGGAGGCGCAAGTGCGGACTTCCATTATCAGACCTTTATTTACAGAACACAAAGAAGGCACGAGGGCCAAAACACAACAAACCTAGCATGGATGAGGGTGGACCGACACAGGGACACATTCCAAAGGAAATTAAATACACAAAGAACACAGATAGGGACCAATGAAAACAGACAATCACTTAACTGATAAACACCGGCCGGCTGTGAACATTCACAGGGGCTCCGACCGGTGTACACACCCACAGTATCAAACTAAGAGTCCCCATCTGGCAGGGCGGCCTCTAGTGGCCACTGATTCAGAACCTGACAGGAGGAATATATTAGGCAGTAAGTAAACAGTCAGATCTTGAAGTTGATGTGTTGGAAGCTGGAAGAATGGGTCTGAGCAACTTTTACAAGAGCCAAGTTGTGATGGCCAGATGACTGGGTCAGAGCATCTCCAAAAATGGCCGGTCCTGTGGGGTTTTAGTGTGCGTGAGTAGCGAAGGCCAGTCTGTCTGGTCCGATATTACAGAAGAGCTACTGTGGTGCAAACTGCTGAAAAAGTTCATGCTGAACTTTAATCCGTTCATTACAACACAACTGTGCTCTCTACCTCACTGTATCTACCTGCCGTCTGTTATTTATGTTTATATATGTCAACAGCAACTAGCACACTGCACTTTACAGTACATTGTATATTCTGCAGATTTGCACACTTCAGATCTTGTTTACACTTGTAAATGTTTGCACTTGTATTGTTTATTTGATTATATTTTCTAAACGTTGTACTTGTGTAACTACGAATGTTCCAAATAAGGAATCTTTAATCTTGATTGTTGAATGTTGAATCTGTCTGTTGTGAGGGAACGGACAGTGAGGCATGAAGACACAAGAATTCAGAGTGCCCATGCTGACCCCTGTCACAAAAGCACCCACAATAGGCCTGTGAACATCAGATCTGGACCATGGAGTAAGGGAAGAAGGTGGCCTGGTCTGATAAATAACATTTTTTTTTACATCATGTGGATGTCTGGGTGTGTGTGTGCGTCACCTGGGGAAGAGATGGTGCCAGGACACACTATGGGAAAAAGGCAAGCCAGTGGAGGCAGTGTGATGCTCTGGACAATATTCTGCTGCAAGACCTTGAGTTGGGGCTTCATGTGGATGTTACTTTGACATGTACCAACTGCCTTAACTTTGTTTCAGACCAAGTATGACAACAATATTCCCTACTGGAAGTGGATTCTTTCAGTAGGATAATAGGAGCCACAATGCAAAAATTGTTCAGGATTGGTTTATGGAACATGACAAAGAGTTCAAGGTGCTACACCGCTTCACAACTTACTGGACTGAAAGCATCTGCTGCCAGTATCTTGGTGCCAGATCTTCTGGTATCCATGCCTAGACAAGTCAGAGCTGTTCTGGCAGCACGAGGGGGACCTACACAATATTAGGCAGGTTGTTTTAATGTAATGGCTGTTAGGTGTTTGCTAATATGTAACAAATGGAAAAAAAATTAGCACCACAACAATAACAGCATAAACCATTATGTCACCTTAGTCACTGCTCCTACTGAAACACTAGCCAGTTCAGCAGTTTTTGTGACTGAAGTTCCTGCAATCAATGTCTCAATAATGAACCGTTTTTCAAAGTCATTTATAACTACCTGTTTTGCTATCTTGATCCAAAATCAAGATCAACCAGGCCTGCTCAGCATTTATACATGCCATGTCGTGGGATGTTAATTGCTTAATTGTGATTCAGTACTTCCTGTATAGAATCTGCACTTATTAGGCTTCTTCACTAATTTGTTCAGATTTATTTCTTTAGTGAAAAGATGAAAAAGCTGCAGCTTTTTGCACATTTCATTTATTGTGATATATTAGTAATACTGAATATCTGAGGTCTTAGGCCAGGGTATCGCTCCTCCTTGTAATAAAATGGGGGTCAGAAATGTAGCCCTGTTTGTGTCTGATCTAAAAGATCTAGGAACCATCTTAAGGCTTACCTTAGCGAGAAAGGGAATGGGAGAGAGAAACACTGACACTGACTAGTTACGTTGTTGTCTAAGAAATTAATATCTGATAGTGCTGAATGAGTTGAGAGGTACACAGAGCATCATCCTTTTATCTACTCATATTACCAAGTAATAAGATAGACATTTGGTTCCCTCTTCAGCAGTGAAATCCTGTCTCGGATATTGCCATTTCGTCATCTTTTGCTATTGAACCAGGCAGCTTTGTGAAGCTTATCCCTCTACACCGTCTTTCATATGGACAGATCATTGTCTTGTCAGCTACAGTATTACCCTCAAGATTATAGGCAGCTTTGCTCAGCGTACTATTCATGTGAACTGAATAAGAATGCCTTTTATATCATTTTTTAAACATTGGTAGTGCTGTACTTGTCTTTGACTTGTCTTGGCAATAATAAAACTAAATAAAAAGAAGACGTAGTGCAGAAACATTCAAGGTCCACTAAGTAGACTGTGATATTAAAACATGACAAAATATTAAAGAGAGTAATCATTGCTTAATGGAGCCAGCAGGGACTGTAGCAAGAGATTGCAGTCTGCAAGCCAAGAAAAATGCCTTTTGTTTTACAACCAAAGTTACTTTCCTCTTCAGATATAGTGACCGGCCATCTGTTTGGTCCAGGGCTGGTGTGTTTATTTATGAAGCAGGGGACCACAGTTTGATCCTCAGTGACACCATTCAAGTTTAATTCATTCTTACTTACCTCAGAGGTCCATAATCCAGCCCTGAGAGACCCCATCTGAGCAGAATTTTTCTCCTGTCATATCTGCCAATACTCATGACAGATAAACATAGTTATTCAGGCCTTGACTACCGTCTGAGGCCTTGTACACGTGTGCACATTTGTTTGTGTGTGTGTATGTGTATATATATATATATATATATAGAG